>CAMGYJ010000010.1:17616305-18216305 GCA_946122785.1 Linum tenue | reverse complement strand
ATGTTTTCCCAAAGCTCAAGTGAGTGTAAGAAATCCATAGCTTTCAATGGACCAACATACTCTCCTCTCTCTCTACCTTAACGGCGATGGGGACTACTCGGCAAACACGGCCATAACTGCGTTTTCCCCAAATCTGGAAATGACCTTCCTTCTACCTTTTCTTCTTCTCAGGCATACAGCTAGCTGGAAGGTAGGGGTGGGCATTGGGTGGGTCGGGTGGTTTTTGACCATAAAATGTATCCACCCGCGCTTAAACGGATTGATAATTTTTAACCCACCACCCACCCACATTTAGTCTCGGGTTGGGTCGGGCGGATGGTGGATGATTTGGGTGGGTTTGTGGGTTCACCCACATCACAATGTATATAATATAAAGGAGTCAACTTGACATGATAATAGGCGAAGAGAGTTATTTGGGGAAACAAGAAGATGAAATAGGGCGAAAAATGTCGAATTAGTTCTTAAAATGGATAGAAATTCTATTATGAAAGAGTTTTCTACAAATTGAGATGATTATCAGGTGCAAGGAACTAAGAAAAATAATTTCACAAAGGAAAGAGGAGTGATCTAGGCACAAGAATTAGAGGAAAAAATAAAGGGAAGAAGAGGGGATCGCTATTTGGAAGGTTGGCTTTGAGGTTCAAACTCCAGGAGCAGTCCTAGTTTATGTCTAACGTCTCCACTCTCCCCTCTCTAGCGCCGACGACTTTGATCTTTTTGCTGTTGGGTTGAGCGGGTCACTCGCGCACCCACCCACAACCCACCCACCACCCGGCGGATGGCTCCCAGTGCAACCCGTCACCCACCCATAGACCCACCCACTTAACGAAATTCGGGTCAAATGCGGATGGGTCGGCCCAAACCCGCAGATGATCTGCCCGCATGCCCAGCCGTACTGAAAGGGAATGGCTTCTTATCCAAAACTCTTCACAATGCTGACCCACAAGGCCACAACCCCGCCCGCCCAGTCAATTTCGGCATCCTATCCACTTCACTTTCCCTTTCCAGCTCTTCCCTCCAACCCTATTTTACACCACTGTACTAATTACTATATGTCTCCATTCCCTTCCCATTCATTTATTATTATATGTCTCTTTTGTGTTGGATTGGAGATAGTGAAATCATAACATATTTGGTACGGGAAAATGAACGTTTCAATTACATTTTTTATTATAAATGTTAAAACACAAGAACGAAAGAAGGATAATCACAAGGGAGCAACCTCTCAGAGGCAATTGCATTCACCGGAAATTCTTGGGTTACAATGCGACTAATCAACAACTATATAATGTGTAATTAACCAATCAACTAACACCAGAAATAGTGGAGAATTGCAATTGACTACCCAGTAAAATGCATGAAATGTGATAGAGATGGACATTCCATTATTTAGATGCATTTTTTACAAGGTGAAAAGTGACGGGAAGAATTTAATTAAACAGAATAGGCTCATGCTTGTTTCTTCTCATTATCACTTCATAAACTTACAAAACATATAACGCCAAACATTTCTCAATCCTACTCTTCCTTAACAAGTCTGAATTTTTTTAATGGTTTAGCTTGTGTTAAACGTTTTGTACTGGGACCTATCAATTATGTTGACTGTGATATTTAGGTTTGTATTTCGGATTCTTTTCGTTATGACAACTTATATTTTGAGTACTTATTTTGGCTTTGATTTTTTTCAATTAAATTTAGTTTATAATGACAAATGATCTTATTAGAACATAAAGAACGAATACTCGATCGAGATTATTCATGCATCACATGTATTAATATACTGAAGATTTGTATTACTTAATCCTAATTGATGAGTATTTTTTTCAGTTGTCATTAATGATAAACTATCCATTGAAAATTTGATACTTGATTGAGGCTCTTGGTATCGATTAAGATCTTTGTACTTATTACCCATCGAACGACGAACAATCTAAAATTTGGGAGTGTATAAGTATCTCTTATGGATATCGTATTTTTATTTCATATAAAGATTCTACATATTGAAATATAAATATCAGCTTCTACTCTTGAGCGCATGACTGCAAACAATGATTGTTTTTGTTAGTGTTGTAAGATCTCTTAACGAGAAAAAAAAAAGACATAAAAATGTATTATAGAAGCCTTTAGCTAATTAAACTAGGTGTATAAAACCCAAAAAATCTTAAAATATAGTGTATTGTACTATATTGATATCCATTTACAAATTGGGATTCAGGAGGAAGGTGATCAAATTACAATTTTGTTGAAGATAAAAAAAATTTACAATTTTGTGAACCTTGGAGGGTTCCATTTCCGGTGAAGAGTTGGCTGGTATTATACATGGTCTCAATATTTTTTGGAAATTGCGGTTAGTAAAGCTCTTTTACAAGCTGACTCACTTACAACCAAACATCTTATTAAGACTTCGAAACTTAGTCATCCACACTATTCGATAGGGGTGGCTATACGGTCCGGTCCGGTTAAATTGGCCCAAATTGATCCGGTCCAGTCCGGTTTTTTTGAAAATATAAGGACCGAAGATTGGATTGGATACAGTCCGGTCTTGATCCAGTCCGGTCTTGACCCGGTCTGGTCCCAATTCGGTCTTGATTTTATATTGAGATTGTGGGAATTTGAGTGGCCTAAGGCCTAAAAGGGTGAGGAGTTGGTTAAGTTTTGCACTAAGTGAAAAGGTTTGTGACCGTTTATGCAAATTACCCTTAAGTTTTGGGTGTTGAGCTCTTTTATCCGGTCTTTATCCGGTTTTTTACCTCAAATCTAAGCCCAAAGATTGGATTGGATTGTTTACTATCCGGTCCCGGTCCAGTCTCGGTCCGGGTTATACAGTCCGGTTTCCGGTTTTTCATCCGGTCCCGGTCCAAATAGCCAGCCCTACTATTCGACGATTGTCAGAATTAGGTGACTTATGGGGCAACCCTGGCAGGTTAGACTGCATTAGGCCATTCTCTATCTTCTGGAGAACATATTTTATCTACACCCTGTAATTCTCTTGGTTATTGGTTATTTTTTTACCAAAATGGGGTTTAGTCATTCCATTTCATTAATGCATAAAGGTTGGGATGCCTTTTAAAGATTTCATTTTCTACCAGAAATACATTTTTATACAAAAGAAATATGGTGAACCAGGAAAACTAAAATAAGATTTTGTTATGTCAAACACATTTAATCCAGTAGTTACAATGTCGAATTTTGAACTACACAATCCTCATTTTAATTTTGTTAGACAAAAAAATGTTTACTTGGTCAGCAGTTCCACAACTCATCAAATGGAAAAAGAAATTGGAACAATTTTCATTAATAATTTTTGGCAAAATTCATCTGTGTAGCCAAAAGTTTGACGTTCGTAAGAATAATAACCACTTTCGGGGAAATACCAATAATAGCCAGAATTTTGAAAGTTTGATGACAAATATAGCCATTTTCGTTACATAATTTAATGGCGTCAGTGACACCGTTAGTCAAATTAACGGAAAGCTTACCTGGCTGCCAACACACCATCTCTTTCATTTCCACCTCAGCATTCAGTGACAGCTGGATGACACGTCATTAACAAAAGTATTTTTTTAATTCTACCTAAATCTTCACACACAAAAAAAAAGAAACTCATCTCCTCGTCTTACCAATCCCATCTGCTTTTTTTCCCACCTCTCTCCATTTCTTCCTCTTAGCTCCGATCGAGGAGCTCGATGGCCTAGACCATTGAGGACTATTCACCCCCCGGGAGATAGATGAGATTGTCAAGCAGAGGCGGAAATTCGAGTACAGATTGAAGCGCCCTAGTCCTCTAAAGTAGGACTATTTGACCTGCATAGAGTACGAGACCCAGATCAACACGCTTCGCCACCTTCGCAAGAAATCTGTGGCCCGGGACCTGGATAAGAAGAAGAATAACAAGAGGACAAAAAGCTCTCGATCTTTGACTTCGCCGGAGTGTCGAGGATTGTTGAGATTTACTGGCTCGTCATGCAAAGATACAATGGGGACATCGACCTCTAGATTCGTTATTTGGAGTTCTGTAGGGAGCGGAGTAATGAGAGAATGAAGAAGGTATTATATGTGTCATGTCAGCTCTAGTGGTGTTGGAGCTGTCGACTAGGAGAAGTTTTTATTTATTTGTTTTTATTTTTCATAAATCAAAAGACCAAGCCATTTGAAAATTTTAAATTTTAATTATTGTTATTTTATTTTTTTTAATTAAATCCACGTGAGAAATACGTACGGGACAAAAATTGTCAGTTCGGATGATTCGTTAGTCCAATCAACACGTTAACTCACACCATCAAGAAATTGGACGGAAGTGATTATTTACCAAACCGTCAAAACTTTGGCTACACTAGTTTATTTTGCCTTAATTTTTTGGAATAGATATTGATTGAAATATACATAGGTTAAAAGTTAAAACCAGATTGTGACGTTGGATGAGAGAAGCGAAGACAAAGCATACGTTGACCAATACCTCCCTAAGCATACATTAATTACAGCCACGAACAAACGTCTACACATACAATACAACAATCAATAGCATAGTCGCACCCACGAGTCACCGTTAAAACAGCCGCCGGCTAGACTTTATTGAAAGCGGGTCGGGTCAAACAAGGTCGGCGGTGACTATATTTCGACTTTACTTCATTATCCCTTCCGCAAAGCCACTTTGTTTTTGGACTTAGAACAGAAGGATACACATGAAAAGGCAACAGAAGAGGAAGAAACACACTCTGCTCAGTGACCTGTCCGCTTCCATCAATTGCCTCCGGACCCGAGGGCTGCCGCCGCCGGCCACCGGCGCCGCCGTGTTCTGGTATCCGTAGATCCCGTTCCCGAACCCGCCGGAGAAAACGATCTCCCCCAGCATCCCCACCACCGGGATCGGCACCCGACCCGATAAATCCAAATTCAGACCCGCCGCCCCACCTCCCATCATCGGCGGCGGCCGCTGCTCGTAGTATCCCCGACGCAGCCGCGGGGGCGGCCGATGAGGAGAAGGATCGCGAGGGCTGCGGACCCGTTGCGGCAGCGGCCGCCTGGGAATTACGACCCCAACCGCCGATTTCGATCCACCGGCGGGGGAACTAGTGCGCCCGGAGGACACGTCATCGCCGGCCTGGCCGCGGCCGAAGAGAGGGACGAGGGCGGATTCGGTAATTTCGAACTTGCAAACGGGGCACTGCCGATGCGACGGCTTGTCATACTCTTCCTCGTCAACGTCGTCGCCGTCGATGTCGCCGCCGCCGCCACGGCAGTTAAGCCATCGGTAAATGCAGGGCCAGCAGTAGAGGTGACCGCAGAGCGTGACGACGGGATCTTGTACGGAATCGAGACAGATGTTGCAGTCGAACCCACTGTTGGAATTGCTGCCCTCTTCTTCTTCTTCTTCTTCTTCGGAATCCATCACTTCCCCAGAAATTGATCTCCATTGTTTCCTTCTCCGACCTTTGTTATAAATACCGTTGTTCCTACTACTGTTGTCATCATTGTCATGAGCATCATTGCTGCTATGTTGGTGAGGAAACTGGTTTCCAGCCACGAACTCCTCCATTAATAACCGGTCCATCGCCACTGCATAATCTGAAACACAAGAATCCGATTAGTGGCGCTGAGATCAAACATCATTTAATTTTGGGTTGGTAAGAAATCGGGCCAACAACAGAAAAATAGAGGGGATGACCCTATCTAATTACACCCACAGATTGGTTGGTTTGGTCATGTGAAGCTGTTGTTGTTATTATATCTATATTCAATGAAATATTACAGGGAATTTAATGCACGCAGAGGCAGCTTGGAGAAATGTCGACAGAGTGTTTGTTGTCTAATCCGAAGGGAATGAAACAATTAAAAATTGGAGTGGAAGAAGGAGAAGGAGGAAGACATGGAAGCAGAAGCAAGATTTGGAGTGCTCGGGCCATGTTTTCATGTCTCCCTTTGTCCGCGCCCAAAACAGAGCATATCAGAAACGTTTCCGTATTCTTCTTTTTCCACTAATTTAACTTCTATCTTATTGAGTGAAACCCCAAAACCCAGAAACCCAAAGGATTGTTTCTGTTAGATCTGATGCGGGAGGAGGGTTATGGGCAACATTGGGAAGGGAAAGGTGAGGGTGGGTTTCAGAAATCAAAGGAAAAGGGGATTTACATTGGGAACCACCGAAACATAGGAAACGAACAAAAGAGATGATGATGTTGATGAGATATGGAGATGGCGGGACAGGTGGATGTGGAGCTTCTCTTCTCTCTCCCCTCTGTGTCCGTTTCATAAGATGAGAAACAGAAAGGGGAAGCGGACAACGATTCTGAAGCTTTTTCCCCGTCATCTGCTGAGCAAAGGGCAGCAGGGTAGGGTAGAGCAGGGCAGAGCAATTTGTTCTTTTCTCTTCTCTGCCGCTTTTTCCCTTGGCAAGATCAGAAATCTAGAAACACCCAGCAAAACATTTTCTGTAGGGTGGGAAGAAAATATGGAGAAAGAGGAAGCCCAAGTGTTCTTCTTTATTAAAATCTTTGGATGTCCTCTGTTTATTTCATCGTCTACTGTTCTTGCCCTATAATAAGTCCGAGCTCAAGAGATTGATTTCCCCATTTCTGTCCCACTTCTTTCTTCCCCTCTGCCATGGTTTCTAATACCTAAAGTGTTGTATTCGAGTAGGTCGCGAGCAGGGGAGACTGGTTGGAATCTCTCAACTTTCTGGGCAACCAACCAAACTAAACAGAACAGTAAAGAAACAAACTTGGAATCTATAAACGAAAAAAGAGCGAGCACAGTCAATAAGAGAAACACGTTATAGACTTGAAAGAAGAAGGCACGTACCAGGAAGAGAAAGAGAGCCGAGAGAAAAGGCTGAGAGCAGCTAGGTTATGGATTAGAGCTGAAACAGAGTCTCCGATATGGAAGGGTAATTGGGATATTTGATTCCGTCCACTTAAATTTTTCGTTTTTCTTCGTGTTTCTGTTACAGATTTATCGCTCCAGAAAAGAAAAAGGGTGAGGGGGGAGAGTGTGCCGTGACAGAGAAGGGATGGGGAGGTTTGGAAAAGGAGCAAAGGATGAGGAATATATAGACTACAGAGGCAGAGTGAGACTAAATAATTATAAATAAATAAAAAAAGAAAGAAAGGCAAAGATGATAAATATGTTTTTCAATTCATTGTGTAACAAAAAAAAAAGGGAAAGAGGGATGCTTTCATTTTGCCTTTGCCGTTGCCATTGCCGTTGCCATAATGCCATTGATTTGGTTTCGTCGTGTTCCGTTGTGTTGCTTCTGCTGAGGCCTTCTATTCCGTTCAGCTTCTGCAGCTGTGGTGTGGATCGAATTGATTATGAACGAATATAGACGTGGCATCCATACACTCCTTAAAGCATTTTTCTTTTGATTTGTTATTTTTCATTATCCTTGTATATTTTTTTTGATGATGCAAAGTTGGGGAATGTAGCTATCGTTGTGAAGGTAAGTCCAAACAAACCTTTGATGATGTAGGAATAAGTGCGCAGCACTCAAAGGAATGGATCTTTCTCTCATACAAGTCAAGTATAAATGATAATGATAATAATAAGCATATAGGTTATATATGCTTTTGTTATTTCTGCACCCACATTTTCCCTCGTTGTCATCATTTTTTTTTTCTTCAAGAGTTCGTTGTCATCATTTTTATTATACAATTTATGACAATGAATCTCGATTACTAATATAATACGACGAACGAGAAAATAAATAAATTAAAAAAAACACAAATGATTTAGTCTACATCTTCTACGCATATTATAATATATCGAAGGGAAAAACGGGAGCCCCATTTCAAATTTCCTACAACGAGAGTGAAAGTAGGAAGGACATTTTGGTCTTTACAATTACTTTTTTTAATTCATTAAAAATACACGTATTGGGATTCGAACCATGACCATTTTAACGAAAAACAAGGATCATAACCAATCACACTAAGTACATTTGATGTATATTTTTAAATTAAAAACATATAATAGCAAGGAGGCAAAAACTCTTCCCCCATTTCAAATTCTCTGCTCATGAGCGTTTGTAGGAAGGGTAGAATAGGGAGTGTCAATTTTTTACTCTTTTCTCTGTGGAACGGGCCAACTTACCGTACACATGTGGATTTAAACGGGTTCAGGAGTGTCATTTTTTTCTTTAAGCTCTTTTATTTCTCCATGGTGATAAAATATATATGAAAAAGCAAAAACAATACTCCTTTTTATTGTTAAAAATAAAAAATTTAACAATAAACTAATGCATGGTATCTAATGGGCTAACCGCTAACCATAAAATAAAAGAGTTGAATGGGCCTGACCTACACGAGATTTGGCCATCAAGTAAAACAAATGGACATTATTGGTTTGTCATTCTAAAAGAGTTTGTAGGAAGAGTAGAATAGGGAGTGTCAATCTTTTTCTCTTTCCTCTGTGGAACGGGCCAACTTACCGTACACATGCGGATTTAAACGGGTACAGGAGTGTCAATTTTTTTCTTTAAACTGTTTTATTTCTTCGTGGTGATAAAATATATATGAAAAGTTAAAAACAATACTCCTTTTTATTGCTAAAAATAAAAAATTTAACAATAAACTAATGCATGGTATCTAATGGGCTAACCGCTAACCATAAAATAAAAGAGTTGAATGGGTCTGACCTACACAGAATTTGGCCATCAAGTAAAACAAATGAACATCATTGGTTTGCCATTCTAAAACAAGCTATTTTCTCTAGCATACTATATATTATGCTATTATTTATATCTTAGTGGCTAAAATATAATGTATTTTAAAGTTATTCAATGGTTCAACCTCGACCAACCTAATTAGTCCAATTTTTATCATTTCAAATATATATTATATAATTATTTGATATCATAATGATCAAATTATAGTGTATTTTACAAGGAATCATTTTGGTATTTGTTAGTAAAAAATTAAACAGAAAGATCTATTTGGTTATTTTAAACATTAAAACGATCCTAAACATTTTCAGTTCCTTTTGAATTTCTATGGTTTTATTCCCGAATAAGTGATGTGCAAATGGCGAATTGCACTCATCTCTTTTCTTTCAATATTTTTTTTATTTTCAAATAGAAAGTTTAAAAGTAAAGAATAATTAGAATTTGGCATGAGTCGGTCAAACAGGCTGAATTTCAAGTTTTGCCCCGTTTTGATCAAGTCTAATTTATAATCACATGGTTCCCTGATACTCGATAAAAATCTCAATCCAAACCAGTTTGGCAGGTGAGTCCGTGTTTACCACCATTTTCTAGGGATACGACAATGACAGTTCTTATCCCAAATCGTGTTGTTCGTTCTTGATTTTCTTAGATTTTATCATGGCCTGACAAAAACCAGAAAGCACAATGATGACAAGATGAAAGTTTTATAAAGCAAATTAATCGGCCAACGGGCCGAGTAAAAGCAAGCAACGGTTGTGAGATGCTCATTTCCCGAAAACCGACGAGATAGGCGATTTTTTATTCGATTTTCTGGAATTCGGATTCTATAAAACTTACTTCACCTCATCATATTACCAGAAACAATATTGTTTCACAAGGTAACAGGTACTTGATTTTGGTTCATAAGGCCGATTTTTGATTCGTTGCATCATTCATGTCTCTTTCCTGCTAAAATTCATTATTTTTATCACGTGTTTCCAAAAAAACTATACAACAATAAGCTATACACTCCATTACATTATCAAATTTCATACCTCACCTTCCTTCGACCAACTGATCGGGGCCCACGCTAGTTTTGTTTTATGGGTCTAGTGGTCACGAGTTTATGGTTTCGAATTTATAACTATAGATTATTTGGATTTTAAAGCTTGTCGTGATGCACACATTAGTTGTAGTTCTACATTATATCATTTGATGTTAGACTAATGTTAGCAATTAAAATTTGAAAGTTAATGATTAAAAGTCATTTTAAATTTTAAGGATATGATGCACAATATCCACACATTTGTTTAGTGAACGGTATAACCCACCTAAAATAAATTTGTTATAGTAAAACCTAAAGTAAAGTAAAAATTTATTCATCGAAAAAAAAGTAAAGTAAAATTTATACATTCACTTCATAATCATCCTTTTGAATAGGCGGTTGATGACAAAATGATTTCAGTATTCAATATGAATACAATGAACAATAAAATGGATGGACATGTGCTAAAATAATTTAGAATTTACGTGTACTTTAATGACTAGGGTTTAGAGTTAAAAGTCCATGATTTAGGATTTACACTTTAAGATTTAAAACGTATGATAATGCATGAATTAGTTATAGTTGTATGGAAGATATTATTTATAATAGACAAATGCTAACAATTGAAATTCTTAATAAGTATATAGGTATAAATGCTTTTGTTTTCTCGGAATTCACATTTTCCTTTGTCGTCGTCATTTTGATTATATGATTTATGACAATGAATCTGAATTATTAGTTACAATTTGACGAACATGAAAATGAATAAATTTTCACAAAATAATCACACAGGAATTTTTTTTTTTTTCGCCGGCCGCTTGAGGAAGAGCCCCGGCGGGGACGGCGAGAAGCTGGAGGTCGATTGCAATGGGGAAGGCGCTCTTTTCGCCGAAGGGTTCATGGATTTCGCCGTCGATGAGTTTCTCGGAATCTCCGAGAAGCCCAATCGGTCCTGGAGGAAGCTGCTTTTCAGAGTTGAAGGGCAGAGCTTCTTCGACATCCCTCCGCTTGTCGTCCAGGTAAATTAATAAATAACTCTTCCAACTTTTTTCCGCTGTAGCCTCCACAAGAACCGGTCGTCGGCGACGAGTAGCTTGCCGTCCCGGAGGGAACTGGTTGCAGCAGCGACGATGGCAAAGGCGACCAGAAGCGGCGGAGGAATTTTCAGCGCAGGCCGTCCAGGTTTTGCATGATGAACGGCGGCAGCGGCGTGGCGGTTTCGGGGGCAGGAAGGTGAGAAGACAGACGGCGGTTACCTGGGGTAACTGAACAGACGGTTCCGGTGAGATCTGCCGCAAGTAATTAGTAACTGTGTTTTTTAATTAATTACAATTTCACACTTTTTGGAATGGCGTAACTGCTCCAGGTAAGTAACTCACACAAGACTCCTCAGATTCCTTTTTTTTTTTACATTATTGCAATTTAGTCATTTTTTATTTCATTTATCTTTGTAATTATCCGCTTTACATTTCCTTCATTATTTATTAGTAAATTTTATTTGTTTTCTTTTGATACTTACCCTCTCTTTTATTCATTTTATTTGTCAATTTCGTCCGTTTTGTTTTTTGTTTTTCTTTATATATTGTTTTTTAAAAAAAAATTTAATTAATTTGACATAGTTTTGGATTCGGTGTATCCGACTAAGCCTTAATGGCTTGTTTAAGTCCATTTGGTGGAGCTTAGTTGTCCTTCAGTGGGAACGCTTGTGTGTTTGTTTGTTTTTTGTAGGGGCACGCAGAAGAGCTCCCGTTATCGGTGAGTCTTTCTCAGACAGGTGACTTGGCTCATGATCAGGATGGAACTATCTTGCAGGATGCTCAGAGCTCGGCTTCTCTCTGTAGTTGGGTTTCTTACTATTTTGCTCTCTGTTGTCTCAATAGGGCTGCCCATCTTGTGGCATAAAAGGCTCTCTCATCGGGAGTTCGACTATTGGTCGACTCCCGCGCTCTTTTTATTTTCTCTGTATGTCTGATTTTGTAACAACTGACTTTGCGAAAAAAAAAAAAATAATCACACAGGATTTTGTGCTTACGGGTTTAGGTTTTAGTGTTTATAATTAAAAATTATTGAGGGTTTAAAGCGTGGGGTGATGCACATATTAATTGTAGTTTTACACCACCATGTTAGAGTAATGTTAGTAATTGAAATTTGATGATTAAGAGTCATTCTAAGGTTACACCTTAAGGTGTATAAGTACATTGTATACAAGCCATGGAAAGTACAGTATATGTCAAAATGATTTAGTAGGAGATTCTTGTCAGAATGATTTCGGTTTTTAATTTGCATACAATAAAATGGATAGACTTGTGCAAAAATCATATTTACGTGTACTTTAATGATTAGAGTTTAGAATTAAAGGAGCATAATTCAGGATTTATGATTTATAATATTTGATTTATAACGTATGATAATCTATGGATTAGTTGAAGTTTTATTTAATATATCATTAATTCATTATAATAGACCAATGCTAACAGTTGAAATTCATAATTTGACGATGAAGGCCTGCTTCTGGTTTTGAACGCATACAATTTAGAAGTCAGATATATGTGTGAAGTAAGCAATTAATTAATTTATTGTTAACTATAAAATTTCAAAGTCATAGGAAGACATAAAAAATTGAAAACTGTCTATATCATTTAGGAAAAGCCGTCCGAAATTGTTTCTAATTAAAATAGAGAAAAAGCGATAGGCAGTTGAAACCAATCTGGACTAATTAACTGCGACACACTTGGGAAAAGTTAATCTGCTAACTTGAAAATTCGTTAGCAGATACTAACTGATATCCAAAATACATGAATTAGTATCCAAGTACTAAAGTATCTAGAGAGCACAGACTAATATTCAAAGTTTGCTAACTGATATCCACCACGAATCAACTATTATCACAAATTCACAAACTAATATCTAGACAACACAGAATAGTATCAATACAACACATAATTAGTATCCAGATAACCCATAAGAATATCCAGATAACACATAATAGTATCCATATTGAATACTAATTGGTTGATTGTGGATATTAGTTGGTATCTGCTATCTGGATATTAGTTTGTGATGTTTAGAATACTAGTCTGTGCTATCTAAATACTCAGCAGACTTGGATATTTGTTCATACATTTTGGATATTAGTTAGTATATACTAACGAATTTTCAAGTTAGCAGAATAACTAGGCTGGACACACTTTGGGAGAGTAAAGAAAAGCTTAAATCGATCCATCAAAAGAAGGGCAGTTGAGTATTGTAATGAAGCTATACTGTACTGGCTTGCAATTATGATAAAAAAAATACTCTCAATCATTTTTTCGGTGATAACAGGATCGCGTTTGAATACTTCACAATTATTGAATGGATGAGATGATAATTATTAATTAAATTATCGTCACTTTTATGAAAAGATTACAAAGTACTGAGCACAATTCAACGATCTCGAACACCTGTAACTATATTCTTGCAGATGGACAGCAATTGTGAACATAGTGATTTGCCTGCGTGGTAACCAAGGATTGAAATATCGTACCGGAGGTTGTACCGGAAAAGTCACTGGTATGACATTTTATGCTAAAATCGTGGTTTAATCATGGTTCAACGTAGTATACTGCTAAATACCGCCTACCGATTTTACTTCCAATAGGAGGTTTTTCAGGTCGAACCGTCGGTACAGTATGATATTTTAATCCTTGGTGGTAACTTGTTCATTTGCAAATTCCTTATCTTCTTACCTTTATTTAAGTACACAGAAGATTGGGCTTGATTGAAAGCCAACAGGCCGTTTTAAGGAATTCTCGTTTTATACGAGAGATAAACACTACTCTTGTTTTCTTATGGGCTTATGGCTCAGTCAGGTGAGACTCTTCTGTCAAACAACAAATTTCTTTGACGTGGGACTCCAGCTTTCTTCTTTTTTATGACTTTGAAATGCAACCTAGTGATAAAAAATATTTATTTTGTTATCAAACCATTTATAGCAACAAGTAGTTAAACTTGCTATTTCACAATATTGGGATTCTAATGCAACATCATATGAATAATTGAACTTTTTATTATTGTTGTTGTTGGTATGTAAAAAGGAATATGACAGTACCTTCATACCCAAAACCCACAAAGTGGAGCTTGAAACCAAAAGCACAGGTTAAAGCCCAAGCCATTGGTATGAATAAGATCTCATGCATAAAAATGGCGGAAAAAACGTGGATGGGAGGACAATTATGGGAAAAGGTTGATTATTTTCGAAAGTTAGGTCTATTTACTCCCAAACTAATCTATCTATCTAATATCTATCTCTACTAAACTTATAATACGCCGAAGGGAAAAATGGGAGCCCCATTTCAAATTTCGTGCAACGAGAGTGAAAGTAGGAAGGATATTTTGGTCTTCACAATTACTATTTTTAATTCATTAAAAAGACATGTACTGGGATTCGAACCATGACCATTTTTAAGAAAAGCAAGAATCATAACCAATCACACTAAGTACATTTGTTGTATCTTCTTAAATTAAAAACATATAATAGCATGGAGGAAAAAACCATTCCCCCATTTCAAATTCCCTGCTCCAGGAGCGTTTGTAGGAAGGATAGAATAGTGCGTGTCAAATTTTTTCTCTTTCCTCTGTCGAACGGGCCAACTTACCGTACACATGCGGATTTGAACGGGTCCAGGAGTGTCAATTTTTTTCTTTAAGGCCTTTTATTTCTTCGTGGTGATAAAATATATATGAAAAGGCAAAAATAATACTTCTTTTTATTGCTAAAAATAAAAAATTTAACAATAAACTAATGCATGGTATCTAATGGCTAACCGCTAACCATAAAATAAAGAAGTTGAATGGGCCTGACCTACACGGGATTTGGCCATCAAGTAAAACAAATGAACATCATTGGCTTGACATTCTAAAATAAGTTATTTTCTCGGGCATAATATATATTATGCTATTATTTTATATCCTAGTGGCTCAAATATAATGTATTTTAAAGTTATTCAATGGTTCAACCTCGATCAACACAATTAGTCCAATTTTTATCATTTCAAATATATATTATATAATTATTTGATATCATAATGATCAAATTATAGTGTATTTTATAGGGAATCGTTTGATATTTGTTAGTAAAAAACTAAACAGAAAGATCTATTTGGTTATTTTAAACATTAAAATGATCCTAAACATTTTCAGTTCCTTTTGAATTTCTATGGTTTTATTCCCGAATAAGTGATGTTCAAATGACGAATTGCAGTCATCTCTTTTCTTTCACTATTTTTTATTTTCAAATAGAAAGTTTAAAAGTAAAGAATAATTAGAATTTGATATGGGTCGGTCAAACAGGCTGCATTTCAAGTTTTGGCCCGTTTTGATCAAGTCTAATTTATAATCACATGGTTCCCTGATACCCGATCAAAATCTCAATCCAAACCAGTTTGGCAGGTGAGTCCGTGTTTACCACCATTTTCTAGGCATACGACAACGGCGGTTCCTATCCCAAATCGTGTTGTTCGTTCTTGATTTCCTTAGATTTTATCATGGCCTGACAAAAACCAGAAAGCACAATGACGACAAGATGAAAGTTTTATAAAGCAAATTAATCGGCCAACGGGACGAGTAAAAGCTAGCAACGATTGTGAGATGCTCATTTCCCGAAAACCGACGGTATATGAGATTTTTTATTCGATTTTCTGGAATTCGGTTTCTATAAAACTTACTCTACCTCATCATATTACCAAAAACAATATTGTTTCACATGGTAACAGGTACTTGATTTTGGTTCATAAGGCCGATTTTTGATTCGTTGCATAATTCATGTCTCTTTCCTACTAAAATTCACTATCTTTATCACGTGTTTCCAAAAAAAAAAAAAACTATACAACAATAAGCTATACATCCCATTACATTATCAAATTTCATAACTCACCTTCCTCCGCCCAACTGGCCGGGGCCCACACTAGTCTACTAAACTTATAATATACCGAAGGGAAAAACGGGAGCCCCATTTATTAAAAAGACATGTACTGGGATTCGAACCATGACCATTTTGAAGAAAAGCAAGGATCATAACCAATCACACTAAGTACATTTGTTGTATCTTTTTAAATTAAAAACATATAATAGCAGGGAGGAAAAAACCATTCCCCCATTTCAAATTCCCTGCTCCAGGAGCGTTTGTAGGAAGGATAGAATAGGGCATGTCAATTTTTTTCTCTTTCCTCTGTGGAACGGGCCAACTTACCGTACACATGCGGATTTGAACGGGTCCAGGAGTGTCAATTTTTTTCTTTAAGCCCTTTTATTTCTTCGTGGTGATAAAATATATATGAAAAGGCAAAAATAATACTTCTTTTTATTGTTAAAAATAAAAAATTTAACAATAAACTAATGCATGGTATCTAATGGCTAACCGCTAACCATAAAATAAAAGAGTTAAATGGGCCTGACCTACACGGGAGTTGGCCATCAAGTAAAACAAATGAACATCATTGGCTTGATATTCTAAAACAAGCTATTTTCTCTGGCATAATATATATTATGCTATTATTTTATATCTTAGTGGCTCAAATATAATGTATTTTAAATTTATTCAATGGTTCAACCTCGATCAACCCAATTACTCCAATTTTTATCATTTCAAATATATATTATATAATTATTTGATATCATAATGATCAAATTATAGTGTATTTTATAGGGAATCGTTTGATATTTATTAGTAAAAACTAAAAAGAAAGATCTATTTGGTTATTTTAAACATTAAAACGATCCTAAACATTTTCATATCCTTTTGAATTTCTATGGTTTTATTCCCGAATAAGTGATGTTCAAATGACAAATTGCAGTCATCTCTTTTCTTTCACTATTTTTTATTTTCAAATAGAAAGTTTAAAAGTAAAGAATAATTAGAATTTGATATGGGTCGGTCAAACAGGCCGAATTTCAAGTTTTGGCCCGTTTTGATCAAGTCTAATTTATAATCACATGGTTCCCTGATACCCGATAAAAATCTCAATCCAAACCAGTTTGGCAGGTGAGTCCGTGTTTACCACCATTTTCTAGGCATACGACAACGGCGGTTCCTATCCCAAATCGTGTTGTTCGTTCTTGATTTCCTTAGATTTTATCATGGCCTGACAAAAACCAGAAACCACAATGACGTCAAGATGAAAGTTTTATAAAGCAAATTAATCGGCAAACGGGCCGAGTAAAAGCTAGCAACGATTGTGAGATGCTCATTTCCCGAAAACCGACGGGATATGAGATTTTTTATTCGATTTTCTGGAATTCGGTTTCTATAAAACTTACTCTACCTCATCATATTACCAAAAACAATATTGTTTCACATGGTAACATGTACTTGATTTTGGTTCATAAGGCCGATTTTTGATTCGTTGCATAATTCATGTCTCTTTCCTACTAAAATTCACTATCTTTATCACGTGTTTCCAAAAAAAAAAAAAAACTATACAACAATAAGCTATACATCCCATTACATTATCAAATTTCATAACTCACCTTCCTCCGCCCAACTGGCCGGGGCCCACACTAGTCTACTAAACTTATAATACACCGAAGGGAAAAACGGGAGCCCCATTTCAAATTTCGTGCAACGAGAGTGAAAGTAGGAAGGATATTTTGGTCTTCACAATTATTATTTTTTATTCATTAAAAAGACATGTACTGGGATTCGAACCATGACCATTTTTAAGAAAAGCAAGGATCATAACCAATCACACTAAGTACATTTGTTGTATCTTTTTAAATTAAAAACATATAATAGCAGGGATGAAAAAACCATTCCCCCATTTCAAATTCCCTGCTCCAGGAGCGTTTGTAGGAAGGATAGAATAGGGCATGTCAATTTTTTTCTCTTTCCTCTGTGGAACGGGCCAACTTACCGTACACATGCGGATTTGAACGGGTCCAGGAGTGTCAATTTTTTTCTTTAAGCCCTTTTATTTCTTCGTGGTGATAAAATATATATGAAAAGGAAAAAATAATACTTCTTTTTATTGTTAAAAATAAAAAATTTAACAATAAACTAATGCATGGTATCTAATGGCTAACCGCTAACCATAAAATAAAAGAGTTAAATGGGCCTGACCTACACGGGATTTGGTCATCAAGTAAAACAAATGAACATCATTGGCTTGACATTCTAAAACAAGCTATTTTCTCTGGCATAATATATATTATGCTATTATTTTATATCTTAGTGGCTCAAATATAATGTATTTTAAATTTATTCAATGGTTCAACCTCGATCAACCCAATTACTCCAATTTTTATCATTTCAAATATATATTATATAATTATTTGATATCATAATGATCAAATTATAGTGTATTTTATAGGGAATCGTTTGATATTTGTTAGTAAAAATTTAAAAGAAAGATCTATTTGGTTATTTTAAACATTAAAACGATCCTAAACATTTTCATATCCTTTTGAATTTCTATGGTTTTATTCCCGAATAAGTGATGTTCAAATGGCAAATTGCAGTCATCTTTTTTCTTTCACTATTTTTTATTTTCAAATAGAAAGTTTAAAAGTAAAGAATAATTAGAATTTGATATGGGTCGGTAAACATGCTGAATTTCAAGTTTTGGCCCGTTTTGATCAAGTCTAATTTATAATCACATGGTTCCCTGATACCCGATAAAAATCTCAATCCAAACCAGTTTGGCAGGTGAGTCCGTGTTTACCACCATTTTCTAGGCAAACGACAACGGCGGTTCCTATCCCAAATCGTGTTGTTCGTTCTTGATTTCTTTAGATTTTATCATGGCCTGAAAAAAACCAGAAAGCACAATGACGTCAAGATGAATGTTTTATAAAGCAAATTAATCGGTCAACGGGCCGAGTAAAAGCTAGCAACGATTGTGAGATGCTCATTTCCCGAAAACCGACGGGATAGGTGATTTTTTATTCGATTTTCTGGAATTCGGTTTCCATAAAACTTACTCTACCTCATCATATTACCAAAAACAATATTGTTTCACAAGGTAACAGGTACTTGATTTTAGTTCATAAGGCCGATTTTTGATTCGTTGCATAATTCATGTCTCTTTCCTACTAAAATTCACTATTTTTATCACGTGTTTCCGAAAAAAAAAAAAACCATACAACAATAAGCTATACATCCCATTACATTATCAAATTTCATACCTTACCTTCCTCCGGCCAACTGGCCGGGGCCCACACTAGTCTACACAAAACTATAAGGGAATGTCAATATAAAGAAGTTGCCACATCAGCCTATGCTCTTCATACCGTACAATTCGGAAGGGCGACATGGTATTTGCACAACCAATTTATAATAATTTTTTATGCTTCTTTTTGGTCCCCATTACCATTTTTTACGGTAGAAATTGGTCCAACCTGCCCACCATTCCTTAATTATTTTATATTTCTTTTTTATTCCCATAATCCCATTCCCATTTTTTCGTCAGTTTGAAAGTTGTTCTAACCTCTTTCTTTGATTAATTTGTTTATTTAGTTGTATTTTCTGTTGTGCTTGAAATTAATTACCGAAAAAAAAATACAATTAGGTAATCCACACAAGGATTTATTGCCACATAAATAATTTTTCAATCCAAATCGTATTAATGTCAATAAATGCAATCCACTTGCAATTGCATATTTATTTAAATATCGGGTTTAAATTATGAAAAAATAAAGTAAAATGGTAAATAAATTGAGAAAAAAGGGATTCTCATACTTTTAGCTCATTTTGATCTTATATGCAATTGGATTTGTTGTAAACTTGAAAATATACCATGGATAGTCACATTAATACAATTAGTTTTGCAATTACAGAAGCACATGATATGTCATCTTGCAATTGAAAATGCAAGACCACAATTGAAAATGCAAGACCAATGTATATGCTCTTATGCTAATCATTTCTTAGAGCATTAGTTACTACATCAATGATAATTTGGTCAATTGCAAATCCTACATGACATTGAATATGCAATTGCAAATGAGATTACAACAATGTAGTGGGCACTTTGTAAGTCATATGTAACATAATGAATCCTTATTTCGAATATCTACTAGAATTCAATTAGTTTGATGGAGTTAGTAAGAGAAGAGTTTATGGCCTGATTCGGAATATACAAGAACTAAATGAAAGAATGTTGATAAACTATAATTTAGTGTTCATGACACTCGATAGTAATCCTTTTACCTAAAACTCATACTTCGATAAATACAATAATTGAAGCTATGAAATGAGGCCATTAGTTATTTTATCACATGAATAATGTCCCTTACATAGGTACTTGATAGTAAGGTAGCACTATTACTAAATTTAAGTACTCGAAATAGACAAAAATAGTAACAAGGTAGAATGACGAGATAAAACTCCACCGGGCAATCGGCCGGGCCATAAGCTAGTACTTATAATACGCCGAAGGGAAAAACGGGAGCCTCATTTCAAATTTCCTGCAACGAGAGTGAAAGTAGGAAGGACATTTTGGTCTTCACAATTACTTTTTTTTATTCGTTAAAAAGATACATACTGGGATTCGAACCATGACCATTTTAAAGAAAGGCAAGGATCATAAACAATAACACTAAGTACATTTGTTGTATCCTTTTAAATTAAAAACATATAATAGCAGGGTGGAAAAAACTCTTCCCCCATTTCAAATTCCCTGCTGCAGGAGCGTTTGTAGGAATGGTAGAATAGCGAGTGTCAATTTTTTTCTCTTTCCTCTATGGAACGGGTCAGCTTACCGTACACATGCGGATTTAAACGGGTCCAGGAGTGTCAATTTTTTCCTTTATACCCTTTTATTTCTCCGTAGTGATAAAATATATATGAAAAGGCAAAAATAATACTCCTTTTTATTGTTAAAAATAAAAAATTTAACAATAAACTAATGCATGGTATCTAATGGGCTAACCGCTAACCATAAAATAAAAGAGTTGAATGAGCCTGACCTACATGGGATTTGGCCATCAAGTAAAACAAATGAACTTCATTGGTTTGCCATTCTAAAACAAGCTATTTTCTCTGGCATAATATATATTATGCTATTATTTTATATCTTAGTGGCTAAAATATAATGTATTTTAAAGTTATTCAATGGTTCAACCTCGACCAACACAATTAGTCTGGTTTTTATCATTTCAAATATATATTTTATAATTATTTGACATCATAATGATCAAATTATAGTGTATTTTATAGGGAATCGTTTGGTATTTGTTAGAAAAAAACTAAACATAAAGATCTATTTGGTTATTTTAAACATTAAAACGATCCTAAACATTTTCAGTTCCTTTTGAATTTCTATGGTTTTATTCCCAAATAAGTGATGTGCACATGGCGAATTGTAGTCGTCTCTTTTCTTTCACTATTTTTTATTTTCAAATAGAAAGTTTAAAAGTAAAGAATAATTAGAATTTGGCATGGGTCGGTCAAATGAGCACTTCTACTATGCTATATAGCGTTGGTGGTTTAATGTACAACTTGAAGTTGTACCATAACATTAAATGTATAAGTTTAGGTTTTTCATAAAGGAATTTATATCATTATGTGATGGTACAACTTCAAGTTGTAAAGTTGTACCATCACATAAGGTACAAGTTTAAGTTGTACCATAAAAGAATTTGTACAAAAAGTATACGTACAATATGAAGTTGTACCATAATGTTAAAGGTACAATTCAAGTTGTACCATAAAGAAAAAACTTATAGCACCAATGCTATATAGCATTGTAAAATTCCTCTCAGTCAAATAGGCTGAATTTCAAGTTTTGGCCCGTTTGTTTTATGCATTGCAAATTTATTAGAATGTTGATGGAAATGGCTTGGAAAAAAGACATATAAGTTGTACCTTTGCAGAAATGTCCTCAAATGTTTGAATGCTTTGTGAATCAGGTTCCGTGACTTTTGTGATGGTGTATGTGCTTGACGATTGCTCGATGTTGTAACTACTTAATTTGAGAGTAAATCTTTTGATTTTCCCTATGAGTTGTGATACCAGTTCTGGTGGTTGCAGCATGTTGTCGTTGTTGGCCTGTAAAAGTTGTTCCGCCGTGATGCTAAATACCTTTCTTTCCTTTTTAACAAATTGTAGTAGTGCTATGATACAGACCACCCATGAACGCTACGCTTAGTATGGTCTGTTCTTACTTCCGGTGGTGAGAAATTGTGAATTGAGAATCATATTCGCCTACCGCACTGTGTCTGGCTGGTGGCTGCTTACTGTGCTCTCTAGAGTTATGAAACATACTACCCATGAACGTTACCCTTAAAAGTCCATAACTTTGCGAAAAACCAAATTTAGGCAATCAAAGGTGGTGGATGTGTGATGATTTTTTATGGCTTAATTGTTTGTGAATTGGATATCTGATCTTTGTATGATTAGAGGGGATGTTTGCTTAATAGAATAATCCATTTTAATTCATGTTTATTTTTAACATGAACTTTAGTAACTCAAAACCTTTGAGACACATATCACCTACTGCATTGTATCATTTTGCCTGGGTGCTTGCTGTGTTGTCAAACTTCTTTGCTGCTACTGTTGCATTTACACTAACAGGGAGTTAAGAACCCATGAATGTTTCTGTTTGACACAAACAAGAGGACTTACTTCTAAATCGTACACTAAAGATGATTGGAGGAAACATCTCTGTTGCAGTTGATATACTGGGGACCATAATAAAAGCAACGTATAACATCAAAACCAACCATCTGAACTATTAGCATTGTTGCTTTACTCTTTTTTTCGTGGTTGAGTCTCCTTCAAAAAATTTAGTTTGATTTTAGAAAATTTTGCTTGTGCAGTCCTGTCTTGCCACCAACGCGTTCAGTAGATGGAGATGGCATAGGCGAAGGCTATTTTTGTGTTGTTGTTGCTGGTTTAGGGATCGGTTTGTGAAGAAGAGGGAGAAGAGAGGGGGAAAGGGAAATGCAGGAGAGGGGGATAACTCTTTTCTCCGACAAAAATGGAGTGAAGAAAGGAATTATGATTAGTAAAGATATGGTTATCTTACATAATGGTCTCTATTCTGTTTGAATTGAGCTTGGGAGGCAGTGATAAGGACGAGCTGCAACCAATTCATAGTGATAAGAGTGCTATGAACTGTGATCGTGTCTTATTTCAAGTTAGAAGGTAGTTTCAGTATAAGGATTATTTAATTTGAAAAGTTGTTTCGTCCATGATTCTTGGTAGTTTCAGTGCCATTCTAGCCATTGTTTAGTCTGTAATTTTTTAGAATTGATGTGCGAGTAATGACTTTCACTTAGCTTCAACTATTATGTGTGTATTTATTGGCACGTGATAGAATTCTCTTTTCCTTTTCTTTGAATTCAGTTTCATACTCTAATTGTATCATTTGTACATAGGCAAATCATGCTCGAGATGACAACTCGCTGATATGGCTGGTGCAAGGAATGAAGCCATCATTAGAATTCAGACCGACAATGGGGAGGAATGCCCAGGACTAATTCAATGATGATTGATGATGGTATAATGAAAAACTGCAGTCTGCATCAGCACCAATTTCTAGGCCTAAGTAAAGTTATTCAACCCAGAACTCTGCTTAGCGCTAAAAATTGCCCTCACCCAACCTTGATCCTTTTTGACCCACTTCTGAAGAGTCAAGATATATGACTAATCCTCTCCCTTTGTATTTTCTTATTGACTCTTTCTGACCCTTTAGGTTGGGGCGGGTCGGGAAGAATTAGTTTAGTGGGTCGGTCCTAATCAAGTGGAATCCCAATCCCTTCACTCTCACTTGCTTTCTCTCCCATTCCACAAGTGGGTAACATACAGTAATTCGGCCAACGGGCCGGGTAATAAGCTAGTGTATTTATTATACGAGTGGCTAGTTTGATTTGTTGGGTAGGTTTGTGGATCCTAGAGGTTACAAAGATTGTTCTTATGTTGGTTTGATGATAATACGTACATTGTGATTGAATTGATTCCTCTTCTTATCATTTGTTGATATTGATTATTTATACTTCATATATGATTAATTATGAATGCCTTTTCATATTTGTTCGTTCATTTTCCACATTTCTTTTTGGAAAATTTGTCTTTTTGGAGAGTTTTCCTCGCGAGACAATTTATGCACTCTCCAGCAGAAACCAAGATCAAACTGCAACATTTAAAACTCCTAGAGACGAGGTAACACTAGTTCTGCTTCTGCATAACAAGTATACTGTTGCATTCTGAAGGAGAAATACAAAACAAAAGAATCCCTAGTCTCCTAGGTATTTTGCACTAAAATAGTGGTTTAACTAGGGGTTCAATAGTGTCCTCCTACTAAAAATGCCTACGAATTTGGGTACGGTAACTAATATATTTCTGGTCCGACCGGCTGCTACAATAGGATTTCTTAAACATTGCTCAAGCCTTCAAATAGAAGGAAGGAAATAAGAGGCAACCTAGTGTGGAATGCTATTATTTAAATGACCAATATAATCGAATGAAAAATTAATAAAAAGAGGTCATCAACCACAAGATATTAGCATTTCCATCTCACATTCCTATAATCGAAATAGACTTCCAGAAAGCACTGAGACCTAAGGATTTTCACTTTACCTTGCACTATTGGCACTTTTTAAAGTTACTCGCACTTTAATTGACTCTAGTGCTAGTATAAACGTGATGCCATTTTGCATGTTTAAGAAATTTTATCTAGGCACTCTTGTACTCATTCATATGACCGTACAGCTAGAAGACAAATCATCTCGTCAACCTAGGAGCATGCTAGAAGATGTAATGGTGGATGTAGGACCATTTACTTTTCATGTGTATATCATAGTTATGGACACTGATGAATCTTATGCTACTTTGATTCTTGGTCGTCAATTTTTAGCAACTACACGATCATTAATTGATATGCATGGTGTAAACTTACTCTTAAAGTATGGGCTACAAGGGTCACATTTAAACTTGAAGAATGAACGAAACAAGATTATATACATAATGATTATGATGATCTCAACCAAGATAGTTCAATAAAATTATTATTATCATATGTTTTCAAAGATCCTCTTGAGGTATGTTTGATTTTCCTTTTCAGTGAAGAAGGGGATGGACCAGAGAAGTTGACGCAACAAGGAGACCTTGATGGCGAAGGGTACATAACAAAGAAAGATGAAGAGATGGTAAAAATTTCGGTAATTCCAATCCTTAAAACTTCATAAGAAGTCTCAAACCATTATTCAAGCACGTGGAGTACTCTTACCTAGTTGACAATTCTAAGTTGTCACTAGTAATAAGTTCCTCTCTGGCCTTGACAAGGAAGGAACAACATGTATGCTCCGAAAACACCAGAAAGCTATCGTGTGGGAAATCATCGATATGCAAGGTGTTGATCACTCTACTGTACTCATAAAATAATAATTGAAGATGAGTACAAAGTAGTTGTACATCCTCGGTGATGACTAAACCCTCACATGAAGGAAGTGGTGAAGGAGGTTCTCAAACTGCTAGATGTGTAAATCATATACCCCATCTCTAACAACCCTTAGATGAGTATCGTGCAAGTGGTTCCCAAAATGAGGAGGGGGTATGACTACAGAAGCAAATAAGAGTGGAGAACTCATTCCCACTCAAAAATCCATTGGTTGGCGAGTCTTCATTGGCTACAAAAGGCTCATTGATGTAACTCGCAAAGACTATTTCCCTCTACCTTTTATTGATCAAATGTTGAAGAGATTAGCGAGCCACAACTATTAGTGATTTCTTGATGGAATTTCTGGATACTTTCAAATCCCATTGATCCTGTCAATAAAGAAAAGACAAAATTCACATGTCCATATGGTTCTTTTCCTTATCGAAAAAAAATTTGGATTGTGTTATGCTCTTTCCACCTTCCAACGTTGTATGACAGCCATCTTTGGGATATACTAGAAGATACAACATAGGTCTTCATGGATGATTTTTTGGTCTATGGAGACTCCTTTTTCCAAATGCCTAGCCAATTTGGAGGACTTAATGCATTATGAAGAGACTCACCTAGCCCTGAGCTGGGAGAAGAGCCCTTGGGCGCAAGATTTTCAAGAAAGAGATCAAAATATCAAAATAATTTTAAATCTACCTCCACCAACATCTATAAAGGCCATACGAAATTTTCTCATGCATATAGGCTTTTATAAGTGCTTTATCAAGGATTTCAGTAAAATCTCTCAGTCTTTGACTAAACTTCTAGTAAAGGATGCTCAATGTGAGTTAAGCAAGAAAAGAAAGCCATCCTTCAAATTTTTTAATGATCACTTCGCTCATGCTTCTATTCTTATGGCACCATATTGGTTATTACCATTCGAGCTCATGTGTGATTACACACCTTGGGCAATATTGGGTCATCGGAAGGATAAAGAGACGATGAGACAACTCTATCGAGGATGGCATCCTTAAAGAAAGATAACCCTCACCCCTTTCCTATCCATGACTTGGTGAAAAGCATTGGGAGGAAAATAAGCAACCTTACCCTTATTGAGAAACATTGCAAAGATGAAGAATCCTAAGATATGAAATTAAGAGGTTTCTTAAAGAAGAAGACAAAATGACCATCGGATCCACTCCTAACGGATTTGAAGACATCGTGTATGTGGGAGAACAGAAGGAGCATTCATGCTAATGTATGATCGAATGTCTTCTCAATAATCAACCAAAGGAGAAAATGATTGATCTAGGTGCAAGTATCAATATCATGCCTCTCTAAATCTATAAATAGATGGACTTCAAACGCTTGGAGGACATCAACATCGAGATCAAGTTAACTGTCCACCGTCCATGCCTAGCACTTGGGATAGTAGGAGGCTTGAGTACCCAATTAGGACCATTCATCTTCTTCCCAGATTACATAGTGATCAACGTGAAGATTTATGATGTCTACTCCATAATCTTTGAAAGATCATTTCTTGCAACTTCTAGAGTACAGATTGCAACAAAAGGAGATATAACCTTACAAGTAGGAAACATCTTACACCGGATAGTAAGACCTATGGAAGTAAAGACCATTAACGAAGTAGTCAGTGATGATGATTTCGAGGAGAATGAAGAGACAAAGTCGAAGAATGAGATCAAGATCAAATCAAGATCTCCATTTGAGGATTCTCTGAATATAACTATTCATCATTATGATTAAGATACAACGTATGGAGACGAGTTGAAAGAAGCTCCACTAGTTTCTAATTTGAAGCTAGCTCAAATGGCACTCAAGATAGCCAGCACAAGTCCCAAAACGATGGTAGAGAGAATCGAGGAACTAAAGTAGGAAGCATCGTAGGACAATCAAGACTTCATATGCTTTCATCGTTAACACATATTTAATCCTCATCTTGTTGGGCCAACAAGAGGAAACACAATTGAATTGAGCGATGGATGGACTTCTTATCTTAAATGGTCGTCAAACTAAAAGGAGCACGGCTATTCCTAGCTCAAAGGCATAAAAGAAAGAGCGCTCCATGGGAGACAACCCATGTCCTGCTTGAAACTTAATGAAGTTAAACAAAAGTGCTAACAATGAGACACCCTGAATCTCTTTCCTTAGTTTTATTTCATTTCATTTCATTTTGCTTATAATTTTGAGTTGCTCATTGAAGATTTCTATTTTATCCCTTTTGGATTGGTGTTATATTTGAAATTTTTTTTTTGGAGATTATGATGAGATGGAGAGTCTTCATGGAGAAAGAATGTACAAAATCCACTTTTGTACAGACCAGGTAAGTATTATGATGTTAAAAATGTTAAAAATCGACAAAAACCTGGTCTGACCATCACAACGACCTAGCGATGGTCATGCTTGCCACTCCCCTTCCCCATATAAATACCCAAATTACACACCCCACTTCATTTTTCTCACTTCACCTTCTCTCTTTTTGCCGAGCTCTCCTGTTTCTCTTCTTCTTTACAAATTTTCTGCCAAAACCTTCAACTTTCAATCACCTAATCCACCTCTAGAACTCAAAAGATCCCCCAAATTTTAGATACAACCTACCCATCACCAAAAAAATAAAGTCCAGTCGGAAAATTTTCAAAAAACTTCACCACCACCGACAATGGCCATACCTTTCTCGTTGTCGCCACTCTCTCTTTAGTTTTTCGTTAAATGTTTTGAGTTGTTTTTCAATCCAAGTAAGTATCTATGATCTCTAGATAAATTTAGGAGTTTGAATCATGAATTTAAAGCTTCAATTGAGGATTTTGTGTTTAGAATTGCTTGTTAAAGGTGGGGGTCTTTACCTTACCGTTTTAGGCCCTATTTGTATTCAATTGGTTTTTTAGATGATTGACGATAGCTAATGTGCTTAGCATGAGATTATATGGTTGCTTATGGCACTTAAAATGATTTTATGCTTGGATGGATTGATTAATTTTAGCAAAGGTCTATGCCAAAAAAATTCAAAATAAGCATAGTATCTTTTCAAACTTTGAGCATCAATGTCAAGCTATGTTAGTTTTCAAAATTTTCATGGCATAAGCATTTATATTTTGAAAATTTTCAATGAGTTGACCAAATTGGAGAATTTCTAAAAATTTAATGCTAAGTTGACCTAATTGGATCAAATGTCATTTGCTCGTGCTAATACTTGTGCAATTATTTTCATTGTACCTTTGCCTAATTATATTATTTATGCTTATCATTACTAGCATGATTAAGATAGATAGTTCATCTAATTTTGACCATTATGAGCTTGGATATTTTCTATTATTAAGTTCTTAAACATTTTATGAAATTATACGAGTATTTTTTTTTTCCAAGTAAGGTCGAAGAACAATAGTTAAATCCTCTACCCAAAGCCCCGAAAACAAAAATCAAGAAGCCACCCTACAAAATCGAAGGACACTATCTCTACAGGGGACAGCAACAGGGCTTGTCTTGCCACTCTATGGGCAGCCCAGTTGGCAGTCCTCGGAACCGCACTAAAAAGAATACACGAGGAACAGGACCTCAACAACTGAAAGCAATCTCTAAGTAGGGGTCCGCCAACCGAATCTTCACAGCAGCCACTTTCAAGTTGACGGATGACTACTTCAGAATCTCCTTCAATGATGATGCGGGGAAGACTTCGTGAGATGACAAGAGAGATGGCGTCCCTTGCCGCCATAAGTTCTGCAAGATAGGGATCCGAAACTCCGTGATGAAGGAAACCCAAGGCCAAAAAGACTTGCCCATCTGGACCTCGAGCTACGAGCCCTGATGAGCAATCCGGAACACGAACAGCAGCATCGAAATTGATCTTGATAAAACCATCTGGAGGGCCAGCCCAACTGGACGGGCGAGACGACTGGGGGCGGGGCGTAAGAGCTTGAGGCTGGGAGGAAACTGAGGAGAATTCATGAACTTGGAAGAAAAATTGACGGGCAAGCGATGTGGCTAGTGGTTGAGTGAATTCAAAAACCACTTTATTTCTAGATTTCCAAATTCTCCAAAGGAGGCAAATGCAGGGGAGATAGTGGATTTGGAAGTTTTCCGAGTTCATAACATGTCGCCACCAGATACCGAAATTATCAGTTGGGGTGGAAAAAATTAAATTGCTTAATCCCACTATATTCCAGAGATGGAGAGCAAGAGGACACTGGAGGAAGAGGTGCTCAATACTCTCTTTACCAGCCCAACAAACTGGACATCGAACTTGACAATTTATTCCCCGAGATCTAAGGGCCGTCATGGTTGGTAAGATAACTTTCAAACATTGCCAGATAAAGAATTTAAGCTTGGGTGGGACATCTAGTGCCCACATTCTTTTCCATATTGGAGGGTCAATGATGGAAACTGTCGCCTTCTGTGTGCACTTTAAAATATTTTCCAAGGCAAGATGATATCCTGTTTTTACAGAGTACCTCCCATTTTTGGCAAAGTGCCATACTAACTTGTCCTCTTGTGGAAGTAGGGGTACTACCATGCTACGAATGATCTCCACTGACTTTTCATTGAACCAGTGCCTTAATCTGGGGGTATGCCAATCTCGTCGATCCTGATTGATGAAAAAGGACACTCTAGGGTTAAATTTATCCTCCTGCCTCCTAAGATTAGGAGGGCCAGGTTTATCTGCTAGTATCCAATTGTCTTTGAAGGCTTCTACACTGGTTCCATCACCTATCTGCCATCGTAGGCCTTGCATCAGAAGCTCTCTCCCATACAGGATACTTCTCCAACCCCATGAAGGATTAGATCCAATAGTGGATTCTCTAATCGTACTTCCATTGAAGTACCTTCCTTTATATAATCGACTAATGAGCGAGTTAGGATCAGTCCAAATTCGCCAGCATAGTTTGGCTAATAAGGCTTGATTGAAGGCCCTAAAGTCTCTAAAGCCTAGTCCTCCTTTGAATTTACTTTGGGCTATGCCTTTCCATGATATCCAATGGATAGGGTGATCAAAGTTAGTGGCCGAGCCCCACCAAAACCTTGCCAAGAGGCTATTCAGTCGTTTACACGTAGCAACTGGGAACTTAAAGCACATCATACCATGAACTGGTATGTTGGTGGCAGAGGTTCTGATTAAAATATCTTTAGCCGCTTTGGACAAGGTACGTTGTTTCCATCCTTGCAACTTCTTCCCAACCTTTTCCTCGATATAAAGAAATGTGTCCTTTTTGGTTCTTGGAATAAGGGAAGGAAGGCCTAAATAAGAGTCTTGTTCTCCTATTGCCCCAACTCCCAACTGAGATCCCCAGCAACTTGCATCTTCACTCTTAGTATTTTTACTAAAAAGCACTGCTGATTTGGAGAGGTTAACCTTTTGACCACTTAGTCTTTCATAACCTTGGAACAAGGATAATAAATTCGAGCAGGAATCGCGAGAAGCCTCTACGAATAGGTAAGAATCATCCGCAAAAAAGAGGTGGGAGATCATTGGACAGGTCTGGCGTATCCTAATTCCTTCCAGAAAACCTAATGTTACTGCTTGATTTATCATTGCAGAGAAGCCTTCCGTGCATATGGCAAATAGCAAAGAAGACAGAGGGTCACCTTGACGAAGTCCTCTCGTAGGTCTGAAGTAATCTGAAGGGGATCCATTAACTAGAATGGAATAGGAGACAGTGGTGACACACTCCTGAATCCAGGATATGAACTGGCAATTGAACCCTAATTCCTTCATCATTTCAAAAAGAAATGGCCACTCAATACGATCATAAGCTTTTTCCATATCCAGTTTTAACGCCATCCAACACTTCGAGCCTGAGTACAGAGTTTTAATATGATGGGATATCTCATGACTGATCATAATGTTATCTACAATCTGACGATCTTTGATGAAGCCATTTTGAGATTGAGAGATGATCGAGGGCAAGACTTTACTAAGTCGATTGGCTAGTATCTTAGCGATGATCTTATACACAACTTGACAAAGGCTAATAGGTCTGAGATTTTTCATAGTACGAACCTCCGATCCTTTCGGCACTAAGGAGATCCAAGTTCTATTAAAACTTCTCAACAGTTTTCCCGTACGAAAGAACGTTAGGACTGCCTGAGTAACGTCTTGTCCAATCATGGGCCAATAGTACTGAAAGAAACCAGCTGTGAATCCATCTGGTCCTGGGGCCTGAGTTTTCCCCATACTGAAGACTACTTTTTTGATTTCCTCAACAGAGATGGGAGCTATCAATTCATAGTTCTGTTCTTCTGTAAGGTAATTTGTGAAAGCTAGGTTGGACAAATTTAAATCGGTCGGATTTTGACTTTGGAAAAGCCCTCGATAGAATCTTTCAGCAATGCCACATTTTTCTACTTCGGAGGTACACCACTGTCCTCTTTCATCCTCGAGTCCCCAGATTATATTGTTTAGGCGCCTTGACGAGGTAACTAGGTGGAAATAAGGAGTATTTTTATCGCCCACTTTTAACCAATTAGTACGAGACTTCTGTTTCCAATAGATCTCTTCTCTCTTGTATTGGATGGATAGTACGAGTATGTCATAGGTAGACTATCTTAAAAATTGCATATCTTAGAAGTCATAGAGTTAGCTTATATAAGAAGCCAGACTCTAAGTGTGGGGTTAATCCCTATTTATAAAATTAATTTGGCTATCTTTCTTAATGTAGAAATGAAAAAACCCTTAGGGATTCTTAGGACAACACAATGTGAAGACGGATGATGGTGCTTCATCTTCTCGATGATTTAGAAGATCAAGCCAACCACAAAGAGAACCAAGGGCAACTGTTCCACTGAGGAGATCAGCTAGACTCAACAAAGAGGGATCCCATTATAGAGGAAGAAGATGACTATCATTCAAGGAGCTACGCTTCTCAGTACAGATACGCATGGATTTCCTCTAGCAACAACAGTGAATAACTATCCTTTTATAACATGAGATCAAGGAGTCGAAGTGGGAAAATGCACCAGAGGCCAAATGTACTATAGACAAATGATCACATGTATACTTGAAAATTTGTTGGATGTGAGTAAGATTAGTGATACTGACTCATATAATATGTCATAATTAATTAAGTTCAACAAATCTCTATTTCTCCTAATATTTCTTGAATTCTCCCATATCTCGGGAAACACTAATAATCGATTATTAGTTTAAACAATGAAATGTAATATACTTCATAAAGACAGCCTATGGTATGTCTGCATTTACTTGGCAACCAATGTTTCTTTCGTTTATTTGTTGGGTTTAGTTCATTAGTCAACTTTCATGTTAACAATGTATAGATGTTTTCTTATATGGGCTTTCATGTGTTGTACTGTACAGTTTGCATGATCCTACTCTTGAGGTATCAAGATGAGGGATTGTGAAAAAAAATTCACACTGTCGTGTAGGGAATCAAGAATTGGGAAAAGACTTCTATTACATATTTTTTGATGTTTCAAGTGAGCTTGAGGAGCGTTTAGTACGACCATATGCATGTTACCAAACCATTGGAGATGTGGTAGCAGAGTTGATCGCTTGGGCATCGTGCTTTGTAAGTTTATATAAGAATTTTTTTCTTATGAGCTCCACTTGTACATGGTATGTGTCTAATTTGGATGATGCATATGTTGTTCATGTATAGCAGGTGAAAGACTGGTGTTGTTAAACATTTATGATCAGTGGTCAAAGCTATTAAGGATGAAGATGGTCTTTGTTGAATAGAAATCTTTAATTTCGTAGTCAGACTTCTTCGCTGTTGAGGGAACAATTACATACATTTTCAATATGTCTTATTTTTGTATAAATTTTATTATGGATTCTATTTATATTGTTATAATTAAAATATTTATTATTCTCTATTTATTTTGTAAAATTAATTCCACATTGCAAATGGATGCCCTAAAATAAATATGTTGCCATCAAAATCATTAATTAGGAGCAAAAATATTTGTCTTCGGAAATAGTATTACAAATAAACATATTAGTCTCCAAAAGGCTACAGAAGGCACAATCATCTTTCATCTCTCCCTAAATGTAAAACCAGAAACATTTAAATTTGCCTCAAAATGGAGTTATGAGATTCCATTATATGCACCTCTCATATTTCATAAGAAATCATATTATTTGTCTCAAAATATATTGGTTAGAGGCAAATATTTATGTTTCTATAAAAATGTTTACATGCAAATATAGTTGTCTCAATGACTACAATTGCAATCAAATTTATCTCATTCTAAAGGTATTTAACATGTAAAAAACATGTTTTTAAAAGTAGATTTGCTATCAAATAAATTTTCATCTAATTCTTTCATTAGCAGGCAGCCGATACTATTTCCATACATATTAGCTTATAAAAAAAGTTAGAGACGGAGGAATTCTATGCAAATAATATATTTGCCTCCATAGATATAATAGTTTTTACACGGCCCGTTAGTCGATAACTTTTTTTATTTACTTTATATCCTATTAAATTGTATATTCGTTGCCTCGTCCACAGTTCTCAACCACTTAAAATTGTACGATGGCAAGTCGAGTAGTTTGGTTTGGGGTGCAAATCATGATGAGTCTGTTCATAAGAGTATACAATTGAAAGAAAATTGTTTAACATAAAATACTCATTAACAATTTGGGAGGAAAAAAAATATCTAAAATAGACACTATGATATAATAAATATAATTAAACTATTGGATTTTGCTACGGTGACATGCATGTCACCGTGACATGGACTTTTCGGTCGACCTAATCCAACATGCGGTCGACCGAATGGACTAATTCATGTATGTGGGGTTCCGAGACACGGTCGACCGCTTACATAATACGGTCGACCGCTTTGGTGGTCTAACAGAATGAAAGGTCAACCCAAATATCTCATAGGCCGACCCTTGTGCACCTAACAGGTCGACCGCATTATGAAGAGGTCGACCGCATTCACACCGTATCCGTATTGAATATGGATTCCAACATCAGAAAGGTTCCACAATTGGACAAGGAAACGAATTGGGTCGACCCATTCACGTCCTAAATCTCTATAAATACAAATATAAGTCCCCTTCAACGCCACCAAGTTTGAATTAGGTTTTTTTCCGACTTAGAGCCTTTGTGAAGAAGATCGTTTGCGGTTGCTGTTGTACGTGTTGGAAGTGGTCGACCAGGTCTAAGGTGCGGTCAACCTAATGTAGCATTCGCCGTCTTCTTTTTTAATGCGTGATTTCCACCGGCTAACTTGATATATTGTTGGGTGCAGAATTCAATTCGGTCGACCGTGACGTCAACCAGGTCGACCTGACGAGACAATTCTTCGTATTTGAATTTAGGCCACAACACTTGGACTTCTGTACTTGCGAGGTAACCCAATTGGTCGACCTAATGGGTTTCAAGGTCGACCGTTTCTATTTTTTTGGTTATTCAACCTGAATGTCGACTTTGGCTTTGTTTGTATGATTATGTTGTGCTTGAAAAGGTCGACCTCGCCAGATATCTGGTCGACCTATCCTTTTTTCGGTTTAATTTTGAACTTACTTTTTGTTGTTAATTGTTATTTTCCTGCTGGATAGGTCGACCTAGGAATAACAGAGGTCGACCTAACGAGTTGTGGTAGTCACTATTTGTCTTCCAGGTCGACCTAATACTTTTTCAGGTCGACCACGTCTTTGTTTTTTGGTCAATTGTAGAAATTTGTAGTTGAATTATGATTTGAATTTTTCTTTAAATTGTTTAGACGATGACGCATGATGAGAAACTGCATCAAGATTTGGGTGAAATCATGAAATTGTTGAAAGCCACACAAGAGAAGCTGGTGGTGTGTCAAACACAAGTCAATGACTTTCAGAAGTCCATGCGTGATAGAGTGGAGCAATTGTCAGTTCGACTGACAGATATGACTAGGATGATGCATGACAGGTTTGAGAGGCTAGAAGGTGCTATCAAAGATATAAGTGCAGAACGAATGGAGAATGGGGGAAGAAATGGTAAAGGAAAGAAATTTGACTTTGGTAAAGAGGAGGAAGACCATGATGACTCTGAAAATTGCTACCAGAACATAGACGATTTATTGAAAGAGCACATTTTAAAGGTATCCAAGTATATTCATATGTGATTGAAGATATTAGTATTACTATCATTAGTGCTAATTTGTTTTGTTTATATGTTTGACAGAGTGAAACAACGAATGGCCGCAAGGGTTCCTCTCCTAATTACAAGAGACCGCGATATGAAAGTGACTCCTACACCACTCCACAGAAGGATCAATTTGTAAGAAAGGGATTATTTAGTGATGATAGCGATGAAGATGAATCTAAGAGTCCTTTCGAAAAGCACGGGGTAAGTTTACGTTACATATTCATCTATAATGTGCGTTTGTGTTCATATGTTACTTTAATTTTAACTATGATTTTGTAGGTCATGAAAGTGGAGGGTCTAGAAGGATTCACCAAAAATCTTCAAAATCCAGTTGAAGACTTGTATTATGTTGTTACTAAAGAGAAGGTTGGGGACAAGAATTGGGACAAGTAAGACGTTTTTTAGTACGTGTGGTCGACCGTTTGTCCAATAAGGTCGACCGTTTGTCCAATAAGGTCGACTGTGACTGTGAACAGGTCGACCTGTACGTTGCAAATCACAATTGATATTTCTGTTATTTTGATTTTTGCAGTTTGACCGTTGTGGACTTTTTTTCTGAAAACGTGCAACGAAATTATTTGAGTTCGGTCATTAGCGAGAATAGCTGGGTTTGCTCATCAGTAAGTACTATACTACTACGACTTTCGTATGAATTGTGCACTATTTATGTTACAATTTACGATGATTTTGTGTTTGATTGTTGGATGGTAGGTAGTGGATTTGTGTGCAAGGGCACTAATAATGTCTGAAAAACATGATGTGAAAGAGCCAAATGTGTGGTATTTGCCAAATATGTTTTCGGTAAGAGCCTTAATGTCAAATTATTTGTCATAACCTAGTTATTTATATTGTACCATGTCAATTCATCTCAACTAAAACATGGTACAGAAAATGGTACGCGCTAACATGAAGACCAGACAAATTCGTAACAAGTTGATGAATGATGGCGTGGACTTTATGCCGAATGTCAGTGCATGCCAGAAGGTTAGTCTAGTCAATGTCCCTATATCATTAAATTTCGAAAGTGCTTTTGTTTGTATTCGCTGTTTATAACATATAGTGAGTGTTTCGTTGCTAGATATTTATGCCAGTTCTTGACGATGAAGCACGTCATTGGTTTCTGTATCTCGTCAATGTCCAGCAAAAAACTGCATTTTTGCTTGAAAGTCTACCTTCAACTAGTGAGGCGAATCGTAGGCGTAAATCAGCACTATGCAAGAAATTGGTAAGTGTTTCCTATAATTTTCTGACTACTAAGCGTTACGTATTATGCTAGAAGCTTAAAATATTCGTTATTTGTGTGTAGTTGTCCACTTTAGATGATATTTTGAAACCAGAGCGCATGATCAATGTAGTAGTACCAAATTTTGGAGATTTCAATTTTGATGAGCTACCAGTTCAACGGCAAAGGAATAGTACTGAGTGTGGTGTGCACGTCATGCAGTGAATGCGCTATGGATCCAAGGATCTTGATAGAGTGGTGAGTATATCGTCAAACAAATAACTTGTTTAATTTACACTTTTTTTAGTTGTCACGAAATCTTACATGGCATAATGCAGATAGGAGAAGAACACAAATTACCGGCTCGAAAGGAGATTCTATGGTATCTGGCTACACATTTTGAAAACCGTGCACGAGAAAATCTTTTCAAGCATGTCGTAGATGAATGCATGGAACGAGGCAAAGAGAGATAGAGTTCAAACAAAAAAGCAAAGAAATGAAGTCGTTAAGTTACATTGTTGCATTATTTGGACAATACATTGAATTTGTATTTGCGAGATCGTGTCATTTTGGATTTTGAATGTTTATCGTTTATTAGATTTGTTATACAATTATGGATGTGACTGAATTTACGATTTCAATCGTCTAGAACAAGTGGTTGACCATATACTCAAAGCAGGCATACCCAAAGGCAGAGCACAGGTCGACCTCGTGACGCTTAAGGTCGACCTATGATACCGTAGCAAAGTCAAAAACCATGTAGAATAAGGATGGAATTTCGTCTGTTTGGCCTTAATAAAATACGGTCGATCATTCGTGTCAAGAGGTCGACCTGTGCTCACATTTATAATCAATGGTTGACCATTTCAGTAAAGAGGTCGACCTGTTTCACATTTAAAAACAACGGTCGACCATTTGTTTAAAGAGGTCGACCTGTTTCACATTTACCCAAGACGGTCGACCATTTGTGCAAAGAGGTCTACCGTAATGATTCATGTCCTTGTACAATTAGGATTTTGTGTACTTGTCCTTGTCGAATTATGATTTTATATATCTTTCACCAATTGGATAAGGAATTCGTCTACATTATCTATAAATAGATGGGAGTCTTAAGACTTTAATCGTACTTCGATTTTTGCAATTTGTTGGAGTGAAGCTGTAATCTCATCGCTCTTATTGTGATCGGGTGTTGGTGGCGGTTTATTTTTATTCCGGTAGACCGTAACAATAAGTGGTCGACCTCTTTGCTAAGGTATGTCTCGTATGTGCTTGTTAATGGTTGTATGTGGTTAAATTTTTCCCACCATACGGTCGACCACCCCCACCATTCGGTCGACCGTACTTTCGTAATTATAGGATTAGGTCGACCTTTCAGTAAATTCAGGTCGACCGCATGTTTGTTATTTAGTAATAAGGTCGACCGTACAGTTCATTCAGGTCGACCTGACGAGAGCTAATTGTGTATGTTTTGACATTAAGTTCGTATTCCGATCGTTGCAGGATGGATAACAGAGATGATACAGATGATAGAGATGATGATGAGGTTAACTTCGATGAGGAACCTAATGATGCTCGAGAAGGAGCTATGGATAATTCAGATGATACAGATAATACCGATGATGAAGTGGTTGGGGATGATAATGAAACCGAGGGTGCTGAAGAAGAATTTATGGATGATGAAGAAGCTACTGAATATGAACAACAAACTCCTTCCATGGAGTTCCAAACATTAGAAGATGCAGAGAAATTTTACAATTCCTATGCTAAAGCGAAAGGATTTAGCGTTCGACGTAGAGATCTTCGGAGGAGTCGTCGAGGAGTAGCAATTGGGAGGACAATGGTATGTTCGAGAGAGGGGACTAGAGATAAGATGCATACAGATAAAGAAGGTCGGACTCGACAACATCGTCAGATGAAAAGACATTCTTGCAAGGCATCGTATACTGTACGCTTTGATCGGAATAAGAAAATGTGGGTTGTTTCTAAGTTTGAGAGGAAGCACTCACATCGTTGCTGCAATGAAGAAGAAACTCAATTCCTTCGGTCTCATCGAAATGTGAGTGAAGGAGACAAGGCTCTGGCGATAGGGATGCGATAGTCAGGAATAAAACAACGCAACATTGTTCAGTTCATGAAGAATAAAGTTGGAGGATATGAGAATCTGGGGTACACTCCAAAGGATTTGGACAATGCTGTTCAGCAATCCCGAACAGTTGACGACGATCTAATAGGAGATGTTAACCGAACATTGGGTTACTTGCAAAGTAAACATACCTCTGATGCGGGCAGCTTCTTCAAGTACACAACCAACGATGAAGGTGAATTAGGCAATCTCTTCTGGTCGGACTCCACATCTAGAGCAGATTACCATTTTTTTGGGGATGTCTTGGCGTTCGATGCATGCTACAAGCGCAACAAGTACAATCGACCATTTGTTATGATGGTTGGTGTAAATCACCACCACCGTAACATCATATATGGTTTTGCCCAGTTGGATAACGAGACAATCCCCAACTATGTTTGGTTGTTGAATACTTTTCTGGAGTGTATGAACTCTAAGATGCCCACTTCAGTGATCACAGACGGAGACAAGTCTATGCGTGGTGCCATTGCTACTGTTCTGGTTGGAGTGCCTCACCGTCTTTGTATTTGGCATATTGAGACAAATGCGACAACGGCCGTTCATAATAAGGAGTTCGTTAGCGCATTCACTTACTTGGCGAAAGCACGAATATCGATTGAGGAGTTTGAGAGGCGTTGGGAGCATTTGATTAGTCAGCATGGTTTGTCTGCAAATAAGTGGTTGCAGGATTTGTACGCTGACAAATTACTGTGGGCAGAGGCATACTTGAAGGATATTTATTTCGGTGGACTCCAATCAACCTCGCGATGTGAGTCATGTAACCATTGGATAAATGGGTATGTGGGAACTCAATACAGCTTGCAACGTTTTGTTCAGGGCATTGATGAAGCACTGGAGGGGATGCGTTTCACGGAGGTGCAAGATGATTATACTTCTAGGCGCACGAGGTTGGTCTGCAAGCATGCCCTTCGCACTTGGGAAATGCAAGCTGAAAGTATCTACACTCATCGTACATTTGCTATCTTTAAGACTGAACTAGAGAATGAAGCTTCTTATGTATTAGCGGAGAGAAGAAATGAATCAGATGGGACAGAGACATTCATACTGAAGAACTACATGAAACCAGATCGGATAAGGCGGTTAACATTTACTACGTCCACTCAAGATCTAAAATGCGAGTGTGGATTATTTGAATCTAAGGGGTTTCCATGCAGACACATGCTTACAGTAATAAAAAATATGGGATACACCGCACTACCCTCGTCGTGGTTCAAGCTTCGATGGACCCAAAATGCGAAGACACTAAATCGTCATCTTGGAGTTGGAGGTGATGTGGCAGAGAAAGTTGGTCGACTGATAAGACATGGAGGATTGGCTCTAAAGTGTAAGCGTTTATGTGACATCGCGTGTGGTAGTGAATATGCTTTTAATCATGTCTCTAAGACGTTGGACGACCTTACTCAATGGGCAATTGAGTTCGCGAGGGAGAGAACGGACAACACCACACCGGCAAACCCTCCAACACCCCTTCGAAACTAACACTGGTCGACCTCTTCTAATTATGAGGTCGACCGGATCTGTTTTGCACTCAATTGCTACGAGCATTTGGGCTAATTCGGACTCGTTTCAATATAGCCGAGGTCGACCTATGATGGTTCTGAGGTCGACCTATGAAGGCAAAAGTTCGAGTTGTGCCATTGTCTCTGTTTTATTTGTGCGAAACTAACACTGGTCGACCTCTTCTAATTATGAGGTCGACCGGATCTGTTTTGTACTCAATTGTTACGATCATTTGAACCATTTCAGACTCGTTTCAATTTAGCCGAGGTCGACCTATGATGCTTCTGAGGTCGACCTATGAATGCAAAAGTTCGAGTTATTTGTGCCATTGTCTTTGAATTTGTGCGAAACTAACACTGGTCGACCTCTTCTAATTATGAGGTCGACCGGATCTGTTTTGCACTCAATTGCTACGATCATTTGGGCCATTTCAGACTCGTATCAATTTAGCCGAGGTCGACCTATGATGCTTCTGAGGTCGACCTATGAAGGCAAAATTTCGAGTTATTTGTGCTAAACTTGTTGAGGTCGACCTGTGATGATATTGAGGTCGACCTCGGGCCATTTAAATCGATTGAAAGCCAGATGTTCATGGGGAGTGCAGTGCAGGACATTAGGACACCTTGTAATGCATTCGAAGACACAAACGTCTGCTGCCTTCACCGAGTTCCCCTTTGCTTGTCGGTGACCGGCATGGGGTTGCAAAGGATAGCTCGGTGAAGGCAGCAGACGTTTGTGTCTTCGAGTGTATTCCAAGGTGGTCTAATGTGCTGAACTGCACTCCTGATGAAAGTCACATATGGTTTTCAATCGATTTAAATTTTCCGAGGTCGACCTATGCTTCTTCTGAGGTCGACCTATGAAAGCAATTTTTTACTTGAATTGTTACTGGTTTATGTTGACCCATTCTCAATTTAAATTAGCTGAGGTCGACCTATGCTTCTTCTGAGGTCGACCCATTCTCGTTTTAAACTAACTGAGGTCGACCTATGATTCTTCTGAGGTCGACCCATTGTCGTTTTAAATTAACTGAGGTCGACCGCTTTATGGAGTGGTCGACCGCGTATTGTTCATTTCAAAAATGTGACTAACGTGTATTCTTGCTTGTTTGATCGCAGGATGTTTGGCGGCAGAAAGAAAAGAAAGGCACTAAAAGCTGCTGCCTCAAGTTCGGAATGAGAAGAGTTCAATCCGAATCTGTTCCAGACCAAGGAGCAAAGTGAGAAATATGAAGAGAAGAGAATGCACAACCACAGGGTGGCTCCGGGAAGGCCATTGACGACGGATGCGTATTCTCATTTCGAGAATTACGGGTTTCTGGGACCCTTCATCGAGCAGGAGTGGCTGAAGGTGATATCACTCAATGTAGCATACTACCCAAAAATGGTACAACACTTCTACAACAACATCGTCTACGAGCGCAATGCAAATGGATCCATTCACGCATTCAAATCCTATGTGAATGGGGTGGCGATGCGCATCAGCAAGAATGTGTTGGCGCAAGTACTGGAGGCTCCAAACGAGGGGAGGAGAATCAATTCTTACGGTGCTTGGAATGAAACGCATTTCACGAGAGCCAAGCAAATCCAGACGGTATGTGGTCTTGATGAAGAGGAAGATGCTCAGGGGCGCAATAGGCCAACGAGTAACCACCTGACAGTTCAAGCCAGAGTTCTTCACCACATGCTCTCCTACAACATTCTGCCAAAGGGTGGACATCGGGAGACAGTCACCTACTTCGACATGGAGCTCCTCACCAACCTACTGTTAAACGAGAAGGTGAACTTGCCATAATTTATCTTTAACCACATGCTTACTGCTGCAGAGAGTTCAAACATGAATCTTCCCTATGGGATGATCCTCACTGTGATATTTGAGCATTTTAATGTGAATTTAAGTGAAGAGGTGGGGTTAAGAATCTCAAGGCAGAGTTCTATACTGTTTCATCTTTGAAAAAGATGGGCTTTGAGCTGCGTAATGGTGAGTATGTCAGAGTAAACAATGCTCATGGTGGTGATGATGATGATGAGGATGATGATGGTGATGAAGGACCTCGAGCCGAGCCAATGGCGGAGGCACAGACTTCAACTCCACCGATCACCTTACAGCGTGTGTGGGAGCGCATGGATGGCATGTACGAGTACATGGGCCAGATGTCCACCCAGATGACTGGCATGTACGACTACATGGGGCAAATGACCGCCAAGATCAGCACAATGCAGGTGACCGTGAATGAGATGCGAGATGAGTGGCGATCTTTCAGCGGAAGATACATGCATCCCACCACATCCGACCACCATCATGCTAGCACCACCAATGAAGAAAATGAAGAAAATGTGGATGAGGGAGAGGGGGGAGATGAGTAGGAGAGAGGAGATTTTAGATTGTGTGTTTTAGTGGTCAAAACGATTGTTGATTGTTATTCTGTTGTTTTTTTAGTTTTATTTTTATGTGTGAACAATTATGATTTCTGTTTTATTTTTAGTTGTTATGCTATGAATTGATGAGTCCTTGTTATCATTATTTATGACTAATTATGATGGTTTGAAACATAATTTATACGATCAAAAGAACCACACAAATCGACATACATAAGCAAAAAAGACACAAGGCATAGGTTTTCTTGTATTCGGTCGACCTCGTACCGGATTAGGTCGACCGCGAAACCAACACTTGATCTTCATTTTACGTCAAATGATTGGACACTTTGATAGAACACTTATCTTCTATCTGTTCGACCTCTTTCCTTACCCGGTCGACCATTTTGTTAATGACTGCCATCAAGTGGTCGACCTATATACCTTAGGTGGTCGACCATGTTGTTTCTGACGCCAACGAAATGGCCGACCGAGGTTTTATTCTGGTCAACCAAAAATAACAACTTAAACTAAGTGCGGTCGACCAGGTGGTCGTTGAGGTCGACCGCAATGCTTTCTCGTGCTGCCCAAATTAGTCAATTCGGTCGACCGCCTTCAGGAATAGGTCGACCGAAAAGTGCATGTCACCGTGGCATGCATGTCAAAGTAGGCATACCCTAAACTATTTATGAATTAACTACACAGGTCTAAGATGAACAATTTATTAATTTTGCCACTCTTTGTGAGCTAATGAAAGCTAGGTCCAATACTGAAAGTATGACATTTAATTCACCAACAACTTCCACCTATCACAACAGTAAACCCGCAAAGAAAGCAAAACCATGTTCTCTCCCGATAAATCAATAGTCTTACCTACCTGTTAGCGATGGGCAATGGGTGGATCAATCGCTAAACCCACCTGAACCCACTCGATTATGACCCGACCATTACATGTTTGGGTAGATGTGGTGGATGGGTGTGAGTCAACGTTTTTGTCACTAACTAAACTTGGGTGGGTCATTACCCACAAAATCACATGATATGTTAAGTCGTTAATGAACATTCTATAATAATATACTATATTTTCTTATCTCAAAACTTTAATTGTGACTTATTTAATTAAATTACAATTAACTTTATAATTTTTACTTGATGTATAATATAAATTTGATTATTTTAAAATATGAAAGCTATCAATAAAATATTTTTTGTTCGCAAATGAGATAATGAGTGTTATATATGAAATAAACTATGTTTAATAACTCTAAATTTTCTTATTGATATTAAATTATTTTTATGCAAATTTTTATGACTCATAATTATCTAATTATCTAATAATAATTTGACCCATCAAAACCGTCAAATCCACCCACCATTCGCTGTCACTCACCCACAACGAAAACAATGGGGAGGTTGATTTTAAGTAAAACATTTAGCTTTTACCCGACCCATTGATCGATTGATTTGAGTTCATTTATTATTATGTTAACTAACTATCTATATTTTAAATAATTTGGGACTTCTAAAAAACTTAAAACATATTTTAAAAGTAATATTTGTCCGAACTTATTCCTCTGCCGATCACCAGCTTCCCTTGCTCCTCAGCTCACTATAGCCACCAGCGGGAGAGGAAGAAGATGAACATGTTCCTTATGTTCATCATGCTGCAAGGCGGTGTGAAAAATAAAAGAACCAAAAATATTTGAGCTGTTTGGTCTCTTCTCTTGTCCCTTCGCCAAAAAATTGACAAATGCTGCATATTCTGCCCTCTCTTCAACCCCTCCATATATTATCTCGACTCTTCTTCTAGATTACCCAATATATAACATGGCTTTTTCACAAAACCTAACCCCAACAACTAAAATTGAAACAAAACAAAGATAACAGAAGAAATTGAAGGGAGCAAATTTTGGCATGTAGTTACCGTTGCGGGATAAAAAGGAAGGCAGGAGCAAAGATAGCATACTTCTTGGTGCGCCGGATGAGTATTAGGACCCACTAAAATCCAAAGAGATTTTAACATCCACGCTAATACAGACCAGAAGCATTCCGACTTTCCAAATTGCCCCTCCACAAAAACACTCTCCATCCAATTCGCCTTCGTGCGACTAGCCGATATGGTCTCTCCGCTGTCGTGCGGCTGGCTGATATGGTCTCTCTCCGCCCCCGTGCGCTGCCGCAACGATCTTCCTTTCCCCATTTCAGTCTTTAAGAGTAGCACATATGACAATACCTTTGTGGAAGAGCCTTCGCCGGGAGATGGTGCCGCTGCTCACATATTGGATTGTCGTTTCTAGCTGCCGGCGACTCCTTCTGGTAGACGGCTAGGCTGCACTCTGTAGGGCAGCGATTTCTCTGTGCGGTTACGTATCTCCAGGCACGTTTTCCACTTATTTATTTATTTATTTATTTACTTTTTGGTTTTTCATGTTCATTAAGGTTTTTGTAGAAGTTTTGTTTCGTTTCACTAAATTGCATTAATGTTGGTGTCTAATTTCCTAATAATTAGTCTTGAGGTTTGGAGTGAGTTGTTTGGACTTTGGAGGAAATGATTTTTTTGTTTGGCACCTTTAGCGGCCAGTTGGCTAATCGTTGACGAGAAAGTGGTTTATTTGAGATTGTATGAGCAAGGTTTTTTATTTAGTTGTTTTTAATATTTTTAGATATTCGGTCGTCTTGTGGCTATGTGTTTATTCATTTTGCAGATACAACTGCTTAGAGGGCTACCCATTTTGTGGCAAAACAGGCCTTTCATAGGCAGTTCGACTATTTGTATAGTACTATTCAATTTTAACAAAATCCACAATCAAAATATGATTATAACTAATTTCTTGTGACAAAAATATCCTTCCAAGTTTATCTCTGGATGCAGAAATTTTAAAATGAGACTTCCTCTTTTTCCATTCCACATTAAAAGTAAGCTAGATAAGTGCCCCAACTTGTTGGCTGGATTACTAAGAACTTGAACACAATGCACCTATAGTTTGAATGCTAAGTTTATATAATCAATTGAAATAATCGTAGACACTCATTTGTTGCAAGTAGGATAAAGAATACAGGTCAATGTTTGGCATGATCTTGGGTTTCAAGTTTATGGAGACACTCATTCGTATTTTGCTATTTGTTTCAATTGTCCACCATTGGTTAAGCACCTTACAGATTTGCATACTAAAATTGTTATAATTAGTTATATTCTTTACAATGGAAGATAAAAATACACCAGATGTTGAAAGATGATTCTACTGATATTCTTCGACTAAACTGTAGCTTGAGCTCTTTTGTTCAACTTCAATTCATTTATGTACAACCATTTACTTCTTCTATGTTTCCCTGTCCTTTTTCCTTCTTCGTTCTTTATCCCTTTTCACCTAGCCCGATTTCATTCTCAATGAAAGTCCCTGTACCTAACTACCTACTCTTGCAATTGCTATCTTTTTTATATACAATTGTTGTCCATTCATCAAGAATTTCTTGACTCAATAGGCTTCCAAGTTGAAACTTTCTTTTCCGCAAATAAACAATAGTTACTGGCATTGCCCAACTGAAATGCAATAAAAGCAGTGAGTCAAAACCAGAGTGAAGTAATTCTCATGTAAGTTGCATTATACTTCGCTAGACCTCCAAATCTGTAGTTCCACTGCCCTTGCTGGTACATCATAGTAGATCGCCTACAAACTGTAGAAGCAAACCTAATGGGTAAACCATAAATCCCTAGCTACAAACAAAACCAAAGCACATAACCTATAATGCTAGTGACCATTATAAGCATAATGTGTTTCTATATTGCTAGCGACCATTATAAACTATACTTCTAGCAAAACAAAAGAAAAGTGGAAATCACCAACATGAATCAAAATGGGCTTGCTTCAAATCTGAATCGCCACTACCCAGCCAGGTTGACATTGGCTTTTGCTTCCCTATCATGCTTGCTTCGTCACCGCAACAAATGCTGATCGAATGGCAAGCAGAAACCAAGTCATTTGTGTTTATAGACCCACATAAGTTGACACTTGCAGCCAAACGCATGACATGCTTAAAATCAAGTCATATGTGTTTCTTTTCCTAATGAGTTCATGAGTAAATGGTGTGAGATGGAGGATGGAAGTTGACCTTTTGATTCTGCAAGAAGTAAAGGAAATCTGAAATAGTGCTTCTGTCAAATGATGAACTCGTTCCAGTTTACTTTGTAGCTGTCATCAAGAGGAAATAATGGAACTGTTAGTACAGAAACCAAAATCCTCGACCATCAGAAACTAATCAAACTCGAATTCTAACTTCACCAACGAGCAAGGATAAATGAAATTCTAGATTTTCAAAACACCAAACGTTTTATAAATCGTCGACATAGTGTAACCTTACCTCCAAACAAATGAGTCTGTGGAAGACCTCCTTTTAATTTGTGAACTACACTAAGGACCAGGTCCAACGAAATGTTGTACTTCTCCACTCTACCCTTCTTTGCCCTCTAATCACCCAGATCAGCAACTCTTACTTGCGAACTTAGCATGTTAAGCGTTTGACCGAAAAAGTAAATTGAAACCACGCATCCAGATCGATACAAATACCCCCTTCCAATTTCATCATAAACTAATACAACACCGTAATCTAGACCCAATTCTCCAAAACTTACGGCATAATCACATACAACGGTAACAAAAGAACGACCAATGAGTTTTAAGCTAATAAGAAAGAGGGGGGAAAATGATGGCTTGAGAATGATGGGGGCACCCTCCACGTATGCGAGTAGCTGGAGCGATTTGGAGCCAAATTATGGACAGGCTGAAGTAGAGAAGAGAGAATAAGCAGGGTTCGTGACGACGACAGTAGTTACCATCAAAGCCCTCTAAGTGGTTTTGTTTCTTCTGTGCCTACGTCGACATCGTTATTCTTGCCCGACATTTATACACCATCTGCTGCAACAATTGATAGAGAAGATAGACGCGAATCTCTGGAGGTAATCTGGAACCTGTGGGGGAGGTGGGCTGGCTGCTGGAGATGAAATTCACACTCGTCAACAACCTCACCGCCGCCGGGATCGTTCGTTGTTCTCCCAATCGCGATCTCCACACTCCCAAGGACTTCCGTCAACGAGTGGCGTCATCGACTTGCTTATAATAAGGGATTTTGATTTGTTTGAAATTGGGAATAGGAAGGAGATTTCTGATGCGAGAAACTGAAAGGAATAGGAAGGAGGTTTCTGCAAAACAATAAGGTAGAGTAAGAACGAATGAGTTTTCTGATGTGAGAAAGTGAAAGGAATAGGAAGGAGATTTCTGAAAAACAAAAAGGTGGAGGAAAAACGGCGGTTACAATTTTACTTCTCATGCCTAAACGCGGGATGTTTACATTAATCCCGCCTAAATGCTCTGCCACGTTAGCCTCCTACATTAACTCTATGGGCAGGAAAACTTGAATGGGGCTTGCAGTTTTACTTTTAAGCTATAAATGATACTGTTGACTGACACAAATAAATGTAATTATGAGTTAAATAATCTCTTCCTCTAAAGCCCTGTTTTTTTGTAGTGAACGTAGGGGTAGGCAACGGGACGGGATTTGGTACTCGTCCCATTTGCAATGTGTACCCAATCCAATTTGGAGAGGAAACTCCATTCCATGTCCCCAACCCGTATGGGCTAACGGGTACCCATTACCCCTATGAGACGAATAACGGGTACCCGCGGGTAACCCATAAAATTTTAGTTCTAAAGATTCATGGGACGAGGCGGAGATCGAGGCTATGTTCAAGAAGAAGCCACTATTGCGCTGCTAGGTCTTGCACCTATGTCCATGAACAAGTGCATGACGAGTTTGTTGAGAAAGCAAAGGCTCGAGCCCTGAGACGTGTAGTTGGTGACCCATTTAGGAAGGGTGTTGAACAAGGCCCTCAGGTTACCTTTCACATGTTCGATGTTCGGCGGTCCACCAATGTAAATAGTAAGTGTGGTATTTTGCAGAACCCTACTGCAGAAACTAGGATGAATATGCAATCATGTTGTGTGGTTTTGTGCAATGCCGGAGACAGTAGCTAACCGAACATGAGGTTTTTGTCCAAGTGGGCAATCGGGTTCGACCCTGATAGTTTGAAAATGGAAAGCAAATAAATATATACAACAACAAATCGAAAAAGATAGAACAACAAATCACTTAAACACAAGACAAGGTATATGGGAGGGTAATACGGGTACATGTAATACCCAAATGGATATTAACGGGTAACTCGTGGGTACCGATTGTAGAATTATGATCTCAAATTCAATCCCGTAAAAAAATTACGGGTATTTGGGTACCCGTAACCCTCCAAAAATGGGACGTGTATCACTACAAGAAATTTGACCTTAAATGACAAATTAATTTTGTTGTCATAAAATATTTGTCATATTAGGCAACTAACTATGACAAAAAAAAAAGACTTGTCACATTTAATTGACTATATGCGACAAAAGTTATATTTGTCATTCAAAGTTGTCATAATAGAGTTAAATTATGACAGTTTTGTTGTCATTATAATTTTGTCACTATAATATGTCTTATTTACCGCGCAAATACTGCTACAGAATGACAAAACACCCCGTCACCTTATGGTTTGTCACATTATGTTCAAAAAATCCTATGATATGATAATATAATTTGTCATAATATGGCGTGCAGAATGAAATAAACTTTTTCATTACATTTTTTTAGAATTTCTATTTTTCGTCCACAATTCCATTCGGCGGGACTATTATTCCCCTTCCCTCCAAGACGAAAAAAACCCCCAATCCGCCTCTCTAACCCTTCAGCTCCAAGAACGGAAACCCCAATTCCATCTCCACTATGAATTGAAAAGTCCAAACCCCTCTCCCCACATCCTCTTCAGCGATTCGTCTGGGTACGTTCTCCTCCCCGCGAATCGATTGTCCGGTAAGTCTCGTTCTTCTCCTTGCCCTGGACTCCTTTTCCTCTGCGATATTGGTTTTGATTTGCATGGTGGATACCTGATTTCGATAAAAGCAGAGTTGGGTTCCTCATGTTTCTTCTTCTATCTCTGTCGTTCATAGGCGCTCTTGCACAGGGGTAGGGCTTTCCCTCCGAATCAAAAGTCTTCGATTAACCAAGTTGCAACTTTGCTTCGACGGCCTGCCTTCCCTGCCGCGAGTTCCCTCCGTCGATATTTCGAGTAAGTTTGGCCATCGATTTTGTGTAACCCCAGTGTATGGATTGGCTTACATAGATAGCTGTTAGGAAATTTTTGTAGCTGGTACGCGAGATGAGTTAATTTGATGCAATGGATTTGGATGAAGGCGACATTTGTGAAAAGTGGTTTTTGATGGGGATGGTTGTTGTTTCTGAAACGCCAATGTGCCATGCTTTTTGGGTTTAACTAAGATGACTGAAACATGATTGAAAAGATTAGTCCTTCTGATGATAACCTCAGCTACCCAGATGTTGAATTAGTAATTCTGATGACTTCCCTTGATCTGGTTGATTTTGAAACGCGTATGATTTGAAGCACCATGCTGTTTGGGCTTAACTAAGATGACTATCTCTCTGGTGTACTATTTATCTCCTTTCTAAGTTCAAAAAAGCATAATTTGTTTACTAGATTTGAGCTACTTTGAACTGATTTCAAAGTTTAATGCTACATGCAGGTTATTTGTCTCTTTGGTCGATTACAACCTGCTGCGGCAAGTTATAGACTGCAATAAAAGGTCAGTTATACCTTAACGCGTAATGAGTCATGAGTGGATAATGCTCAAAGATCATTGGTGTGCTGATTATGAGTTGGGTGTTAATGAGTTCATGGAAGCTGCTTCTAAGCATGTTGATGCAATTGGTAGGGTTAGATGTCCGTGCAAGAACTGCAATAATCTCTACTTTAAGACATTAGTCCAGGTGCGGGGAGACATATTTAAGCATGGCATGGTCGAGACATATAAAACGTGGGTCCATCATGGTGAGTCTTATGGTGTTAGTAGTTACGGTGAAAACCCACCGACTGAGTCTGACGATGTTCATAATGAAGAGAGTGGGTTACAGACCGACATGTCTGAAATGTTGGGTGATTTTGGTAGGGCGAATGAGTGTCTAACATCCGCTGAACCTTCCCACGGTCCTAATAATAATGGTGCATTGGCAAGGCTCCTCAAAGATGCCAATTGCCCTCTTTACCCTGATTGCAAAAAAATTTCAAAACTGTCATATGTTATGAAAATGATGAACATCAAGATACAGACAAACTATAGTGATAAAGCATTCAACCAATATCTTGAATTAATCAAGGAAGGTTTGCCGAATGGGGAAACACTTCCCACTTCGTTCTATGAGGTGAAGAAGTATATGCGTGATCTTGGATTTGGTTACACCATCATCGATGCATGTCCCAATAACTGTGTTTTGTATAGGGGGCAGCTTGAAGCTGCTCGAGAATGCCCAAAATGTAAAGAACCTAGGTTTAAATCTGGTAAACAGAAAGACGTTGCCTTAAAGAGAGCTAGATATTTCCCCATTAATGATAGGTTGCAGCGGTTGCTCACTACCAAAGATCAAGCAAAAGATAGGCGGTGGCACAAGGATAAACGCGTTGATGATGATATGCTTAGGCATCCAGCTGATGGTAAAACGTGGAAGGATTTTGATCGGGATCACCCTTGGTTTGCTGCGGATCCCAGGAATGTCAGACTAGCACTGCTTAGTGATGGGTTTAACCCATTCGGTAACATGAGCAACATCTACAGTATGTGGCCTGTTGTCTTAACCCCGTACAACTTACCTCCTTGGTTATGTATGACGGACCCTTTTTTTTCCTCAGTGTCCTGATTCCTGGTCCCGAATACCCCGGGAATAACATTCATGTCTATCTAGAACCTGTTATAGAACAGTTGATTGAGTTGTGGCATGATGGGGTTCTTACATATGATGCTCATGCAAATGAATCTTTTCAATTGCGTGCTGCATTGCTGTGGACCATCAATGATTTCCCTGCATATGCCATGCTTTCTGGGTGGAGCACTAGGGGTAAACTGGCCTGCCCAGTGTGCAACATTGAGACTTGTTCTCAACGTTTGGAATATGGAAGCAAGGAGTGCTACATGGGGCATCGAAGGTGGTTGGACAAAGATCATCGTTGGAGGAGGAGTAAGAAGTTCAATGGGAAGCCAGAACACAGAAACAAACCTAAGCAATTATCAGGGAAAGAGATACTGCAACAGGTTGAAGCTGCGTTCAGTGGGGATGTTTCTGTTCATGATGGTGGGAAACGGAAAAGGAGTGCTGCGGAGGACAAGTTCAATTGGAAAACAAGATCTTCCTTTTGGACTTTGCCATACTGGAAGTCTATTGACTTGCGACATAACATAGATGTCATGCATGTGGAGAAGAACATTAGTGACAATGTTATAGGGACGATGATGAGCATTGATGGGAAAACAAAGGATACGCCAAATGCTCGCATGGATTTAAAACAGATGGGCATTAGGAAGGAATTAAATTTAATTCCTGTTGGTGATAAGTTTAAGATTCCACAAGCCTTATACACACTAACAGCGCTGCAACGTAGGGAATTCTGTGGCTGGTTGAAATCTGTAAATTTCCTGATGCTTATGCATCAAACATATCCCGGTGTGTGACTACTGATGGTAAGTCGGTGGCGGGGTTTAAAAGCCACGATCACCACGTATTTATACAACGATTGCTGTCTGCTGTTGCTAATGGTTTCTTCACAAAAGAAGTTTACACTATTTTGGCTGAGTTGAGTGGTTTTTTCAGAGAGTTGTGTTCCAAAACAATATCCAAAGCCACTGTAAAAAATTTGGACCACAACATACCTCTCATTTTGTGTAAGCTTGAGATGTTATACCCTCCATCTTTTTTCGTGGTTATGATGCACCTTCCCGTTCATCTACCCCATGAGGTAGAACTTGGTGGACCGGTACAGTATAGGTGGATGTATCCCATGGAAAGGTAGCCTTTTTCCTTTACTTTTTCGTTCATACCATAGACTAATTTGTTAACCCACAATGTCCTTAACCTTATTTTATGGGTTGTTGTTTTTGAGTACTTAGGTTTCTTGGTACCCTTAAAAGTTTTGTTCGAAATAGGGCTAACCCTGAGGGGTCCATTGCTGAAAGATATATTGCAAAAGAGTGCTCCAATTTTTGTTCTAGATACTTGGAAAGTTTTGAAACAAGGTCTTCTCGTCCTAACCGTAATGATGACAGGTTTGAAGGTGTTGAGTCTGAGGGCTTTCGTGTTTTTACCCAACAAGGTAGAACACTAGGAACTACTCGTTATGACCCGATTTCAGTAGAAGAATTTGAGCAAATTCAATGGTATATACTTAATAATTGCGATGAAATTGAAGACATTATCAAGTAAGTACAATATAACTTTGACTAGTAAATGCAACGTTTTCTTTTACACATCTTTACTCCCCAACAATCTAATTCTTATCACTGCACAGCATGCATAAAGATGAGAAGGTTAAAGAGAATCCTAACATTTCCTATCAATCCCTTAAAGCTAACTTTCCGTCTTGATTGAAGCAACATGTAAGTTATGGTGGATGATTCCCCCATTCCTGCCTTCGGTGCCATTTTATTTCATTATAATGACTGATTTCCTTGCTAATCCCTTAGAGCTAACTTTTTTGTTCTGTTCACTACTTCACTGATTTCCTAGGTTACAGAATTGTGTTTGGCTGGTACCCTTAAAGCGCGAGACCATTTACATGTTTTAGGGTTAGGGGCAGACACACGCGTCACTAGGTACAACGACATCCTCTTTAATGGTGTTCGTTACCAAGTGTTTGACCCAAAACAAACCCATAGGACTCAAAACAGCGGTTTATTTGTGGAAGGGGCTCATAATGGAGAGAGTATTGACTTCTACGGTGTGCTAGTCGACATATATCAACTGACCTACTGCTATTGTAATTGCGTTTTTGTCTTCAAATGCGATTGGTGGAATGTAGGAGATGGCAGACATGGGATACGGGCAGATGGGTTCATTACTAGTGTTAATATGTGTAGAAAATGGTATCAAAATGAGCCATATATATTGGCTGGTCAAGCGAATCAGGTATTTTATATACCTGATATAAAGAATGGTGGTGCTTGGCATATTGTCATCAAGGTTACTCCCCGACACGTGTATGATGTTCCTGAGAAGGAGCAAGGGGAAATCAATGATCCTGTGTATGCAAGTGAGGCGTTTCAGCAAGAAGAGAGTGGTGCTGACAATGTGATTGAAGTGCAGGACACAGAGTTGGATGACCTGAATCGTGCAAACGAGGCTCCCACAATGGTCATTGTGAGCGTTATTAAAAAAAGGGCTGTTGTACTCGACACAGAGGATACAATGGAGGTCGAAGAGGACGACACATTAGCTGATTTTGATGATGTTTTGGAGGGAGCAGCAGCTGCTAATCCTTTAGAGGAAATCGATAGTGACGATGAATATGACAAGTAGCGAGTGCAAGACAAAATACTCATTTCCCCATTAAACCAAGTACAGAAGGATTTGATTTTGCATTTAATTATATTGTTTTACAATGTATGCGAAATTTGGGTTAATAAACTACATATAATGCTAAGAAAAAATATTCACTTCCTTATGTTGTCTATTATACTCTACATCTTTGTTGAGTTTATACGTTTATAAGTGTTTGTGAATTTGCTGATGGTTTAACTCTGTTTGGACTGTGAGCAGATCGAAATGCCACCGAGGCCTGAAAAGAAAGCCGGGACTGGGAAGTAGCCGATGACGGTCTGTGAACGAGTGACCAGATCCCATCCAGCGAGGAGTGTAGAGAATGCAGGGAGCTCGTGCATGGGTCCACTGAGGTCTTCGATAAAAAAATGCAGGTCTCCGAGGGGTAAAGGGAGGTCTAAGAGGGGTGAAGGGGTGTCTCCGAGGGATGGAGGGAGGTGTCCGAGGGGTGAAGGGGGGGTCTCCAAGGGGTGAAGGGGTCTCTCCGAGGGGTGAAGACCGGGTGTCTCCGAGGGGTCCAAGGAGGACTACTGAACCTATTGAGGAGATTGACGAGAATGCAGATAATACTGCCACATCCATGCCTGAACAACCGGAGAAGACAGATGCGTGTTATCCTAACTCTTCTTTTGTCACTTGAGAAACATGGATTGTCACATTTCTATTATTGTTTGGATGATTATAATTTGACCTACATCCATAGTTGGCCGAAAGAGGGGACTGACCAAAGGTGTTCAAGTGATGGCACGAACCACTGGGGGGAGTAGGATCGATGGAGTATTCCTGCAGGAGAACAGCCACGCAATTGTGGGCCCTAACCAGAAGTTGCTGAACACAGAAGTTGGTGTCGTTGCTCGTATGATGGCTCCCATTAGGAAGTACTATTGGACTGAGTTGACTGATGAAGACAAACACCCTATGTTTGTGAAACTAGAGGTACAGTAATCTGTCTTTGTTAATTTAAAATTATAAATTGCATAGTCTGAATGCATGGAATTTGATGAAATTTCAGAGCGAGTTTGCATTTGCCTCAGCTACTGAAGAGGTGAGGAAGGCTTTAGATAAGAAACTCCACAAACGCTTCTTGAACTACAAGTACACCTGTCATAAACACTACAAGGAACAGGAAGACCCCACCAAAGCTCGTCTGAACCCTCCAGAAGGAGTGAAACAGGAAGACTGGGAGGCCCTCTATGAGCACTTTGAGAGTGATTGATTCAAGGTAAAACTTGCCGTGTTTGGATATTTGATGACACTTGTACAAGATGACAGCTTAGCACACATTTCTGTTTGCAGGGGCGGAGCACAAATAACATACAAAACAAGGCTAAGCAGCAGTATGCTCACACTACTGGGGCAAAATCCCACGACCAGAGAGTGTATGAAATGGTAAAGCATTAAGTTTTATTTACATCTTTGTACAACAACAAATCTGAATTTGAACAGATGACCATAAACTAGGGGTAAACAGGCCACTTACCACACCTTTATCGTGTTTTAACATTTGAACTATCATGTATAGGAGCATAAGAAGCTGGCTGCACAAGCAGCTCAAACGGAGCAGGTAGATGACCAGGATGATGATGCGGTGCCCGTTGACATTGAGCTGTATGCCAACATGCACAAGAAGGCAAGTGATGGTACTTGGGTGAGCGAGGAACCGAAAGCGAATTATGTAAGCCCTTATGCTCCTCTTATATTGTGTACCTAGTCCACGAACATGAATGGATATTCGATGTATAGTTATTGTAATAGGTTGATTGAATTAAGAGAGATCAATTATTACTGTGGTCTGGTTGATTATGCGCTTCCTGTTACTGTGGTGTGACTTTTATTTTGCTTTGCATCTTGTGGGTTGAATAGGGGTATCATAATCCATCTCACTTTATTTGGGAGATCTTTTATGTTGTGGGCTGTATATTTGGGTGGTGACTTTTATTTTGGTGCAATATAGGAGGTGATGCTGGCCCTCCATGCCCAAGCAAAGGCAGATGGGAATCCACTGCTGGGTCCTGACATCGTTCAGAAGGTCTTGCAGAGGAAGCTCAAGTATGGACGTAAAGAAGCAGTGAGGAAGTCGGCAAGAGAAGTTCAGCTAAAAGCAGAACTGGCAGCAGCAAAGGCAGAGGCGGAAAGTAAGACCAAGGAGTTGGAGGCCAAGCTGGTAGAGCAGGATGAGAAGATTAAAGCTCGGGATGAGGAGATTGAAAAACATAAATTAGAGCTTGATATGCAACATGAAAGTTTGGCTAACCAAGGGGAAAAGATGGAACAAATGCGCTTGGCACAAGAGAAGATGCAAAAGAGTATGGAATCCGTCCTCGCCAAACTCAGCAGGAAATGATTGCACCAGGTACATAGCTATTATTGAATGCATGAATTTCATCTATAGAACTTTGTCAATCTATTAGGAACAATTATGCACGAATGTGAAGTCTCAATCTAGCTTCTTCTCAAATTGCAAGTGCAGGTGTGGACGCATCCCTGCACGACCGTGTATTCATATGACTTGAGGAGGTCGTCCTTAGCGAATGTTTTCCTGGACGGATATATTTATAAGTAGTTGTCAGCTGCAAACCCATTTTGGACAATATGGTTGTGTCGAACAGAATGTAGAAGTGTGTGATGTGATGCAGGAATATTATCTATTTTGCGTCTTTGTAAGCTGTGAGCTAGGACCCTGAATATTCAGCAAACAGCGTTTACTAAATGAATGTGACTGTCGGCTTGTTTTATGACATGTTTTATGTCTATTTCGCTTGTCACATTTACTGCTTACAGGAACGAACAAATTATGACAATGTTCCATTATCACTTTATGTTTTAAATATGACAAACAATTCAGTATCATGACGTATATATTGTCAGATAAATGGTAATACGACAAAGGAGATCCATATTATGACAAACTGGACCGTCACTGAATACATAAAATATGACAAAATTATGTTATCATATGTGATTTCTAAGGGCACGTGCCCTACAGCGTAAAGTGACGAATGTGAATGACAAACAGTTCCCTCATAATATCTCGTTTAGTCAGTTGGTTGTATTAAAGTGTGATAAAATAAACAGTCTAATGTGACAAGATCTTTCGTTATGGTAGGACAACATATTATGACAACGATATATTGTCAAGTTGTCCGAACAATATTATGACAACCGAAAAATTAAACTTTGTCACATTAGACCTAATACGACGGAGCAAAGCTGATAAAGCCATTTTGTCATAACACTTGTCACATTAGACAAACAGTGACAAAATGGCACACTAAAATGACAAATTGGGTGCGTCACAAAATACCTAATTTCTTGTAGTGTATGCCTAAACTGAAATACCCCGTTGCCCACCCTTACAGTGAACGAGAGATGTTGGACTGTAGGACAATGGTATACACCAAATGATAGACAGAGGAAGTAGTCTGTATTCATAATGCTGATTATTATAACAAATGCTAATAACAATGACCCATCCTATCAAAGACTACAAACTTGATTAGGTTGACATCATTCATCCAATTCACATAGGATAAATTGTAAGTTTGGCCACTGTAATTACTAAAACATTTCACGTTTGCCACTAAAATTATTTTATTTCATTCCTTATCACTAAGATTAGTTTAACAGTTCAAGTTTGGTCACTCTCCGTTAGTCTTCGTTAACTTTTTCTAATGTGATAGTCAACTCTAATAGTTGATCGTTAAATAAGTGAGGTGGCAATGGGCCGATCTTTCAAAAAGAATTGATTGTCAAGATGGTGTTAGGTGGGGGAAAGAAGCAGCCAAGGCAAGAATACCGGTGGGTGGACCACATGAATTTGAAGAAATTAAATTAAATTTTGTATTATTTTAATTTTTCACGTCACTCTTTAATGGTCAACTATCAGAGTTGACTGCCACATCAGAAAACGTTAACAGAGAGTGACCAAATTTGAACTGTTAAACTAATTTTAGTGACCATGAATAGAATAAAATAATTTAAGCGGTAAACGTGAAATTTTTAGTAATTCCAGTGGCTAAACTTGCAATTTACCCAATTCACATTTGTACAACCTCGTGCATAGCCCCATCTTAAGCGATTAAGTGCACCAACTATCCCGCGCTAAATTTGTACATAAGTGTCACGATATCTTTCATGAAGTATTTCAATAGCAAGCACTTGTCTCATGTCGCTCCAATACCTCTAGTCCCCTCAAATGACATGTGAAATTGCACCAAACTAGCAATGACCATCTTCAACTTGATCATACCAATCAAGAAAACGGGAGCGATGCCATTTCGAAGGAGCCAAATATGCATAAATCGGCACCTTACAAGATAAAATTAACATAAATCAATTGTAGGCGGGTGGGACATACTTGCTTCACTTATGTTATGAACCATTAAAACGAGTTTCCGTACTGCCCTTTTATGGTTTGGGATGCAAGAGTCTCTTGTCTCATTAATCAAGAAACAAGGACTTGGAGTAGTGACTTGCTTAAGCTCATTTTTACTACAGAGGAGCAACATGCTATTTTGGCCAAGGACGTGTTATGTTGGACCAATGCGGATGATGGAAAATATTCAGTTAAGTCAGGATATATTACTGAACAAAAAAATAAGGGAGGTGGAAAGGGTGGAGAATGTGGAACAGAATGAAGAAGGATTTTGCTGGAAGGATCTATGAAAGCTAAACATGCCAGGTAAACTTAGAACTTTTTTGTGGAAAGCTGCTCATAACATTCTGTCAGTGGGTGTTAAAATCAGTAAGAAAGTTAAGAATCTTGGGGATGAATGCCCTAATTGTGGAGTGCAGGAATCTCTCAAGCATTGCCTGGTTGACTGTAGTTGGAACGCTCGAATTTGGAGTAAGACCCTATTGCTGAAATGTTCTACAAAGCAGAAGGTCTCACTTGTAAAAAGTGGCTCCACCATGTTCTGCAAAATTATACAGCAAAGGAGGTGGCCTAGTTTTGCTCTTTACTTTGATTTTTCTGGAAGGACAGGAACAACTTCCTCTTCGACAACAAATTTCTCCAAAAATGGGAAGTGTTCCCTAGAGCTAATGAGTTTATCCAATGCTTTCTGAAAGTGCAGGGCAAAGGGGAAAGGGAACATAGAACCAGGAGCAAAAGAAAGGAGGGAGTGCAAATGGAGAAAGCCTCCTATGGGTGTTCTTAAGCTGAATACTGACTTTGGGATAACTAAAAGAGGGGAAGTTGGTCTAGGATGCATCCTTAGAGACTGGAATGGAGCAGTGGTGTTTGCGGCGAATAAGAGAATCAAAGTCAAATGGCCACCTGACGTAGCAGAGGGAATGTCAATTCGGTTTGGGTTGCAAATGATGGTTAATTTGGAGATTGGTCATATCGAGGTTGAATCAAACAGTTGGAAAGTTGTCAAATTGTTGAGTGAAGGTAATGAGTGTAGAACCGAGCTGGGGAACATTTGTTGTAGGGATGGCAATGGGTCGGGTTGGGTCGGATTTTTTCAAACCCAAACCCAAACCCATGGGTTTATCCGTGAAAAAAACCCGGGGTAAAGCCCACTGGGTTTGAAAAACTCAAACCCAACCCAACCCAACCCGTTGGGTATCCGCGGGTTCATGGGTACCCACGGATTTTTGTCGTAAAAATTTACAATAACAAGTTCCTATCAAAATTAAAGTCAAATATCAATCTCTCTATACAAATTATTCATATATAAAACACCATTCTAGAAAATTCAAGCAAATCACAAATTAACTATACAAATTGTTCAACACTAATCTAGAAAACTCAAGAACATTGATGCAAATCACAAATTATCCATAAATAACATGATTAATTGAAAACTTCTTCCTTTCAATTAAGTTTCTTCACTCTCCACTCGATAACATCAACTTCATTCTACACAATTAGAAAGAAAAAATTAGACATGTCTCCACAAACATAAATAAGATTGGTTGTTTAGAGTATTAAATATACATAGAAAATTAATTATATGGGTGTGGGCGGGTACCCATGGGATCGGTTTACCTAAACCAAAACCCAACCCGATGAATAGTGAACGGGTTTAAACCCAAACCCGGCCCAAAACCCGTCAACACGGATTTTACCCGCGTTGACCAGGTTGGTTCGGGTGGGTACTCGTGGGTTTGGGTTTTGTTGCCATCCCTAATTTGTAGTGACATTCTGAAGGTTTCAAGTAATCTTGATATAACAGGCTGGAAGTTTATGTTGCCCATCAATTAGCTCACATTATGTCTACTTCTGATGATATCCTGTTTTGGTAGTATAATTTGCCATTGATGATTGCTGATGTTGTCACCCTTAAGACATTATCTTCTTGATTTCAATTCACATCAGTTAACACGAGAAATTTTACAATGCTATATAGTATTGGTGCTATAGGTTTTTGCCTTTATAGTACAACTTAAAATTGTATATTTACGTTATGGTACAACTTTAGATTGTACCTATAGTTTTTGTACAAATTCTTTTATGATACAACTTGAACTTGTACCTTTATGTGATGGTACAACTTCAAGTGGTAAAGTTGTACCATAACATAATGATACAAATTACTTTATGATACAACCTAAACTTATACATTTAATGTTATGGTACAACTTTGAGTTGTACGTTAAAGCACCAATGCTATATAGCATAGTAGAAGTGATAAGTTAACACTAAAAAAAGAGTTGACAAACTTTTATTTGACATAAAATCGAAACAAGCGTTGCAAATTGCAATGAAAGAAAAATAAAAGGAAATAAAAAAGATGTTCTTGAGATGGGAAAAACGAAGAGTTGAGAAAAGCATACACCAAACCCCTAACACGTCGCAGAGAGGGACGATTGATTATGCTGCCCGCAGCAGCAAATAAACCCTTCTCCCATTTCAAACACTTCCTCCATCCTCCATCTTTAGCCTTCTACGCCACCGTCATTTCTTCTATGGATTCTCCACCCAGATTCCTCCAACCCACACTCTCGAACTCCGCAGCTCGCTCCCCTCCGAGATTATCCGACATTGGTGACGGGTCGATAACGTTGCAGGAGTGGCAACGATGGGGCCCCGTGTCTCCGATACCTTCCAAGGTTTTGGAGGTTATCGACGAGTTGAAGCTTCTGGAGAAAAATGTTGATACCCAGATGAGCTTTGGCGGTTCTGGAGGAAAACTTAAGGTAATTTCTAGTCAGAACAAGACACTCTGCTTTGTTAGTATGTGGGAAGATAGAGCAATGATGATGGGGAATATGAAACTGATTTTTTCTCCTTAGGTAGCAATTGAATAGGGCAATTTAATTTGTCTCTTCAACTAATTATGCCCAACTGTCAAATTGCCAGGGCGACTTTAGAACCCATGAGGAGAAGAAGCACAGAGCAACGTATTTGGCTTTAGATGACCCTGAAAGCAAGATCCATTTCTATGCAGCTCGTCAAATTGCTTGCCGTTTGCTTGGAAGTAGAGGTTATCTTTGCCAGAAGGTGCTTATTTTCGGGGTTTAAATTGATTAATGTGTTTCTTCCTGCTGCTCATGTACTGAATCTTTAAAGGGTAGGCGTGTCTTCTTTGTTTCTGTGTCTTTTGGCCGAAAAGACTTGGCTCCCATCTTTTTTGAGCTAGTATTTTCCCAGTTTTTGGCGACTTTGGCTTTTGCACTGCATAATCTTGGTTCTTCGTAATAGGAATTCAATTGGTTTGCAGTGCTGGCTTCCCTTGGAAGAAGATTGCATGTGTTCACTACTGAAGCCATGTACATTGTGGCCTGGGATACGATTCTGGATATATATGCATCCAAAGGTTTGAAATTGTTTCGTTCTAGTTTCTGGATATGCTTTGCTGTTGTTGATAGGAGGCTTTGATCACAGGACCAACTTCGTGCAGGACTTCTTACGACAGAACAACACTGGGAAGCTGTTGTGGCAAATTTTTGGACCTCATTCAGCCACTTTATGTATTTTTGGCATATCTGAACACGAGGAGATTATGTGGAATGCATTTAAATCTGCAGGTTCGTCTCAACTTACTGGCTTTATTATTGGCTCCTATTTGCTAATGATTATTTACTGCAGCCATGCACCCAAGCATAGTGAATAACTTGCTTTTCCTTGGGGAGCTAATGTTCAGGTTGTGATGCTTTGAAACAGATGCACACTTGATGCCATAGTCTATATATTTATGATGTCATTTGACTTCTTTTGTTCTCCAAAGACCATATTGGCAAGTTGAGTTTCCGGTTACTGATTCTTTTTCATGATGGTTGTAGGAAAAAGCAAGGTCTGGTGTCTTTACCCTAATAAAAATTCCGTGACAACATCAGTCCAGGAAGCTTTTGGTCAAGAATCTTCAGCAAATCAAGATATCACTCCGAATCTGGTACGTTTTTGTTTTGTTTCCTGCCCTCCTGCGAGAACTTCACCCATAGATTAATAAAGTCCACGCTCATGGCATGGATAGATAATTTCACATTTGTAGGATCTCAACCATTTTGCCTGCATTTTCAATTTTCCTACGTCTATACTGGTTATTGTTAAGCAACTACATAAAATTATTGGAGAGGTTGTTCGTTAGAAAGAAGGATTTTTAAGCAATACGTATTTTTGGGTAAGGATGCAAGTATTTTTTCTCATTCATCCATAACTGTACTATGGAGTTTGGAGAGATGTGCAATCTTAGGGAAAATTAGAAGACCTGGACTTTTCCTCAACTATTTCAACCGTTTAGTGAAGAACAGCTTGAAGTTCTGAGTTCTATAATTGTTTTTGCTGTTGCTGCTTATGATAGTATCTTACTAGTTTCGAACCATAGACCAAGGAATAAGTAGACTGCATCCTGCAGTCCAAGTAAGAAACCAGTGAGTTCTAGATTTGATCATGGCCGCATTGCATTGTTTCTTGATTAAGATATATGTTACCTTCTGCTTTTTCGGAGGAGCTTTTCTCTGGTTATTAATAATATATTTCACCATTATCAAAAAAAAAAAAAAAAGATATATGTTACCTTCTACCCAAAAAGGGAAAAAATCTGGTACCTTCACTTTCAATGGGCATCAATATCCGTGCTAATTGTGGTGCTGGGCAGACAAATGCAGATGAAGCTTTGAACTTTCTGTTGATTGATGGCACTTGGAGCAACTCTGCTGCAATGTTCAGGCGGTTGAAGGTAAATCACTCGTTTATGTTGTCTCCCATACACAGAGTCAGCATCAGCATTTGACGGCTTGGTTTTTCGTTTGCATAAGATTTGTGCCGACATCATCAAATAGAAATCTCTTCTACATACAGGAACAGTCGCAGTCTGTGTGGGGGGAGGATCTTCCTTGCATATCCTTGGCTACTGGAGTATCCACGATGCACAAACTCCGGTAAGATGCAAGCCAGGCCAACTTACTGTAATTTATTTTGTTATTGGAGCCATAGCCATTTTACATACGATGTCGATTGGGGTTCCCTATCACAGGCCGCAGCCATCGTGGGACCGTACTTGTACAGCAGCAGCAGCAGCTGGGCTGCTGTTTGAGCTTCAAGAACTTGTAGGGTTCAGCTGCTTTGGCCTGGAGAAGCAGGGTGAAGCGTTGGAGGATGCTGTCTCTCTTCTTTTGGATGCTCTAACCACTCGCCGTCTTAGGATGGGTCGGTCTATAACCCGGAAAATGAGACATGCAATAACTAATTGAGAATCATCATGTATCATAAGAGGGAAAGCTGTTTGGAAATTTTGTCTACTTGGTTGTTTCGTACTTTGAATATATTCGCCTTCCTGCATGGTTAGCAAATGCTTTTCATTTGAGTGACTATTTGCATTAAATTGCGGTGAAACTGCTCGTCATTCTTCTCTTTTGAGATGACTGGTCATGTTGATCTTGAAATTTTATTAATGTCGTTCGATGAAATTTAATTACAAGAGTACGCTTATAAGAATGATTTCAAGCAAGAGCTTTTGAGCTTATCAAACGACATGATCAGGTTCACCTACCTATATGTCACCATCAATTCAATAGGCTGGAAACAAGATCCAGATTAATTGGTTTGAACTCTTGAAATACGATCTCTCCTATCCATACAAAGGAAGCACGAATTTACGAACTCTTTGCTAGGATTAGTAATCACACAATCTAAAGGGTAACTTGACATGAATATCGTTTGGGGTGTAGAATTTTATGATCAGCACGTGGTATTTTACGAATAATTTCATGAAAATAACGACAGCGAAAAAAGAAGTCAAGGTGCAAAATTATTACAAAAATCGGTTCTCATTTGAATGGGTCTTCTCAACCCATAATTGGCAATGCTCTCCCGTTATAAAGCAATCATATAACAACAACAACCCCCTTTTCGAAGGAGAAGACAGACAGAAAGAAAAACCAGGAAAAGAAGAGAAAGAAGAATCCCATAAGCAAGCAATTGAGGAACTTTTGCATTAAGAAAATAAGAATGATGGGTGGAAACACTGCATTGCTCTGTGCTGCGGCAGCTTGCTTTATCCTCCTGCAGCTGCAACCTGTCAGCTCCCATTTCATCTCCTGTAATGAATTCATTCAACACACACTTATCTCCTAATCATAATTTCTCAAAAAAAAAAAAAAATAGTAACTAACCTCCTCTCATTTCCTCTCCACAGCCGACGCTCTTGAAGCCAACAACAGAACAGACCACCCGGGCCGCAGCACGCTCCAACAAGACCAGAAAGACGTCAACCCGATCGAGGCGATCGTGAACAAAGCTCGTAAGCAACAAGATCGATCCCATTTTTCGGTGGTTCGATTAAAGATCGATCCCATTTTTTTCACGATTCATCATAAACTATCTTTCTTTCTTTGTGTGTGGGTGTTGAAAGCCTGCAACAAGGTGAACTTCGACGCGATCAGCTACAAGCCGCTGAGGGAGGAGTGCAAGCCGCCGTACCCAGTAGGGCAGTGCTGCGACGCCCTGAAGAAGCAGGCGTGCCCGTACACCGACGCCATCAACGACGACAAGACGGTGTGCGCTCTGGATCTGTTCTGGAACATCAACAAGTGGTACCCGGCGGGATGGTTCCTCCATCACTGCAAAGAAGGCCCCCATGGCATCCGCTGCGGACCCGATGATTACAAGCACAAAACCTCCGCTGCTGCCCCTTCCCCCAAATCCGACGACGCAACTGGATCCGGATCCGATAAAAAGGGATCTGATCACAAAAACTAGAGAAACTATGAGCACCATTAAGGCAATTTTTGGTTTTTTTTTTGTTCTCCATTCTCGCCAATTTTACAAAATATGTGTAATTTCTCACAGAGCTATATTCCTTCGCATATAATAACTGATTAATTTTTGTGTCATTCTCAATGGTAGTTTTTGGAGGGGAAGTAGTAATCCCTGTGGTTACTAAGGGTGAATTGGGTGTGAAAAAATAAATTATATTAATTAATTAATTTTAATAAATTACATTTTAGATAGTTAAAAAAATCTATTAATTACTATTCTTTCTCTTTTTCTCACTTCCGTAATCTCCAACTAGATCTCCTTTTCATATTTTTCTCAATCTTTCTGCAAAAGAAAAAACACGAAATCACTACAAATCCATTAGACAACCACTACTATTTTGAAAACTATCAACACCATTGCAGAAATAAATCTATACCAAAGAAAATGCAGGTAACCACCAAAGCATAATGCAAACACTACCAAAATAAAATACAAGGTAGCTACCAAAGCAAATCCTCTACCAATACAAACACTACCATTCTAGATTACCTGCAGAAGCAAAGCTGTAATCAACGTCGATTGCGGTGGGAAACGAACGCGGACGCCGGAGGATCTTAAATCAATGTCGCCGGTATGGAGAGGGAGGGATCTGAATAAACGAATTGGGGAGGCAGGAGGAGGAGGGACTAAGGAGATGAGAATAAGAGGGATGAGGGAGGATGAGAGATTCGATTACGACGGCGGAAGGGTGGCCGACTGTAGGGGGGTGTCATTTTCCCACTCCCTTTAGGGGTAGTCATTGCACTGGTAGAACGAAATGGGTTAGGGTGATTACTTGTTTTCTAGTAATCACGGTGACAACCTCTTTATATACCATTAGATTTCATATTTTCCCTTCTTTCTTAATCTTACAGTCAAGATTCTTTTAGGATAATTTTGGAAATGAACAAGTAACCACACCCGATTATTCTATATAATCTACCCAAACCCTAGTTCTACCCTCCCTCCAGCCAAACCCGCAGCAGCCGCCTCCACCACTCCATCGCACTAATCCCGCCGGCTGCCTCGAATCTCGAATAGTAAACACTATTGAATAGTAAAAACATTATTCCTTATCCCCAACTATTTTCAAAACCTAACAACTAAACTAATTACGGGCTATCCTTAATTTGAATTGATTTTATTGTAACACGGCTAGAGTTAAAAGAGTCTTTTTTTTGGTAATCGTTAAAAGAGTCTTTCAACTTTGAGTTACATAAAGAACAAAGTTAAAATTCGAATATGCGATCAGTTCGTGAATTATTGCTAGTATGATATATAGATTTGTTGAGCAGTGAAGACGTCGAGCATATTTTATATTCTTTTTCAGAATATGAAAATACGTTGTGGCCTTTTGTTAAAATTTGTACTAGTCATGTATTTTCTTATTTATGAATTATTTAATTTAATTATTTTTTTTAAAAGAGGACACCCTTATAAAAAATTTCTGGATTCACCACTATCGGTGACGAGCAGCCCTGCACTCCACTGTACTCTACAATTAATCAGAACGTAAACTCTGGACTTAATTTATATGTTGAGACCATGCAAAAGATGAATTTCAGAGTATATGAGTAATTATGAGAGATGAAATGTCCATTTTATAGCTTTTTATTTTTATTTTTATCTTTACTGTTTTGTGTAAAGAATAAAATAGGATTATTCATATTCCAACTAAGGACAACAGGTAGGGCCCAATCTCTAGTTTGAGAAGAGAAGCTGCCTATTGCAATTATTAATTTGTTGAGAAATGATATGTTATTAGCCATCGAGGTATAGTAATTAATGGAAACACATCAAAGGTAAGATAGGCTAATGGTAAAGCTGTCGCGACAGTAAAGGGTTGGGAGTTGCAGATCCCAGGTTCGAATTCAAGCGAGGCCCGTTGGTGTTAACCGGATGTACAAGGTTGCTGGGGGACGAAGTCCTGTTGGCGTCGAATTTGATTGCAGATGACCCCCAAATTTAGTAGGACCCGCTGTCACAAAGTAGCACGTGGTGTTGAGGTTGTTGAGTAATAAAAAAAAATTAATGTAAACACGGAGTTGTAAAAATGACAAAGGCAAACGGATAACAATTTTATAATATTTTTGTTGCTTAAAATAGCTACATGTTGCTACTCATTGTCAATTCCCCAATTGAAAATGGCTCAAGATAGGGTGCAATAACTAAATCTGGACCCTTCATTTAGAAAATCCAGATCTAAGGATGGAGAATTAAAGACTATTTTTATTTTCACTAGCTTTCTTAATTGACTCATATCTTTTTCGTTTTAACTCGGATTTTAATTTTTTTTGCACAAATGGAACGAATTCACCGTGCTCTACAAAATGAGATCAATTTTCAATATTTTTTTAGGAAAAAAAAAATTCTGGCCCCTCGGTACCAACTGCATACCATATGGTATCTTCTTCGTTTTTAATTCGTTTTTGAAAACGTTTGCACAGCAGGGATGAGTTCATCATGATCTACTGGATCTACAAATTTCTGGGTGAACAAATTACAGGACAAAAAAATGCCACACAATACCATACAATACCACCCCGGTACGGGGTGGTATTGTATGGTATCTTCTTCGTTTTTAATTCGTTTTTGAAAACGTTTGCACAGAAGGGACGAGTTCATCATGATCTATTGGATCTACAAATTTCTGGGTGAACAAATTACAGGACCAAAAAATACCACACAATACCATACAATACCACCCTGGTACGGGGTGGTATTGTGTGGTATACAATGTTAAAAGTCGTAAATTACAATTAATATACTTCTACTATCATGTATTCAACCATCCTACAGTATTGGTTTGTTCATACCACCATGGTACGTTTTTCAAAACATAGGTATGCTTTTATTTCAATACCAGTCAATACCATATGGTATAGGCTGGTAAAAAATGGCTCAATTTTTTTTGTTCGAAAAATATATTAAAGTGGATATCATTTTGAAGAGCACAATTAATCTGATCTAACTGTGCAAAAAAAATTAAATTTCGACTTAAAATGAGCGAGAAATCGTCCGTCAAAGATTAAAGAGGGAAAAATTAAAGGCTTTCCATGAGAGAGAGGATGCTGATGTCATGCTGATGTGGACGGGTACTTCATGATTACTCACCATAAGGTTACTGACCTGATCCATTCCCATTGAAAATCATCATCCGGAGAATAGGAAAAATGAAAGAGCTCATCGATAGTTTGATTTAAAAAATGCAAAAATGATGATGTATTAATTTTATTTATTAATTAATGTAACAATTTTGATTTCAATATATTTATTGAAAATTTGTTTTGGCCACAATTGGTTCGTGGAACAGACCTTCCTCTATTCCAGGGCCGACCCCGGTTGGAAAATTCTTTTGGCTCAGGGATTTCAGGTTCCATCGATTGATGATTCTCTGGTGGTGGAGTCTCTTGCCCTCAGGGAAGTTGTCTTATTGTGTGTACACTATGACTTTTAGGATGTAAAGTTTGAAGGCGACGCCAAGGTCATTATTGACAAGATCAATCGGGTGGAGACCAGGGATAGCAGGATTGGTGTTATTCTAGAAGAGATTGTGTAGTGTTTGGGGACTCACTCGGGGTTTAGTCTTCGATTTGTAGGTCGGGATAGCAATAGAGTAGCCCATGCGGTGGCTAAAAGGCCCTTACTTTGTACCCGGCTACGTGTCGATCTTTTAATTTTCAGGCCTGCCTACGATCCAGGATATAACTATCTTCCTCTGTTGAATCAATATATAATTATCTTTTGTAAAAAAAAGGCAAAATACACTTGTATAGCCAAAACTTTTGCGTTTTTGCCAATAATAGCCAAATTTGACGAAATACCACTTATAGCCACTTCCGTCCAATTCTTTAACGGTGTTAACTAACATGCTGAATGGACTAACAGAAAAACTGATGTGGCAGCTTAGGTGGAATTAACCAAAATAAAAAATTGTTTATTTATTTTCGATCTGCTCTCTCTTCTTTCCCCTTCCCTTCCCAGTACCCTCGGCCGCCGCTTCAGAGATGGAATCCAATCGATCTCTCCTCCTACCCCATCACCGCCATTAGTCATCACCACCAGATCGTTGTCGTTCGTCTCCACAGTGACAAAAGCTCCAAATCGTCAAGGCCACCAGCAACCGCTCGTTGTCCCTAGCCATCGTTGGGCAGAAGAAAAGAGAAGAAGAAAGTCCAATCGCCGTCCACAGCCGTCGTCGCTCCAGATCGAGCTTCCCCAGCAGATCTGCAAGAAATCAAGTAGCGGCGGGAAGCGACGCCATCTCCCCTCGCCGCAGCCGAAGATCTGGAGTCAAAATTAGGGATTTCTAACAATCAATTTGTCGATTCTTGCCCAGCCGCTATGTCACCTCGTTGGGGAGGATTCAGATCACCGGAAAATTACCCAACATGATAACCCGACCGACGATTTTCAATACATCATCAAGGAGATGATTTGCTCCTCACCGTCGCGCTGTCGTCAAGCAATAGCAGAGGGCAAGGGCTCGGGCGATGATTGGTGTGGAAAAATCGGCGATCTGATGGGATGAAGTTAAAACGAAGGGCGGGCGGAGATCTGGGTTCGATCAAGATCTAGGATTTGGGAATAACCAGTCCGCCACTAGTACTTGGCAGCGACGAGCATGTTCAGTGTCAGAGCCGGGGGCGATGTAGATGAGTGAAACGACTGGGTAATGCAAGAGGTGGGTGTGGCGCGGAACGGCGGAGTCGGGGACAACTTTAATCAGCGGAGGGTGTTCAAAGGAGGCGGCGGTGATGGGTTCTGAAACCCTAGTTGCAATGGGGGAAGTGAAAAAAGGAGGGAGAACGAGGCTCGGGTCCCCAATAGGGTGCCAATTTAGTTTTTTTTTTCTTTTTAGTTTTTTCTTTTTTTTTTAATGACATGTCGTCCTACTTGTCACTAAAGTCTGAGGTGTAAACGAAGGAGAGGCTGAGAAGGCAGCCAAGTCAGCATTCCGTTTATTCCACTAACGGTGTCACTAACACCGTTAAAGAATGTAACGGAAATGGCTATATTTGTCATCAAACATTCAAAATTCTGGCTATATATGGTATTTCGCCAAAAATGGCTATTATTGTCACAATCGTCAAAATTTTGGCTATGCAAGTGTATTTTGCCTAAAAAAAAATATTAATTTTTCAATAGAAGGAGGACTTCAACCTCCAACCTTGTTGTTAACCGCTACAAGCTCTAACCAACTAAGTTATTGGTTCATACATTTTAAAGGGTACATTTTCCTCAATATTTTATATATATATATATATATATATATATATATATATGAAATAGGTTGTACTCCTAGAATATATTATACTTCGTGTACTTCTAATGAGATATCTCTATCTATACCATGAACAAAATGAATTTGGGATGTGATACCACACACTAACCTCTAATGAATAAACTCATACCCCAATTTTCAAACATCAAACCATAATCAATTTAATAAAAAATAACAATCAACAGTTCTGATTCGTTGATGTACAACGAAATACATCCAACAACCATATCACTTGGATTATGGTATACTCCTTGAGTACAACAGTCATTACTGTGTGTGTATGCATGACTGTTATACTCCTGGAGTATATGATACTCCGGTTACTCATAGTGAGATATCTATATATAAATCATGAATTAAACTGAATTTAAGTTAATTATGATTTTATACTCTAACTTCTAATGGATAAACCCTAGACCTCATTTCTCTAAACCTAAAGATTAATTTAATAAAAATAATAATCGACGATTATGATTCCCCGAAGTGGAATGAAGCTACATCTAAGATCATCTGGATTACGGTTAGGAGTACGCCAAACATTACCACACGCGCATATATATATTCCAAGTTATTCAATGATAAATATAAGAGGGGCACACATTCTTAGTTAGAAAATGCTAGTAGATCTTTAATTAATCAAGTCTCGGAGCATGATACTATACCATAAACCATAATAAATTAAACCTACTAGTCCTAGTTCTTTAAATTCTACACTCTAAAATAAATTTAATTCGAAACAATTATCGATGATTTTGATTCCTCAAAAGAAATTAAACTACTAGATACACCATCTCAGAGTTTAGAGGTTTGAGAATTAGGATTTAGGGTTTAATCATTAAAGGTTAGGATATAGTATGATGTCTCAAAAATAGGGCAATTCAATGACTAAATAATGTTTTCTTACTAAGGGTATGCAATACTCTTAGATTTCCTCTAGGCATGATTTATAACATCTTTATTACTCAAAATTTTTGTCAATATATGCTACTAGATCATGAGAAGCAACATTAGCATTAACAATTTCAAAGTGATCAACATTAGCAACAATAGCATCAACAATGCTAAGCATTAAAAGGAATTGATGAATTAGGTTAGTTAATGGGGAAGGCAAAAGTGAATCCTTTATATTCATCAGTCTATTTAGTTCTCAAATTTATATTGGTTTTAGCTGAGGCAAGTGTTCAAAGCATTGTTATTAAAGCCGAACCGAGCTTGTCGGTTTGACCGTTAATCAATAATCAACTCGATTCGATTGAACAATATCCATACATGTTAAGAGTCAGACGACCAGATACGTTATGTTAAGAATTTAAATTTTAAACTTGTTTTAAAATTTGATTGATTTATGGTTTAGTATGCTATTATATATATTCTGTTTTATAATATTCTTATTCATAAGTTATCGCTTTGATAATGGGGTTTTCACGGTATAATACTGGTTAAACCAATAAAATGTCAACCACTCACTTCACCGGTTCATACTCCGATTTGGTTCTAATAACATTGGTTCAAAGAGCTTGTTCAGTTTTGGACTACATTAAGAACGAGTTCCGAAATTGAATAGGCAAATCGTTTATTAATAACTTTCAGTGGGAGATATTGAAAGATATTTGTTGAGCATTATAGACGCAGAGTGTATTTTACAGTTTTTTTTTCTTCAGAATATGAAAACACATCTTTGTATTTTGTTTGATTGTAATAGTCGAATATTTTCTAATTCAAGGAAAAATGTATATATTTTAATTTTTTTTAGAAGAGAACCCCACTAAGTAAAATTTCTCGATCCGTGATTCCATAATTCAGTAGAGCGGCAGGAATTATAAAAAAAAGAAGTTAAAGCACTATAGGAGAAAGAAGGAATACTAAGAAGGTTTTGAATTGAATGAGTCTCCCCATTACTAAATTTATCCTTAAACGGGGTAACACCTAAATAGAAGGAAAGCTGGAAAAATAAGTTGTGGTAAATACCAAGATTAGCCTATCCGATTTGAAGGCAGATAACTTATTTCCCAAAAATAGAACAAACTCCCAAAATAGAGATTGCAAAGGGGGACTATAAAGACTCCCCAGAGATGAACAAGAAAGCTCGGGATGCCTTGCTCGATCGATCTCCACTCTCCAGCACGAGACTTGGAGATCGATTTCATTCATTCAATCAATAACACCTTACATAAACAGGAGTAGTGAATAAAAACACAGGAAACAAAAATAAAATGGCTTCCTACAAGGCCTTTATTTGGGTGCTTTGCTTCATCTTCTTCGTGGAACTTGTCAGCTCCCAATTCATCTCCCGTAAGATAGATCCTCTCTATCTAATTTATCAAAAATATTCTAGCTCGTTTTCTGCATAGAATTCTGTGAAAAGCCGTATTCGACCAAAGTCATACATATTAATATATATATTTATTAGGGTGTGGTAGTATTGTATCCTGACGTTTTGAATTTGCCCACCCTTCTCAGCCGAAGCTATGAAAATGAATAACATCACCGAGCCACACAGCCGCAGCATGCTCCAGAGGCACAGGTACGGCCACCACAAGCACCGGCACCACGCCGCCACCGTAGTGGCAGGCTGCAAGGTGAACTTCGACGCAGTAAACTACATGCCCCTGCGCAGGCGTTGCAGGGCTCCGTACCGAACGGGAACCTGCTGCCCGGCTTTCAAGAGAGTGGCATGCCGCTTTACCGATGAAATCAACGACCAGAAGTCAAATTGTGCCGGTGAGATGTTTGGCCACATCAACAGGTTCTACCCCAAAGGCTGGTTCTTCCAGAACTGCGGAGAAGGGCCCTTAGGCCTCAACTGCCTGCAGATTTAGATCAGCTGATCCCACCCTTCCTTTGTCTCCCGTGTTCAAATTCTATATTCACTACTCCTGTTATAAGTTTTCACATTAATAATAATAATAATAATATAATTATTCTTAAAATTGTGGGAGTTATCCAACTTTTTCATTTCCAATTGAATTGGGAAAATTCTCATTTCATTTATCCACGTGAATGGATTTATTTCATGCAAATTTGGATTTGTCATTCCATTAAATGTTTGCCCGCGTGATGCATGGTTTGATGAAAGAATGCAACTTTTCATGAAATAATGATATAGTGTCTAGATCCGGATGATGACATCGTTTGGAATTGGAAGTTATAGTCATCAAACGTTTTCATGAGGCAATATAATTCTTCATTTGTTGTCTCTACAAATAGGGACAACTGATGTTGTGAAAGGGATACATGAAAGTGGTGATAGTTTTGTCCTACGAAGAAATTTCATGTAACCCAAGGCTTTGTAGAGGGTGAAAATATTCTTTACGAAAAGTGAACGTTGTTCACGACTCTATCATAATCCAAGTCACCCGTTATCAGGCTATCCTACGTGTACCCTAGTCCCTAAATTCCCAACAGCCGTAAAGAATAATTTCCGGTATGATGGCTCGAACCACTCTTTACAAGCAACCGGTTTCGGTCTATGGAAAATTTGAGAATTTTCGATGATGTGTATTTCATCGATGGTAGTAGAAGATGCGTTCTCTTTGTACTAGTCTCATGGTGTATTCCATATCCGGAAGGTAACTTGGAAGAGGGATCATTCGAAGATGAGGAAGAAGTAGCATGCTTCATAAATGGAGAATTAGAAGAATGACAATTGTCTTTCTGTAGGTCACATACACAATGGTTAATTTGTTTGATTCTCTATTTGAAACTTGCGAAGTTCTAAACAAATTTTAATTTGTCTAAGTAGTTTTATGGTGTGATTTTGTCAAGTGGTTTGTGTTATGTTAAACCAAAGAGACAAAATGCAGATACAGTATTTGATGATTCTCGTAATAGAGTCGTCATATGTGTATTTAGATGACATACTTATCTTTGGGACCAATCAAAGATAAGAGGAGTTTAAGGAAAAGCTTTTGTCATATAAAATTTCCCATGTGGGACATGGGGGAGGAAAATGTTATTGTGTGTTAAATCAATCGGAACAACAAAGAAGATTCATTCTCTCAATACAGAAAAAATTTCATAAAAGGAATTGTCGTGAGTTAAGGACCCTAATGGATGCAAGTATGGAACTTATGGTTAATACAAGAAAACAGTTTACAATTGGAGTATTCCATGTTAAATTAGGTGCTTGATGAATGCAATGACTTGCATAAGACCAGATATAGCATATGCAGCATGACAACAAAGTTGGTGTAGGAGTAATTCTAGTACTCATTTTTTGGAAATGAAATGTGGCGTGTACCAGAATATCTCAAAGGTACATTGTATTGACTTATAGTGGCTTTCCATCCATTTTGGAAGGATTTGTTGATGTTAGTTGGATTTCTCATGTTTAAGGTGATACTTCAATATCGAGATGGGTCTCTTGCTTGGGGGAGTGGCCATATCTTGGACCTCTAAAAAGAAAACTTGCATCACTAAGTTTCACTATGGAGTAAAAGTTTTTGGCCTTGATTTCTCTTAGAGAAAATGCATTATTGTTGAGATGCTTGGTTTATGACATTAATTTATGGCTAAAGCCAATCTCAGCTATTGATATTCTTAGTGATAGTAATGCTACTTTGGCTAAGACATAGCCAAGTGAAATGACAAGTACGGTCATGTGGGAGTTAGGCACTGTAAATTGATAAGTCATGGAGTTGTGTCAATGTAATGTGAACGGTTTTGAGATAATTTAGTTGATCATTTGACGAAATTATTAAATGGAGACTTGGTGGTCAAGTCTGTGAAAGGGATGGGTTTAAAGTCCATGTAATTTCTAATCATGGGACACCCAATTCCCCTCTAATATAACGTTAGAGGCCAAATTCAATGTGGGAAGCTTATTATTAGAAATTGAAGCACACAATTTGTCATCCCAATGTATGTGCTTGTTATACTGCATGAGAGAAGAGGATGAAGTTTAATACTTCTGAATTGAATATTTGAAAAAGTGTGTTATGTGGGTACACAAATAAGAGATTCAACCTACGTAAGCATGTAGTTATGAGAAGGATTGGACACATTGCGAGTAATAGTGTCGAGGCACTTAGAAGTTTGTGAAACTTAAGTGTATATTATCTTCGAATATTCATATGAGTAGATGGGTTCAATCGTTATCTACACTCAAATATTTAGATATTCGTCAAGTGTAATATGCTAAGATGAAAATTCAATCGTCACGACATTTTCATTTGTGCTTAAGTTTTGTTTGAAAGATGTTGTAATTTTAGTGGATTCTCTGAATACACTAACAAGGGGTAGGAATGTTTAAAATTTGGTCAAATCGGTTTGGAGTTGGACGAAGTTGGTTAAAATATTGGGTTAGGTCGAATTGGGAAACCTCCCATTTCATTTCTCCACGTGAATGGATTTATTTCATGCAAATTTGGATTTTTCATTCCATTAAATGTTTGCCCACGTAATGCCTGGTTTTATGAAATAATGCAACTTTTCATGAAATGATATGGTGCCTGGATCCGAATGATGAAAATGTTTTGGAATTGGCAGTTATGGCCATCAAACGTTCTCATAAATAGGGGCAACCGATGTTGTGAAAGGGACACACCAAAACCATTATTGTTATTCGTTCTAATAAACTTCTAAGTATACTTTAGGATTCTTAAGTCTAGAACCTAAAGTGGTGATAGTTTTATCATAAGAAGAAATTTCCTGTAACTCAAACCTTTGTAAAGGGTGGAAATATTCTTTACGGAAAGTGAACGTTGTTCACAACTTCATCATAATCCAAGTCACCCAGTATCGAAATATCGTACGTGTACCCTCATCCCTAATGTCCCAACACCCTCTCTAAAGGGTGTATCAATCTCCCTACTATCACAATATACTTCTCTATTGACCGATGAATCGTTTACAAAATAACAAAGTGATCTTGATATATGTTTGATGATGAGTAACAATGATTTTGATGTGAAAACCTAGAAGGCTTAAGTTGATCTCATTGCATCTCACAACTTATATAGCTGGAGTTTTTGTGGTTACAAAGCCTCAGGTGAGGTTTACAATTCAAGGAAAGAATAAAGGTTGAACATGAAGAAAGTACAACTCGAAGGAGGAAATTGAACAATTTAAGAACACAGGGTGTTGTTTGATAATTATCCAGATATGAGATTTTTCTAGCTTCGATGACTTATCGTTGTAGGTGAACTGTCATTTGGTTTATTGGTCGTGTTTTTGTTTTAACTATGAAGGTCGCCAATTTTTTTGTTTTTCCCGGATACCTCATGCAAGCTGATGGGCAAAGATTGAGCACGCCCGGCTTGGAGAGGAAATGAGAAAACATCTTGAAAGGCACGGATTTAGTGAGGAGGTCATCCAGTTGGTGAATTGTATAGACATGGAGGAGCTTGATCTCAATGTGTTTTGTGAGCTCGTGGAATTTTGGGTTCTTGAAAATTTATTTGGTCGACACAGAAGAGGATGGCAAGTTTGGGATGTTTGATGTTAAAATCTTTGAGCATATAGAGGATCAACTGGACTTCACAAGTTGTGTAAGTTAATGTTCGATACTCTGCTTCACAGGAGGATATGAAGATCGTCGTCTGCTTTTTTGCTCTTTGACTCACTAAAACTATCGACCGCCGCCCTTCCCTCCTCCTACGCCGCCTCACCGCTGCCAACACTATCGATCTGTGTGAAGAACCACCCCTTCAACGTTGAAGCAAATTGGTAGGCGGGGGGCAGAAAGTGAGAGAAGGAGGTAGGGCAACCGTTCGATTCTGGCAATCCTATGCCTCCCACGGCCCTTCGACGATGGCTGAATCTAATGACAATGGAATCTCCCTCCATTCACCTTCTTCCTCTTGCTCGATCCGCTACTTATGAATAAGGTTCAGGTTCAACATGAATTGGGTTCTTTTTACGGTCAGGTTAGTGACTCCCTGATGCAGCTAATCAAATCGATTTGGTGATCAATTGACGAGATTTCTTGGTGGGGAGAGTTAAGGTTTTACAAGAGTTGGCGAGTTGGGGATTGGGCAGAGTTGTAATTGAAGCAGTGTTTGAATTGAGGGGTCTTGAGTGAGTGATTACAACGAGAAAGACAACTTCGATCTTGGGTTGGGATTTTTGGATTCTGTTCCATCTCATGATCGTATACTGGTATGCATGTAAGCCAAGTGTTTTGCCGTTTGTTTTTGCAGCTACTCTAATCTTATTTTAAAAGTAACCATTCCAAAACTCTCATTGGATAATATAATTGTTAATCGATAGTGTTTGTGATCTTATAATGGTATCTATGTAAATTTTTAGAGCCCCTTTTTGAATAATTATGGTACAGTTATGTTATAAGAAGATACAAACATTTGATGAATTTTGTTTTTATATTTTGAAGAGTATTTTCATGGGTTTCTCTTTTCTACTTATAAAATGCCTGTGAAGCAAATCATCGCACTCATGGTCCAACCAATTACACAATTTGGAAAGAATAAATAGATTCATTTTTGGGCTGATTCATCCTTCCCAACTTATCATAATTATAACTTATTTTAATCATGATATTGCATAAAGCACATGGATGTTAAGTCCACTAATGAAGTCTCAAAGATCTACACGAAGACAAAGTGGAATTTATTTTTGAAGAAAATTTATAAAATCAAATAAAAAATACTAACTTTGACAAGAAAATTGAAACCAATATAATTAGATATTCACGGTTACCCGCCGCAGAGCGAGTGCCAAGTTTCTAGTTAAAATAATTTTACATATGATGTGTTAATGACATCAAACACTAACAGTTGATGAATAGATTTGCTTTCCTAATCCCTATTCTTTTCCAAACATAGGGAGAACTAATGGGAAGACGAGATAAATTCAAGGCATTTAGGAAGGAGGTCGAGGAGAGGCCATATTTAATGTAGGAATGATTGAGGATATTAGGGGTTTGGACTTCTAATTGGGTCTCAAATCCAATTTGGAGACTTAAAACTCTCCAAGGAGGAAGAATTTCATATTACCAAGAAAAAGGAAAAGGAATACATTGTTGTCTTTCCACCATTATTATCATCAAGATGTTTGGCATCAATTTGTGCTTCTTCTGCGTAGCTTGCCTCTTCTTCCCTTTCTTTGGATTTGCCTACTCCAATTTCATTTCCAGTAAGAACCTTCCTCCCTCCCTTCTCCTTTTGAACCTTTTCTGGCCATTTCTCTCAATATTTGTTTTACAACTGTAGATGGTGCGCTTGATGCTGATCATCGATCCGCTGGAGGCCCTAATCGTGTCCTTCTTCAATTGAAAAAAGGTAACCAATGTTTCTCTCCTAGATTTAGTAATTTTTTTTATATATTTTAGATCGTAAAAGACACGAATTTTAAAAATGGTCCAGCTTGCAATGTGAGCTTTCAAGATATGGACTACACGATCTTGACGACGCAATGCAAAGGTCCATTGTACCCGAAAAATCAATGTTGTGATGCGTTGAAGCAATTTGCTTGCCCTTATACCAACGAGATCAACGATGCCAGCACGAACTGCGCAGAGACCATGTTCAGTTACATCAATCTCTATGGCAAGTACCCTGCCGGCCTCTTCGCCAACACTTGCAAGGAAGGAAAAGTCGGTCTCGATTGTGCCGCCGGCCCCAAGAAGAATGGAGTTACCTCCAATAACGTCCATCTCTTCCTCTTGCCCATGGTGGTTGTAATGTTCAGCATTGCAGCAATTATTTGATCCTCTTATAACTTAGAGTTGTTTTGAAGCCAAAATTTCAAAGTAAAAAAGATTTGGGTATGTAATGAGTCAACATGAATGGGCGATACATGCATGATCTTGGTAAAAGAAACAAAATGTTTTTGATGGGAATTAATGAAAAACACGCTCAAGGCTATGGACGACGATTGATCCTTCCTTACATTGCAGGTTTTATGATTTATACAATGAATATCTTACCAGGTAGTTTAATAGCATGTTTGGTTCAGTTTCATAATCTCTAGTCTATAGGCTCCAATATGTTCAATCACTATATTAGACATTTTTAAGTTGATGGAAAAGATTGTACAACCATATACATACGAATTTGGTGGAATACAGATTTCCATCTTTGGAACATTGCCTCCAAAAATATGTTATAGTTCAATCGATCAAGTGTTTGCACTCGCTGGGTTCTGCACCTGGATTCGGCACGTTCCGATCATCGGCCTATTGTGTGTGAGACATTGGGAGACGAAGATGACATAAAATGGGGCTGGAATTTTAGGTTCGAGCCGCTGTGGTGAAACATGCAGCGTGTGCTGAGACTATTAAGGAGGCCTGGACTTCGGCTACTGGGGAGGCGATGGCTAAGCTCGTAAATGTGCAAGAGAAGCTTGATAAATGGAGTAGGGTGACGTTCCCAAACTTTGGAAGACAGAAGGATAAAATTCGCCGGGCTTTAAGGGCGCTGGATAGGAGGGAGAAAACTGATGACGTTATACAACAAAAACGAAAGCTTCAATTGGAGCTAGACGACCTGGAAAGCGATGAGGAGCTGTTCTGGAAGCAACGGTCGAGGGCGGACTGGCTCCGGGAGGGTGACCTGAACACGAGCTTTTTCCATAGAAAAGCTACAATGCGTAGGAAGCGCAACTTGATTCGTAAGCTGCGAGATGAGTTTGGAGCGTGGTGGCGAGGTAATGAGGATGTGTCCATGTGTCTTACAAAATATTTCACTGAGCTGTTCATGGTTGGGGGTCGTCCACCTCTGACGCCAGTTTTGGACTCGGTTGAGACGCGTGTGGATGCAGAGATGAATGCTTGGCTAGAGCGTCCTTTGACACGGGAAGAGCTCTATGAAGCCCTTCGACAAATGGGGAAAAGGAAGGCACCGGGATCGGACGGCATGTCAGCCTTCTTCTTCGTGAAGTATTGGGATATTGTCGGTGATGAGGTCTCGGAGTTATTGCTTGGGGCGTGGGAAAGTGGGATAATGCCGACGGGTCTGAACCACACTTTAATTGCACTGATCCCGAAAGTAAAAGACCCAATCATGGCTAAAGATTTCCGACCGATAAGCCTGTGTAATGTGATGTATAAGATGCTCTCGAAGGCGATGGCGAATAGATTAAAATCCTGGGCGCTTTATCGTGGATAATGTGATGACAGCCTTTGAATGTTTTCATACTATGAAGAAGAAAACAAAAAAACAAGACGGGCTACTTGGCGGCTAAGACGGACATGGCAAAAGCCTATGATCGAGCCGAATGGTGGTTCCTCGAAGAGATGATGAGTAGACTGGGGTTTGCAGAGAGCTGGATCCAGAGAATTATGATGTGTGTAAAATCAGTTACATACTCTATTCTGGTTAATGGGGACCGATCACATTCTTTTGCTCCCAGCAGAGGAATCCGGCAGGGTGACCCACTGTCACCGTACTTATTCCTGTTGGTGGGAGAGGGTTTGTCTAGCTATGTTTCGCTGGCGGTCAGGCAGAAGCGCATTCATGGGCTGTCAGTGGCGAGGGGAGCTCCTGTGATATCACACCTATTTTTTGCTGACGATTCTATCTTTTTTGCTAGGGCGACAGTAAATGAAGGTATGGAGCTGAGAAGAGTTCTTGATGATTACCAAACGGAATCTGGACAACTGGTTAGCCTTGAAAAGTCTGAGGTTACCTTTGGGTCTAATGTGAAGGTGCGTCAACGGCTGATGGTCAGTTCGACGTTGGGCATGAAAGTGGTAGAGAAGAATGACAAGTACTTGGGATTGGTGACTCAAGTTGGCAGATCGAAGAAGGAAGTGTTTGTGTACTTAAAGGACAGGGTGCGGAAGAAACTGTCTGGATGGAAGGAGAGGACGATGTCAGCTGTAGCTAGAGAGGTTTTGATTAAGTCGGTGGCCCAGGCTCAGTTAACTTACACCATGTCGGTCTTTAAGGTTCCTGACGGAGTCATTGACGAGATCCATAGCCTAATCACCCAATTCTGGTGGGGACAGAAAGGCCAGGAGAAGAGAATACCCTGGCTTGCGAGAGAGGCCCTTATATGCTCTAAAGCACAGGGTGGAATGGGGTTCAGGGACCTTCGTGGTTTCAACCAAGCTCTCCTTGCGCGCCAAGTGTGGAATCTCTACAACCGACCGGACTCTCTAGTGGCTAGGCTGCTAAAAGCAAAATACCATAAGAATGACTCGATTCTAGATGCGCGTGTGGGAGGGCGACCGAGCTATGTCTGGAGAAGCCTCATGAGCGCGCAAGAATTTTTGGTGGATGGAATGCGTTGGCGTAATGGGAATGGAGCATCGGTGAGAATATGGGGTGACCGCTGGGTACTATCGTCGCCGGGTTTCATCATCCAATCCCCCCCGACCGGTCTTCCGGTGGATGCAGTGGTACGTGATCTGTTTGAGGAAGGGATGGATAATTGGGATGATACCATGCTTGAGAGTTTCTTTCCAGCTGACATGGTAAATGCCATCCGCCAGATACCCCTACGAGACTGGGGGGAGCCGGATCGCATGATTTGGGCTGACAGCAAAGATGGTAAGTATACTGCCCGGGACGGATACAGAACATGGCTGGGGAAGCACCAACTTGAGAGCGGTGATTGTAGCGTGGGGGAGCCAGCCATATGGAATCGCCTTTGGGCGATGAATGTGCCTCCAAAGGTCAAGATATTTATGTGGAAGTTCATGAGGGGGGCTCTAGTAACGGGCGAGCAGGTGAGTAAGCGCAATCCCAGACGAGGTGACTCGTGTCCCTTTGTAATCAAGTGGAAACACAAGTGCATTTGTTCTATCAATGCGCATTGATGAGCATATTATGGAGGGCCTCGCGTGTCGCCCACTGTTTCGAGTTAAGGGGTGATTCAAGCTGCATGGAATGGTTTTGGAAGGTAGCAAAAGCGGTCCCAGAAAATGTATTAGAAGATTGGGTGGTCCTCTTATGGATATTTTGGAAAGAGAGGAATGCTCACCTCTTTAATGGTGTGAAGATGGAGGAGATGGAGATAGTTCCCTGGGCAGAGGCTTTCTTGGACAAGTATCGGTTGCACCAAGCTTGCACTGAAGTGCCTCCAATGGCCAGCGAAAATCAACGTTGGACAAAACCGGAGGAGGGAAGGCTGAAGATTAACACCGACGCAGGGGTTGGAGCGGAAGGCGTAGGACTGGGTGTGGTGGTCCGTAACCACATGGGAGCTTTTGTCATGGCAGCGGCAAAACAGATAAGAGGAGTACTGGATCCGACGATGGGGAAGGCACTTGCAGTTGAGTTTGGACTACAGCTTGCGCGCCAGCACCATATGGAGAGACCGATCCTGGAATCAGACTGTTTGAACGTGGTAACAGGTGTCAGACGTTCGCTAGAAATACAAACGGAGCTCGGGGTGATCTGCAGGAATATCAGCAAGTTATTGGAAGAGACAGGTGGGGGGACATTACAATATGTTAGCCGAAAGGCAAATGAATCTGCGCACATTATGGCGCATACAAGAACTCTGTGGGATATAGCGGATGTATGGTTTGATAGGTCTCCGCTGAATCTGATTGATCAGCTTAGAATGGATGATGTAACTTCCCCAAATCAATAAAAGCTGGCTATAGGGTCCGATAAAAAAAAAGTGTTTGCACTCGCTAGAGGGAAAACTCCAAGTTTGAATCCACCCCTCACATAGTAGTTCTCTAGGAGGCACCCTTTTAATCATGAAAAATCATACTTGTAGTGGCTTTGCGTAAGTCAGTTTAGTAATTAGTTGTCCGGCTCCAAGCCTGTGTGTGAAATTGTCCTTGTAGGCTTCGTGTAATTCAATCTACGACACTTTTGTACTTAGATTTAAATGAATAAAGTAAATTAGCTAACACTTAACAACAAGAAATATATATTACAATTTTCCAGAATCACAAATTTATAGATAGTGGTTTATCAAAGTCCAAAATTCGTAAAAGAATATTTGAATATTGTATAAGAGAACAATAAGGATGATTTAGAAAAGGGAAAATACAATATATTAGCCATAACTATTAAGCAGCGGGGAATTATAGCCACAACTATCGAAATACAAATTATTAGCCAATCGTCAAGTTTTTGTTAACACTTCTATTAGTAATGATGACTAAGCTTTTACGATGGTGAGCTGGCTCCCCCGTGGCACTCATCATATCTTATTTTTTACGATGCTGATATGGCCTTCTACGTTAAAAATTTGAAAACAGTAACGGGCTGTTAGCCAAATCTTGACCCACAACAATAGTTATGGCTAATAATTTGTATTTCGATAGTTGTGGCTATAATTCCCCGCTACTTAATAGTTATGGATAATATATTGTATTTACCCTTTAGTAAATGGTGAATTAGGAGTGACGATGGATGACTCAAAACTTTGTTGGGATCTTTCCCTTTCTGCACATGACACCAATGACCAAACAAGGACAATGAGTCTTTATTATTGTGGGTTATAGGTATAACATGCCCCTCTACTATGCAGTTTTATCAAACATGCTTCTTTACTATTTTTTACATCAAACATGCCCATATACTTTGTAAAAACGATCAAACATGCCCTTCTCTTTAAATTTGCATTAAAAAACCATCAACCATGGTCGAACCTTAGTTTGGGCGACACCTATGTCTAAAATATTCTTAATAATTTCACTTTATAATTGTTTTGTTTCTTTTGTATAGTCAAATATCTCTAATAATTTCACTTTAACGAGACCTGGAGAAGTAAATGAGGAGGAAAAACCGTGGTTGACCATTTTTAATGGAAATTTTAACATGAGGGCATGTTTGATGTAAAAAATAGTAGAGGGGCATGTTTGATGTAAAAAATAGTAGAGGGGCATGTTTGATAAAACTGTATAGTAGAGGGGCATATTATACCTATAACCCTATTATTATTGATATTACTTGTCATTATCAAAAATGAAATTGCAGGAAAGGATTCCCAAATCAAATGAAGATCAAGAGAAGACTGTTACCAACAAAGCAGTATAAATAGAAGAAAGCAACTAGACAAGGATTCCCAAATCAACAAAGCAGGAAAGGATTCCCAAATCAAATGAAATTGCAGTGAAACGACCCTCGACTAAAGCAATCGATCCAATATTATCAATCTATGATGCTCTATTGACCTAATCAGGTATTCGCTCTCATAGGATCAAAGCAGAATCAATAATCTCGACTAAAGCATAATTGAATCATGAAAACATGCATAAATTGAATTTGAACTCAAGATTATCAAGTAAAAGTACTCATACAATCATCCAATCAAACAAACATGGCTAGGGTTCCTCAAAATCTAAGTGAAGGGAAATTACTCCACAGAGAAGAGAGAGAATGCAATAATTTGATCTAGATCTTCAATCTCCATCTCCAAGCTTGATTCCCGAGCTCCAATGGTGAAGAAATCCTATAAAATAGCTCCAAGAATGATCCCAAGTTGCTCTCTCTCTCTCTCTCTAGTGTTCGTCCCTTGGGTGTTTGGGATCCAAAATCCAGCTCTCCTTCTCCCTAACATTCGAAATTGGGTTAAAATGCAGCTGCCAACGATTAAACCATCAGGCTGCATGGTCGTGTAACCAAAACACAGCTTTTGAATTAGTTCCGCGAGAGGAGTGCACGGCCATTGCACGACCCATGAAATCCGAGAGCCTGGCCGTGCAGCTTCTCGCAGAATTCATCACTGCCAGAAAATAAGTCGTGCACGGCCGTGCAAACCCTGGCCGCACATCTTCGCTTGCATGGCCACCATGCACGGCCTTGCATCTTCTTGGACTGGCTGTATAACTCGTCTGCTCTTCATCGCTCGTCCCGTCTTCGCCCAATCGACCCCGAACTCGTGCTCAAACCTTCCTTCATGCATTAGGACCTGAAATGTCATAAACAAGAACAACCTAGCGTAAAATCGGCTTAAAGCCCGAGATCCGAGACTCAAACAGTATAAGAATGGTGGACAAAAACATGTGTAAATATCCAGTAATCAAATCTCCCCACACTTAACCGTTTGCTTGTCCGGAAACAAACCAAGTTAGACACAAGTCCAGCTGACAAAATTTTTCAGTCAAAACGGTTTTAGGGACATGACTCATGGCATAAAACATAGTGATCTCCACAGATGACTAGCACCGACACATGAACAACAGCAACAACAACCTCAATGACTACTCAGATGACACCCAGCTGCAGCAAAATCATGCAAAGGAAAAATCTAACTAATGGTCATAGACCAAAACGTGACAAGCCCCGTCTACCCATGCATCCTAGTCAACCATGAATAACGTTCAAACAACCAGAATCAAAGGCAGAGAAATCAAGGCCCTTATCGGGGTATAGTATAAGGAAAAGAATCGCTCACTCTCGACTAGTGTGGTCAGGACATTGTGGTGCAAAATATGTGCACATTCATTCTCTGAATCCTACCGTCTCTTCGCCATGATTGCAGCCTCTAAGGGTTAGAGTTCACATAGCTGATATACCACTAACTTGTCAGGAGGACTTGACGGGGTTCAGATGCACTCGTTACGGTCTAGGACATGGGGAATATGATTGTTAGGTGGTGGTAATTTCAAGAGCAGGGTCCACAGTTCCAAGCCAAAACAACACAATCAAAACATCAATCAAATAGGTTGCACATATTTGCTATCATTGCATTAGTCAATTTCCAAACATAAGAATGTAGGAGTTAAAAATTATGAGAGTGTTCAAAGCCAATCTGCTAAGATACACTAATTAATGAGCATTTTTCATTCCTTCTGTGGCGGCTCTCTTCTTTTCTTTTTCTTTCATTTTCTAAAGCCACAAACTTTCCACTTTTTTCGAATACATGCATATGCTCAATCCTTTCACAACATCTTGCTACATTCATTTTAAAAAACAACAGAGATATCAAACACAAATCACTCTGTGGAACCTCTACAAAGTCAACAAAGGGTTCTATACTAAAGACAAAGAAGACAGTCACACGACTCAAAGGGGCTGACTAGGGGATATGACAAACCAGGACATACAACTTGGTCGTGCGATATTACTATGCCTCCATATTCCTCATTAGTGGTAACGTTATGCTACAAATTATGGTAAGGGGGATCGAATTACACAGAAAGAAACGAACGACTCAAATCTCACAAGGCTTCCTACATGCTCTATCTCTCCTTCTGGTTTCCTGAACTAGATGCATAGAAGATTGAGGATGGTGGGTCGGCGATTCATGTCACAAGTTGGTTTACAAACAAAAGTCAGACGGAACCCCTACACACTTCTACTGTAGTTCTTAGTCATCATCATAGTCATCTCGGTCACAAACAAGCCATTCATGCAACAAATACTAACCATAATCAGATATCACAAGACAAGCAGGTGACAATGTGCCGATGCAAGAGAAAACAATACTTGGAGCCCTCAATTTTATAGTTTGGACAGTGGACTAGGCTCCAAGCACACCCAAACAACCAAACATTCACACGCAAACATAATGGAACATCACCCCCACACTTAAGCACGACATTGTCCTCAATGGAGGATAGATACTGAGGGTATAACGAAGTTACCAGATCAAGTGTGAATGATGATGAATGGGGAAGGCGATGCATTCCATGGGAGAAAGTAGAGAAAGAGCAGTTGGAACACAAACACCACACAAAATCTCACAAAGGTTGACTTATTAACTCTAAAATCAAAAGACAAACTGACTCAACCAAAGAGAAATAGGGAAAGAAAGTGCAAACCGAATGGTTGGGTTGCCTCCCAACAAGCGCTTCTTTCACGTCGTGAGCCAGACAGTGACTCTTAAGTTTCGGTCCATGCTAGAAACTCCTTGAAGTTGAGGTTCTCGTCGACGAGGCGGAGTCTCAAGTCACGAACATGTGGTATGACAGGTGATGTAGGCTCGTGTACTTGATGAATATGAAGTCTCCACCCGCGAGACCTCTTCTTTTCTTCCTCTCTCGTCTCATTGCCCTGAACGAGATATGACAGCATCGACTGACTACCATCGCGTCCACTAAGATGGACCGATGTCAATGTGGCATTGGTCTGGCAATGAGACACTGCAAATGGGTCCTTTCCAAGCAGCTTCTCTAAGTTTGGTGGAGATATCACCTGTAACTCATGGCCGGTGCAAGCCTCTTCCACCTCAACTCCGTCCTCCACATGGACGCCTATTGCATCTTCAACTCCCCTTCAATCCTCATTATTTGATTCCTCCCCTTATAAAATATCAAGAACTTCCTCTGATTCACCTCCTTCTTCTCTACAACTTCTTTCCTCATCCGTTCTTGCTCTTCTTCTTCTAGCACAGATAAAAGAGCAAGTCGACATGCAATCTTTTCAATAAGATCAACTTGCATCTCCTCACTCATGCCTGCCTCCTCAACGCTTGGTGTGGGATGCGGAAAGGTATGGTCGGCTACAACAGGACATTTTTTTATTAGGATCATCACGGGAGCTCTTTGTGACAAACTCTGTATGCTCCACGATGTCCTCGTAGCCTTCGTCTTCCTCCTCCTCTTCTAGTATGGTAGCAGAAGGGTGATCTTGAACAAGTTGTGCACAAACTTGCTCAACCCGCTCTGTTTGCTTTGCTGAGTGCGAACAGTCTCCTCTGATTCACGAAGGGATGAAGAGTCAGGAGGAGCAACAGATTGGAAAAAGAGGTCAATCTTGCGATTTTGTCTCTCAGTGTCCCGAGCAAACTACTCTATGAGAAGTCCTAGTTGACTCAATTGACTGTTCGGATCTGGCCTTGGAGTGTAGCATAGCTCTGCAAAATGGCCCGTGAGGCCGCCATGGCTAACTCCAGCTCCGATGGCCCTTCTGGTTGTGGGAGGAATTCTTCTTGATAAGGATACTGTTCTTGAAATTTCCAATGATCTAGTTGCTCTCCGTTGAAAGGGAGTTGGTACTGGAACCCGAATCCATAGTCTGCTCCTCCTTGATTACTCCAGGAAGTCTCAGGGTAATACCACTCGGATGGTGTTGGATACCCCCAATGGTTGGAGAAGCCATGATGATCCATGATTCAGATCTAAATCAACAAAACAAAAACACCCAAGTGAAAAGCAAGGATGGAAAAGAAAATAAAAATGTTAAATTCACAAACTTCTGTCTTTCCTAATAATCTAGAAAGTCCCTGGCAACGGCGCCAAAAACTTGACACGCTACGGCACAACACCAAACTGCCACGGGTCTGTAGAGTTACTATTACTCAACTTCAGTTCATTATCTAGCATAACAGATTAAGAAAGAAGAACTATAACTACTCTAGCAAACTACAGTTAAAGTTAATCTAATTACAGGTTGGGAACTCACTTCGGTATGATTCCCCCTAGTCACTAGCCAGATTAATGATTGATGATCTTTAACATGTTTCACTTTCATTCAAAATGCGGAGAATCCTTGACTAGACCTTGAATCTTGACTAATGGATCAAGGCCCTACTAATTCAGTTGCCTAGAGGGACGTATCCTTCTCTAGAACAACCGATCAAGGCGTTCTGAACTAGATTCCCTCTATCGAATGAGATTCTCAATCGATACAAAGCATTGAATTGACCCTCGACTAAAGCAATCAATCCAATATTATCAATCTATGGTTCTCTATTGACCTAATCAGGTATTTGCTCTCATAGGATCAAAGCAGAATCAATAATCTCGACTAAAGTAGAATTGAATCATGAAAACATGCATAAATTGATTGATTGAATATGAACTCAAGATTATCAAGTAAGAGTACTCATACAATCATCCAATCAAACAAACATAGCTAGGGTTCCTCAACATCCTTGGTTAGCCCGTGCAACCAAAACGCAGCGTCTAAATTAGTTTCGCGAGGGGAGTGCACGGCCATTGCACAGCCCGTGCAATCCGATAGCCTGGCCGTGCAAACCCTGGCCACGCATCTTTGCTTGCACGGCCACCATACACGGCCGTGCGTCTTCCCGGACTGGTTGTGCAACTCGTCTACTCTCCATCGCTCGTCCCGTCTTCGCCCAATCGACCTTGAACTCGTGCCCAAACCTTAATTCACGCATTAGGACCTGAAATGTCATAAACAAGAACAACCTAGCATAAAATCGGCTTAAAGTCTGAGATCCGAGCCTCAAATAGTATAAGAATGGTGGACAAAAACATGTGTAAATATCGAGTCATCATGAACCTTTGGGGATTTTCTTCGAATCTCTTGGTTATTATCATTTTTTATGGATGATTTTCTTATGAGTATGTGCAACCTATTATGATGATTGAGACTTCTTATTAGGTTTGTGCATAGGTTTAGTTCTCATGTGTTTGTGAACCGATAGATGTTTTGAATCGATTACTCGCTTTTTGAAGTTGCATATTCATCGAGTTTAGGGAGTTAGAATGAATGATTGAGAACTTAGGTAGCCATGTGAGACTTGTGCCGTTCGTTTCGTTCTTGTGAGATAGATCCCCTTTACATTATGCGTAGCATTCACATTGTTGCTAGCGAGGAAGATTGAGGCATAGGATTAGCCCACGACCCAAAAGTTGACCAACCCTATCATATTATCCCTTAGTCAACCCTTTTGAACAGTGTGTCTAAATTTCGTTCTCGTGTTATGTAGCTCACGCTACTTGAGCTTGATTGATTTAGATAGAGCGACCCTACTTTTTTCATGTCTACACCGTTATCGAGTCACCCTTGTGTTTGGAAGCTCCATTCATACCATTTGAGCTTAAATGAGGTTACACATGAGTGATTTGTGTATGGTTTTGCTAAGAATGTGAAGTGAGTGAGGAGGTAGTTCTTAAAAGTGAGCATTGTTCCTTAAGCTAAAAATGTGGCATATTTTTAGCTCTCTACTAGCCCTCATAGAAAAGAGAAGAAAAAGAATTAAAAAAAAAGAGAAAGCAATAAAAAGGGCATAGAAGAAAAGAGAGTGTCAACCAAAAATATAATAAATGTGGGATATGCTCTTAGAAGTGTTTCTTAGCATGCAAGCGATAGAAACACTTACATGATTAATTAATTGTATGGAAGTTGCAAAGTGCGTCAATTTTCTTTATACAATTGTGAAGTGGGTTCAGACAATTTTAGAGATTCGAACAGAAACAGAGAAGAGAAGGAAGACTGTGGACTTGAGAAAAGGAAAAAGGAAGAAGAAGAAAATAGACTTCTTCTGTCCGTTTCTCAACCAACCGTAGCAAAAGAAAATGGGTCAGCTAACTATCAGGCCCAAGAGGATTAAAATAAAAGAAAGCAATCTTAGAATGAAAGCTGAGAGACAAAAGATGGGCCTTAAGCCCAGTCGTCTTTCTTCCTTAGAGGGAAAGAACATGTTCAACTCGGTTGCAGGAAAAACAGAGGAAAGAATCAGAGCAAGAACACAACAAAAATAAATTACAGAAATCTTAAGAATGCGAGGTGTTTTTAACGTGGTTCGTCCCCAAATGCAATGGTTTACTTCCACGTCTCAGAATACAGTCTTGGAGACCCTTTGTTTAGATTTTCTATTTTGACACGAAAAACAAAACTACAGACGAAAAGAAGAGCAAAACCAAAACACCCGAATCCTAGATTCGTAATCCCCAGCTTAGAGAACCTCTACCTTCCCTAAAGCTGAACTCTTTCGTAGCCTAGCCCTATACCGCCCCGCTTATGGAAGTTGCATTCTCAATACGCAGTTTAGGACTATATATAGATTTATTGAGACAGAGCCGTTGCATCAGGAAAGGAAAGGATCGTTCTTGATGGCATAGATTGATGATGCTTTCCATGTCTGATCCTTGAAGTTAGCAATGGGTCTTCTTCAATTTGAATATGAAATTTCTGACTTTAATTCTTTGAACAACAATTGATTGATAGAGCAATAAAATTTTAATGCACATACTACATAGATTCACATGAGACAAAGCGGGAAGTGTTTAAATTGATACACTCTTAAAAATTTGCTAGTATCTTATTAAAAATGTTACTAAGCTTGCTTAATTAATGCTAGTTGGAGAATTTTGCGGGTTAAGCCACAACCCAACCGCACCCATCTGCCACCCACCCAACCGAACCCGTAGAAGAATGTGGGTGGATAGCGGGTCACAATTATTCAAACTTGCTAGTAAGAGGATGAGTCAATTTGAGACCAAAATTCACCAAACCTGCCCATTGCCCACCTCTAACTATTTCCATTTGGATACTATAATAACTTTCTATGAAGAATTTGATAGTAAATTAGTAGTACAAACAATAATAATGTAAAACCCAATCTATTTACATAATTTAACTTTGCAATGTGTAATAAATGGTACTCCACGACAAGGGTAAAATATCATGGCTACCACTTAAGTTTGAATTGGATAGATATAACACTTAATTTGAATAGAGCGTCAGATATCACTAAACTCGTCTAAATGTGCATCCGGGTAGTTTTCCATCCAACCCAAAATTTTAATTACCTTTTGGTACCCAAAACTATATTTCAACAAGTATTATCTAATATTAAAATTAAAATACGTTCTAAACATAGTATTATTAGAATGACTAATAAATCTTTTTCAATAAAATAGATAAATCAGTAAAAAAATAAACGAATATAAAAAAAGAATAATAAATATACTGAAAGATAATAATAAATATTTAAAATAAATATTAGAAGATCTATTTAAATCTCTAATACTATTAGAAGCCCAACTAAAAACAGAATATAACCTAATCGAACATCAATACACCAAGACCAAAGAAGGATAAATGGAATACTCAGAAAGAATTAATCATATTCCAATAATTGAAAAATACTAATAATAATAATAAAGAATTGATTATACATTTTCTATTAAAAAATGGTTTGTTATAAGAGTCTATTTTCTATTCCAACTAAAGAGAATTCATAGGATATATTTGTTTCAGTGAATAAATCAATTAATAGAACCCATAATGACTATAAAAAAAATTGATTCTAAATTTCCTATTCGGAAAGAGTTTTCAAAAAAGGATTCCAACTAAATAATAATAAAATGTTGTTATTCATAAGTCCAAAGGATTTTTTACAATAAGAAAATAGAAAAACTAATTATGAAAATTTAGAAAACGGAATATTCCAAGAATATTCTTTCAACTTTAACGGAATGCACTTAATGGTAAACTTAAGTGGTACCGGGTGCACATATAATAGAGTTCAGTGGTATACGATGCCCTATTCTTATTTTAGTGGTACAGGTAACCCAATTCTCATACTTTACTTGTATTTGAAATATTTTACCCTCCACGTCAGGAAGCTTTGATTTTATTATACCTTTTTTTGTGATTAATTGGAGGCAAAATGACAAGGTTACAACAACTTAATGTTGCAACTCAAAGCCCAGCAGAACAAAACCAAAACAAAACCAACACAACAAGCGCTTAGGACCTCAGAGCAATCAGAACTTGTATAGAGAAGCTGACCCCTACGACGATATCTCAACATATTATGCCCAGTTCGAGCGGCGGATCTTCAATTTCATACGTACCAAAGGGATAGACGAGAATGTACTTCGAGAGCTAGTCTGCGAAAATCTTCGTTGCCTACACTACAAACATTCAATGTAAGGATGTTAAAATTAAATTGACTACACATAGATAAGTAAATAGGGAGAAAGGAAAGGAAAGGAGCCAAGCATGGAGCTCTAGAGGTCAGAGTTGGTTGCATTGGAGATCGTTGGCTCCATCGTTGCTGGCGATAGCATTCTTGGTTGCCATATGTTCTCCTGAAGTCCTCTGCGTTGCTCTATTCATGCGACGAGTTATCTGGGATTCTAGCTCGGGAGAGAGCCAGGAAATCTTCAATGGCTTTGATAGTAACTGGGAACTTGAACCTGTTTCTTGACTCCTTTAATCTTGAATCCCCTGCTCTTCTCTTCCCTCAGAGATTTTCTTTTGCTTCTTTCGATAATGTTGGCGGATTGAGGAGGGATTCAAATTTGGGTCCTAATTTTCCTTTTGGTTTAAGACTAGTGGCGGCACTAAAACAACATAGATTTTGGTATTGTTCGGGTTCTGGATCCTTGGTACCAAAATTAGAGGCTCCTTCAAAATTCCCCTAGTCTTTGCCCCCCTTGTTTTGGGCTTTTGTTTCAGTTTTCTGGCCCACATGTCTCAATTCCAAAGCTAACGTCTCCTTTTTCTTCTAGTTGGTGGCTTGATCTTCTTGAATCGTTGCCTTCCCTTTTTGGAGATTTAAATTTCCTTTCTTTGTCCCTGAAGACCCATCCCCTGTCATGGCGACATCATCTCTTTCATTCTTTCCTTTTCCGAATGAGGCCTTTCTCATAGGGTTGGCAGTTCGGTTACCGGTAACCGAAGTAACCGAACTTCGGTCGGTTATCGGAGGCTGGAAAAAATGGTATTTAGTCTTAGAAGTGGTTCGGTTACCAATAACCAAGATAACCGAGAAACCGAAGTCTATTTCGGGCGGTTTTCGGTAGGGCGAGTGGTTATTTCGGTTAATCGATAACCGAACTGCCACCCCTACTTTCTCATATTGAATCCATTATGATTCGAGTTTCCCAAATTTTTGTGTTGAGTTTGGGAAGTTTTGCAGTGGTTTCGACGTGATTTCCTAGTGACATGCATCCACGGGCCGTAGTCTTCCTGCGGCTTTGTCGGAACGTCAGCCATCGTGAATTCGCGATCACCTGATTCGAGTTGTTTGCTCATGGGTTTTCATGAGATTGAGCCTGAATGATTTTCAGGCACTTTATTCCATATGGCTGATCTGACACACTCGTAACAAATGGCAGGGAGGTTTTGATAAACTTGCCGCCGGAATCCTCGAGGTAGATACGGGTGGCCATTGGTTTTGTCATGTCCAATTCAACCACTATTCTTGCAAGTTTTCCTCTTTCGAGATTCTCTGTTGGTAATCCAGTCTGACCGTTCATCCCAACAAGTTGTCAAGTGACTCGTTCCAACTACAACATCTCGATCGACGACCAAGTATAACCGCCGACCGGGTGTAGCATAGGGCAAGCAAGCAATAATAATTTATCGTACCATGAGGATCTAGGCTTACCTTACTTCGGTTTAGGGTTCGTTTTCTAGCCAACCTAGGATAGTGATGAATAAATCTAAACTAACCACTAACCTAGCTATTTACAAGGTTTGGATCTCTCTTGGATTGAATCGTCCTAGGTCCGTCCTTTAGATCGATGTTGGGTATCCTCCTAGCTCGATGGACTCAAATACTCTACCATTAGGAGATGGACACCCTCGGGAATGACTCGAAACGGCGAGTCGATGAATGGGATGTGCTCTATGCAACCTAGGGCAACCCTATATTGTAGGAGATTGATGGAATCGACTCCCTCGGGGATCACCCAGACGATATAGGATGAGGAGTGACCCAAATACGCCAATAATGCGTTCTAAGGGGATTTTCTCCCTTTGAGGTCAAAAGCTCAAAACATGAAAATGGAAACCCAACTCATGCCATTCATTAAAACATACATCAATTAAGTAAAATCATCAATCACACATGGAATTTGTCACATACATCAACAATGAAACAAAATCTAGACCTAGGGTTCTTAAACCCAAGAGAAGAGGGTGAGTTTCTAGAGAGAGAAGAGAGATTCTACAAATTGGAGCCCAAGATCTTCTTTTTCTAGGCTTGAATCATTGTCTTCAAGATCAACCTAAGCCTCCAATAAAGATCCAAGATCACTCAAGCACCCTCTCTCACTCACTAGAACTCCCCTTTGGGGTTTTGGGTCGAAACCCTAGAGAGAGAATCAAATTCTCTTCCAAAAATCAGCTCTCCCTTTTCTTCCTTCTGCTGCTGCCTTTTATGCCCAAATCGACATCATTTCACGATCCCAGTTCACGGTCGTGAACTCAAAGCCTGGACTGTGATCTCTGCCAGAAATGTGTCGTTTCATTACAGCTCTTCACGGTCTGGAACTGAAGTTCATGATCGCGTGACCATGAACTGACAGGACTCCAGTGAGACGTGCAACAGTTTTGGACTTTTCTTCAAGTTTTCGGGCTTTTCGACCTCCAATCGACCCGAAACTCGTCCTCGACCTTCTCACACGTGTTAGGACCTGAAATGTAACAAAACAAGCACAACCTAGTGTAAAATAGGTCAAGGTAGAGTGATCTACTAAGCAAAACGAACAAGAAATGAAGGGTAAAATGTGTACTATTGGACCCGAATCACACCCCCACACTTGAACGTTTGCTTGTCCCCAAGCAAACTAAGTACAAAACAAGGTAAGCTTACTACTTATTTTTCAACAAATTTTTTTTTGGGGCATGTCATAGGGCCCAAAACGAACGAATCACAATGGTTATTTGACACCTACCTATGGACAAAAATAAAGTAATCATGGCAACCACCACAAACGACATTCAACTATATTAAGATTGTGCAAATGAAGGGTTCTCACATTATTCATCAAACAATACATAACTTGTTTTGACAACTCACCAATCACAATCACTAATGTATGAAGATCACATCATTGGAACGAATGATCGAGCAACCTAGGTCCTCACCGGGCTATGAGAAATGAACAAAACATGATGAATGAATTACTCACTCTCGACCAGTGGGGTCTGGACCATTTGATGCAAAAGATGTGCATATTCACGCTCAATCCTAACGTCCCTTTACCATGACGATAACCTCTAAATGTTTGAGCTCACAAGATGGGTGTCATTGCTAGCTTGTCCGGAGGTCTTAGACACAAGTTCAAATGACTGATTAGGGTCTAGGAACAGGAAAAGGCTTTTTGAGTTGTGGCAAACATAACATGAGGTTCCACATCTTCGACCTAAAACAAAAATAAGATTTTATGGTTTTGACTAGAACCTTCTTCTACAAGCAATGGCCACTAGCTTCGACCAAAAACCACACTTCCCTCCATTCCAAACCACAACCAATCACCAAACCATGTCACGCATACCTTCTTGCTACATTTGTTATTCAATTTTAAGAAAAAGAGTGTAGAAAGTAAACAATATAACCATCGGCGATCTCTCTTGGTGGATGCGATGGTGGTAAATCAATGATGCACTACATGGTGTGGGGCAAAGAGAAAGAAGGAGAAGGAGAGGTCTCGTGGGTGGAGCCTCAAAGTCGATCAAGTTCACGAGCCCTCAATCATGGATTCGTCCAATGCTCGTGGGTTTATATTTCACCTCACCGATGATAACCTCAACTTTAAAGAAGCGCTTGGTCGGAGGCAACCCATCTACCATCGGTTTGTTTACTTTCCGCTCCAATAAGAAGACCATTGAAGAGATTTTGGTGGTGTTTTGGACATGACCACGCTCTTTCGGAGCTCAACCGCCCTCCACTCCCGAGCACAAACATTCACAACTTGACCGGTAACATCATTCTATCCCCTTCTTTTACGCCATTGAGGGCAATGTCGAGCTTGAGTGTGGGGGGGGGGGGGGGGGGTAGTCCATTATGCATGTTGGTGTGAATGATTGGTATGATTTTGAATGCTTTGGAGCCTAGATGTGTGTCCAAATTTTTACAATTTGAGGGCTCCAAGCATAACAACTTCTACATTTGCATGCTCATAGTGGCATCCTGTGGTATTTGTTTTGAATCTCGTGGTTATTAGCATGGTCTATGGATGATTTGCTTGTGATTGTGTGCAACCTATGACGATGACTAAGACATGTATTAGATTTGTGCATAGGTTCATTTCTCATGTGTTTGTGAACCGATAGATTTTTTGAATCGGTTACTTGCTTTTCACAGTTGCCTATGCATCGACTTTAGGGAGTTAGAACGAATGATTAAGCACCTAGGTAGCCACGTGAGACTTGTGTCGTTCGTTTCGTTCTTGTGCGATAGTTCCCTCTTTACATGATGTGTAGCATTCACGTTGTTGCTAGCGAGGAAGATGGAGGCATAGGGTTAGTCCACGACCCAAATGTTGACCGTTCCGATCTCATTATCCCCTAGTCAACCCTTTTGAGCCATGTGTCTTAGGGTCTCTCTCGTTTTAGGTAGCTCTTGCTACTTGAGCTTGATTGATTTAGATAGAACGACCCTACTTTCTTCGTGTCTACACCGTTATCCAGTCACCCTTGTGTTTGGAAGCTCCATGCATACCATTTGAGCTTAAATGAGGTTTCACATGAGTGATTTGTGTATGGTTTTGCTAAGAGGTGAAGTGAGTGTGGAGGTAGTTTTTCAAAGTGAGCATTGTTCCTTAAGTTAAAAATGTGGCATGTTTATAACTCTCTGTAGCCCCAAAGAAAAGATAAGCAAAAAAAAAAAGATCAATAAGAGGGCAAAGAAGAAAAGAGAGTGGGCACCAAAAATATAATAAATGTTGAACATGCTCTTAGAAGTGTTGCTTAGCATGCAAGCTTTAGGAACACTTACTTGTTGTTTGCCTACCACAATCTTGTGCTTGAAATTGAATAGCAAAGGTAGCAAGAAAGATTGTTGCGAATGGTTTGGTAATTGGTTGTGGCCATTGAGTATATGAGAGGGTTCTAATCGAAACCTTAGAACCTTTTGTGGTTTTAGGATGAAAATGTGGAACCTTGTGCTATGTTTGCCATCACCCAAAAAGCCTTTTCCCATGTCCTAGACCCCTAGTCAGTCATTTGAACCTATGTCTAAGAACTCCGGACAAGCTAGCAACGACACCCATCTTGTGAGCTCTAACATTTAGAGTCTATCGTCATGGTAAAGGGATGTTAGGATTGAGCGTGAATATGCACATATTTCGCATCAAATGGTCCTAACCCCACTGGTCGAGAGTGCGATTCTTCATCATGTTTTGTTCATTTCTTTTACCCCGGTGAGGACCTAGGTTGCTTGATCGTTCGTTCCTATGATGTGATCTTCATGCATGAGTAACTGTGATTGGTGAGTTGTCGAGGCATGTTGTGTGTTGGTTGATGAATAATGTGAGAACTCTTTTTTTGCACAATCTTAATACAGTTGAATGTCTTTTGTGGTGGTTGCCAAGATTGCTTTGTTTTTGTCCATAGGTCGGTGTCAAATAACCATTGTGATTCATTCGTCTTGTGCCCTATGACATGCACCAAAAATTGTGTTGAAAAAGAAGTTGTAAGCTTACCTTGTTTTGTACTTGGTTTGCTTGGGGACAAGCAAACGTCTAAGTGTGGGGGTGTGATTGGGGCCCAAATGTACACATTTTACCCCTCATTTCTTATTCGTTTAACTTAGTATTTCATCATTCATCGACATATTTCACGCTAGGTTGTGTTTGTTTTGATACATTTCAAGTCCTAGCACGTGTGGAAGGGTTGAGGTCGAATTTTGGGATGATTGGATGTCAAAAAGTGCAAAAACCGAAGAAAAGTACGAAGTCACTATTTGGAGGAAACAACCGCAGTTCACGGCCAGACGAGGCAGTTCACGGTCTCCTAAGACCGTGAACTTTGACCACAAACCGTGAACACCGAGGCGTCCAGCGAGGTTCCTGAAGTTACTAACGACAAGGCAGTTCACGGTCTCTAAGACCGTGAACTGTGGCCATTGACCGAGAACCCAGGAATCAAGGCGGTGCGTTTTGGAGACGACTGAGTTCACAGACGCGTTTAGGTGTTCACGACCATGAACTGGCCAACGCGTCCATGAACTAATCGCTTTCGGGCAAATATGAAGACAACAACAGGGAGAGAGAAATGGGGAGCTGGTTTTGGAGAAGAATTGGTTTCTTTCTCTAGGGTTTGCCCAAAAACACCAAAGGGGAGTTCTAGTGAGTGAGAGAGAGAGAGAGAGAGAGAGAGTGCTAGAGTGATCATGGAGTACTATTGGAGGCTTGGGTGGAGATTCAAGCCAAGAAGAAGAAGAAGAAGATCTAGAGCTCAAACTTGTAATCCCTCCCTCTCTATCTCTCTCTCTAGAAACTCACTCTATTCTCTTCGGTGTTGTAGATCACTAACTAATACTTTGTAATTACTTGTTTAGATTGAATGATTGTTTATGGGTATTGTTTAAACCAATGATTGAGATATTATTCATGTTGATTGTGCATGCTTGTGCTTAGCAACCTAAGGATTGTGCATGTTTTGTGCTTAGCATCCTTAGGTTTGTGCATGTTGGTGCTTTGCAATCTAATTAGCCACTTTAACCTATTTTAGAGAGGAAAATCTCCCTTCCAAGGGAGACTCAATCGAGTTGGTTTTCCTTTATCTTTTTATGCCATCTAACTAGGTTAATTTAGGGCAAACCTCAATGTTGAATTAAGCAAATTGGTTAAGCGCGATTAAACCGTCCGACCCTTGAGTTGAGTGAGAGAGTAAGTCAACCACCGATTGCTTAAACCGAGAGGGCCGAGTGACATGACCATAATGTTTACCTCGGTTTAGCAATTGAGATTGTGGTCTGCAACCATATATGCATCCCTCTGCGGTTCGCGATTACCTTGCCCATAGCAATCGTTTCAATCCAACGAGTCACGATAGCTAGTTAGGGGGAATCAACTCCTGTGTGAAGCTCCCTTAGTTAGAATTTTCCTTTATTTATTTTTCTTTGCTTGTTTAATTTGTAGTTTCATTAGCTCTAAACCCAAAAGTTGTTTGCTAGGTAACAACCTAAGCAATTGAAGTAAGGGTACATGGATCAGCCCGGGTTAATAGTTTAAATACTTGCTTTATACTGCACCCGGTTAGAATTTAAAAACTTGGGCTCTAGTTGAAATTAATTTGTTGTGTAGATTCGTGCGAGTCAACATGGGTATGGGTAACCAATCTTAATGGCTTCCCATCCAACCACCAATCATGTAGCCTTTCCTAGCATGTGGCTGAAAGAGGGGCCTCACTGACCTAACAATATTCAAGGATCAGGCCGTCTTCGCGTAAAGTATACAAATAATGGAGAAAAGAGACGAGAAAGAAAGACAAGTTCCGATTCAGCCGCATCTATATCATTAAACTACTAAATTTGTGCAAATAATATTCCAATTCTCCTTTCCTGCTCTGTTAAAGCTTATCACAATTCTGGAAAGGGGCGGCAAATTATAAGAAACTGAAAACTAATAGGAAAAAAAAAAAACAAGTCAAAAATTATGTTACTGTTTAATTCGTGGGTAATCAAACCAGAAATGATTAGGCGGGCTGTGTTTGAGAATCAGCTGCCTTTTTCTTTTTCGAATCCCCAGAAAGAGAGGAAGCAGCATGAATGAAATCTACAAATACTTTCTCATCTTTATGTTCACCGATGAGCAGTAATCAGCGTTTCGATGAACCTCAGCCCATCAAATCTCGGAGCAAACTTATCCGCTGCCGGAGCTGCCGTCCTCTTCTGCTGTTGATCGTTGTTCGAAGCACCCTCCTGATAACAAGGAATGAAAGGGGAAAAAACAGAGTCAGCAAAACAACAGAGGCAAAATCCAAATCAAACCCAGAATCAAAGAGGAACCCTAGGGGGTAACGTCGAAATACCCAGAAGGGCAAAGAGGGTACAAAAAAGTTTTAAGCGATCACACCATGGTCTAGGACCAGAAAATCTTGTCCATCGGGAATTTGAAACTAGAACAGGAAACAGGGGAGGGAAAAACAGAGTATCCAGAGAAGGGGTTTACCTTTGGGGGATGGCGAGAAGGAGGAGGAGATGAGGACGCAGAGATGGCAGTTGCAGAGGCAGCGGCGACGGATGCAGCGAAAAGCCCGGATTTTTTCATTTTTTACTCTACGTTTTTAAGGTTTCTCAATTCTAGGCAGAGGAGGAGATGGGGGGATTTTGCTTGGAGTACCAAGAATCTAGCGCAGAAGGCCTGGCGGGTTGTCTTGCGCAGAAAAGGCGAGAGAGAGAGAGAGAGAGGAGGTGAAGGTGTGAATTAATTATGCGGAAGCAAAGTTTGACGGCGAAGCAGCGATGTATATATAGGGAAAGGGAAAAGGGCTGGGTGGTTTGAATTTGTGAAGGACATGGCGATCTGGCTTTGGTGGTGGCCAAGACCCACACCACATGGAATCTCCATTCCTTTACGCGGCAACCTTCCACCCACTCTTTTCACCCCATATTTCTCCACTTTCTTTTTCTTGTTTGGTATTTTACGTTATTTTATTTTTGTTCCCCTTTTGCCCCTTATTTTCCTGCGCAATTGCCCAATTGCAGATTTGTAATGTTTTTTTCTTATTAAATTCTGTTCACTATTCACTCAGTAAAATGTAACGAGTACACTTCAATGATTTCATTCATTTTAATTTTAACTGTAACTCATATACTAAACCAAGAACAAAAAACTATAGTTTCACGAGTACATTTCAATGATTTATACCATATGATACAATGGTGGTAGAAGGTGATACGGATATATACGGACAAAAAAGTGAATAGAACTGACGTGGATAATTATTTGAACTTCTTTCAATTGCATTCATTTATTAGTTCAACAATGTGCTTGTTATTGAAAATTTTGATAGTAACACACATAAGAGCGGAAGATAAAAACGATCTATTGTTTCGATATATCATAATTCGGTTAAATGGGTTTAACATTGGGAAATGTCGATATTCAAACATAAGACCTCCGTGTAATTAAAGGCTCTGATACCATGTTATAAACTGTTTGATCTTAGTAACTCGATTTATTGAGAAGAAATGTAATTATAGATCTAATATTATTTTCTGACACTTCATACTATGCGTTCCAACCTTAAGGCTAACAAGTAACAACTATATATAAAAAAAATTCTAACGACTAGTGTACTCCTGGAGTATACCAGACTCTAAGTGATCTGATCATTGTATATACTTTTTTTTTTTCGTTGAATACATTGTATATACTTCGTTGTACTTCGAAATCAATAGAATCCTCAATTATTATTTTTATTAACTTGATAATCGGGTTTTAGTTTAAGAATCGTAACATAAAAGTTTATTCATTAGAGTTTATGGTATAGTATCATACGCTAAGCTCGATTTAATTTATGTTCTACGTATAGATATCTTATTATTAGTATGCTCCAAAAATACATCATTATCATCCAAAAAATCCTATATTGTAGTCTATAATAGTTCAAAAACTTCTAACCTACTAAATCAAAGTACTCTAGAAATATTACGGTAATCCCCCCCCCCCCCCCCAAACCTCTAATTATGAATTTTACATATCCCTTTATTTTTATTCCCCATAAAATATGCAATACTATCTCCATTCTCCTACCATTTAATCGTGGCTGGTAGCATTTAACTTTAGCTCTCCATAAAAGTGTAACTCGTATACTAAATCATGGAAACAATTATACTTTGAAAGTCCTTTCTAACAAAATACATCTAAGAATTCGCTCATTCTTGAAATCACCTTCTTAAGAAAACATCTAATCACTAGTGCATTTTTGGAGTATGCAGTACTTTAAGTGATATGATCGTTATATGCACTTTTTTGTACCTTGACAAATCAGAGAGTGGTTAATTATAATTTTTGATAAATTAATTTCAGATTTGAATCTATAGAATTTTAAACTGAGACTGCTAATATATAATACTATATCTTAAATATGATTTAATTAATGATCTAGATAAAAAAAATTCTTCATTAAAAAGTACTCTAAGTTGAACCGTCTGAATATTCTACAACTCAGTATTGTAGATTGGTAAATTACAATGATAATTGGACTTTCAATTTTGTCTTTATTAGCCAATATTTTGTAGAATATTGTTGCACAATTGGATTTAGTTACTGTTTTATCGATTGCATAGCTGCTATAATTCCACGAGAGCGCGTTCGAAGTGAAGGGTAAACTAGGAATCGCACAATTGGGACGGATTTGTTCAGCTAACCAATCATCTCATAGTCAATAATCAATCATCTGCTGACACGTGTGTGGCAAAGATGGAACTACGCCAACGACTCCTCCTTCACGAACTCAAGTTTGATATTTTCCAAGCTATTCCCAGATTTGGAAATCGGTCGAGTAGTTGGTGGTTTCTACTTTGTATAAGTGTTGTACAATTTAATAAAGCTACAAGTTAAATCTCACTATACTACATATTTCGCGTTTTATGTCTGCAGATTGTGAATCGAAATAAGATTTAGATGGCAATAAATTATATTTAATTCATAAAATTTTAACTTTACGAATTGCACATGATCAAAGTAGTTACCAATAAGACTACCCACAACAAGATGGAAAAAGAGAGAAAATGGTAGGGGTGGCTATACGGTCCGGTCCTGTTAAATTGGCCCGAATTGATCGGGTTGCAGTCCGGTTTTTTCCAGGCATATAAGGACCAAAGATTAGATTGGATACAATCCGGTCTTGATCCGGTCTGGTCTTGACTCGCTCCGGTCCCAATTCGGTCTTGATTTTAGATTGAACTTGTGGGAATTTGAGTGGCCTAAGGACTCAAAGAGTGAGGAGTTGGTTAAGTTTTGGGTGTTGGGCTATCTTATTCGGTCTTTATCCGGTTTTTGATCCGTCTCAAACGGTTTTTTACCTCAAATCTAAGCCTGAAGATTGGATTGGATTGTTTGTTATCCAGTTTCGGTCTGTCCGGTTTCAGGTAAAACCAAATAGCTCGGACCAAATAGCCAGCCCTAGAAAAAGGGATGAACAATCTCACAATAGAGGAGGAAAAAAAGGAAAAAGTGGTAGGGTTTTCCCTTCACTAGAGGAAAAATGGAGGAGGGGAAAAGCGGAAGGGGTAGGTGGGACCCGATAGTTTTTGTTTTGTTTTTTTTCTTTTTTGATTGGTTTAGTTGTTTTTATACTCTACAAGATGATATCCATTTTGTTTTTTTAACAAAAAAAATTCAGGTTGTGATATGATGCTGGTAAGATGTCTTATGTTTGACAAAATAATTTGATGACAGTGTCAAGAGGATAGTAAGTTCTAGATGTTGTCTTGGGGTAAAAAAGATTGGAAAAAATCAGTCATTCACAACTACCGATGAAGGATTCCTTGAAAAGTTAAGGATTAGGATATTATATTATTTACCAATCCCATATCTATTATAACTTAGCCTGTCAAATGTGTGCTAATAAAAACATATATATAATAAGATATATAATGAATAATATAGATAATAGTAATATATTAACTAACATCGTATCACTGACATATTATGATATTAGCATGATGTGCAGTTAGCATTATCATATTGTTAAGATCATGATATGTAGATATAATATTGATAACTAATAATACTGTAACCAACATGTATTTTGAAGCGCTAATTTTTTTCTCAAAACATCGCAACAACGATATCATTGTATAGATCTTATTTAATGCGTCATTTTTATGCAACCTTTTTAAATTTCGAGTTACAACGAAAGAGGTATAACCCGATTAAAAACATGAGAGATTAGAAAAGGCAGTCTTTGACAAGTAAAAAAAAGTTTTTCCTCGTCTTTGGGATACGTGAAAGGCTGTAAAAAATAAGGAAACTACCACACCTTCCTCTCGACACCCTTCCGCAGTGGCGGACCGACAGTGGATCTTTTTTTAATTTTGCCAAAAGATACTTAGTATTGAACGAGATAATCAAGATATACTAAAGTCAATTAACGGACTGACAGTGGATCAAGTATTGTCAATTGACAAACCTTGGCTTTAAGTTTAGAACAAAAGAATTGATGGAAAATTTATTTTAGTGATCTTTGTATTGGAACCAATTACCAATTGATAAGCTTTAGAATTTCTAATTAATTACTTTTGAACTAAAAACTAAAGGTTGTTATAAAATCAAAAAATAAATAGTTATTATTACTAATTCTATTTACGAACTGAAATCAGTTTCATATCTATTAATTTAATTTATAATTCCAATTCACTTCACTACTTCTCCTGCATTTTTCCTGAAAATAAAATCCTATTTTACTTGACCCAATGCTCCCTCACTCAAACGAAAACCAACTCATGGGCTTAAAGACAGTTGTTAATATTGGGAGTCGTGAGCACTTGAACACGTGACCTCAAGGACAAACCAGACTCTGATATCATGTCATAAACCAGTTGGTCCCAATAACTCGAGGTGTTGGACAGAGGCCTATGTATGGTACTTAACCACTTCCTTGCAGAAACACAAATAAGTAATTTATTTTTCATTTTTGAAATTTTTTGCACACGAAAACACGGTGTGTTTTGCTGTCCAAATAATGACGCAGTGCACTTCATGAATAATTCATTTGTTGAATTATATATGTAATTTATTACTTTTTCTTTATTACATAGGAACCTCGACCCCACGTGCCACTTTGTGGCAGCGAGGTCTACTAAACGTGGGGAGTACCTGTATCAGCACCATTTTCAAGGCCTAACACCCGATATTGGGGGGAGACTTTGTCTCCAGCACTCGTTGTGCCTCCAGGAACACCAATTAGTGTAGCGGGGTTCGAACCTATGACCTCGCACATCTCAAATTCGAATACCACACTCCCGACCAATTCGATTGTGTTACTTTTGGGCTATGTAATTTATTACGTTATTATTGAATACCCTTAGAAACTTTTTTTGAGTCCACCATTGCCCTACCTTACCAATGTATTTGTTTGACGTTGAATCAAGTAAATCTGAACAATCAGAAATGAAGTTTTGTAATATATGAGTTTCCTATTCTATCCCCGATTGATGAACATTTATTCAATACTTAAAAAGGTCGGCGATGTTTTAGTACGGTCTACTCCTTTACATATATTAGTTACATTTCTCATTGAACACGTAACCAATGAATACAAGTTAACAAATAACAACCAATTAAAGTCCAAAAAGATGAACACAAGTTCGTTTCAGAAGACAGAAAGAGATAAAAAAAATAATATATATTATAATAATAGAACATGCAAACACTTAATTTAACCTACAAGTCATCTAAAACAATAATTTACGCCGCCTAACGCTGGCTTCGTCAAGAGAAGCATTTTTTTGGATTCAACATCTGCCGCCCCAAGTGTGAAACCAAGGCATTGAACTAAAATTTGGTTACTCAATACATTAATACAAAGAGCAAATGAAACAAAAACAAATACGTGGATTTGGTGTTGATTGTTGAAAGCTGACCCCTTTTTTCTTGAATTCTAAATTGCACTCGTATGAAGACTGGCATTTTGGTTCGGCCCCAATTCATCTGACGTGGACAGAGGAGATCCCAACTTCCAAATATTGTGACCAATAAATAAATACAAAGTTTAAGCTTCTATAAGCCAAAATAGCTTACTCAATGGCAAGTAGAAAGGAAGAATAAGAAATTGAGAAAATAAGACCAAGTTGTGTGGAATTGATACAAGATGTTGGAACAGAGTGAGGAACATGCCAACGCACACTTTACTCGCCTCGGAAATTTGGTCTGAGCTGTTTTTTCTTTGGGTCCAAACATTGGTTTGGTTTGGCTTCTTTCCCGACATTTATTGTCGACGCTTACCCTACACCGCACCACGTACGTATTATTATAATGACCTAGTAAAGAACCGGCCGTCATCACCGTCCAAATGCCGGCCTCCGCACAAAATTGAGTACAGGAGATAGTGGCTGGCTGGCTGCAATTAGATTGGCGATTGTCGTGCCATGTGTCAATAACGTAACCCAAGTGGTTGATCAGATACTTAGTACTGTGTCGGGTGCCTAAAATGACTTGGCCATTAGTTATTATGTACTTAAGATGATAGGGATGAAGTGAAATATAAACAGCCCATAGGGATTTGGGATTGGGGATATGGATGAACCACATGAATCACGTTCAACTGAGACAGAAAATGTGGTTGTTTTGGGGCTGGCATGACATTATTGGGATGATCCCTTTTGGCTCTCCATTATTTCAACTTTGTTCCTCTAGCTGTTGTCGCTATAAGCCTGTCTGTCTGTCTGTCTGTCTGTGCACATGGCTTTCAATCACTAGTTCAGTTCGCCTCATTTATATGGTGCCCAAACGATTTTGGCCCACGAATAGCTATGCCCGGCCCGGCACGGGCACGCTTCGGGCCCATTTATTTCTTGTTGTGCTTGGCACGGCTCGTCAGTTTTCGTGCCGTGCCGTGCCATGCAAGTCCATTTGTTAACTTTGCTAGGCCCGGCCTAGGCCCGGGCACGGTTCGAAAGGTGTCGTGCCTATTCGTGCTCGTGCCATGCTCATATTTGTGTTTAATGAAAAGGAAGAAAACGAAAGAGAGAATGAAAAATAAAGTGAAAATTGGACGGAGAAAGATAGTATTAACCGATAATGTTTGAGAAAAGTAACAAATAGGGGAGGGGGGGGGGGGAATTGGAAGTATAGCGAGTGTGATTTGGCTTTGTTTAATTTTTCGTCCATTTTTACTTATGGTAGTAATTACGTATATATCTTTATGACACTTCTAACAACAACAATAATTATTTTTCTACTTGTAATTTGTAATATTTGAACTATAATTATTTTTATATTTATTTTCTATCAAATAAATATTATTTTTGTGTCATGTCCGTTCTTATACTCAATAAAGTCAAGAAAATATTAGGCCCGACACGGCCCACTTATATACCGTGCCGTGCCCGTGCCCATGCTCATGAAATTTAGACCCGACATGGCCCATAATTATTCGTGCTCGTGCCGGGCTGGCCCATTTATTTCGTGTTTGTGCTCGTGTCGTGCTCTAACCGTGTCGTGTCGTGCTAGCCCGTGGACGACATGGCCCGGTGCCCACGTACAGTCCTTAACAACCAAAAAACGAAGAAGAACGAAATATTGGGCTGCAAAATCAGGGTGGAGATAGTATTTAGTATTTACATCTACCATACTGTCCGGTCCAATTCGGAAATATTGGATATGGACAGTGGCGGAGCTAGGTTATAGCCAGAAGGAAATATTATCCACTATCAATTTTAAAATATAGGTAAAATTACATATAAATATTTTACAAATTTAGGAAATAGACTAGTCGTTCAGGGCTGAGCCCCCCTCTCCAATTACCACGATTCAAAATCAGCCCATCCAGTGGCGGACCAAGGAATTTTACATAGGGGTGTCCTTTTTCAAAAAATAAATTAAAACAAAAATAATAATTAATAACAATTAAATAATTCTTAAATAAGAAAATGTCCAACTTGTACAAGTTAAAAAAAGTCCATGATGTATTTTCATATTCTTAAAAAATTGTAAAATACATTTGGTGTCTACACTGCTCACCAAAGTTGTTTCGGTATATCCTACTAGACAATCATTCAAGAACTGAAGCATATTCGACTTTTAAATTTGTTCTTGATTTAACTCAAAGCTGAAAAGACACTTTTAACACTTGTCGTACAACCATAAATCAATATAAATTAAGTGTAACTTGTAATTAGATTAATTATTAGGTTTTGAAAATAATTAAAGATAGAGAATAAGGTTTTGCTATTACACACTCTTTAGAATAGAACAACAAAAAAGTTGTAGCCTAATGGAAATTATATTTATTAATAATAGTAGTGTCCCGGTTTGAAATACCCAAACTACCACTTATATTCCCATACGCAAACTACAAACGAGAGTAGGATAATTGTTTTTTCAAATTTTAAGGTGTCCCGGACTATTAATTATATTTTTTTCATACATAAATTACCACCGGGGGTTGGATAATCGTTTTTCCAAAATTTAGGGTCGTCCCTGGACACCCCCAAATGTCCCAGGGTCTGCGACTGAGCCCATCATTTAGATTTCTTACTCTGGCACTGGATACTGAACCCCAAATGATATGTGTTTTTAGCGACACAGAACAGGTTGAACCATAAAATATACTCTATAACGAACTTTTCTGGTATTAAATTTGTCTATGGAAACCATTGAAGTCGAAGCAACTCCGATCAAATTATCTCTTGATTAATCAGCGCGACAAGCCCACTACCAAACATGGCCATTCAAACTTGCTTTTTCCGGAACTTGGCTGATAATCTATCTCTAAATAGAATACGAGAAGAAGATAAGCTCACCACCAAAATAAGGGATTAGGATGTCACAAACTCCCAATGCGACTACTCTATTCTCAAGATGGAACATGACTCAATATAGATAACACCGAGTACATCAAAACCACCAACAACAAAGGAAACAGGCAGTGCTGCAAAACACCAACAATCTCGAAATGAAGCAAAAGGAGCTATCTGATGTAGAGAAAGAATAATACCCAGCAAAAAGAGAGGCAACGCAATGAACGGGTTGTTGGGTTGTTTTTATAAAGTCACACTGCAGCGTGTTGATGTCTTTTAATTGAATCAGATTATCTGGTTAATACTGGAAGTTACGGGCTCCCGACTTATGGGGAATGGATTAGGTCAGTAACCTTATGGTAAGTAACCATGAGTAACTCGTCCACATCAGCATGACAGCAGCATCCTCTCTCTCATGAAAAACCTTTAATTTTTCCCTCTTTAATCTTTGACGGACGATTTCTCGCTCATTTTAAGTCGAAATTTAATTTTTTTGCACAGTTAGATCAGATTAATTGTGCTCTTCAAAATGATATCCACTTTAATATATTTTCCGAACAAAAAAAATTGAGCCATTTTTTACCAGCCTATACCATATGGTATTGACTGGTATTGAAATAAAAGCATACCTATGTTTTGAAAAACGTACCATGGTGGTATGAACAAACCAATACTGTAGGATGGTTGAATACATGATAGTAGAAGTATATTAATTGTAATTTACGACTTTTAACATTGTATACCACACAATACCACCCCGTACCAGGGTGGTATTGTATGGTATTGTGTGGTATTTTTTGGTCCTGTAATTTGTTCACCCAGAAATTTGTAGATCCAATAGATCATGATGAACTCGTCCCTTCTGTGCAAACGTTTTCAAAAACGAATTAAAAACGAAGAAGATACCATACAATACCACCCCGTATCAGGGTGGTATTGTATGGTATTGTGTGGTATTTTTTTGTCCTGTAATTTGTTCACCCAGAAATTTGTAGATCCAGTAGATCATGATGAACTCATCCCTGCTGTGCAAACGTTTTCAAAAACGAATTAAAAACGAAGAAGATACCATATGGTATGCAGTTGGTACCGAGAGGCCAGAATTTTTTTTTCCTAAAAAAAATATTGAAAATTGATCTCATTTTGTAGAGCACGGTGAACTCGTTCCATCTGTGCAAAAAAAATTAAAATCCGAGTTAAAACGAAAAAGATATGAGTCAATTAAGAAAGCTAGTGAAAATAAAAATAGCCTTTAATTCTCCATCCTTAGATCTGGATTTTCTAAATGAAGGGTTCAGATTTGGTTATTGATGGGTGCATAACCCATGGTTATGCACCCTATCTTGAGCCGACTTATGGTGTATGGGCTCAATGTTATTTGCGATTCTGTTCTTAGCCTGGTTGTCACTGCTTTTCTTTTACCATATTGGATTAGGGTTAGACTATATGGAGAAATACTATAAATACTTCTCATACTTCTCTGTAATCTGTATCTCTTAGAAGTATAGTGAAACTGGGTCTCTCCTGCTCGTGGACTAGCTAACACACATTTTGTTAGTGAACCACGTAAATCGTGTGCATGTTCGTTCTTGTTTTCGTTTTCTTGCTTGGTCAAATCCTCATATTTCCTGATCCGCAGAGAAAGAGTCGTAACACACGGTACCACAAACTGGTGGAATTTTTTTTTTGCGTATAATTCCTCAAAATACCAACGAAAAATTACATTACAGTATCTAAAATTTTGATGTATTACATTTTGAAACTTAAACTTTTTAAGTTTTACAAATAGGTCCAATTTCTGTATGTGAAGTTAAAACTACCTCAAGTAAATGGGTAGTCACTCATACCCACCCATGCCTATTTAGAGTATGGAAGCAATATCCATACCCTACCCAAACTCATCTACAAAATCCTAAACTCATATCTACTTCACCCACATTCTACCCATAATCAATAGGTTTATGATTCGGGTGTAATTGCACATATTTGTACCCCTTTATCTTGTGATGTTTGTGGCATTCGCATCGTCCGAGGAGCAACTTTACGCTAAGTTTGTGCGTGTTTTAGCATGTTTCATATCTCAGCAGGTGAAAATAGCTCCGGGATCGAAAGTTGAATGGAAGAGGGCAAAAACGGAGCAAAGATGGACTAAAGACGAAGATCATGCTCAAAGGGATATTATCAGGGTCAGCCGACCGTGAAAATGGAGCTCAGTCCGTGACTTTTGACATCTTCCATGAGGTTTTTTATGGCTCACGAGCAAGCCAATTATCATGGTCACCCGATCGTGATAATTTCCAGAATCCCATGATGATCATTAGTAAAACGGCAAGCTTTGTGCCGAGATCACTATCAGCCTTCCGACATCACGTGCGTGACTTTTGACCGTGAAACGAGCCCGACTAGAGTATATATAGAAGAGAGAGCTGAAACTTAAAGAGGCCGCCCACTTTGTGGCAAAACAAGCCCTTTCATCGGAAGTTCGCGAACTATTTGTTGACTTCCGCACGTGGTTGCTCTCTGTTCTCTAGCTATGTGACTGAACGATTTTTCATTTGTCTATGTTAAAAAACAACTTAAAGAGAGAGTTCTAGAAAGAGACTTGGGTCTTCTTCTTAAAGATAGAGAGAGAAAGTGATGAGCTAAGAGGAGGAAGAAGAAGGATTTGGCTTACCCAATGCTAGTGGGTTGAAGATTCCTTCTCTAAAGGGTGAATCAAACAACTAGAATGAAGGAGAATCATCGTAGCATGAGTTTTTCTTCCATCTTTGTTGTATTTTCCTTCCTAGCTATGGAGTAGTCTCCCATTTCACTTGGATATTGAAACCCCTAGTATAGGATATGTTAGATTGTAAGAGTTGAACTCTATGTGTGTTGGGTTAGTGATTAATATAATGTTTAGGGTATTTTTCATGAATCTTGGGTGTTATTTATCATATCTCAATGTTGGGTCAATTTGACATAGAAGAAGAAAATCCTCTTATAGCCCACATCTTGGCGATTCCGGTAACCCCTTCTAGGGCAATTCAGGACAAATCTCAAACATCATATTAGTGCCATTATTTCATCTTGTTTGTTTTCTTTTCGCCGTTCCGGATTAACTTCTGAGGGATTGGTTTTTGCAATCCTTTGTCAATTGATTAAGAGAGCTAGGTTTCCTAACTTATCGTGACAATCCTTATTTGATCGATTAAGAGAGTTGGGGTTTCCCTACTAATTGCATCCTCCTTACTGTATACATTTACACTCTTCACACTAGAGTTCCATTGATTGCATCTTAACACGAGACTAGGGGAACAATATCTGGGTGAAGCTTTCTCAAATCAAATTCACCACTACTACTTACTTTGCTTGCTGTTCAATTCTAGTTTCTTTAGCTTTCACCACAAACCGTTTGCTAGATAATATATGAACGATTGAAGTAGGGGTACATAGACCGCCTCGAGTTGATATTAAAACGCTTGACCTATCCTACACCCGACTATAGGTTGCACTTGGACTATAGTTGGGAATTGTGTAGTTAGGTCAGATTCGAGTTTTTTGCGCCGTTTCCAGTGAAAGTTTATGGTCTATTTTTCAGAAAAAGTCATTTATTGTTACTCTAGCATTTCATTTCTTGCACTGTTTAGGACGAATCTTGTTTGTCATGGATTGTGTTGTGTTTTGTCAAGTGTTTGCATGGGGAGTATGACCCGGAATGATCCGACACCTTTGGCACCACTAGACGAAAACATCAACTGAACTCTCTTACTCTTGGCTTGGGAGAAAGAGTTGAGGAAGGCAAGAGAAAGATTGGCTTGAAGATGAAGTAGAAAGAGAAGTTGATTTTGAAGAGGATTTTGAAGTTTAGAACCTTGAGATGGCGAAAGAAAACTCCCAAGAAGATGGTGAAGCAAGGACGATGGGCTATTACATGGCACCGCAGGGCGACAGATATTCAATCAAGCATCTTGTATCCGCACGTGGCATCCAACAACTTTGAGATAAAGTCCGGCCTCATGATAAAACACCAAAGGGAGTGCTTTGTTTGATCAGATTATGCAGCTCAAAACTCTTCAACAAAAGATAAAACGGATGGTAAAATTCTCGCCACAACCGAGGTGATTACTCGATCGATAAGAGAGCTTGCCAAACGATTCTGGAATATCATAATAGTTTCACAAGGTTCTTGAAATTAGCTACGAAATCCACTAGAAGATAAAGACAATAGGTAAATCATCGAGACACACTCAAAAACTCAAAACACTCATGTAGGAGCGATTTTCATTCAACACAACTTAGTTTCTTTACAACGTGATTTGAGAGGTATTTAAAGCAAGAAAAACCTAATACAAATCTATTGAAAAAAGGACACAATTAAGGTAAATATAAACACTACAAACAACACAAAACTTGGCCACAAACTTCCTTTCTTTACGCACAAGAAAGTTGCTAGCAAAGAGTCCCAAAATAGTTTTCGTACTAACTTCGCGTCTTTCGTTCAAGGCCTTCTAGAACTCCAATCTTTCATCCAATTCCTTACCTTTGTATACAAACATAGCTAGTTTCATGTTGTGGAAGCCTTTGGACTCGAATCAAAGTAGGCTTCACAAACATGAAAAATACTTCGACAATTTTCAGCTTCTTCTTTGCAATTTGACTTGGCCTCTTTGATGATTAATCCTGGATGGAACTTGATCGATTCTAGGATTATATCACCACATCACATTGATTCAAAACAACATACAATTTCATGGAATTCCTGGTGAATCTCCACGACAGTATGTCAAGAGATTTTTTGAGTTAGCGAGAGGCTTGAAGATCAATGTAGTGCCTGAGCAGGCCATTAGGTTCAGGCTTTTCCACTTCTTTCTAAGTGAGAAGGCCCAAACCTGGTTGAACAACAGACCACCACTCTTGATATCTTAATGGGATGATTTGCTTAACAAGTTCATGAATTGATATTGTCCACCTTCCAAAATGGCGAAATACCAGAAGAAGATCACTCATTTCTCCCAAGAGGGGGACGTACTGTAAGGGACGCATGGGAGCAGTACTCGGATCTTTTTCATCCGTTTCCAAACCATGGGTTTGGGGAGTAGTTCCAGATCGAGACCTTCTACCACAATCTCCATCAAGAAGATCAGATTATCATTGATTCATTATGTCAAGGGAACATGGTCAACAAGACTCCACCCAAAATGATCGTATTGTTTGAAGACATGGACGCAAGAGGCTATGATTGGGGATTTAGAAGGAGTGGAAGAAGGATGGGAGAAAGAGAAGCACACTCCACTGAAGCTAGCCCTCCACTTGCGGAAAAGATTGATGAGTTGATAAGACAATCTTACATGATAGGAAGCAAGGAAAGAGTCCGGTTATGGTTTGTGATTGGTGCTCAAGTCCAAACCATGAGGTTGACGAATGTAACTTATGAGGGAAGCGAGCACTCCGGAAGAGCAAGTGAACTTTATCTCTAATGCTAGGGGGGGGGGGTCAACCCTAATAACCCCTTTAGCAACACATACAATCTGGAGTGGCGCAATTACCCTAACTTTACTTGGTATTTACCAACCAATCTGAGGCCACCCGGTTTTCAAGGACCAACTGGAGGTTTTCAACCAAGAACTCCCTTCATACAAAAAAGGATACAATGTCGATCCTCAAACCTTCACCAACAACGATTTCAACCACAAGATGTGCAACGGTTCACACAACAACAACCCAACAAGGTTTCCAAACTTGAAGACCTAGTTACCTCCTTTGTGAGTACAAGTTCTCAAAGTTTAAAAATATTAAAAAGTTCATGAAAGTCTCAACAAACAAGTTCACTTCGGTTGAGGCGGGTCTAAAAAGCCATCAAGCGAGTCTACATAACTTGGAGACTCAAATTGGTAAACTTGTCGGGATCCTCATCGAGAGACCGTAAGAAGCTTTACCTTCCAAAAACGTTGCCAACCCTAAGGATCCAAGAGTCGGGGTGCATGCTATTATACTAAGAAGAGAGAAGGTAACTAAAAAAGTTGCAATCAAAGAGACAAATGAAGAAGACAAAGCCCGTCAAAAGGTCAATGAACAAGTAATTTGGAAGGAGAGGGTGAAGAGGCTAAGAATGCATTGCCGACTCCACCTCTTGTTGTTGAGTATAAGCCTCCGCTCCATTTCCCTATAATATTCCACAAGGACCATTTGGAGATGGAATGCGACAAATTTATAGAGATTCTCAAGAATCTCAAAGTCACAAATCCTTTCTTGGAAGCGATGGCACATATGTCGAGGTATGCAAAGTTTCTCAAGGGGCTTCTTGCAAAGAATTGTAAGTTTGAAAACCTCGCTTTAATCACTCTAAGCGAGGAGTGCTCGAACATCAACCAAAACAATTTTCCTAAAAAGCAATAGGATCCAAATAGCTTGACTATCCCCCTTTGCATTGGAACATTTCATTTAGAGCAATACTTAGCAGATTTAGGAGCAAGAATTAATGTCATGCCATATAAACTTTACAAATAGATAGAACTAGGTGAACTAAAACCCACTAGGTTAAATGTTACTTTGACTGACCGTTCTATGATTAGTCCTAGAGGTATAGTGGAGGACGTCCTAGTACGGGTGTGAACTTTCTATTATCCAACGGATTTCATTATTCTTGATATTAGAGAGGATGTGGATATGCCCCTTATCGTAGGAAGCCCTTTCCTTGCCACCGTCAAGGCTCTAATAGATGTAAATGAGGGCACACTAATTCTATGAGATGGTGAGGAGCTAATCACTTTTTTGATTCATCCTAAGGATAAACTTGATAATTCTAAATGGATAGAGTTGAATGGTGTGTTGTTTAGTGAAGGTGAGCCTTCCAAAGAGAATCCCACTAGTGCTCCTTGTGTTGTTGACAATGTGAAGTAAGACCCTAAGGAGAGTGTTGAACGCGAAGTGAACAAAAAGAAGGCATGGCGGCAAAAGATGAACTGCACATGGCCCGAATGAAGGAAAAAGACAAAGCAACGACAAGCGGCCAAGAGGGCCACCCTTCAGAAGAGGAGATTAGAGGCGACAACCCTCACCCCGAGAGTGTGTCGGATCCACTCTTAAAGACCCTGAACCATCTAGCTAAGGACATAAAACAAGCACTGGTTGGGAGGTAACCAACGTTGGTTCGTATTTATTTTCCTCTTTTTGTTTGAGTGTTTGAGTCAAGTGGGTGAGTTTTGAATGATCATCGTGCCATGGTTTATGTGTTTCACTGTTTCAATGCATCGTGTTTGAGTTAGAGGCATGGTTGATTCGATTGAGTATTGAGATTGTGGGTTTTCCCTATTTTTGGTGTATATCACGACTTCAGTGGTATTATCACGGTCATGAGACTGTGATAATTTTATCCTGACCATGATGTTGCCAGGAATTTCTCACATTTTGAAAACATCACGGCCAGTGTAAAATCATCACGGGCATCAATTCGTGATATTAAACCTACTGTGACGTCGGCCAAAAACTCACAATTTTTGGCCGAGATCACGTTCGACGAGTTATTATCACAGTCACCTAACCGAGAAAATTAACCCCATCACATGAACTTGACCCTCAAGCTGTATAAATCTCTGTTATGAAAACCGAGCCGGACCCGGACACAAGTCCGGCCCCGGATCAAAATAACGGGTAGGGCTCGGAAAATTTAAATGTCGCATACATTTTTTTTTTGGCTTTCTTTCAATTAATTATTAATAAAAAGTAAACTAGGTAACGGGAAATAAAAAGGGACCCTATCCCTACTCCCTACAACCCATTACGTTTTGCGTTTGACTTTTTTTTAATTCTTCCTTTATATTTTATAATTCCTTTTACGAGTTGGGCACCGGTATATAACCGGTTTTTAATACCGGTTAATCAACGGTTATCCGATAAAACTTGAACCTCTTATTAATCTGGATCGATATACGGGTCGATTTTGACAACACTAATATAAATAGCCCGAGATCTCTTCCCATTCACGCGACACAGACCGTCGGAATCCTCTGTATCTCTCACCGGAAAACCTCGCCTCCGATGGTTTGTCGACATTTTGATCCACTTTCAACCGTCCAAATTCAAAACGAAACACATAACCAGACTCCGCTAGCCTAGGTTCTCATTCACTATGATTTTGAGGTAGTTTGGTTCAGTTTGGGTCTCCGACAAAAGTTGCTCCGATGAGCCTCATGCGAGCTTCAAGGGAAGCTCCAGCGACCCTCTCTGGCCACTTTTTCAGTCAATTTTCGACTCCCTCCCCTTCTTCTCACCTTCCTCTTTAGTCCTACTTGAGTCTCCCGGGGTGTTTTTATCTTTTACTTGTTTAATTTAAAGAATCAGATCTAGGGTTTTTAGGTGAGAAGAATTGGGAATTTTTGCATGAAAGATGAAATTGGGTGAGGGAATTGGTGAATGATGATGAATTGCATGTTGTTAGAGTTTTAGATTGGATTCGTATGCCTTGGTGATCTTGATTTTGCATGTTATGATTATTGAATTGAGGAATGCCCACTAAGTGCTTGTTTTATTGCCTATCCTTGATACACTTTTATGCATGTTGAATGGTGGTCAACGGTGCAATGATCTAGGCATGCAATTGTAACCTATATGATATATGAAAAACCTAGTTCATGCCTTGATATGCTTGTGGATTTTTTTAGCTTAATTGTTGTTGATATGACTTGAATCGGACTATCAGCCGCTACGACTGGTAATCGGGGGTCTCGCTGATATAGTGAAACTGGCTCTCTCTCACCCGTGGACGTAGCTAACACACATCGTGTTAGTGAACCACGTAAATCGTGTGTCGTGTTTTCGATTCTCGCTTTCGTATTCCTGCTTTGTCGATTCCAGCGATTTCTCGTTCCGTAGCAGCGCGTTTATAACAAGTGGTATCAGAGCCGCAGCTGGAAATCAGGCTAGGGTTTTCGATTCAGAAGAATGACGTCGGTGAACATGAAGATCGAAAAGTTCACGGGGAAGAACAGCTTCGCTATATGGCAGATCAAGATGCAGGCTTTATTAAAACAGCAAGGGCTGTGGGGGCCGCTGTCTGCGAAACAGAAGAAGGCAGCGGTCGATGATGATGAGTGGAATACCCTGGAGGAGAAGGCCCACTCGACCATCATGCTATCGTTGTCTGATGACATCATCATTGAAGTCGCTGCTGAGAAGACTGCCGCGGGCTTGTGGTTAAAGTTGGAGAGTCTGTATATGACGAAGTCCTTAACCAACAAGCTGCATCTCAAGCAATGGTTGTTCAGCTTGAGGATGCAAGAAGGTACACCTTTGAGGGAACATCTCGAACAGCTTAACTCTATTTTGCTGGACCTGCGTAATATAGATGTTCAAGTTGATGACGAGGATGCTGCCCTAATCCTGCTGGTTTCTTTGCCGAGTTCATATGAGAATTTCGTTGATTCTTTTATTGCTGGTAAAGAAAGCGTGTCGTTGGAGGATGTCAGGTCTGCTCTTCATACGAGAGAGATCAGACATAAGGCGTCCGGATCTGGTACAGGTGGTGAGGCATCGGGTTTGGCTGTTACAGGTGGAAAGGGAAAGAAAAAATCTGGAAAAGGGAATTCGATCAAGAATTCCAAGGGTCCCGGTCCACAGCCAGGTGATGCTTGTCACAACTGTAAGGAAGTGGGGCATTGGAAGTACAACTGTCCCAAGAGAAGAGGGCAACAGAAGAAACAAGGTTCAGTTGCCGTGGCAGAAGTGGACAATAGTTCTGAAGACGATCTCGCCTTGGCTGTAGATGAGAAGGCACATCGTGGTGATGTGTGGTTTCTGGATACTGCAGCCTCATATCATATGTCTCCGAACAATGATTGCTTCACAACCTACGAGCAGATAGATGGTGGTAACGTGGTCATGGCTAATGGAGCTGTCTGCAAGGTTGTTGGAATCGGGTCCATAAAGGTTCGGACACATGATGGTTCATTCTGTACCGTGAATGATGTCAGGCATGTTCCACGAATGACAAAGAACCTGATCTCCTTGAGTCTACTCGACAGCAAGGGTTTCAGCTTCAAAGGAAAAGGTGGAGTTGTGTATGTCTGCAAGGGTTCGAGGAAGGTACTGAAGGGCGTGAAGCGTGGGACCTTGTATGCATTACAAGGGTCTGTGTTGTCTGGTTCTGCTGCAGTTGCATCGTCTCAGGTTCAACAGGAAGATATGACCACTCTCTGGCACATGAGACTGGGGCATATGAGTGAACGGGGGATGCAAGTTCTATCGAAGAGGGATCTTGTTTGCGGGCACAAGGTGCAGAATTTGGAATTCTATGAGCATTGTGTGTTTGGGAAGCTACATCGCAGCAAGTTTCCCAAGAAGGGTATCCACCGGACGAAGGGGATACTGGATTAACTCCACTCCGACTGTTGGGGTCCTTCACGAGTTGAATCCATTGGAGGCAGCAGGTATTTTTTAGTCTATTATTGATGATTATTCGAGATTTACTTGGATTTTCATGATGAAGCAGAAAAGTGAGGCTTTCACGAAGTTCAAGCAGTGGAAGACATTGGTGGAGAATCAGACTGGTAAGAAGATCAAGAAGCTGCGAACGGACAATGGTCTGGAGTTCTCCAGTTCTGAGTTCAACGAATTCTGCAACGATGAAGGGATTGCCCGTCATCGGAATGTTAGAGATACACCCCAGCAGAATGGCGTTGCAGAAAGGATGAACCAGACATTGTTGGAGAGAGCACGATGCATGCTCTCTAATGCTGGACTAGAGAGAAGATTCTGGGCAGAAGCAGTAAACATTGCGTGCTTCCTGATCAACCGTGGACCACACACAGGTATCGAGTGTAAGACTCCTTATGAAGTGTGGTATGGTAAGCCTGCTGATTACTCTTCACTGAAAGTTTTTGGGTGTCCTGTTTATTATCACGTGGATGAGGGTAAAATAAACCCAAGGGCAAAGAAGGGTGTATTTGTGGGTTACGGAGATGGAGTTAAGGGATTTCGAGTCTGGTCACCTTCTGAGCATCGAGTTATACTTAGTAGAAATGTGATATTTGATGAGAAGTCTATGTTTAACCCCATGTTGAAGGTTACTGTTGTTGAAGGTAGCAGGAATGTTGATAACCAGGTGGAGCTGCAAACTCTCAATGAGAGTGAGTTTGAGCACCAAGGTGGAGAAGATCAACATGATGAGGATGTCTCTGCAGAGCCAGAAACTTCAGAGTCCAGTGCACGAGCTAAACAGTCTATTGCTTCCGGTAGACCGAAGAGAGCGACTGCAGGAGTACCTCCACAGAGGTATGGCTTCGAGGACATGGTGGCGTATTCATTTCAGGTTTCTGAGGAAGTGGATGCAGGAGAGCCACAGTCCTATAGAGAAGCAGTTTCGGGTGGTGAAGCTGATCAGTGGCTTGCCGCAATGGGAGATGAGATGGAATCCCATGACAGGAATCAGACTTGGGAGCTAGTCAAACGACCACAGGGAAGGAAGATTATTACAAACAAATGGATCTACAAGAAGAAGGATGGAATCACTTCTAAAGAGGGCATGAAATTTAAAGCTCGGGTGGTTGCACGAGGCTTCTCGCAGAGGGAAGGAGTTGACTATAATGAGATTTTCTCACCAGTGGTCAGACATACTTCGATTAGAGTGCTACTAGCAATAGTGGCACATTATGACTTGGAGCTCGAGTAGCTAGACGTGAAGACAGCTTTCCTACATGGAGAGTTGGAAGAAGAAATTTACATGACTCAGCCAGAAGGATTCGAGGTTCCGGGAAAAGAAGACTATGTTTGTAAGTTGAAGAAGTCCTTGTATGGACTTAAGCAATCTCCGAGGCAGTGGTACAAGAGATTTGACAGTTACATGCTTGAGCTGGGCTACAACAGAAGTCCATATGATTGTTGTGTATATCACAGCAAGGCAGAGGATGGTTCGATGATATATCTAGTTCTGTATGTGGATGATATGCTCATAGCTGCGAGGTCAAAGTCTGATATCCAGAAGTTAAAGGGGCTTCTCAGTGCTGAGTTTGAGATGAAGGATTTGGGAGCTGCTCAGAAGATCTTGGGTATGGAGATTTACAGGGACAGGTCGAAGAAGAAGCTTTTCTTGTCACAGAAGAGCTACATCCAGAAGATATTGTCGAGGTTTGGCATGTCTTCAGCAAAGCCCTTAAATACTCCTAGTGCTTCAAATGTTCATCTATCCTCAGCTTATGCACCGCAGTCAGAGGCTGAGAAGGAGTACATGTCAAGAGTCCCATATGCTAGTGCAGTAGGTAGCTTGATGTACGCTATGGTATGCACTAGACCTGATCTTGCACATGCTGTTAGTGTTGTCAGCAGGTTTATGATACAACCTGGAAAGGAGCATTGGCAGGCTGTGAAGAGGATCTTCCGGTACCTTAAGGGTACACCTGATGTGGGGATTAGCTTCGGAAGTGATACAGAGTGCTTGGTGTCTGGGTATTCTGACTCGGACTATGCTGGAGATGTTAACACGAGGAGATCGATGACCGGTTATGTATTCACTCTTGGGAGTTCTGTAGTGAGCTGGAAGGCAACTCTGCAGTCGGCGGTGACATTGTCTACTACTGAGGCAGAGTATATGGCGTTGACAGAAGCTGCTAAGGAGGGAATATGGTTGAAGGGACTGGTTGGTGATCTGGGTCTACATCATGATCAGGCAGTGGTGTATTGCGATAGTTTGAGTGCAATATGCTTGGCCAAGGATCAAGTCCACCATGAGAGGACTAAGCACATCGATGTGAGGTATCATTTCTTGAGGACAGAGAAGAGGATTAAGGTGAAGAAGGTTGGCACCGCGGATAATCCTGCTGATATGTTCACGAAGCCGGTTCCACATGGCAAGTTCCAACACTGCTTGGACTTGCTGAATGTCTTGAGTGGGTGACTCCGCCCTACGGGGCATTGATGGCGGGAGAGAGAGAGAAGGAGCAGAGTACATCAGAGATTTCAGAGGAAGAGGATTCAAGTCAAGGTGGAGATTTTGTTGATATGACTTGAATCGGACTATCAACCGCTACGACTGGTAATCGGGGGTCTCGCTGGAGAAGTGCTATAAATACTTCTCATACTCCTCTGTAATCGGTAATCTCCTCGATATAGTGAAACTGGCTCTCTCTCGCCCGTGGTAGCTAACACACATCGTGTTAGTGAACCACGTAAATCGTGTGTCGTGTTTTTGATTCTCGCTTTCGTATTCTTGCTTTGTCGATTCCGACGATTTCCCGATCCGTAGCAGCGCGTTTATAACAATTGTTGTTAAACCAAGCTTGTGAAAAGCTTATGAAGGCATGTTGCCAATGTGGAAACTTAAGTGCAGGGGAGTTAACTTCCTCCCAAATGTGCTTTGTTTGAAAAATTGTTTCCTTGTATGGTGTGCTTTTGTTGGTTTTTTTGCAGGCTGGTTGATCTGATGCACACATAAATCTGGCACTTGGTGGATCACCCGAGGTACGGGGAGAGGTATGAGACATGGTGCAATGCAGACATTGCTCCTTAGTGGTGCCTGGATTTGAACATGTTCGACATGTTCCATTGCCTAGCCATGATTTCTGCAGCCATCGCCCATCCTCAGTGGCGCATCCTTCTCAGCATCAACAAGTCCATCTACCATGAGATCTGATTGGAGTTCAACTCCACCTTCGTGCACGAGCAACCTAAGGGCCGGTGCAATCAGCCCTTTGTGGAGTTTATGCTCGGAGGGGTCCACCAAACCATTGTCTATGATACTCTGGCCCAGGCCTTAGTTCTCAACAGCGAGATAATGACGATGTTAGAAAGGGCCTATACACGAGATTTCCAGCCCTAGCAGTTTTACGAGATGATTTGCCTTCCGGAGGAGAGGCACCGTTAGTACCATGACTCGTACACCAGGGCATCTCAATGTCGACTCTATTGGAGGATCCTCCACATGATCCTCACACACTCAGTGATTTCGAGTCTCCTAGCTGTCGGGCAAGCCACTCTACGAGGGATGGTGGCACTGCATACCAAGGGTCGACCCCGTGAGCCACTACACCTCAGTTCAGTACTGGAGACTACTTTCTCGAGAATATGGGTTTGATCACGAGTGTACATGATGCACGTGGGGGCCATTATCACTTGCCTGAAATATATTTTAGGGTGGACTTCAACAATTGTACCATCATACGCCGGGCAGAGATCTTTCTGGTGGAGATGCTCCATAGTATGCATTTGGTTTGAGTGGAGCGGGGTATTGAGTTAACTGAGGGTCTCTGTCCCTGAGCTTTATTGAGGCCGGTTGTGTTTTGGAGGTACGTTTTTGCTACCTCATGGATGATCTTATTATCGGAGACATGCAATGTGATAGAGGTAGCTATCATGCGAGTATCGATTGATATTTTGTTGGCCAATAAAGAGAAACCATATGATCTTTTCTCCAAAATATACGACATCTTATCGATAGTTTGAGTAGCATTCGTGGAGATTGTGACTCTGATAGGCGATGATGTAAGTGGCGGATTCGGTGCTAGGGATAGCTAGCTCCTCAGATGGGTTAATTTTGAACTGCGGAATTAATGAACGGAGCAGGCCTTCAAAGGGTTTGTTTGCTCTATGAACCTTCCTTGCAAGTCTTCAAATTCATTAGTTATGTTGGTGGAGAATTATGAAATCTGGCCATCAACCTTTTCAGCTTTATTGCTCTGCTTAGAAGTCGACATCTCGAATGCAATGTTGGAGAAACTTGGTTCTATTACCAAATTGTTATGTACTTAATCTTCAATCTTCATACTTGGGATAAATTGGTCGAAACTCTCAAGTAGAGGATCTTATTAATGTCCAGAACAATCCCAATTATCAACGAAACTGCTAAACTGAAGAAATACACAAAGATAAACCACATTATTCATTAACAATAATACAAGCTGTCGGGCAAGCCACTCTACGAGGGATGGTGGCACTGCATACCATGGGTCGACCCCGAGAGCCACTACACCTCAGTTCAGTACTGGAGACTACTTTCTCGAGAATATGGGTTTGATCGCGAGTATACACGATGCACGTGGGGGCCATTATCACTTGCCTGGACAGATATTTTAGGGTGGACTTCAACAATTGTACCATCATACGCCGGGCAGAGATCTTTCTGGTGGAGACTCTCCATAGTATGCATTTGGTTTGAGTGGAGCGGGGTATTGAGTTAACTGAGGGTCTCCGTCCCTGAACTTTATTGAGACCGGTTGTGTTGTGGAGGTACGTTTTTGCTACCTCATGGATGATCTTATTATCGGAGACATGCAATGTGATAGAGGTAGCTATCATGCGAGTATCGATTGATATTTGGTTGGCCAATAAAGAGAAACCATATGATCTTTTCTCCAAAATATACGACATCTTATTGATAATTTGAGTAGCATTCGTGGAGATTGTGACTCTGATAGGCGATGACGTAAGTGGCGGATTCGGTGCTAGGGATAGCTAGCTCCTCAGATGGGTTAATTTTGAAGTGCGAAATTAATGAACGGAGCAGGCCTTCAAAGTGTTTGTTTGCTCTATGAACCTTCCTTGCAAGTCTTCAAATCATTAGTTATGTTGGTGGAGAATTATGCAATCTGGCCATCAACTTTTTCAGCTTTATTGCTCTGCTTAGAAGTCGACATCTCGAATGCAATGTTGGAGAAACTTGGTTCTATTACCAAATTGTTATGTACTTAATCTTCAATCTCCATACTTGGGATAAATTGGTCGAAACTCTCAAGTAGAGGATCTTATTAATGTCTCGAACAATCCCAATTATCAATGAAACTGCTAAACTGAAGAAATACACAAAGATAAACCACATTATTCATTAACAATAATACAACTAACTTGTACATACGTACATACATATATACACATGCTAAAGCCAAAAATCCTAAAACTACTATCCGGCCACTATTACTTGGCCCTTACTCCACCATTGCTCCTTATCCCACTAACGAATGACTCCTACTATATTTAATGAGAAATGGTAGGGTAGAAAACCAAAAAAAAATACAAAACTAGGGGCGAGGCATGGGTGGTTAATCCGCGGTTACACATTGATCCACATACAAATAACCCAAACTATTGTGGATGGGTGATTGTTGTTGGTGGATTGCGGATTGATAAGATCCTACCAAAACTTATTCGTGTGGGTGAATTACGGGTGACACATTGTTGGTTACTATGTTGTGTAAGTTCATTAGATATTAGGATGCAAATCGTTAATATTAATTGCATCAAAGTAGCAAAAAGCATCATTTTCTCAACACAATTGGTGATAGAGTAATGGAAGATTTGATGCAAATACAACACAAATCTACAGGAGACAAAGTTGGGGATTTTTAACCAAAATACACACATTTTTAAAAAAATTTCTAAAATACACATGTTTTATTAAATATTCTCAATCTACACATGTTTGGGCTTCACTGCGGACGACAAAAGCAGTAAATGCTTCACCGCGGCCGCCAGAAGCGGTGAACGCCTACCCTATGCCAAAACTTCGAACCCCTAGGGAGAAATTATATTTGCCAACTTTTGTTACCTTTTTATCATACGATGAAATTGTGTTATGATTCTCAATCTACTGGAGGTAATCAATTCGTCTCATCTTTCTATTATCAGGTATTTGATCGTCTTTCTCTACTAACCTATATGTCTTTTCAATTCGTCTCATCTTCTTCTCCATGTTTATCGTGTTCTATTTTTATTGATTTTCAGACAGAAAAGATAGAGAAAAGTTTGGGTTTCAGCAAAGAAGGGAACCATAGCGGACAAATGATAATTAGGATCGAAGTGGAGACCTGCAGCTGGTGCTTTTTAACCTTCTATGGCGCCTTTCAAGCATTTTGATGGTTTTAGTCTCACATGGCAAAGACATTAGGACGTCAAACGCCAATGCAAGGTATTGACTTCACTCTTCCATTCCCATTTTGTGTTTAAGCTTTACCATGTAACTCAAACTTTGTTGGGGCTTAGGGCTTTTCAAACCTTTTTTCATAAACTAAAGATAACTTAATATTTGATCGAATTTCATCCAGAATGTTGATGTAGTTAGTATAGTCAGAAGATTTAGAGGTAAGATCTTGCTCGATAAATTAGTTTGCTGGCCAGCACTTCATCCTGCCCAACGGTCCTGTCACATGGTTGAGTGTGAAGTTAGCTATGGGAAGTCCTAATTTTCGTGTCTCTGTTCTGCCATTGCAAAATAAAATCTTGCATCTAACCCAACCCCATCATCTGTTGAGGAATGTATATGCCAGTGGGGTGAAATTCACACATTACATATTTTAATCAATATAACATCCTCGGTAGTCTTCATTCTACAATTTCAGGTTCACCAAATGTTTTTCCTCTAAATGCCCAACCATCTACTTGATCACAACCAATTCATTCATTGGCTTTGGGTGTGAGTTTTCATGGTCGATTCTGTTCTGTTTTTGGGAATTGGCTTGGTTGGTTTTGATCTTTTGTAAACTGTACATACTAGCAAAATACAATGCAAGCTGCAATTTACACATCTCCGCTCTCCTGTGCAAGATTAATTTTTGTCTTCCCAAGGACAGATGGATCTAATGATTTGCTCTTTTTTGTTTATGCATTTTGTGTCATTACCTAGCACAAACTTGTGGTTGGTGAGGAGTTCAGCTCTTGTTGTAACAACTGCATTATTTTATATGAACGGCAGCTGCAAAGTTTAGCAGAACGGGTGCATCATTTAACAGAAGCAATATTTCATATTGCCTAAAGTTGTTGCAGAATTAAAAGGTGAAATTTGGTGACATTGGTGATAATCTAATTCATGCCTACTATGGACGCCGTATCTACATTTTCATTTTCCTTTGGTATGACCACTAATGTTTAGAGGTGCTTATTTTGAATTCTATCATAGGGTAATACACTTAACTTCTGGGGGCCATTAAATATGGAGAGTGCAAATGTCATCCAACAGCCCAACCACAGATTTATCGATCGTCTGTACCATGTGAGTGTCATGGTTTAGCACGAAACTGTTTCAATGCAAATTGACATTAATATTTTTCCTTGCATCTCATTTGTTTAGGGAAACATCGAGCAATTTTTATTCATCCTGAAGCTCAGTACCAACGTTGTGTTTTACCTACTTAAGAGGAAGAAGCATTTGAGAGAGGTATGTTCTGTGCGATTTAATTTTTCATAAATTAGTTCATCTGTTCAATGAGTTATACATGGTTTTTATTTAAATTCTGCAGAAGAAGCTGCCTTACAATTCCAACTCTCTCAACTTAGCCGAATGCTATCCCAAGTCGCCTGTAAGAGAAGACATAATATTTTGAAACAAAAGGTTCATAGGAGGGGATTGCCTTTTGAACACCAAGGTTGTTGTTTGCTAAATTCTGTAGCAACTTTTCCATATTAGGCTATTCTGTATTGGCCAGTCTTTATTTATTTATTCACTTATTTGTGTTGGTGTTGTTCATAGTTTGGGAGTCTCAGTTTAGATTTCTATTACAGAAGCAAAGTCGATTACTTCGACGTATTCATCTGCATAGAAAGAGACGTGACCGAAGTTTCTTTCCTGCAGAAGTCAATCAACATATGTGGATTCTAATGGCCACTGTTATACATGACATAGTTCATATCTATTTTGGATCAGCTTTTGTACATTGGATATTTGTTTTAGTGGTTTGGTCAACATATTTTGTTCCTTGTTTTGGTGTTAGAAAATATAATGTACCCATTTCTGTGATGTATATAATTTAGTGCTATATGCTTCCAGTGACCCTATGCAAACAGTGGATCGTTTTTAGATGTTGATGTGTCAATGGCAAATTTGTGTGCTTTCAACAAACTTTACTGTTTCCTGAAATTTGAGTTATTCTTACTTAAAATCAGGAGTATACCAATATATCTTTCCTCGAGAAAATTTGTTTTAATAATTGTGATTATTGTGGCGCGAGTACATGGGTTGACAGTTTCTCAAACTCATTGAATTTATGATTTACTGTGACAAATAGTTATTTATATTACTTTTTTATTTCACTAGGTCTTCCGTTGGTTGATTTTTTTTATATTGGTCCACCATCATGTACGTGTCAACATTGTGGAGCAGTTATGTGACCGCTGGACAGTACTTTATCTACACGGAATGATGTGCTGCCTTCATTTTCTTTATGTTGCATACATGATAAAGTGAAACTGCCTCCCCGTAGAGATGTGCCCGAATTTCTTAAGACTCTACTTGAAGGGGATACACCATTACCGCGCCACTTTCGTACTAACATCAGAGCCTATAATGGGGTATTCTGCTTTATTTCTCTTGGAGGTAAAGTCAATCACTCTATTAATGATGGTCATGGAGTTTATGTATATTCAATCGGTGGTCAGATTTATCATCGAATAGGATGTTTGGTTATTAGTGGTGGGGATAGTCCGAAATTTGCACAGCTGTACATTCACGATTCAGATAACGAGGTCCAAAATCGTATGGACTTTTACTCCACTGATCTTGACAAGAATCCGTTGCGCCAGTGTATTGTTGAAGGCCTCCAGCATATGTTTGATGTCAATAATATCCGGGTACGTACATTTCGTTCTGCGTGAGATAGGATACAAAAATCTGGTGTCCATGAGCTTCAACTGAAACTACTGGCTAAGCATAAAATTAATAGTAGAGAATATGATTTGCCCTCTGCGAATGAGATTGAAGCATTGATTGTAGATGAAACAGGAGAGCAATCATTTTCTCCACATATAATTGTTCAACATAAGGGTTCAGAAATGGAAAGGATTAGCCTATACCATTCAAGTCTGATGGCATTACAATATCCAATTTTATTCCCATATGGCGAGGATAGGTGGCATCCATGTATTAGCTATAGTCACAGTAGCTCTAATATCCATGTTGGAGATAAAATGATAACGCAATGTGATTTCTATGCATATCGTCTTGAAACCCGTCTCCAGGAGTCGAATTCTCTATTATTATCTGGAAAATTGTTTCAACAATATGTGGCGAATACATTTGCGTTAATTGAGACTGAACGCTTAGATTGGATGCGTACCCATAAGTCGAAGTTAAGAGGACACTACTACAAGGATTTGTTGAATTCTTATTTGCAAGGGGATAGTGATATCAAGCTTTCTGGGAAGCCAGTTATTTTAGTTGCATCACATACTGGTAGTCTAAGATACAAGTATGAAAATTTTCAGGATGTGATGGCTATTTGCAAGTGGATGGGTTATCCTGATTTGTTTATAACATTCACTTGCAATTCTAACTGGCCAGAGATACAGTTAATGGTTGACTTGATTAGAAAGTATACTGGCAAATAGGAATGGCAATGGGGCAGGTCCGGGGCGGGTATCTCGATACCCATACCCGCCCCATGGCAGGTCGGGTCCAGGTCGGGTAATTTATGACGGGGCGCGGGTCGGGGCAGGTCGACCCATTGGGTATGTAATTTATGTGAAAAACATTAGAAATATTCATTCTTTTCATTGAAAGACCAAGAAAGAAACCATAATATGATAAAATGTAGTTAAATTACTAAAGAAATTGAGGTTTTCACTTATTTACAACTTTATTATAACTAAAATATAATGTAATCAGAGGAAAATCTTAAGTAATTTGACTAAGATTATATGTAATTTAGGCAAGAACGGGTCCAGAATGGGGCGGGTCAGGGCAGGTCGGGTCGATGGGAGGTACCCATGCCCGCCCCGCCCCGCCTACGGGGCGGGTTTGACCCGCCCCAAAACAGGTCAAACAGGTCGGGTAAATCAGGTCAGGTCGAAATTGCCATCCCTACTGGCAAAGATCTTGACCGGGCTGACATCACTGCCAGAGTTTTCAAAATCAAGCTTGATGAGTTTATGTTAGAGATTCGCGAGAAAGAAATATTTGGGAAAATCAATGCATATATGTGTTTGTATTCATTCGTTATTTAGCTATTAATGTTGATCCATTACTCTATTAACTCATTCAACTAATATTCGTTTTTCACTATTTTCATCTTTCTGTATAGATGTCAAAGCAATTGAATGGCAAAAGCGGGGTCTCCCTCATGCACACATATTGCTTTTTTTGTCCTTGGAGAATAAATTCCATGGTCCTGCTGCTATTGATTCCATAATTTGTGTTGAAATTTTGGATCCTGATCTTGATCCTGAACTATATGCAGTTGTCACAAGTTCAATGATGCATGGCCCGTGTGGCTCAGTGCGTCCTAAAAATGTGTGCATGATGAATGGGACATGTGGTAAACATTACCCCAAGGAATACTCTTCTCAAACAACTATTGATGAAACTGGGTTTGCTAAATATCGTCGGCGGAACAATGGTAGAGTTTTCAACTGTGGGGTTGGGGGTTGATCTTGATAATCGATGGGTTGTACTCTACAATCGATATTTGTTACTACGATTTGGAGCACATATCAATATTGAATTCTGTAACAAGACAAGGTAAGGCTGAAGTAAATCGTATTTTATCATATGACGTTGTTATTTCCTTTATTATATTACAAAACTCACATTCTTAATGATAGGCTATATGTACATTTATATGCTACACTCATTATTAACTTTATACAGCATATTAATTAAATAGTAATTGTCAAAGATCAATAAAGACCATACCAATATTTGTGCAATTTCTCTTTTTTATTTTTTAAACCCAGTTTTATCTTTTTGGTTTGATTTCTTGTCGCAGCTTTATAATTTGGTGTAATATTTTCTGGATCGTTTCCCTTTTTTTTGTCCCTTGGATCAGGCATTGTGATCCGTTTGTTGCCTTTTGTACTTTGTGTATTTTTTTTTCGTTTCTTATTTAATACAAGTCACATTTAAGAAAAAATGTAATACAACTTTTTCCTACTTCCCCATCTAACATCTACAACTTGGTTTTATTTGATGTTTATATAGGGTTGTTAAATATGTGTTTAAGTACATAAACAAACCCGAAGATCGTGCAATGGTCACTGTAGCTACACAACAAACAGCTTCGGCTATGGATGGTTGGAATCGTGGAACTACGATTGTGCAAATCGATGAGATAAAAGCATTCATGGATGCCTGTTACATCACATCGGGGGAAGCATGTTGGAGAATTTTTAGGTTTGATATTATACACTCATTCTCCAACAGTACTTCGTATGTCATGTCATTTGCCTGGGGAGAATATAGTGTATTCAAATGTCGAATCTAACGTGGAGGAAGCGGTTGAGTCTAGTAGTTCTCAAACCTCAATGTTGTTAGGATGGATGGATGTCAATCTTCAGTCAATGGATGCATGGAAATATACCTTTGTGGAGATGCCACAATATTATGTAGGGAATAAAAAATACAAGAAGTGGCAGCAGCACAAGAAAGGTACCTGTTTTGCTAGATTATATTACTGTTACCCATCTGCGAAGGAGCGGTACTATTTGCGAATGCTATTGCATGTTGTTAGGGGTTTTTGTTCTTATGATGATATTAGAACAGTGAATTTGGTGGTATATGAGACCTTTCAAAAAGCATGTTATGCTCGGGGACTGTTATCAGGAGATTCTGAATGGAATGATTGTGTACAAGAAGCTTCGCATTGGGCATCTGGTTATAAACTTAGAAAGCTTTTTGTCACAATTCTTATTTATTGTCAGGTGGTTGATGTGACTTCTTTTTGGTTAAAGAATTGGGAATTACTGAGTGAAGGAATTTTTCATTCACGACGTAGAGAGCTGAATTTACCACAATTGAATTTGTCGGAGGATGAAATTAAGGAGTTGTGCCTTATTCATATTGACAAATTGATGGAGAGATATTCGAAGTCATTAGCAGATTTCCCTGGGTTGCATGTTCCCGATCCGTGTTTGCTTTCACATTCGGTAAACAGGCTGATAGATATGGAGATGAATTATGGACCCGTTGACTTTGATTTTTCCGAGGATCGGAATTGTAGACCGTTGAATGCAGAACAACAAATCGCTTACGATATGGTATTACATTCCGTTTATACCAATGAGGGTAAATGCTTTTTTGTGGATGGATTTGGGGGTACTGGTAAGACATTTCTATGTCGAGCAATTTGTGAGCAATTAAGATTTGAGAAGAGGATAGTATTATGTGTTGCTTCATCTGGTATTGTTGCACTACTCATGGTCGGTGGAAGAACTGCACATTCAAGATTTCACATTCCTTTGGATTGTGATACAAAATCAACTTGCAATATTGAGCAAGGTTCTGAGGTAGCTGAATTGATTCTCAATGCTTCACTTATTATCTGGCATGAGGCACCAATGGCTCATAAACACAACATGGAGGCCCTAAATAGGACATTGAGGGATATTTTCCGAGTTAAGCATGTTGATTCTGAGTTGAAGCCTTTTGGAGGTGATTTTCGACAGACGTTACCTATCATCACAAAGGGTACAAGGACTGAAATTGTTAATTCTTCCATAAAGAGGTCATATTTGTGGCAGTCTATGACAGTCTTGAAGCTAACCGAGAACATGCGATTAAAATTGCCTCATTCTGAAGCATCGACCAGGTTAGCAATCTCAAATTTTATCAAATGGATTTTGGAAATTGGTGATGGTACAAATAGTAATATTTTTGGAGAATCAATTATCCCGATACCTCTTCACATTTGTGTTCCCCGTCGCAGTTATCCAATTCCTGATATTGTTGCTGAAATATATGGTCAGTTACTCTCCACTGAAAATATGTCAACATATTTGGTTGAGCGAGCTATCTTAGCCCCTCATAATGACACTGTTGCGGCCATTAACAATTATGTATTGGGTCTATTTCCTGGTGAAGAAGTTTTATATTTTAGTTCTGATTCACTAGAGATTGACGCCAAGAATCAGCATGTTGAAGAAGGGGACTACACAGTTGAATTCTTGAACTCTTTAAAGATTGGGAATTTTCCGGAAGATGAGTTGAAATTAAAGTTGGAGTGCCCTGTTATTCTACTTCAAAATCTGGATCAGAGTATTAGCCTTTGCAATGGAACTCAGATGATCGTTAAGAGATTAGGTAAGTGGTTTATTGAGGTCCAAATTTTGACCGGGACACATGCTGGTGATACAGTTTTCTTACCACGCCTAAATCTATCGGTCCACTACAAGAGCTTAAATTTCACTCTGGTTCGAAGACAATATCCCATTGCACTGTCATATGCAATGACAATTAACAAGAGTCAAGGTCAAACATTACATCATGTTGGCATCTTCTTGCTAAGACAAGTATTTTCTCATGGACAGTTGTATGTTGCTATGTCTCGAGTTACATCGGAAAGGGGACTCAAAATTCTTAGCTGTGACTCTCAAGGTAAACCGGTGAAGACTATACAGAATTTTGTTTTCACTGAGATTTTTGAGTAATGGTTTATAGATGTATTATGTTTTTTGAGGTTTGAAGACTAAGATTGTAAAATTTATCTGTTCGTTACTATTTGAATCTTGAGTTCTCAATTTGTTCAAATTATTTTCCTGTTTTTAACAGCAAATTATATGAAATGTGATTTATGCAAACTACTTTATATTTAATGGTAACTAAATTTACTCTAGCGAAGGGTATGCCAGTGTGACCGTTATATTGCTGTAGACACCACATTTTGTCCGGATCAATACTTATTGTCACTTTCTCTCACCGATCGAAGAAGGGTCGTTCATGTAATACGAGAATACGATCTTCGGTTCAAGTTTTGTACAAGATGAAGCATTCGAGTTCAATACACAAGATGTTTGCGCGCACAAGAGGTTCAAATGCATGATGAAAGTACAAGATTGTACTATTGAAGAATTTAAAAGCAAGTACAATCATTGACTCCGTTACAAAAGTTTGTACACTCATAATCAGTAAAGCAAGTTTACAAATACAAAGCTGAGAAATAAAGTCTAATATACTTGAAAAGCCCACACCAGCAAATGATCTGCAAACAAAAGAAAAGAGGTCAGAAAATGAAGCCCATAATCAGAGCCCAATTCAAACAGGCCCAACTAGGCTCAAACCCAGGCGGCCCAACTCGGCCCAAAACCAGCCGGCCCAACCTTATCCAAAACTGTTTCTGCCTCCCTTATCTACAACCAAATTTCATTTCAAGGAAGGGCGGCAATGTTCGCAGAGACAGCCTCAAAATCGGCCAATGACAGAGTGACACGTGGCACTTTCTTTTGCTATAATTGAGCTCTTTGAGTGACACCAGCACGCCAATTGCTTCTTCAACCCCCCTTCCTTCTTCAAAATGTGGTCTCTCTTCTTGGAAAAGATCAATAACTACCTTTTCTTTGCTTTCTTCCTCATCCTCCACAACTTCTTCCCTCACCCTTTCTCGCCCTTCTTCTTCTAGCACAGATTGGAGAGCAAGTCGCCATGTAATTTCTTCAATGAGATCATCTTGCATCTCCTCGCTCGAGCCCAGCATATCAGAGCGGAAATGGGGACAGTTATGATCTACCACCAGAGGATACACGTGATCATGATTATCATGGGAGCTTTCCGTGACAACTTCTGTATGCTCCTCAACATCCTCATGGTTTCCTTCTTCTTCCTCCTCCTCTATTTGTATGGCAGCATAAAGGTTGTCTTGAGAAAATAGTACACAAGCTTTCTCAATGACCTCTATGTGCTTCTTTATGCTCCGAAGGGTATCCTCGGTTTCACGGGGAAAGGAGAAGTCAGTTTGGCCATGGCCTGGATATGAGGATCCATCTCGGGAAAGGATCTCTCAGGTACTCGAGCAATCTGCTCCACGAGAAGCCTCAAGTGATAGTTTGGATCTGGCTGTGGAGTGTAGCATGGCTCTGCCGGATGGCCCGTGAAGGCTGTGGCTAAATCAAGATATGATGGCTCTTCTAGTTGTGGGAGGAATTCTTCTTGATAATGAGATTGTTCTTGAAATACCCAAGGGTCTGATTATTCTTCGTAGTAGGGGGGTTGGTACTGAAACCCGACTCCATAGTCTTCTCCTCCTTGGGTGCTCCAGGAAGTCTCGGGGTAATACCACTCCGCTGGTGGTGGATACCCCCAATGGTTGGATAAGCCTTGAGAATCCATGTATCAGATCTGCACCAACAAAAACAAAATACCCAAGTGAAAAGCAAGGGTGGAAAAGAGAGGATGCATAAAAGTAAATGCTAAAGTAACAGACTTTCACGTTTCTACAATAACCTAGAGTCCCTGGCAACGGCGCAAAAAACTTGACACACTAAAACACAACACCAAACTGCGACCAAGTGTAATCGCAGTCCGGAAATGCAGTAACAGGCAAGTTCTAATGTCAACCCGGGGTCTAGATCTACTGCCTACTCCGTGAATATCTATTATCTAGCCAACTAAGTCAAGTGATTGTTGATTTAAGTAAAAGCAGTAAGAAAGCAGGAATTGGTTCGGTTTTCTGAAGCAAAGGAAGAGTCACTCGGGAATGAGTCCCCCTAGCTCCTTAGTTAGGTTCCCGTTGTAATTGCTTTTGGTTGCTTTACTGCTGATTATACTGCGGAAGATCCGACAGTAGCTTGGAATCTCTTAAGCTGACTAAGCCCTCTCAGTCCAACTACCCGGCAGACGACTAGTCTTCACCAGGATAGAAAGCCGAGGCTATGAACACAAAACTCCACTACTGGAATTAGATTCCAATACAAAGCAGTGAATCGACTAACTCTCGTATAATCGATTCACTACTACCAATTGAAGAAGCTCTAACAACCTAATCAGATTCTATCTATCTCAGGTTGTAGCAGAAATCAATAAAAGGTGATCAGACTTCAATTGACTCATTCAAAACACTTCAATCGATTATAATCAAGCAATATCACAATCCAAACGTAATTACAATCAAGATTCCTAACACATGGAACTAGGGTTCTTCATACCCAAGTGAGAGAGTTTTCTACTCCATAGAGAGAGAGAGGAAAACAGAATACAAAGCAGTCATACTCATAACAATGGGAAGAATCTGCTCTGGGATGTCAATCTTCACTCCTGGGGATGCAATCTAGGCTTCAACGGTGAGAAATCCACTCTAAATAGCTCCTAGGGTTTGTTCTTTGCACTTTCTCTCTCTAAGACTCTGTTTTTGCTCCGAAAAGTCGATCCCCTCTCCTTTTGCTCGAATCTGCCTCAAAAACCCGATTCTGGGCGAATTACGGGCTGAATTACGGTCGTAATTCATCCATGCCCGTATTTTGCCCAAAACACGCATTTTGGTTAAGTTTCAGCGCACCCAAAGCTCCTCTCGGCAGTGATAATACGGGCATGGGAGGGGCAAATACGGTCGTAATTCTCCTGCCCGTAATTCTTCCTCCGCTCCTGTTTAATGCTTCGTTTCTCCCTCGTCCGGACTCCAAATCAGTCGTCGTTTGAACCCAGACGCTCATAGTCTCGTCCTCTTTCTTTTCATAACAAACTTCCATGATAATTTGTCCATAATATGAGGTAGAAATCCATTATTCCTCAGGTCATGCTCGTGTTTCTTCTCCCGAATTGCCAAATGATCTCCGATTGACTTGAAACTTGCGCCTATGCTTCAATTTACATGCTAGGACCTGAAATGTGACAAAGGAACACAACCTAGCGTAAAATAGTCCAAGAAAGCAAAAACTCAAGCCAAAATTATCAATAAACGAGGGTGCAAAAATGTGCAAATACGACGTTATCAAATTCCCCCACACTTAACCGTTTGCTTGTCCCCAAGCAAACCAAGCCAGATACAAGGAAAGCTCAACACATTTCAATCATGCAACTCTTGGGGACATATCATATCGGCACAAAACACGGGAATCATACTAGCTTTTAGACATCAACACATGAACAATTTCAACCGCAACCTGGACAACCACCACAGACAACATTCGAGTGCAGCAAAATCATCATTGATTTGGAACTGGGAAATTCGAAACTCGAATTCATTATTCTAGGAGAATGGATCTACTATCCTCATCCACAACTCATCCCCAGCATACTTCTCAGCTTCCTTCCGAGGTCGCGCACCGGCCAAATTTCTCCATTCTATGTCGTTGTCTTTTCCCACACAATATCCGCTGGTCCGAAAGAGTTTCATATCCTTTTCAGTGAAATTCTTGAGGAGTTATTGGTACACCAACTTTCCACCAGCTCCAATCACTTACAACCCCATCTCACACATACGTAACCTACCCTGTCTGTCGGAGAAACAGCCTAAAATTACTGGGATGTTGTTGCGGTGACAATTCCTGATGCAATTCACCTGGAGTATTCACGAAGCTTTATATCCGTAGAAGAACAGAAGCTCGGTTCCTGAAGCCCGAGCGATTTGCAGCCTCCTCGAGGGTTTCTTGAACTAGGCGGTTTAAGGTATTTTCTTTCAAAATCTCCAAAAATTTCTTTCGCATGCAGTTGTAAGGGAATTGTAATTACTATGTACATTAGAATTTTGATAATCTTTATAGAAATTTACCCCTTCTCTCATGTCTTTGATGTCCCCTGTTCTATGTTGAGTTAATGGTTGTATTTCGATAGACCAGGGGTCGAAACTCCGAGATTGATCAATAGTTAAGGATTGGAGCGCCTCTTTGCGCTCCGTTTCTCAAAAAATAATCTACCCTGTCTTGCACTGGTCATGCAATTTTTCTGGGTTGGGTCATTGTTGCTGATTTTAAACCCTTTTGCTTAAGTTTTTTTTTTTTTTGTATAATTTCAGACGTGGATTTATTATCGAAAATAATTTCATGAATTTACCGTTGCAATTTTAGGCACTACCCCTGATTCTCGCACGGATGGCTAGCTAACCACCCCCCCCCCCCCTATTTCTTTCTACCTGAAAATTCGTTGGGGTTACTTGCATATAAATACCTCACGTAGACATCCTACCTCCATTCCAAAACTCAAAACTGGTCAACCACTTTGGCAATCCAATCTCACAAGCATGTCTATTCATGCTGTTTCTGTTCTTCATGTTCAGGACGAAACGTGGGTGTTGCGGCTGTGGCTGCTGAGGTTATGGGGGAAGTTATATCATATAGGGAATTCACTTCAACAAGTTAATCTCTTATTCAATGGCAACCAGGTATCTGTATTATTCCTTCGGTAATCTTTATCAGTAACATTTGTACACACATTAATTCATTTTCCTTGCCTCTGCAGGGTCAGTTGGTTGAAGCCATCGTTCGACGGCCACATTTGAAACGATTTCTCTCATGTCTTCATGAGGGCAGTGTTTATGGACAAATGATGTTTGACATTGAAGAGAACAACTCTATTCATCTAGTAGCTATGTCTGATATTCGCCTGTCATTTCGTGCGGATATGCGGCTGTATGTCATGGAGGACACGAGTAGGATTGAGAAATTCAGTTTCCGTTTCCTTGCATTCAGGGACAACCCCTATGCATGTTAGAATCAAGGCTATTTGCCGGGTATGAGATTTTTCACGATATCTTCTTCAATGGTTACATTCTGTTTGGAACCCACTCCGTAACCGACGGGTTTTTTGGGTTGTTGTTTCCAGATTTGGTTGGAATCATTTTTGGGTGTCAACTCGTTCAGATTGTCTATCTAGGTTTACCACTTCGGAAAAAGCGGATCACACTCCTACTCACTGAGTCCATAAAATGGTGTTTTTTTTTGTTTATGCTGACTCTGAAAACATCCCTTATTTCTCGCCAACTTCTCTTGATTTTGTTTAGGGGAGAGATAGCTTATGTTTTTTTGTGGGACTCAGCAATACCAGCTTTTGAAGAATGTGTTTCTGATGTCGGAGCTTTAGGTCAGATCGCGGTCTTCACATCACTATTCATCGATCAAAACGAAGGTGCAAAACTGTTCTGGCTTTTTGTTAGTAGAACGATATTCACCTTTGTTGTGGTCATGTGGCAACAAGTTATTTACATAGTTTCGTTTATGGACTTTGTCATTGGATGGCTTGCGTTGTCATGTCCTTGAGAATTGTAACATTTTTTGTGACGGGATTAGCTGTTGCCCTTTCTTTCATTTCACAATGACTAAGTTCAGAATAAGGAGTAGTTTAGGAAACAGAATTTTAAGATCCACTTAGCACAATTAATTAACTTTCTATTTACTCATTTGGCGCAGTCAAACAGTTGCTTGCAGATACATGTTAATGAGATAATGCAGTCTGTCGAAATTTTTATTTCGTGACTTCAATGCTGGTGATTATGTTGTGTAAATTACATTGCTCTTATCACTTTTATTTACTCATGTGTTTCTGGTTTTATTGTTCTATGGATGTTAGGAATGTATTCGTTTTCTTCCTCACGAGCAACTAAAATGTATCTGAACATCCACTGCCCTCACTTGCATCTATGGTTAAACCAGTAAGCTTGACAATTTCCTATCTTTGTAATTTGGATTTCTATTGCTATCTATTTATAGTGTTAATTCTGATTCTTTTATTATCAGGGAAGTTGCACCCCAATTTGGAGTTAACTATTCCGTTGGACCGTTGCCATGCGAGGAAGCTATAGCCATATCTGACCACACCACGGTTCAAGACCTTAATATGATAAACTTAGTCCAAATAATATGGTAAGTAGCTCAAACTAAGCTGAAAACCTATTTTGTTAAATACTGTCATTACTTAATTCGACATTTGCGCTTCAATTTGGTCAGCAGTAACTCCTCTGTATGTTTTAGCCTCTTTGTAATTTGGATTTCTATTGCTATCTATTTATAGTGTTAATTCTGATTCTTTTATTGTCAGGGAAGTTGCACCCCAATTTGGAGTTAACTATTTCGTTGGACCGTTGCCATGCGAGGAAGCTATAGCCATATCTGACCACACCACGGTTCAAGACCTTAATATGATAAACTTAGTCCAAATAATATGGTAAGTAGCTCAAACTAAGCTGAAAACCTATTTTGTTAAATACTGTCATTACTTAATTCAACATTTGTGCTTCAATTTGGTCAGCAGTAACTCCTCTGTATGTTTTAGGGGAAGGTATACATCATTACTGAAAAACTTAAAGGCATTGGAATTTCAACTTCAGCTAACTCTACTTTAAGTGTTGTGCGTTTCACTGTCAATGATGTAACTGCGAAGCTGGAAGTTATATTTCCCTCTATCAATCTGAGGTGCATCGCCGGTGGTAGGGCTGGCTATTTGGACCGGGACCGGATGAAAAATCGGAAACCGGACCGTATAACCCGGACCGAGACCGGACCGGGACCGGATAGTAAACAATCCAATCCAATCTTTGGGCTTAGATTTGAGGTAAAAAACCGGATAAAGACCGGATAAGAGAGTTCAACACCCAAAACTTAAGGGTAATTTGCATAAACAGTCACAAACCTTTGCACTTAATACAAAACTTAACCAACTCCTCACCCTTTTAGGCCTTAGGCCACTCAAATTCCCACAATCTCAATATAAAATCAAGACCGAATTGGGACCGGACCGGGTCAAGACCGGACCGGATCAAGACCAGACTGTATCCAATCCAATATTCGGTCCTTATATTTTCAAAAAAACCGGACTGGACCGGATCAATTTGGGCCAATTTAACCGGACCGGACCGTATAGCCACCCCTAGCCGGTGGTGTGATTGAGGAGACAAATATTGATTGGGACACTAACTTCCTCCCCATTCTCAGCTAACTTCCTCCCCATTCTCAGCTGCATTCATTCCAAGAATTACCAGTTTGTCATTGGAGTTGGAGCATAGAACCACATGGTCACTCATTGTGATTTGGTTTTGTTGAAGATGTTTCCTGCTACCTTTTAAGGATGAAAGCATTTTAATGGATTCCTGGACTGTGTTCCTAAATGTCAACCACACTCAAACATTTAGTAGGAAGTGGTTGGCTAAGCGTTTCACTTTCTTCTTCTCTACAAACTATTTCCAGCACACTTTTCCCATGGTTATTTGTCATTATCAGATTGTTGGACCTTTTCCTTTTAGTTTCATGGGTTTGTTTTACATAACCCAGTGTGCAAGAGCTTAGCACTAACTGATTTCCGCAGCTTTCTTTAAAATGTTGAAACATTGTTTATTTGGATTGGTTCGCTGGTATTTTACAGGATGGTTGTTAAGGCGACAAGGTGTAGGAACTTGCGTCTAATTTGCAATCAATGCAGTCAAAATCGCGCTTTAAAATTTAAAAACTTACGATTTTACGCTTCTATGTCACCAAAATGCTTTCGTTTCCATATAAAATCTTTAGTGTATAAAATCAGACTAAATTTCGTTGTAAAGCTTAAAAACTTACGCTTCTAGCTCACCAAAACGCTTTACGTTTTTACGCTTTTAGTTCACTAAATTGGTATTCCTTTCATGAAACTAATTATAAAAAAGTATATTTTAAAGGTAAATCACCAACAATATGATATATTTGATATTAAAAGATACATAGCAGGTCTTTGATGCATTCTCGGCTTCAATAAAGTAATCTAGTTGACGAGTTCCCAAATTCATTAGCATAGACGGGGCGGTGGCTTATTGATAATATCTATGTTTATGAACTTACTACAACAAATTCGGCCTATTATGACAAGCCAATTTTGTCATATTAGATACCCATTTTATCATATTAGGTATAATATGACAAAAGGTGTTGTCACAAAGGTTTGTCATTTTATCGCCGTCAGGATAGGTCAAATTTGACAAATATTTAAAACAAAGTTGTCACATTTGCTTTCAGTATAGCTGATGTTCTGGGTAGTCTATTGTGACAAACAGAGATGTTATGACGATATATTTTGTCATTAAGGTTGTCATAATCTAGTGATTTGTGGAGGATTATTCGTCATATTACACGATTATATTTTGTCATAACTCTATATTGTGACGACTGCATTTTGTCACAAGTGTATATTGTGACGACATTATTTTGTCATAACTGCATATATTAACGAGGAAAGGTGCCTTATTTGCCTCTTGTCTAAAATTACAATAATAAACACTGTAAAGAAATTTTTTTAATTAGCTTGTTGCATCTGCTTCTTGATGCATGCTCTTGAAGACTTAGATTTTGTATCAATCCTCTATTTTAAATCAGACAAAAATATTACATGGAGTTCACTCCTACAAATGTCTATTATCGCCTTAAACTCCAAGTTGTTGCTCCTCGTCCTGCACACCTTGAGAGGATTTTGGACAAACCTGATACATACAAAAAAAGACAAGGCACACAATAAGAATTTGGAAAAGGCCATTTCATAATTTTTAGAGGACTCTGCATAAACATGAACAAGGTAAGACACTACCCAAAAAGCATAACCCTTGGAACACAAATCCACTACCCAATAAACTGCAAAAGAGATCTGCAAACCAATCACCCATAGGTAAATCCCTCAATCTAAATCCCTAAAATCCACATCCACAGTTTAATCGGGAATAGACAATAGAGTCGGGAAAGATGGATTATAAGAATCTCACTTAGATCTGTCAACTTCTAAAGCCAGAAATCTAAGCGCCATCTCGTCAATTCTTTCGCCATCTTCGTCCCGTTCAAAGCCTCCTCGGCCGGCGTCTCGTCTCCCACGAGATACCATCACCAGTGGGTGCTTGAAGAATCCAAATAAAAAAAGTGTTAGAACTGACATAAACTAGGAATCAAAAGAAAACACGCATGCAAGCTTGGTCTTACCTTCATCGGTGTCTTTCTTGTCGATTAGGAGCGACCGAGTCGGGGTTTAGTGGTCGAAGATGAGAGAAAGGAGTAGATCGAGAAATGGAAGTTTCCTTTCCTATAGGTTTGTTGTCGCCCTTTGGGAACGACTGATGGGGAAGAAGATCGGAATGGCGGCGGATGAAGAGAGGAGAAGGAATAGGGTTTTGTTTTCTAGAGAGAAGGAACGAAACGAGAGAGAGAGATGAGGTGAGCGGCGGCCGCTGATTTTTGTTTAGGGTCGATTTTGTCTTAGAGATATTATATACCCAATGGTCAAAATGACCCTTTGCCCCTTAGGGTTTCTGGAAATTAACGGGGCCTTGCCATCGCTTTTTCGTGAAAAAGTACCACCATGCCCCGCTTTGTCAAAAACGAAATCACTATATTATGACGAACATGCCCTTTTTCAGCTCATCGTGAGATTATTGCTATCTATTATGACAAAATATTTTGTCATTTAAACAATTCAAAATTTAAAAAAAAAAATTGTAAAAACAAAACAATTCAGGAAGGCATAATATGACAAAAGCTACTATGACGATATAATATGTCACTTTTGTGCTCTTACATCCCGATATGGAGATGCATATTTTGACAAAATTAATTGTGACACGAAATATTTGTCACATTACTCACTTTAAATGATGAACTATTCTGACAACAAGAGATTTGTCACTGTTGAGTCTCTTACATCCCGATATGGTACGCCTATTTTGACAAATTTAATTGTGACACGAAATATTTGTCATAATACTCACTTTCTGACAACAATTTTTTGTCACATTAGGCATACCTAATTTGTCATATATCATTTTTGTCATATCATCATACCTATTATGACAAACAAAAAATAAAAAAATTAATTTTTTGTCCTAATAGGCCAAATTTGTTGTAGTATTAAATCTTGTTAAGATGCTATGAGTTGTTCTACTTTAGACATGAATTAAAGGTATTTATTAACTTATCTAAATTCTGGGCACTCATATTTTACAAAGTATATGTCGCACTTAACATATTTTTAGCCATTTTACACTATGCGTCAAAAACTTACGTTTTTACGCTTTAATTCTACGTTTTATGATTTTACCCATTTTCCGCTTTTAGATAGAATGGCCATTTTAACTGCATTGTTTGCAATCATTTGCTTTCAGCTTTATTTAAAATACAGAAATATTTTCTGCAGCTGAAACTTTAGTTATTGTTCCATCACATCACCAGCGAACCATTATGACTCTAATAGTGTATCCAACTACTAACTGCCAATATAAAAATTGCATCCACTATCCACACACGTATTCCATGAAATGCACCAAGTAAATCACGTTCAAGTGTCCACACCTCACAATTGAGGACGATTTCATCAGTGTTGAGATCGTCTTCCCGTCATCACAGTTACGAACGATTGTTGGATCTGTATTCAGTCCTGCAGATGTTGTCAATGATAACTATATGGCACTTCTGAACATGCTTGGAGGACAGACATTCGAAGTCATGGTCACAGTCAGTTCCTAGAACAATGCATTTTGTTATTGTGAATTTGTGTTGGTGAAATTATTTTTGCCTTTGGAGAACTGAGTACCATGTCATGAACAATAAGACAATGTCTTAAGTTTTTCTATTTTGGACCTTCATGTTATTTGTCGTAATACTCAACTAGATTAGATTTGCGATGAGTAAAATTTTATAAGTATTTTATCTTGATTAGCTAATCTTCAAATGTATCCTCCTCATGCTTACAATACGTGTGTGAATGGTATGCTTTTTCCCTTAATTAAAGAATTACTTTGTTTTTAACTTATTGTGAATGTTCATTCAAATTACATGTTCGTCTTCAAAGAATTGCAAAATTGCAACAATCTTATGATAATATAAAACATGACTCATTTCTCGATACTAACATTATAGATATCGTAACTCCATTTTCCTTAAACAATTACAACTAACGGGCCGGGCTATAGGCTAATTATGTAATATAAAAGTTAGAAAACCTTCTAAACATAGTATTACAAGAATGCTAATGAAAATCTTTCACTAAAATAGATAAATTAGTAAAGTAATAAATGAATATCAAGAAGGAATAATAAATATACTAGAAGATAAAAATAAATATTTAAAATAAATATTAGAAGATTTGGTTAAACTCATAATCCAATTAGAAGAACCACTAAAAAAATAGTTAAAATATAACCTAATCTACCAAAGATATATCAAGACCAAAGAATAATAAATGGAATATAATAAGAAAGAATAAAACATATTTCAGTATTAAAAAATGTAGAACAAATCTACAACATTTAGTTATAAATTAAAAAAGAAAATATGATATAGGAAGAGAATTATAATTAGTAAAGTTAACTTATATGGAACATCTATAATATAATATTACAGAATTACAAGGCGATTTAACATGAAAAATAAGACAACATCAGAATGATGTAAGAGAACTAAAAATAATATCCTCAGATTATTTATATCGATACTGAATTCATAGGATATATTTGTTTCAGGAAATAATTCAACTATTAGAACACATAATGATAATTGAAAATACTTATATAGACCGTTTGGTACCAAATGAATCGATAATTCATTTCATTGTAAAATGAATTACCGTGTAGAATTCATTGTCAAATGAAATCCTATGTTTGGTATGATATATTGAAATCATTGAAGTGTTGTGTAGAATCCATTGTCAAATGAATTTCTGTGTTTGGTATGTCATATGTGTTAGTAATTTAATTGATAAAAGAAGATAATGATGTCATTCTATTATAATTAGTAAATACTTGTGAAATTCATTTGGAAATTCTATCTCATTTCTCCGGAATTGCTATAACTAGTTCCAATTCCGCAGAATTGAAAATTTAGAATTGAAAATGAATTCTTCTTAATACCAAACACAAAAATATTTCATTTCAAAATGAATTCCTCAAAACTTATGGAATTCATTTATACCAAATGGTATGATAATGATAATTGATTCTAAATTTTATTTAAAAATTAGTTTGTATTAGATTTTTCAAAGAGGATTCCAACCAATCAATAAAAAAATGATGTTTTTCATAAGTCCGAAGGATTTTTACAATAAGGACCAATTCTGAACTTTAGAAAATAGAATATTCCAAGAATATTCTGTCAACTTTAACGGAATGCACTTAACAGTAAACTTAAGTGGTATCGGATGCACATATAATTGAATTCAGTGGCACGCGAAGCCCTATTTTTACTTAAGTGGTATAGCTCTCCCAATTTTCATACTTAGTGATATTCGAGATATTTTACCCTGCATTTATATTCGGACACTCCCATATAATTACATATCTAACAGCATACTTGTAAATTGTTGTCTTTATATATTGCATGTTGAGAGTCGGGTCATCTATTTCCTAACCCTACACTTTTTTTCAAATCATATATTGAAACAATGCTTCTAATTATAATATACATTGATTAAATACATCAATTTAAAGAATCCTAACTTCCAAACATGTCGTACATGTTCAAGGGATACATAGGGAAAATTGTTCAGAGTAGGAAAAAAACTTCCCTAGATCGTGTTCCATGGAAGTCTTTGTTGGTCTCTCTCTCCAAATCTCTGGTCATTCATGATCATGGAAGAAGCACATCATGAAAGAATCAAAGATAATTCATGATCATTGACCGAAATAAATAAACATGAAACAAGAAATTATTGAAGCAATAAAAGGAAAACAGAGATATGCATTCACATTATGCAACTTGACTATCCTCCTAACTGGGAAAATCGTGAGGACGTCCTCACCCAGAGACAGAGAAAAAGACTTTTAGGGCGAGTGATAGAGAGCTTCGGCAGAGAAGCCCACAATAGAACATGATCATAACAGAGAAGTGATGCAGATCAACTTCTCGAACTCGCATTCAGGTTGGCTTCCTACCATTTGCAGGGAGTTTTGTTCATTGTGTTAAGGGCTTAGGGTTTATTGAATACAAATTGGGGGGGTGTTTGTTCGAGTTCGTATACATGAAAAATGAATGGTGCAGTTGTTAATGTGATTGCCCTTGTGGGTTTTGCTGGAGATTTTGGGTTGATTGTGGCTAGTGGCTTCTTCTCGCTCCCAAACCCTAATAATGATTGAGTGGAATCACAGTGACCAGTTCTATAATCTGTGTTTTTCATTGGAGTTTGTTCAAGTTATAGAATGTATGTGATGTGTGGTGTTATGTAATGTTGGTTGCACAATGAATACTAATTGTTTACATGATGAGTATTAGTTGTTACATGTTGGTATTAGTTGTGACATGTTGAATATTAATTTTAATATGTTGAATAATATTTTCCTGCAAATGTATAAATACCAATGTTCGTATGATGAATACTAGTTATAACATGTTGAATACTCACTACACCCATAGTTTCAGAATAGTAGTTGTTTCATGATGATACCTTCACAGCCTGCAAGTTGTTTTGTTTAGTTGTTCATCACTTAAGGGGAGGGAACACAATACATGCAACAAAGAAAGAATCTTAAATACATCATCAACTATAATGGACATCAAAAGAACTACCTAAATAGATTATCTTTCTCAACCACACTATGTCTGCTCGCACGTAATCCGCATTCACGAAGCACAACACCATCATAATCGAACTCTTCCCACTCAACCTGACTTATAGTTAGGAACTTCTCATGCCATTTATATAGTTTGAGAAGAAAATATCATACATTGTGGGAAGAGGGGATGATGCTTATATATATATATATATATGAATGCATGCATATATGGCTTATTCACATATTGACCAACGCTATTCACATTTGTTTATCAGTGTGCATTAATTTTTTAATTTGGTCGATTTCGATCATGTACATATTTGTATATGACTTTTCCGTTCGGGAATATTTTTGGAAAAAAATCATAAAAAAACTCATATTAACATAAAATAAAATAAAAAGCCACAAAACGACTTTCCTTGGAAGACAATCCAACCCAACCCTTCCCCACTGTTTCTTAGTTTCTTTCTTCTCTTTTTCTAACTTATCTCTTCTCCCACTCCGACTCTCTCTCTCTCTCTCTACCTATATATTTTTCTATTCCCCAAATTTGTCCCATACCTCCTCTCGCTCTGAAACCCTTGGCCCAGCATAATCTCTCTGCATCGTCTCAGCTTCAATCCACTCGGTAGGCAATCGGAGAACGAAGTGTAATCGAGAGGGCGTCTCATCCAGCATTTGTTTCACTTCCAGTCCAATCTCGCTTTCGCCGATTTCTCCACCCACATGGCATCTGGATCGTCGGGTCGACCCAGCTCGGGTTCCAAGGGATTCGATTTCGCCTCCGATGACATCCTGTGCTCTTACGACGACTTCGCCAATCAGGAATCCTCCAATGGAACTCATTCCGATCCCATCCCCGCCTCCAATCCCTCCAAGGTTTCCATGCTTACCCTTTGGATTGACCTGACCTACTTTATTCTTCGCCTCCTTTATTCGATAAATATACATAGAATGGATATTGCTGAGTCATGCGGTGTTTGTATATATTGTCGCCTTTTTTGTTCTGGGTTTTTGTCTAAATCAATCCTGGTCGATTCTTTAGATGTCTGTTGCGAGAGCGTTGAATTTGTAGGGCGAGGGTTTTGAGCTCCAGCTCTGGAGAACTTTATTTCCGTGATTAACTGATTGGAGGAATTTGTTTGATTATCTATGTCCGGTATCTCTGCTTCTTTAGGTACTCTTCTAGTTAGTAAATAGACTGGCTTTGAGGTATCTGGAAGTTCTCTAGTTTATGTAGATGTTCGATCTATGCGATTTACCTGTTAGTAGAGGCTGTGCCTTTTATGTTCAGTGCACATCGATTGCTGAAAGTTTATCTTGGGCGTAGCAGTCATCTTGTGGATTGATTGGGCTGTAGTAAAAAAATTCTTGTGGAATGTCTAGTTTGTTGGTTGGTAGACATCTCCAACTTTTCTGCAGCAGAAATGTAAACGCTAATGGTTGTTTGTAGAGAATGTTATTCACCCAATTCAATGGCTGAACACGTTATTATGTCTGCAGAAGTTTATGTTGTTTCTTTTCTTTGGGTGTGCTTGGGTTGATATTAGTCATGCAAATTGATGACTTATGTCCTACTTTAAGCAGGGTTTTGAGAAAAACAGGTTGTCTAGGACATCTGGTTACCAACCTGCTTCCTACGGCCAGGCTGATGATTCCTTCCTCCAAGATGTGATCTCTGCGGTCGAGAGGAATATGAAAAGGCATTCCGAAAACCAGATGCGCTTTCTTGAAGGAATCAGTTCCCGCCTCTCCCAGTTGGAGTTATATTGTTACAATCTCGATAAGTCAATTGGAGAAATGCGATCTGATTTAACTCGCGACCATTCCGAGACAGATACAAAGCTCAAAGCGGTCGAGAAACATCTTCAAGAGGTGAGTCGGCCTTGAAATTTCTCCAAGTGCACCATCTCCATGCTAGTAACTTAACCTGAATAATACAGGCTCGTGTTTGTTAATAATCTTGTATTTTCCAATTAACACAACCTCGGGTTGGCGTATTTTAAAGTTCTGCTTTTTTTATTTTTAGTTTAGAGTATCCAATGGCAACAATACCCTTTTCCTATCTCACCCTTATTTTTGTAATCTGTTGGAACCTTAGTTAACAGCAATGTACTTATTTCCTGCTCTTCTTGGCAATCCATGTAACATCATTGTCACTCAACACTTCTTCTGTAGCCATCATTCACTGGAAATAACTTCCATATGTTGGTTCTTTCAACAGGTTCACAGATCTGTCCAGATTCTAAGGGATAAGCAAGAACTTGCCGATACTCAGAAAGAACTAGCTAAACTTCAGCTTGTGCAGAAGGAATCCTCTTCAACAACCCATTCACAGTCTACTGAGGAGAAAAAAGCTTCACCACCACCTGCTTCTGATCCAAAAACGAACGAAAACACCTCTGAAGCACATAACCAACAATTGGCTCTTGCTCTTCCACAGCAGCATCAGCAGCAGATATCTGCTCCCCCGCCCTCTCAATCCCCTCAACAGACTGTGGCACAACAACAACCTCAGACCTATTATCTTCCAACAGGCCAGCCATCTCAGAGCCCATACATGCCTCCCGATTCTCAATATAGATCAAACCAAATGCAAGCGATGCCATCTCAACCAGCTCCAGTGCAAGTAAGTCAGGCACCACCACAGCCTAGCCAGCAGCAATATCATCCTCAGTATCAACAGCAGTGGTCTCAACAGCCGACCCCAATGCAGCACCCCCAAGTGAGGCCGCCACCTTCAAACGCGGTTTACTCTCCCTATCCTCCTCATGGTCAATCATCAACCGCTGCTGCCGCTGCTGCTCCACCACAAGAGACCATGTCGAGCAGCATGCCCATCCCTTCATCTTACTCTACAGTTCCACAGCCTTATGGGTATGGTGGAACGGTGAGGCCAGCTCCTCAGCAGCAGCTTCAACAACCTCAACAAATTAAGGTCCCATTTGGGGGTCAATCGGGTGATGGATTCACAACTACTGGACCACATGGTGCCCTCCCACCTGGGAGTGCATATGTGGTGTATGAAGGTGAAGGGGGTAGGGCTCATTTTTCACAAGGTGGGTACCACCCTCCACCAAACCTCCCTCTCCAGAGTTCTCAGCAGCCAGGTGGCGCAGCACCAGCAGCTCCTATTCCTAACATGATGCCCAGAAACCCTGGGCAGGGCCAGTTTATCCGCAACCATCCCTACAATGAATTGATCGAGAAGTTGGTGAACATGGGTTTCAGAGGGGATCATGTGATGGGCGTGATTCAGAGGATGGAGGAAACTGGGCAGCCCGTGGATTTCAATGCAGTGCTTGACAGGTTAAGTGTGCATTCTTCTGGGAGCTCTCAGAGAGGGTGGTCAGGATGAAAAGAGGTGTGTTGTGTCTCTTCAAGAGTCGGCAGCTGTGGTTGTCAATGTTATGTGTTGAGTTGAATAAATGATGATGAATGGACAAAGTGAGAATGTAAATGTGTATCTACATTAGTAGTTTCTGTGCTAGGGCTACATTTTTTTTTTTTACTGCCAAGTGATGGGTGGAGTTGTTCCCTGTGGTTTTAGGAAGAGGGAACTCCATTTTCTACTCTCGTTAGTGTTGTGTGTTGTCTTCTCTTGTAGGTCGCTTGGATGGGGCGGTTACTGCTTTGCTGCCCTTGAGCGAACCATTGAACATTCGCAATAAAGCTGACTTTGTTGGAAGTTGGATCCATTGTTGCATTTGTGTCTTTGTTTCCTATGCATGTCGTCTGAAACACAGGCAGCAAAACTGAATTCTAATTTACGCAACTCTTTTTCCTTCATAGTAAAACGTATCATATAGCTCAAGGTATCCTTCACATAAAAAGGCGTTTCAGAGGATTGCACTACTTGCCCAGATGCCATCAGATTAAACGATTTTTGACAAGCTTTAACATCACGTACAGTTAAAGAGCAGTAGAAGTAAAATCAAAGTTCTTACCCCGTCGTTGTAGTAAATCCCTCTCAGATGCTGAAGCCAAAATTGGACTCCGAATTTGGAAGTGGCGGAGTTATTTTGATGAACTTTTATAACCATAAAAAATAATGTGTAAATTTTGTAGTACATTTTGCAAATATATTAGTTGATAAAACTTTACGGGTGCGCCTACATTTTACAAACAAGCTACAAGAAAAACAGCATTTGTAGCAACTTCGAGCCTTTTGTTTGAAGCCTTAAAGATATCCAATCTTTCATACAATGCCTTGCCTTTGTAGAAAAATATACTTAATTTAACGTGGTAGAGGCTCGTGGACTCGAATCGCATCCATGCTTCTCAAATTGATCTCCAAAGTAGGCTTCACAAATACGTTCCCAGACTTGGCCATTTTCAGACAGTTTCCCAATTTTGGCATAGCCTTTTGATCAGGTTCAAAAATGGTCTTCCGGACTTCCTATCGAGCTCCCAAGTACTTTAATATGTAGAGGAACACTTCAGCTTCAAAATAAGCCATTAATCTTCAATTTCCATCTAGCAAATTGTAAGATATGAATCTTCAAAGTAGGCACCATGAAACTATTTTTACACTGAAATAACAGATTAGGTCAACCTATTCCGTATGAGGTTGACCGAAAAGTACATATCACCGTAACAAAGTCCAAAACTTTATCTTCATTGTCTGCTCAAATTCTCTAAACTTAGATTTTTAACCTTTCCTCGTTCAAATTCCTGACTTGTACCATGTTTGCTTTCATCTGTAGCTCGGCTCTTCTTCATCCTTGAATTCTCGAGCAGATAGTTGTTTGTAGTTTCAGTGCATCATATCACGTAATATGAATGACCATATGTTGTATACTGGTTTGTTTTCATAAATTTCAGAAATATATAAAAACACATTAATTAAGAATGATGGTTCCCCGTCCGCCTATCCATCCATTGAAAGCAAGGGACTGACTAGGGATGACAATGGGACAGGTTTGCCTAAACCATCCTCATCCCCGTTTTCAAATACCTAAACTCATACCCGCCACATGCCCATACCGAGAAATGTTTTGCAAACCCATCCCCATATTCGTGGGTTTCGGATATCCATGGGTAATACCCTCCCCGTACATACAACATTATTAATCTAAAACTTTACAATAAAATTATTAATTATAACACTAAACGAACCTACTATATCATGAAGTCAACCAAAAAGAGTCATTTTTTCTTAATATTTTTCAAAGAATATGATCCAAAAAATCTATTAATACATAATATAGAGTATAATACTTTTTAAATTAATAATTTATTATGCTCTAACTCACATACATCTAGTAAGTAATAATTAATTAACATAATCTTGTTGACAAGGGAGAAAGTGAAAGAATGAAGGGAGAATTGAGGGGAAATTAAATGAATTAGGTTTTGATTAGGGTGGTAACTCAATTGCATGTCTACTGTTTATTTTCTCGAGTTACATTCATTATCATTGATAAGTTACAATTTCATCCACATATTTTTTATATGTGAAGAAATTCTCTTGGTAGGGCGGGTATGAGAATGAATATGTGACGGGAGAGGCTAAAATCATACTCACTCCATACCCATCAAACATTTTTCGGGTTTTATCCATACCCGTCCCATAATCAGTTAAAGTGGAAATTCCCACGTTAACTGAATCAAGGCGATTGAATACCTGCGATCATGAGTTTGATTGCCATCACTGGAAAGCTAGGATTGACTGGAGAGACTCCCAATTTGCTTTTTGCCTTTCCTTTTGTTTTTGCCCCTTCCTTACTTTTGCACTGCCACCTGTTTCTTTAACTTTCAAAACTCAAAAGCAAGCCCTAATTTCATGAACTGCTTTAGATTGTTTTGCTTTACAGCTTTTTCCATATTATTGGACCGCAACCCCACCCAGGCCAGCCCAGGCTACAAGTCAAGAAGCAACCAAGAAAACTTTTGACCAAAAAAAATACCTCCCGCTTAGAAGTTGAACCGGTTCGTAATAAACCCAAAATGCAGGCAATTGATCAACCCCTCAAAACCACTTTGTACCAATAATTCGTATTGTTAAGAGAAATTCATATAAATTTTAAATCATTTATTAACAATCCTTTTCGAATGAAAGTTGAATTGTACATACCCGAATATCATGTGCTTAACAATGAGAGTTTTCGGGATTCGAATAGAAGAACTATGAGTCACAAAAGGCCTCATACCATATCAAGATGAGTTATACCTCTAACTAGCGGGGCCCCGGCCAGTTGCCCGGAGGAAGGTGAGTTATGATATTTTATAATGTAATAAAGTGTATAACTTATTGTTGTATAATTTTTTTTTAAACACGCGATAAATATAGTAAATTTTAGCAGGAAAGAGGAATGGATGATGCAACGAATCAAAAATCAGCTTTATGAACCAAGTTCGAGTATCTGTTACCTTGTGAAACAGTATTATTTCTGATAATATGATGAGGTGGAGTAAGTTTGGTAGAAACCGAATGCCAGAAAACCGAATAAAAAATCACCTATAAAATACACTATAATTTAATCATTAGGATATCAAATAATCACATATTATATATTTGAAATTATAAAAATTGGACTAATCTAGTTGGTCGAGGTCGAACCATTTAATAACTTTAAAATACATTATATTTTAGCCACTAAGATATAAAATAATAGCATAATATATGTTGTACTAGAGAAAATAACATGTTTTAGGATGGCAAACCCATGATGTTCATTTGTTTTACTTGAGGGCCAAATGTCGTACGGGTCAAGCGCATTCAACTCTTTTATTTTATGCTTAGCGGTTATCCCATTAGAATCCATGCATTAGTTTATTGTTAAAAATTTTCTTTTTAGCAATAAAAAAGGAGTATTGTTTTTGCCCTTTCATATATATCTTACCAACACCGAAAAATAAAAGGGCTTAAAGAAAACCCTATATCCCCTAAAAAAGCTGCTCATTGCTCTCCGACTCATGATTCACTTCTCTCTCTCTCGATCTCAATTATATCGTCGTCGGTAGTCACTTCTCCCCATCCATGTTTTCCTGCCGTTAATTTTAGCTCTGCAAACCTTTTCTCTGCATGTCATCCTCCCCCCGAACCTCAATTTTAACTCCTCCTCTCGGTCTCTGTTTTTCATTTCTTAATCTTCCCTTCTCTTTTCACTTGTTTAAACCCCTCTTTGTATACCTTAGACGTTAGTTTAACGAAGAAGAAGAGAAAGCCACCAATCTTCAATACTACTGTATTGTTATAGTGAAGCGATATTGTGGATTTCTTTGTCACTTATCTGTTAGAGCTTGCGAATGATGGAAAAAGGGGTGGTTGATTACCAAACCTTCTTCATTTGCATGACTGGATTTATTTTCATAGGGAAGGGATTAGGAGATTAGCACACTGAAGAAGGATTGGGGAAATTATTTTGTAAACAATTATGAAGCTCACTTTCTCTAATTATTTCATTTATTCCCGGCGTGGGTGGAGTCCAGATCCAGCATCGGAACAATCCAAGACGCGGTTATGGTGATCGCTATGGAGACACGAAACAGATGCGGTCATGGCTGAAACCTGTTCTGTTTTTGTGGGCCGCAACAATCCCTGGGCCCGTTCAAGTCCGCACGTGTACGGTAAGTTGGCCCGTTCCACAGAGGAAAGAGAAAAAAAAAATTGGCACTCCCTATTATACCCTCCTACAAACGCTCCTGGAGCAGGAAATTTGAAATAGGGAAATGGTTTTTTCCTTCCTGCTATTATATTATGTGTAGATTTTAGTAATTAGAACCCCACTTTTACATCTGGAAGCAAGTGAGCACTAACACAAAACATCATATTATAAAAACTTATCTGCAATCATGAGGTTATTTCACTCAAAAGAAACTATGTTTTATATGTTGAAGATTAGCATTATAGGTTGAATAGTTCAATTCGGCAATGATCTCAGGTCTTGCACATAATTTTGTGTAAAATTGATATGATTGAAGCTATTCCCTATTTTAACACTAATCATAATAGTCTTTGTTTACTGCAAACTAACCATCAAAATATTTCAAATTAGAAAAATGATGATAGTGAAAAGGAGTATTATAACAAAAGCAACAAAAAGTATAGTTATTTATCTTTAATCAACTCAAAAGTCAACCTAGAAGATCAACCAAATGAACTAATGTTAAGAGATCACACATTACTGTCAAATAAACTAAATAACCCACCAGTCAGCTCTCCAAGCAAGAACATTCAATATTTCCATATTTAACCCTCCGAAAATTGCTTTGCGTAACAATATAGAGGAGGAGGTTAGGCGGTTGTCGAGTCTGATGGGAAGGTTTGGAGAGATGGTGATGGTTGAGCCTTTAGTAGGACGGGAGCCCGGGGCACTGTTTATCTTTAATCAACTCAAAAATAAACCTAGAAGATCAACCAAATGAACTGATGTTAAGAGATTACACATTAGTGTCAAATAAACTAAATAACCCACCAGTCAGCTCTCCAAGCAAGAACATTCAATCTTTCCATATTTAACACTCCAAAAATTTCTTTGCGTAACAATATAGGTGGATGAGGTTAGGCGGTTGTCGAGCCCAGTGGGAAGGTTCGGAGAGATGGCGATGATTGAGCTTTTAGTACGTAGGTCGGGACACCATTTAGACATATTTACATTAGTTGCCGCTTTTCAATCCGCATTCGACAAATCAATATCACTCAACATTTCCATGTTTACCCATATCTTAAAGACACATGTTAGACATATTCACTCAAAACTTCTATGTTCAAAAACATTGTTGCTTTATGGTAGTTATATTATTTAAGTCTATGTCAAGAATTTCGCATTGCTTCTACACATTTAATACTGCAATTCGATGTGCAATATTTGCACCAATGACATTAGGCTTGTGATTTTAAAATTATTCTCCTTTTATAAGATAAATAGAAATAAAATTAATTATTAAACTCGAATTAAAATGTATCAAAGACCAAAAAAATATTTAGGGAAGAGTTAATGGCTTAGCTAATTGTGATGGAAAATTCCAATGATTTTTCAGATTTAAGCTTCCTGTATGTTTTTAATTTAAAAGGTTTAAACAAATTTGTTTAGTCTAACTGGTTATGTTTGTTGTCTTTTCTCAAAGATATTATTCAAATTCCATCACTTATGTATTTTTCCTGTAAATAAGAAAATAATAAATGACTGTGAAGATGAATCTACCCTTCCTACTTTTGCTATGGATGCAAGGATTTTGAGATGGGGGAAGCACCTTTCCCATTTCACTCTTATATTAGGTGTACTAAAGTAACTTGGTGGTTGAGTGTTTAGTGGGTCGGACACTAATTGGGCTCGTTTACATTAGTAGCACCTTTTCCATTTGCGTTGGGCAAACCAACAACATTCAATCTATCCATATTTACCCCTCCAAGAATTGCTCTGGCTTGATAATAGAGGTAGAGGAGGTTAGCCGGTTGTTGAGTCTGATGAGAAGTTTGGAGAGACTGTGATGGTTGAGCGTTTAGTGGGTCGGGGCACTATTTGGGTCCGTTTACATTAGTAGTGTCTTTTCCATCCGCATTCGGCAAACCAACATCACTCAACCTTTCCACATTTACCCCTCTCTTAAATACACATGTGCCCCATATTCACTCAAAATTTCAGTGTTTAAAAATATCGTTACTTTATGATAGTTATAACAATTAAGTCTATGTTAAGAATTCTACATCGCTTCTACACATTCAATAGTGCAATTCAATATGTAATATTTGAATCAATGACGTTTCGGTTGCTAAACGTGGTGGAAAAGTCCTATATTTTTTCATATTTAACCTTCATGTATGTTTTTAATTGAAAAAGATCACACAAATGTGTTTATTGTAACTGGTTATGTTTTTTTTATCTTTGTTCGAAGAAACTACGATTCAAATTTCATTATTGATGTATTTTTTATGTAAATAAGAAAATAATAAGTGATTGTGAAGACGAATCTACCCTTCCTACTTTCACTCTGGATGCAGGAAATTTGAAATGGAGCTTCAAGTTTTCTCATTTGGCTTTTATTTATTGTGTGGATATGCCTTTTTACTATGCATTTTATCAAACATGCCTCTCCACTATTTTTTACATAAAACAAACACATGTACTTTATAAAAATTATCAAACATACTCTTCCGTAAGATTTCCATCAAAAATATCATCACGATTGTCAGGGCCGGCCTAAAGGGTGTGCCAGCCGGCCCTCCGGCACAGGGCCTCCGAATATTAGGGGCCTCCACTTAGATTCGTTAGTTAATCCGATCGTATATTGTAGTTTGTATTTCTACTGTATGATTAATTGATTATGAGTATGATGATGAGTTTAATTATATTAATTAATAATAGTGTTAGTTATTGGTTAGTAATCTCATGTATATATACACTAGACACGTATATTGATAATTAAAGTATTATTTGTGTTTCAAAAATCCTATTCGTATTAACAATACTACAAAAAAAATCTTAATGAAATAGCTATAATAACAATTGAAAATGGTCTCATGAAAACTACGAAAAATAGAGAGATAATATATAATTTATTTTAAACAATATAGAAAGATATTACATGCGAATAATAATATTATAATCATTTTAATTTTATTATACTTAAAACTAATATGGGCCACATCTCGATTTTGGAACAGGACCTCCACAATCCATTAGACTTCCCTGACGATTGTTTGAACCTAGAATGTATTATACATGTATTAACGAATTTGATGCATTGTAAAATACCACGATTGGTATGTGTGATTTTTTTTGAATCAGTTGATTTTCTATTTCACGTAAGTTAAAAACTGAGATAAAACAATCTCAACAATCTCAGCCAAAGTTGAGATATAACAATCACTCATTTTGAGCAATAGTTTGTGTAGCAACAAAAACAATTTGATGGGCTATGAGCCTATGACTAGGGGAAGGCATAACAAGAAGAGGGAGGCCCAACCGGGTGCAGGCGAGCCATTTAGTGGTTGAACGAGAAGGAGGAGAAGATAGAGAAATGTTGTTGCTTGAGTAGGAGACTTGGTAGTTAGGATTTGTTTGAATTATTGTTTGGTTACTTGCTTTATGATTTGATTTCCATTGTCCACCGTAGCTGTTAGAATTTGCTTGATTTTCTAGGTGTAGGGAGATCGTCTGGATTCTCCAAATCGTAGAAGATTAGGGTATCAATCTGTGAACCCAATCAGTAGGCTTCCTCCTCTATAAAAGGAGGATTGAAATGAATAAAGAGCAGCATATGATTTAGTAGGAAAAAACCTAGACTTAAGCTGGCTGGTTCCCGCAGAAAGCAGAACAAGCTACTCCTCTAATTACCAAGTTTCAACATTTGGCATCAGAGCACGAAACCATGGGACCGAAACCAGTCGCAGACAACGAAAGAATTGAATCTCTCGAAGCTCACTTGGAGACTATTTGAGAGGCGATCCAGATTCCAGAGGACGTTCGACGAATTGAAGGATCGGTGGCGGAACTAGGAGGTTCTGTAGCTGAACTCGGTGGCCGTCTCCAGTCCTTGGAGACAAACTCGGCCACGGCTCAAGCCAGCATCGACGAAATACTCCACCTTCTCCAACGTCGACCTCTCCCTACCGACGCTGCTCGATCCTCTGCAAGGTCTAGCCTCCACTTCCACGGAGGAGACAGGAGGGGAGAACGAGTCGATGAGGAGAGGGACAACCGTCGGGAAGAACGACATGAAGACCCCCGCTATGAAAGGGACAAGCGACGTGCCTTCTATGGGCACTATGAGCGCCAGGAAGAAACACAAAATCAGGGACGTTATCATCGATGGGAAGACCAAACGCGGCCTCTGTTTTCCGCGAGATATCTGAAGTTGGAGTTTCCGCGATTCGCCGGGAATGATCTAACCGAACAAGGCGGTTGAGGAATAGACGCCGGGAGGACGAACCCAAATCGCCAGGTGTATTCCATGGGACGAACAACAAAGGAGGAGAGCGGAGACTCAATTAAAAGGAATAGAATTTGAACTCTCTCTTTTCTCCATAGATGTAGTGGGAGTTGACATAGTTCTGGGTGTTCAATGGCTGACCTCACTAGGTAATGTCTTGTGCAATTGGCAAGAGTTGACTATGAAATATGAGTGGCAAGGTCAACAACGCAAGGTGGAAGGTATAGCCCCAAGGGTCCAAGCTACTGACTCAATTAAAATCCTCTTCAAAGACGTGCCACAGGGAATCCTTCGGGCAATATGTGTACCATCGGCTGACGGTGGGGAACTCCAACAAGTTCCGGCCGAATTTCGAAAGATCATTCGGGACTTTGGGGATTTATTCGAAGAAGCATCGACACTGCCCCCGCCTCGAGCAATCACCCACCGAATCCAGATCAAAGAAGGTACGGATGCCGTCAATGTACGACCATATAGATATGCTTACTTTCAAAAGGAGGAAATCGAGGAACAGGTCGAGAACATGTTGCATGACGACCTCATCCAACCTTGTACAAATCCTTTTTCGTCACCCATTCTTCTAGTGAAAAGAAAGACGGAACGTGGAGGTTTTGCACCGATTATCGAGCTCTCAACGCCGTCACCGTAAAGGATAGATTCCCTATTCCAACCGTCGATGACATGCTCGACGAACTACACGGAGCTTCTTACTTCACCAAGTTTGATTTGCGGGCAGGATATCACCAAGTCAGAATGCACGATGATGATGTAGCCAAAACAGCGTTCCGAACTCACAACAGCCATTATGAGTACCTAGTAATGCCATTCGGGTTGTGTAACGCTCCATCGACTTTACAGGCATTAATGAATAACATATTCAGGCCCTATCTTCTCAAATTCGTACTGGTCTTCTTCGACGAAATCCTCGTCTATAGCCAGCACCTGCGACAGGTATTTCTAATCCTACGATAGCATCAATTTTTTGTGAAATTTTTGAAATGTGTTTTTGGGCTTTATGAACTTGAGTACTTGGGCCACATCATCACCCCCACCATCGTTAAAGTAGATCTGCCAAAATTCAAGCTATGGTTCAATGGTCGCGACCCTCTAACGTCACGGAGTTACGGGGATTTCTTGGCCTCACTGGGTACTACGGCAAGTTTGTGAGAGGCTACGGCCTTATCGCTCATTTGTTAACCCATCTACTTAAGAAGGGACAATTCGCTTGGACGGATGAAACAACCATGGCTTTTGAAGCTCTTAAGACAGCTATGACCACCACCCCTATTCTGGCTATGCCCGATTTCTCGAAACCCTTCGTAGTTGAAATAGATGCATTAGAGATCGGGCTAGGGGCAGTGCTCATGCAACAGGAATTACCCATTTCCTTTATGAGTCGAGCCTTGGGCAGCCGACTGAAGGGATTGTCAGCATATGCTAAAGAAATGTTGGCCATCACCACTAGCGTGCAATTTTGGAGACCATATCACCTGGGACGGAAATTCTATATTCACACTGATCAACGTAGCTTGCGTTTTCTGTTGGAGCAAAGAATCACAACTCCAGAGCAGGAAAAAATGGGTAGCAAAATTGTTGGGCTACGACTATGAAATTATCTATAAGCCCGACAGGGAGAATCAAGCAGCTGATGCTTTATCACGTCGGCCCAAAGCTACCACGGTGAAGAATCGGCCGAAACATCTTTTCTTGTGGAAAGCCCCACACCAATCCCTGGGGACGAACCCATTAACAACCAAGACTCAAGTGGAACAACCACCATTACGCCCTTTCCCATATACAATTTCCTCCTCTGCTCTTCTCGCTGAAACTTTAGAGGATCGTGATGGGGTGCTGCCGGATATCTCACCTTCCGAAATTATAGTCCATGATCTGGAAAATCAAGTCTATCCAACAGATAACTCGGGGGATAAGAGTCAAGGGATCTCCTATCCCGCCACGATGCTGGGAGATGCTTTAAAAAGAGTTGTTGCCGAAGACCCTTACCTACAAACAATCAAGGAAAAGGCGCAGTCATCTTCTCCCTACCAATTCACGATGAAAGGAGATATGGCACTGTACGACAAACGCCTGGTTCTGTCCGCAGATTCACCTCTCATTAGCCAGCTATTACAGGAGTATCAAGCCACCATTACTCTGGAGTGTTGCGGACTTATAAGAGACTGTCCCCCCAATTATTTTGGTCGAAGATGCTGGAGATAGTGAAGAGGTATGTAGCCAGCTGCGACACCTGCCAGCGAGCCAAAAACTAGTCTCTCGCACCTGCTGGGCTCCTCCAACCTCTATCGATTCCCTCTCTCGTTTGGGACGAGTTTTCCATGGACTTCATCGACGGTCTGCCGTCATCGGCTGGGAAGACGGTGATTTTTGTGGTGGTTGATCGCTTGATGAAGGCTTCTCATTTCATCGGACTCTCTCATCCTTACACCGCAAAAATAGTCGTTGATGCATTTGTGCAAGGGATCATGAAACTCCACCACATTTCGTAATCCATAGTAAATGACCGCGACCCTGTTTTTGTCAGCAATTTTTTACGCGAGTTGTTTCGTTTGTCAGGAACCCAGCTGCCCATGTCAAAGTCTTACCATCCTCAGATTGACGGCCAGACTGAGGTTGTCAATCGGAGTCTCAAACAATACATGTGGTGCTTCACTCACCAACAACCTCGGCGATGGATGTCCTGCTTACCATGTGCCGAATTCTGGTATAACACAACGTACCATCACTCGATCGGCATGTCACCCTTCCAGACTGTTTATGGGTGGCTGCCACCAACAATTCCATTCTATCAAAAGGGCGGTACGCTAGTACATGAAGTTGATCAGACTCTACTTGATAGGAATGAGGTGTTGCAGGAGCTAAAAATTTATCTCCAGAATACCCATTCCAGTATGAAGCAGCATGCAGATATAAGAAGAAGGGATGAGAAATTCGAGGTGGGCGATATGGTTTTCTTACGTATCCACCCATACCGGCAACACTCGCTCTACCGCCGCGCCTCCCAGAAGCTTGTTGCTCGCTTCCATGGGCCATATTGTGTCACGGAACGCATCGGGCCAGTGGCCTATCGCTTGGGGTTGCCGACAGGTTCGAGGGTGCATCCATTGTTCCATGTGTCATTACTTCGACGCTGCACCACACTAAAGACGCTTTTGAGTACTACCATTCCACCCATTGCTGATGATGGAGCACTTGAGTTGATACCTCAAGCCATTCTCGACACGCGTTGGTTTCGCCAAGGCAACAAGGTTATCGAAGAGTCCCTCGTAAAATGGTGTGCCTTACCTATTGAAGATGCAACATGGGAGCTGACTTCGAAGCTGTTTGATCGCTTTGCCGACTCTGACCTTGAGGACAAAGCCCTTCTTCCAGTGGATAGTAATGATGGGCTTATGACCAGGGGAAGGCATAACAAGAAGAGAAAGGCCCAACTGGCTACAGGCGAGCCATTTAGTGGCTGAACGAGAATGAGGAGAAGATAGAGAAATGTTGCTCCTTGCGTAGGAGACTTGGTAGTTAGGATTTGTTTGAATTATTGTTGGGTTACTTGCTTTACAATTTGATTTCCATTGTCCACCGTAGCTGTTAGGATTTGCTTGATTTTCTAGGTGTAGGTAGATTGGCTTCTCCAAATCGTAGAAGATCATGGTATCAATCTGTGAACCCGATCAGTAGGCTTCCTCCTCTATAAAATGAGTATTGAAATGAATAAAGAGCATCAGATGATTTAGTAGGGGAAAAACCCAGACTTAAGCTGGCTGGTTCTCGCAGAAAGTAGAACAAGTTTTCTCCTCTAGTTACCAAGTTTCAACACAATCCATGTCTCGTGTCTATAAAAAAAAAATTACATTACAAACATAATAACAATCTCACATGAGAAATTCCAAAAATCCCTTTATTTAATTTACTAACACAACCATGAATTCAACTTAGTCATACTGTCAAGGAAGTTGTTGGCGTGATGCCACGTAGGGTTGGAAATCAGCATGGTATCGGTATCTCGAATACCAAATTATATTCTAAAATCAATCTCAATCTCAATCCTTAAATAATTTCGGTATCTCAATCCCTAAATATTTCGGTATCCCAATCGGTATTATCGATACGAAATTTGTTACCTTTGCAATTAATAATTAAATATATAAATTAGATTTGGCTCTCAAATTTAGGGCAAATAGACTAGGCAAATGGTATTGAATTTGACTAGAACTAGGACATGGATAAGGAGAAGGGAGGAGAGATGACATCTCAAGTTCTTGTCATTGATAATCTTTAATTCGACTAATACTAGTGTTTGCTTTTTGGTTTTATGAAAATAACAAGAAATTATGTGAGAGACGAAAGTGAGTTAAACTGGAAAGCCAAAATTGGGATGGATGGAGTGTCGGTATTTTGTGTTGGAAAGCCTAAAGGGACAAAGTCCTCTGTAAGCCGAAAGTGAATTAAAACTAATTAATTAGCTGAAAGCATTGTTTTGACTTACAGATAACGGTGGAGACTGGAGAGACGTTGTGTGCCTTCTGCCGTTGAGACTCTCTTCTAGGGTGAAATCCTGGTTCCCGCATAACTTGAGTAAGAAAATGCTATCCAGAATTTGAATTGACTGATCTTTCGGACATGATACTATATTCTAACAATTAAAGATCAAAATCTAGGTCTTAATTCTCTAAATCTTATACCCCAAGATCAATTTAATTAGAAATAATAGTCGACGGTTATGATTCGTCCAAATATAGACAAAAAAACTCATGCACCATTTTAGGGTTTATAGTTTATGATTTAGATAATTAGGACCTATGATTCACTCATTAAGGGTTAGGGTATAGTATCATGCCCAAAAATCCTGCTAATTCGAGGTCTAAATAACGTTTTCATACTCAAGATATGCGGTACCCCGGATTTCACCCAGGGTACCGTAGAAGGCACATATTTCGCGAAAAAAATTATTCCTAGAGTCGAGACTATATATATATATGGTTCATATATATAGGGCTTTGGCCATTTGGGCTTGGGGTGGATTCACATCCTTAAGGCCCAATACTTAAGAAGTTTTTTGAGTTAATTTTGACCACTAGTTCAATCTTAGGTAGTTAATGTTTAGTTAGCCGTTTTTAGGTAGTTAGGGGCATTGATGATATTATTTTTTTTACATTTTGTATAAACCCATTTAATATGTTAGTTCTTCATTAGGATTTTTCTTCCTCCGATTCTCTAGGTTTTCCGTTGCCAGAACGTGTTGCGGCTCCGGCATCCCAATCCTATGGTGTGACCGTTAATTTTCGCTACATCAGTTCCGCCGACAGCCACTCCGTTGTCGCAGCAGTGTCGTCGACAAACTGTGTTCTCCCTCCATTGCTCAGGCGTGCAAGTGTTAAGTGTTGTGTGCGGCTGAGTTTTGTGTCGCCCACCACTACTTCACGTCGGGGGTAACGTCGATGCTCGGTAAGTTTCCTGGCCGTTTGGTTATTTTCATGCGACATTGACGCTGTTTTTTTTTTCAAAGATATTCTCAGAAGGGAACAACTTGATACGAATTGGAAACCTTTTTAGGCAACCGTAATAACACATATAAGAGAAAGGGACATTGGCGTTGTTTAGTTTAGGGGTTTTTTTGCTTCATCCGTCGTTTTTAGGGATTAGATGATTTTTTAACGCGTTAGGTTATGTGTTGTTAACAACTATCGCTCATGTTTTGTAAATAAATGGGTGCATTATCAACGTCCTATTAAAAACAGGCATTAACAAAAGTTTTAATTTTCGACAAAATTTTGCGTCGCAATATCAACAATATGCATTTGATTTTTCTGCGGCTTTTTATTAGTTATTATTATTAACAAATATGGTTACATGGTTAACTTGTATGTTACATTAGTATCAATAATTATCGACAATTTACATTATCAACAAAGTTTTTTGTAACATTCTTAACACGAAATCTGTAACGTTTATGTGTCCTAACAATTAGGACCAAAATATAAAAAACACATGTTACTTATGGCCCTCGTTTTTCAAAATTATTTGGTCAGTTCATTAATAGGATGTGGATCGATTATTGTTAATCATTTGTATTTCAATTAGCAACACATGAGCGGCTTTTATTAACAGGAAGTGTTGTTCATTATTAACATGCGGCATGTGTCATTAGTAATCGACTTTAATGGATTGTTAACATCTTACTACATAACTAGTAATATTTTAATTATTTTCTATGTTGATGTGAATTTTGAAGGTGGGCATCACGGGAATGTCGAAGACCATGTTCATGATGTTGATAGTTCTGCAGAAATTAGAGAGCATCAACCTATGAAGATGTTGTAAACCAGTGATAATGTTATTCAAACCGTTAATAATGATATAGCATAGCTTTAATAATTTCTTCATAAATGTTGATGACGAAAATGCAAATCAATAATAGGTGATCTTAAATAGTTAATAATGTAATCCTAAAGCAATAATGATTATATTGAAATTGTTAATAACGATGAGATACATCAATTAATAATTCTTCATAAACGTTTATATTGTCATTGCAAAACTTTAATAATGTAATTGCAAGTTGTTGATGGATGCATTGATTGGCTAGTTATGAACATGACGTGAAAATGTGCATTCGTTAATAAAGATGTAGTTAATCAATGATAATGTTTTTCAAACGGTTAATAATGATATTTGTTGTTCAAAGGGTAGGGTATAAAAGTTATTTTTATGAGTTATTAACAACACATAATATGTTGATTCCCATACAATCCCATCATTATTAATGATTTTTCTTGCATTTTCATTGAAACACAACTAGTTATTAATTATTTACAATATCATTATAACGGTTAGACTTCATTTTAATGTTTTAGTTTTAATTTTGATAGAATACAATATTCACGTGAAGAATTTGGATGGTACACATTTGATGCTTAACATTGAATATGAATATTACTAATATTTTTGTGTTTGGTTTCAATGAAATAAAGTTTTGTTATCAATGATTAATTTTATCATTATTACAGGTTTGGTGTTGGGTTGTGAAAGTAGGTGTGCTAGACTAATGTTTTCCACTTCCATGAACTAATGTTTGCTTGTCTGAATCACATGTGTAATATGTCACAAGTGTCGAAAATATTGCAAATAAACATTGTGCTTTATGATCGTTGAGAACGACAATGTAAAGAGATATCAATTGATCGCAAAATGTTCATAATGTCATTGAAAATCATTGTAAAATGACATGATTGGCTAGTTATGAATATGATGTGAAAATGTGAATAATTAATAACAATGTTGTAAATCAATGATAATTTCATTCAAATTATTAATGACAATGTGACATAAGTCACATAACTTTCATAATTCATTCATAAGCGTAGATGAAAAAAATATAACTCGTTACCAATTGAACTAAAACCGTTAATAATGTATTCGTAAAGCATCAATAAGTATATTGAAATTGTTAATAATTATGGGATATATCAATAAAAGTGCATTACATAAATGTTAGTAATACTATTATAAAATGTTAATAATGTCATTACAAGTTGTCACAGAGAGCGTAGGCATTTTTATTTCGAGGGCACAGTGGAAGGCATTTGCGGCCGCGACGGTGACACCTGCAGTCGGCGACGACGAAGACTCCCAGCAGTACTCCCAGACGGCGGCGACAAGCGTTCATTCTAAACGAAAATCAGTTAGAGATTGGGCATTTTTGGGGCAAAAACATCAACTTGTCAAGTTAGGGCGACAAATTTTTTTAAAAAAAAACCTAGGGCGTTAATTAGTACCTCTCTTGCAAAATGGGAAGTGGCCGGATTTTAAGAAATTGGAAATTGTCCCATTTTTCAACAATAAATATTATTAATAATAACATTAAATAATTAAACAAACTACCTCATTTGCCCTTTCAGTTAGTTACCTTCCTCCCTTCTCTCTCCTCTTCTTATTGGCCAGCCAAAGGTTAAGGAACTTCTTAAGTTTGATTTTTAATGATAGGATTAGGAATGACAAAAATATTCGTACCATGGATATCCACCCGAATCTGACCTAATTAGGTATGGTAAAACCTGAACCCGAATATTATGGATAATGTGTGGGCATGGTTTTCTCACTATCCACCCGAACCTACCCGATTATACACATGCATATGTATTTTGTCTAAAAATAATTAATATTTTTCTCTAACATATTTTATATTTAGCATATAAATATAATATTTTTATGAAATTGTGTTATTTAAATTAATTTTCTTCATTCTAGTGAATTATTGTCGTACTTTTCGTCTTACGTAACGTGAGAATACGTGTGAATATTAACATATTGGTTGGAGTTATAAAGAGAAACTATTGCTCATGGATAACCATGGATACCCGAACGGATATGGACACCGTTTGAATTTTCTACTCGTTTTTTATGTGTGTATGGATATAGATAAAACCCGAACTGCTATGAGTAGGGTAATGGATATGCACTATGCATATCCGTTCCAGATCCGACCCATTACCATCCCTAGATAGGATCCAACGTGTTTGGTTTGAACTTTAAATTGAATTCATTTTTTTGCTTTGGTGACAGATTAGCGGCAAAATAGCTAATTGGATTATTTGAAAGAGATATCAAAAGGTGAATGAATGAGATTAAAAGAGATATTTCAGGAATAGAGAATGGATAATTTAAAATCAAGTTAAGTCAATGAGTGAAGAACTTACCAAAGTCATAGCTGGAATTTTTTTTTATCAATATTCTTCATATAATAAACCGATCTTGAAAGGATATGTTATATTGTCGATGTGACTTTCAAATTACCGTGATTTAAGCAAAACGATCGATCGCATTCATAAGTGGATCAATCGAATGATACACATACATTACACAATTGTATAAATATTAAAAAACAAATTACGATAAAATTATTTATGATTTTCTTGTATGTTTAGCATTTCTTGAAAAACTACTCAGTACAAATTAGTAACAATTTTAAGGATAAATTATGAGTAAAATTGGATGGAGTAGTTTCTGTTATAGACTATCTCATTATATCAACTAAAATGTAATTTGGCAATTGGTGTATTCTATCCTATGCAACAAAAACAACAATAGACCATAAACCCACCCATAATAGTTGGTTTACTCATCAATGGGTGAAGTTAATTTTGGCAGATGCATTTGGCAGAAATGTATGGCTGGCCGAAGAAGGCATGGTTTAAATAGAATGTGGGGCCCTGTCAGTCGAGAAAGTAAACGAAGGAGAAGGGGAAGTACACGTTAATTTGATTAGATATTTAGCCTAATAAACGTACTTGATCATGTTTGGTAAGACTAATGAGAAGAGAGAGTGGAGGACGTCTGTAAATTAATACATAATAATAGTATTATTATTTAGTATATAAGAAGACGAAACTAATTGGTTCCTTTGAGAAAGGACTTTGTGGGTTGTTGACTTGTTGTGAAGAAGCCGGCAGATTTGTCCAACGCTTACCCGCGAAGACAAATCCTCATGGACAAGAGAAGAGAAGAGAAGAGAAGAAGACTTCAAACGAACGCGGACAGGAATTGCGGTGTCGTCTAGTCTCCTTAATCGTGTGATGTGCAACCCCACGTGCCACGGACAATATTATATCTTTGATTTCCTAACCCATAAATTTTAAATTTTATTTATTAATAATCGAAAATTTTAGTTTGTAAAAAATAAACACGAATTATAAATACAATTTATTTCATGAGCAAGCTAGCTTTCAATTTCATATATATTGGCATCTTCGGTGCACTCACTTTTTTTGGTGCATTAGTGCACTCGCTTCATAATCGTTATTTTAAACATGCGATTTATGTCAAAATGATCGCAATCATCACTTATGATGTGATAAACAATAACGCACATGAATTTGCACAAAAACCATTGAAGATTTACTTTAATTTGAAGGATTTAGAGTTTAGAGATTTAGGGTTAGGGTTAGAGGCTACAATTTGGGGTTTAGGGATAGAACTCAAAATTGGAGGTCTAGGCCTTAGGACAATCGGCTAATTAGTTGTTATCATATGTTATATAATCATATTACACTAATCCTACAAATTAAAATTCAAAATCCGACATTTTAATACTAGTTTTTGAATTGGGTGCATTGAACGCACTCATTTTGTGAGTGCACCGAAGTAGTCACCTATATGTATATATATAATTAATAGCAAAATCTACCGAAATCTAAAAGACTATATATTGATCAATGACTCGTAAACTTGTTTAATTTGGTTACCCATATACATGAATTTTATATTGGACTAATATAATCTCTTCTATTTACTAATATTAATACATGCATTTCTTATCTAAACGAAATGTCACATACCTAAGGTTAGTTGACGTGTATTTCAATAACTACAACAGCTGACTTTGTCACGTATGATTTTCTTTGTTTTACGTTGTGAGAAGCAAAGGTACAAAAGAGCTTGCAGCTGGAAATATACCACATATTGTATTTATATTGACGATAACAATTTTATGCGACTATTCATCTTAGGAAGCATAATGGAAAACATCTCCTCTTTGCTTGGGAAATTTGACATTAACTATGTGCCGCTAACTGAACTCTTGCTTTGTCGCCAGAGGATACGTTTTGTTGCATACTCCAAAAACACAATGTTTATAAAATAAAAATAAAACACAATGTGTAACCTGTTGCGAGGCACACATATATTATTTAACCTTTGCCACGCCTTCAAAAATACCGACTCTAATGGTGTGATAATAGTTGGTATCAAGTATCAACATTTTAGAATATATATATATTTTTAATTAACCCATTTTTTAACTATAGATTAAGAACAGTTTTCAGCATTTTAAATTTTCTCCTATGAGAGTGAAGTTAGAAAGGGTAAATTTGTCTTTTATTTATCTTATTTATAGAAAATAATATATCACTCCTGTTATTTGAACCATGATCTCTTTAAACAAGAACATGAACCATTACACTCAACAAATTTTATGTACAGTTTTAAACTAAAAACATATAGTAGCGTAAAAACTTAAAAATATATGACTTTTTTGCTATGGTTAACTAGCCCACTACTCTTTTGTAAGTATTTCTTTGGTGTTTAATATTTTGATTTTCATTATTTAATTAATTCTAACAATTAATTTAGCCATTGGGTATAAATATACATTTCAATATTTTGAAAATTTTATAATATATATCGTAAATACATATATTTAAATGATATTCCGACCAATGGATCCGACACCAAACTAATTGGGTATATAAGTTGTGTTTCATTTCATGAGAGAGAATTACTTGCCACACAAGCAAAGTCAGGCGCAATCCCTGAAGAGGTGGAGGCTTTTTATTGCTTTCATTGCATCTTGCACAAAAGGGGGAAGACGATCGTATGACATTGGTGGATAAATTCTTTTTTTTTTTTGTAGAAAGATTGACGCCGGAGCGCCTATTGCATTAATGAAACATTCCGATCTTGGGAAATCTCCATTACATCATAAAATAGCAGTGTCTAAGCCCGACATTGTACACATCAAAAGGATGAGTACCAAAAGAAAAACAGTGACCCTCGTTAGCAAGATAATCAGCAGCGCAGTTCGATTCCCTAAAGACATGTGCAATTTTCACCTCCCACTCGAGGTTCAAAAGGTGCTTCAAGGTAGCATCAAGATGTCCATGTATGTGATCATCATCTTTCAAAGTTCTTGATGATGGCAATGGCGATTTTAGAATCCATGTTCAGCTCAACCTTCATGTGACCCTCTTCCCACGCAATCGTGAGCCCCACTGCTACTACTTTAAGCTCTGCACAAGTGATTAAGAAGGCACCCAAGTTGCACACAAAGGCTGTGTTGCATCTTCCAAGGTGATCACGAAGTAGTCCTCCTGCAGCTGCTTTGCCAGTAGTAGAGTAAACTGACCCGTCAGTTTGGAATTGAGTCCATCTTTCTCTTGGCGGTCTCCATGAGATCGTCTTCTTGCCCTGCAATCTATTGCCTCCTGCAGTGTTCTTGATCCAAATTTTTGTCTGCTGTAACACCCTGATCCTTTTAAAAAAACCCCGATATACTGATGGCTCCGGAGCCGATTAAAACAATACCAAAATTTTCAATAAAACAAATACAACTGAAACATTTTCAAAAGAAATTCAAATGAAATTCCCTAAACACTTGGACGACCTCAAACCACAGTTAATAAAACTTAACCTCTGAACCTCCAGTATATACTCATGATCATGAAATATAAATAACTAGACAATTCTAACTCTGGCTCCATACTGCGCTCCCTGAGATCTCATCAATGCTGGTGTGGCTGCCAACATGCCATGTCTCTTCTCAAAATCCACATCCGCTAACCCTTCCCCAACCTGGTGAGTGAGAAGGGGTAAGTCTCGTCGTCACTAATACATAAGGTCATTCCCTCAAACATTTCCTTAACATTAAACGTTATTAGAAATTTCCTCTCCTCGCAGGAAAGTCGTTCTCGCTTTCACCCTTTATAATCCATTCTTTAATTAACTTATACGAGTTCTCTACTCCTACCATTAACTCATACACATATTACTACTAGAGACCACCTCATTACGTCTCGCCGTCCAGCATCATGTCTGGTCAACTACAACATTACGTCTCGCCGTTCAGTAGTGACCCAAAAATACACGATCAACTGTTGTGTTATGTCTCGCCGTCCAGCAGTGATTCGATCAACTACCGCGTCCAGTAGTGATCCAACTGCCAGGGGTTCCCTTACTTTAATACCATCATTCATATATCAACACACACATTCATCCATACACATAAGCACAACGCGTGTCTCCACCTTCAATAGGCGGTGGGCTACTTAGGAATACTAAATGCGCATAAATCAAAAAATAACAAACATAACTTGAAATAAAAGACATAATCTACAGGACCTTGATGGAGATTTTACCCCCTTTACACTCACCTTAATAACTGACTCGAATTTATCATCCTCCTCCCTTTAACTTATTTGTGCCTCCTGGCAGAATTCTTAGCTGATAGTATTAACCTTCAAACAACCCACGACTAATGTTATTCAGTTTGCAATTAGGATGATTAACCACTAAAATCCCCTTTTAGATTAATAAATCACTAATGCAATGCATTTCTCCCATTTCTTGCATTTTATCCACGTTACCATGTTCCCACCCTCAAATATATGAGTGCATGCATATAAATCCCTTTCCCTTATAACTTATAGCAATATATAGGGACACGTACAAAGGTGGATCCATGTCCTGCAATCCTTGTGGCTGCGTACTTCCTTCTGCAACCTCTTGTGGGCTAGTTGATGTTCATGTGCTTGTCGTGGATATAAGCGAGTATTTGGCTATTTGCTCTTCTTCATATTCCTGCCGTAATCGTTGTAAAGTCTTCAAATCACCAGCAACTTCCTCCGGGGATAAAGGCTTCAAAATTAATACCTTCTTCTGATGCGTCATTCGGAAGCTTTTAGACTGACCAGATGAACTCCACGATCTTGGAACCAGGTTTGTCCCAACACAAGGTGATTTGCAAGCCTGTACACCACATCACACAATACCTCGTCTTCGTAGCGTCCAATGGAGATTTTTACAAGAACCTGTGTGAACACGACACTTGGAATCTGTTCTCCAAGAAGTTGCAAAGTATGGAATGAGATGGAAATGCGTTGGTAGCCCCAATCTCTCCATTGTTCTGGTGCTGATCAAATTTGATTCAACCCCTCCATCTACTAGCACAGAACTCAACTTCTCTTTAATCAAACAACGAGTATAGAACATATTACCTTACCCTAACTCTTATGCCATTGTCGGAGCTTGCCATTAAGGATGTAATTTTCTTCTCCTGTCCACTGGTTTGAACCAGAGCTTTGATACCACTTGATAAGAATCCGAGCTCGTGAAAGCTTAGCTTCTTCTGTCAAAGTCACGCAGCTTCGATCTTTTTAGGATTTTCTGAATTTTCTCTTAACAACTCGAAAAGTAAAGGATACATGGGATAGATACTCGCTACAATCAAGTGTGATCGCTTGATTGATAAGAGTCTTGCCAAACTCTTCTAGAATCCTCGAGAGCAAAACTCAAACAAGGATCTTGCCCTAGCTATGGAATCCACCAATAGCTAAAACAATAAACCATGAACACTCATGCTCTATGGGGAAAAACACACATCGGTGTAAAATTCTTATTCATCAAAACCCAACGTAAAATTAATGTTTACAACCCTTTTTATATCTCAGGGCAAATAAAATAACCAAAAACCCAAAAAAGAACAAAAACCTAAACCTAAAAGGAAGGCCAAACTCGGCCAGACCCGAAACCCCGTCTAAATATCTGGTCGGGTATTTTGTTGTCCTGGTCGGGGAAAATCACTGGACAGATTCCGCAGTGTCTCCTTCCATTTCCCCGATCGGGGAATGGGCCTTCGAGGCCGGGTTTGTTCCCAGCGGCGGGAATCACATCACCGCATGTCTTCATCATTTATTTATACCACCATATTATCATTAAGCATTGCATACACAATGTCAGAGGCAGACAACCCTCTTATCAGGACGTATGAAATTCTGTTATAAGCACCACACTTTTCGAAGAACATGAATATCTGTTATAGTGGTAGATGAATGTCCTTAATTTCCTAGAGGAAACTTGAGCTTGTTGTGGTTGTGACCATATTTTCTATGGCCTTGGGTTGGTTCCTATAGTGTTTGCCTCCTTCTTGAGTCACCAAAACACGAACCCTACGAGCATGACGAGGTTAGTTTATGTTTGCTTTAAAGAGTCTTTATCACTTATAATTTTTTTTTCATACTTAGTGCATTCATATAACATTTTTATGAGTTAAAAAATGTCAACTTAATTTTTTTTTCATGCAATTGAAACCCTTTTTGACATCTACTCTTTGTTTCCGAAGGAAGGAAAATGAGGGGAAGGAAAATTTGAATGAGACGAAAATGTTGTTTTATGAAGAAAAGTGAAGGAAAAAGTGAGAGAGAGAAATATTGGAAAGTGTGATAAATATGTTTTTTTAGTACAATAGTAAAATAATTTAATTATGTGTTGAAACTATTTACATTAATTGTGGATTGTGGATCAAATTTATTTTTTCCTGTTAATTTTGTTCACTATTAGAAATAAAAAAATAGATCAATTGAAAAAAATTTGTCATGCCAATGGTATGCAACTGGATTTAACTAGTACCGATCACAAAATCGGTAAAAGACAACATAAAAACATTGTACATAGTTGGACCATCACACTTGTGTGGGATGTAATACACTTTTTATTCCCCACATAACAGTTTATGACGCCAAAAATTTGACTACTAGTTTATTTTTTTAAGAGTTTAGCTAATATTTTGTATTATATCCAAATGCATCATAAGAAGGTTAATAAATTGGATGTACAAACAAGAAAGCATTAGAAAAGGGAACATACAATTAAAATTAAGAAAATCAACGACCAAAAGGTATATGTTTAACAATTAATTGAGAAGGTTGGATAACATGTAGATGAATTAATGTAATAATATAGAAAATTCTTATAACTATCAACCTTTCTTATACACACAACTCATTAGTGGAGAAAAATACAAATTGAATTCATGTTCTTCCATTTTTTAGTTTGAGAGAAGAAGAAAAATAAAGATGAAAAAATTGTGAGAGCACTTTCCACATGTCATTACCTTCCATTTTCTATCCCTTTGATACTGTAGATGGTTTTGGAAATAAAGATAAGTTTTTGAGAATTTGTGATTTCCTCCCTATAAAAACAGAGGGCTAAAGAATTTATTAATCTTATGCTACAAATGGACACAATAGTAATGCCCTATTTTCCACCAAGACTTCGCCGAGAAGAAAATGTCCATGTCAGTCGAGATAAGCCATTACCAATTTACCATGTTTGTAGCCAAAAAACAGGAAACGAAAGTTCAGCCAAAAAAAGCAATGATAGTAATTAGAGGAGAGGGTTTTTTTTATTTCTATTTTACATGAATAATAATTACTTAATAATTAGAGGATGTCGAAGTAAATAAAACCCGAAAAGCTTGAGAAAAAAAGAAGAAAAAACACACGCAAACGCGAACGCGCCCGCCCGAATCCCTCAAAAAATCAAAATCCGAATTTCCCCTTTTCACTTTCTTTTTTTCCTTTTCCAATTTCGGCTCTGCAATTACTTCACTCCATAAGCTTTTCCACGCAAATCCCCCTTTCCCTCTCTCTCTATCTCTATCTCTATCTCTCACTGCCGGAGCGAAACCGCTGAGCTGATCCGGAAGACTTTTAGAACTATCCCCGGCCGCCGCCGCCGTCGTCAGATGCCATGGCCGCTATCCGCTACCGTGCTCCTCCGCCGGGCCGGCCGCGGCACAGTCAGACTCCTGAAGATGAAGAGCCTTTCAACATCATTCCAGTCCATAACCTCCTAGCTGACCATCCTTCCCTCCGCTACCCCGAGGTCCGTGCCGCTGCTGCGGCGCTTCGTGCCGTTGGGAACCTCCGGCGCCCTCCCTATGTTCAATGGCAACCTTCCATGGACCTGCTGGACTGGCTGGCCCTCTTCTTCGGCTTCCAGCGGGACAACGTCCGGAACCAGAGGGAGCATCTGGTGCTGCACCTGGCCAACGCGCAGATGCGTCTCACTCCGCCGCCGGACAACATCGACACTCTCGACCCCGGGGTTTTGCGGCGGTTCCGACGGAAGTTGCTGAAGAACTACACCAGCTGGTGCTCTTACCTGAACAAGAAGTCCAACATCTGGATCTCGGATCGGTCAAACCCGGACGTCCGGCGGGAGCTCTTGTATGTTTCTCTCTACCTTCTAATTTGGGGCGAGTCGGCCAATTTAAGGTTTATGCCGGAGTGCATCTGTTTCATCTTTCACAACATGGCTATGGAATTGAACAAGATTCTTGAGGACTATATCGATGAGAACACTGGGCAGCCTGTGATGCCGTCTTTCTCTGGGGAGAATGCCTTTCTGAACTCTGTTGTGAAGCCGATTTATGAAACGGTGAGTGCCGAGGTGGAGAACAGTAAGAACGGGACGGCGCCTCACACATCCTGGAGGAATTATGATGATATCAATGAGTACTTTTGGAGCAGGAGGTGCTTTGAGAAGTTGAAGTGGCCAATTGATTTGGGAAGTAACTTCTTTGTGATCTCGAGTAAGCAAAAGCATGTGGGCAAGACTGGGTTTGTGGAGCAGCGGTCGTTTTTGAACTTGTTCAGAAGCTTTGACAGGTTATTTGTGATGATGATCTTGTTCCTTCAGGCTGCGATTATTGTGGCGTGGGAACAGAAGGACTATCCATGGCACGCATTGGAGAGTAGGGATGTTCAGGTTCGGGTGTTGACCATTTTCTTTACTTGGGCTGGTTTGAGGTTCTTACAGTCACTACTTGATATCGTGTTGCAGTATAGACTGGTCTCGAGGGAGACTATGTGGTATGGGGTTAGAATGGTGTCGAAAAGTGTTGTAGCTGCTGGGTGGATTATTGTGTTTGGGGTATTCTATGGAAGGATTTGGAGCCAAAGAAACAAGGATAGGCGATGGTCTGGTGAAGCAAATACGAGGGTTGTGACTTTCCTTGAGGTGGCTGGAGTTTTCGTGTTACCTGAGTTACTGGCAATTGTTCTGTTTATAATTCCATGGGTCAGGAATTTTCTCGAGAATACCAATTGGAGAATCTTTTACTTGTTATCATGGTGGTTCCAGAGTAGGAGTTTTGTGGGCCGCGGTCTGAGGGAAGGACTTGTTGACAATATCAAGTACAGTTTGTTCTGGATTTTGGTACTGGCCACGAAATTTATTTTCAGTTATTTTCTTCAGATTAAACCCATGATCAAGCCATCACAACTGATGTTGGATCTCAAGGATGTCAAGTATGAATGGCATGAGTTTTTCAGTAACAGCAATAGGTTTGCAGTCGGATTGTTGTGGCTTCCTGTGGTTTTAATCTACTTAATGGACTTGCAGATTTGGTACTCTATCTATTCCTCTTTTGTAGGAGCAGCAGTGGGTCTGTTTGCTCATTTGGGTGAGATTCGGAACATTCCACAGTTGAGGTTAAGGTTTCAGTTCTTTGCTAGTGCAATCCAATTTAATTTGATGCCCGAAGAGCAGCTGCTGAATGCCAGGGGAACACTAAAGAGCAAGTTTAAAGATTCCATTCATCGCTTAAAGTTGAGATATGGGCTTGGCAGGCCTTATAAGAAGCTGGAGTCCAACCAGGTTGAGGCAAACAAGTTTGCTCTAGTGTGGAATGAGATTATAATGATTTTCAGGGAAGAGGATATCGTCTCTGATTGTGATCTTGAATTGTTGGAGTTGCCTCAGAATTCTTGGAACGTAAGGGTTATTCGCTGGCCATGTTTCCTTCTTTGCAATGAGTTGCTACTTGCCCTTGGTCAAGCGAAAGAGCTGGTAGATGCTCCTGACAAATGGCTGTGGTACAAAATAAGCAAGAACGAGTACAGGCGTTGTGCAGTTATAGAAGCTTATGACAGTATCAAGCACTTATTACTTGAGATCATCAAGCTTAACACTGAAGAGCATTCAATACTGACTGTTTTGTTCCAGGAAATTGATCACTCACTGCAGATTGAAAAATTCACCAAGACTTTCAAGATGACCACACTGCCTAATTTCCATGCCAAGTTGATAAAACTTGTTGACCTGTTGAAGAAACCAACGAAGGATGTGAATCAGATTGTGAATACACTGCAGGCGCTCTATGAGATTGCTGTAAGGGACTTTTTCAAAGACAAGAGGAGTATCGAACAGCTGAAGGAGGATGGTCTTGTTCCTCATGATCCTGCTGCCATGGCTGGGCATCTCTTTGAGAATGCTGTTGAACTTCCAGATCCTGCCGATGAGACTTTCTATAGGAATGTAAGGCGTTTGCACACCATCCTTACCTCTAGAGATTCAATGCACAATGTTCCAACAAATCTAGAGGCCAGGCGTCGAATCGCCTTTTTCAGTAACTCCTTGTTCATGAACATACCCCATGCTCCCCAAGTAGAAAAAATGATGGCTTTCAGTGTCCTGACTCCGTACTACAGTGAGGACGTAATATACAGCAGAGAACAGCTTCGAACGGAGAATGAGGATGGTATTTCCACTTTGTACTACTTGCAAACAATTTATGATGATGAATGGAAAAATTTTATGGAGAGGATGCGGCGAGAAGGAATGGTAAATGATCATGAGATATGGACGACCAAGTTGAGAGATCTTAGGCTCTGGGCATCTTATAGAGGGCAGACACTTTCCCGCACTGTGAGAGGAATGATGTACTACTATCGTGCTCTTAAGATGCTTGCTTTTCTTGATTCTGCATCAGAGATGGACATTAGAGAAGGTGCAAGGGAACTTGGTTCAATGCGAAGAGATGCTGTTGGCCTTGATGGCTTGGGGTCTGAAAGGTTTCCTTCTACTAGGAGTTTGAGCAGAAATAGCAGTTCAGTAAGTTTATTGTTTAAAGGGCATGAGTATGGGACAGCTATGATGAAATATACTTACGTGGTTGCCTGTCAGATATATGGTACTCAGAAGGCGAAGAAGGACCCACATGCCGATGAAATTTTGTTCTTGATGCAAAATAATGATGCTCTTCGTGTAGCCTACGTGGATGAAGTAAATGCAGGAAGGGATATGAAGGAGTATTATTCTGTGCTTGTCAAGTATGATGCTCAGTTGGAGAGAGAAGTCGAGATCTATAGGGTGAAGCTGCCTGGGCCCTTGAAACTTGGAGAAGGGAAGCCAGAGAATCAAAATCATGCTCTCATCTTTACCCGTGGGGATGCAGTGCAGACCATTGATATGAACCAGGATAATTATTTCGAAGAGGCTCTCAAAATGCGAAATCTGTTGGAAGAATACAAGCAATACTATGGCATTAGGAAGCCTACCATCTTGGGAGTCAGAGAACACATATTTACTGGTTCTGTCTCATCACTGGCTTGGTTTATGTCTGCCCAGGAAACAAGTTTTGTTACTTTGGGACAGCGTGTCTTGGCAAATCCTCTGAAAGTCAGAATGCACTATGGCCACCCAGATGTCTTCGACAGATTTTGGTTCTTGACTCGTGGTGGGCTCAGCAAAGCTTCCCGGGTGATTAACATTAGTGAGGACATTTTTGCCGGATTTAATTGTACGTTGCGAGGTGGCAATGTCACCCATCACGAGTACATTCAGGTGGGAAAGGGAAGGGATGTTGGTCTGAATCAAATATCCATGTTTGAGGCTAAGGTTGCCAGTGGAAATGGCGAGCAGGTTCTTAGCAGAGATATCTACAGGTTGGGACACAGGTTGGATTTCTTCAGGATGCTGTCGTTCTTTTATACCACTGTAGGATTCTTTTTCAACACCATGATGGTAATTCTGACTGTGTATGCGTTCTTATGGGGCCGTCTTTATCTGGCTCTCAGTGGCGTTGAGGGTTCTGCTTTGGCCAACAGCAGTAGCAACAAAGCACTCGGTGCCATTTTGAATCAGCAGTTTATCATCCAACTGGGTCTCTTTACTGCCCTCCCAATGATTGTGGAGAACTCCCTTGAGCATGGATTTCTCCAAGCTATTTGGGATTTCTTTACTATGCAGCTCCAGCTTTCATCTGTGTTCTACACATTCTCCATGGGAACTCGATCTCATTACTTTGGCCGTACTATTCTCCATGGTGGGGCGAAGTATAGGGCAACTGGACGTGGGTTTGTTGTGCAGCACAAGAGCTTTGCCGAGAATTACCGACTCTATGCTCGTAGCCATTTCATCAAGGCAATTGAATTGGGGTTGATCCTCACAGTTTATGCTGCACACAGTCCTGTCGCTAAGGATACATTTGTTTACATAGCACTGACCATCTCCAGTTGGTTCTTGGTAGTGTCATGGATATTGGCTCCTTTTGTGTTCAATCCTTCTGGGTTTGATTGGTTGAAGGCAGTGTACGACTTTGACGATTTCATGAACTGGATTTGGTATAAAGGCGGTGTGTTTGCTAAAGCTGAACAAAGCTGGGAAAAATGGTGGTATGAGGAGCAAGATCATTTAAGGACTACTGGGCTTCTGGGGAAGTGTGTGGAGATTGTTTTAGACCTTCGGTTCTTCTTTTTCCAGTTTGGCATTGTCTACCAACTTGGGATTGCAGCTGGCAGCACCAGTATTGCCGTATACTTGTTGTCTTGGATATATGTCTTTGTTGTTGTGGCTATATATGTGCTGGTAGCTTATGCACATGAGAAGTATGCTGCCAGAGAACACATCTACTACCGGCTGGTCCAGTTTCTTGTTATTGTGCTTGCCGTGCTTGTGATAATAGGGCTGCTGGAATTCACATCTTTCAGATTTGTTGACCTCTTCACCAGCTTGTTGGCTTTTATCCCTACTGGATGGGGCATGCTTTTGATAGCCCAAGTATTTAGACCAATGTTGCAGAAGACCATTCTGTGGCAGCTAGTGGTTTCAGTGTCTAGGCTATACGACATAATGTTTGGAGTGATTGTTATGACCCCAGTCGCATTCTTGTCATGGATGCCTGGATTCCAAGCCATGCAGACAAGGATACTGTTTAATGAAGCATTCAGTAGAGGTCTCCGAATTATGCAGATTGTCACTGGGAAGAAATCTATGATTTGAGGTAAAGCTACTAACTTCTCTGTGGCTAATTTATTGTTAATTAGTTGCCTGATACTTGCCCATATCACAGCAAGGCATATTACCAAATTGGTGAAGTAGGTTCTATCTTCTTTCTTCAAATGTCTCTTGGGTTCCTTCCTTGTGGACTAGAGTAGAGAAAATGTGTAGTCCTAGCTTCTCACAGTTCCTAGTGTAACGGTCTCATTACTGAAGTAGGTTCATATGTCAATGTTCACTCTTTCAACTGATACTGAAGATACTTGGTTGTTTCGAATCAAACTCGAACTGAATGGATAAACCCTCATCTCTGTTGCAGGTTGCAATGAAGTGGGGAGAGCTAGGGTCGATTTTGGTTCTTCAGTGTGGGGCGTCTCTCTATATTTTTACATGTGAGTGATCCATGTCCATTGCTAGTAGTTAGAAGTGTCGTTTTGTTGTTAGCTGATTCCAGAGTTTGTTCAATCTTGCTGATGTTCTTCATTTTGCTCATTTTTCATACCAGGTTACAACATATATCATTTTGAGGTACATAGTTTTTGCTTGCTTATTTATGTACTGAGAACTAGCCACTAGTGTGATTCGATTGATTACTACACAAGAGTCAGATTTGGAATGAGATCCAGCAGCTTGCCTTAGCAGGGAGACAAACACAGCGAGCAGATTTGGAATGAGATTCTAAGTGTCAAATTTGCTTCCATCTGGTAAATGGGTGATAGACTTTGAGAGGGAATTCTTTTGTTCAATTGTGTGAATGCTGTTTATTTATTCCAAGTCACATATGACATATGGATGCAGCCTCCAGCTAGGAATCCAAATTCTCTGTGTTGTCTTCATCTTCAGCTCGTCTTCTGTCGGAAAACATCCTTCCACATAATTTTACTCCCATTTGGTCGAAGTGTTGGGTATAATACTCGTAGGTCTGAGATTTACTTCAACTCCGATTAGGGAAGCAAAGGCCGATTGGTAACAAGTCATTATATCATTGCCATGTCAGCAACAAGTCATTATATCATTGTCATGTCATTTTGACTTATAAAAATAATTAATTTTAAAGTTAAAAAAACCTAAAATATTGTTTTCTAATTTTCCCTAGTCATCGTCATGAATTCAATCATCGCCTCACTAGCCGAACGGCCCTCCGACACCGGAAAACCTTGAAGATCCGAACCTGAGGGTTTCCTTGGTGGCAGTCTCTTAGGGATCCGAGGGTTTCCATCATCGCCTCAGTCAGTGGTGGTGGACCCAGAAATTTTACATAGGGTGTGTCCTCTTTTAAAAAATAAAATAAATAAAAATAAGAAAATACCGTAATCGTACGGGTTAAAAAAATGTCTATGATGTGTTTTCATATTCGGAAATAATTGTAGAATACAATTAGTGCCTACACTATTAAAAAATTATCTTTATATATCCTACTTGACAATCATTCACGAACTGATCACATATTCGATTTGTAAACTTGTTCTTGATGTAACCCAAACCTGAAAGACTCTTTCAATACTTTTTGTACAATCATAAAATCAATACAAATTAAGGGTAGCTTGAAATGAGTTTAATTGTTAGGTTTTGAAAATAATTAGAGATATGGAATGACATTTTACTATTACACAGTGTTCAAAATCGAACAACAAATGAGTTGTAACTTAATGGAAATTATGTTTATTAATAATAATAGTGTTCTAGGTTTGAATTACCCAACCTACCACTTACATTCTCATACACAAATTTAAAAAATGACAGTAGGATAATCATTTTTCAAATTTCAGGGGTGTCCCTCACTATAAATTATAATTTTTTTGTCCATATGTGAATTACTATCGAGGGTTGGATAATCGTTTTTCCAAAATTTAGGGGTGTCATGGGACACAACTAAAACCCCTTGGGTCCGCCCCTGGCCTCAGTATTTTTGTTTAACACTTAAACTTTTCTAATGGTGAATCTTGTTCCAATACCGATAAGGTAATGGACAATCATTCAATCGTTTTATTGGCACGGTCAACACTTATTTTCCTTTCTAATGGCACATGCTCGTTTTAATACCGAAACATTTCAAGTGGTGGAATCCAGTTCCAATAGTGATAAGTTAATGTTCAACCGGTCAACCATTGTATTGGAGCAGTCGACTGTCATTTTCCTTTGTAATGATAGAGTCTCGTTACAATAAATTCAGTGTATCATCTGGTCAATCGTTATAATGAAATGATCAACCATTTTGTTTAAGTCTTAGTGACTTGGAAGTCACCATAACCAAGCCATAACTTTAATTTCAAACTGAAGTTAGTAACCTCCATATATGATTATAATATCCAAACAGTTGTTGTGTTATCTTTGCGGTGAAAACACATACAAAATATTAACGTTAATTAGGAAAGGGAAAAACAATTCACCCCTCTCTTTTCTCCTCTCAAATTTCTCACAACAAATCATAACATATTCATCTCAATCATCATCGCTGGATGAGCAAGACTTTGTAGAGCTCGAAATGTTTGGCCATGAACTCCAGCTAGAACTCGAACACATGGAGGGTGGAGAACATGCACTACTTCCCCAACAAGTTGGCAGTCGAGGAGTCGCTAGACATCATAGATAATTTTTCCACCAACGCTTAAAGGATAATTATTGTAACGGGTATTTTATACATATTTTCACTTCACTTTCAATGTCATTTGCTTCGTCATTTCAACAATATTTCTATCTTTTTGTTAGTTTTATGCTTGGTTTGTTGTTTTAGTGTGTTTCAGGGTATTAGAGGGGAATTTGGCGATTTTTGGACAAGAAACTCACAAAGTATTAAAGTTTTGGAGTATTGGATACTTGGACAACACTTGGGACGTGGGTTGAGAAATATTTACAAAGCTTTCCAAGTTTCAGCCACAGTAGTGGAGCAAGTCGTGGCCAAAATTAACTAAAAATCGCATTGGAGTTGAAAATTTTACAAGGGCCTCCAAGGCAGATCCACAGCGTGAAGGTCTCCAAGGCTTCCCATAGGCGTGGCCCTACCTTGGAGTTGTTCGACAACTATTTGCATAACACACAAAAAAGAGGAAAATAAGATTTTGAGTAGGAAATTGCCCATAGGTTGGTTGACGATCATGGTCTAGGTCATGGGTGTGGCACTATGTTGTCTATGTAAGTGATTTTTAGCCTCTTTTGTTAGGAAATGCAACCACTTTATTCTAAAACCTAATATCCAAGTTAGAGAGGAAAAATTGGGCTTTCCAACAGCTCAACTCGGAGAAGCCAATTTAAAGCGATCAATGAGGCAATCAAGCATGGAGATTGCTTATTATTATTATTATTACTATTATTATTATTATTGGGTGCGCCTATGCTTGAAATTTGAACAACGACGCTTGTGAATGAAATTTTGACAACTAAGAAAAAAAGGGACGACCTCTCGCCAGTCCCCTCTCCCTCTCTCCATTTCAGCCTTTTCAGGGGAAAACTCTAAATCAATTTCTGGAGTCCCCTCTCCCTCTTGAGTCTCGAGTCTCTACCAAAACTCCCTCCATTTCTCTAGCAGGCGGGAGCAGCTCGATACAGCAGCTTCCCGTCTCCGACCGACCAGGCCACCCATCTCCGACCCAACCTCCTATCTCCGAACGGTGAATGTCTCCGTCCCTCCTCTGTCTCCACCGCAAGTCCAATCATCCGCCACCAGATTCTGCGACTGTAACCGGAGATCTTGAGAGAGGAGATAATTTTGGAGGCTATCACTCCAGTCCTCGTAGTTGATTCTGCCACCAACCTCAAGTCCTCAAGGACACCCTCTTGCCATTCCATAATTACTAGTACTGTAATTATCTTCTCCATTCATATGTGTTCTTCTAGAAGTGTTGTAATGGACATATTGATGCAAGGATTAGCTTTTCGATTAATGTATTGTGATTTGTGAGACAAGTCTGCTTCTTATTGTAGCTGTGTAATGTATATATTGTAGCTGTAATGGGTATATTGTAGCTGATATGATATGCGTTCTTTTGAAAGTGTTATAATTGAATTATTTGTTGAACTTTTGCGGAATTGCATTGATGTCGAATTTTATTTAATGTAGTATATGTTGAACTTTAAAATTTTAGTTGTTTTACATGATACATCAAAGACTTACGTTTTTACGTTTTGATTCGACGCTTTACGATTTTATCCATTGATCGCTTCTAGGTAGAAACACGCTTTTGACTGCATTGATTATTATTATTATTATTATTATTATTCATTTGTATCTCCATTTCCTATGTATGAAATCTCTTTGTCATTTGGATGAGATGAATCCTAGTTATGCATGTTTATTTTCATACGATATCCTTGATTTACCTTGCGAGTTATCAATTAAAGTTGACCTCTGCATTGCTAGTTATGTTCCACGTGTATGATGAGGAGGGTATCCCCATATGCATGATAGAACACTGAGAGATGGAAGAGATTCATCGAACTTCCAAGATATGGAGGACGAAGGACCTTTGGATTAGGGTCAAACCTAATACGAAACTTAAAGAACGACTTAATGCTTTTATCAATTGATTCTAAGTCAAAGCAGATATCAGATCTAGGGTTAATTGAATGATAGCGTGTTAATACGTGAGGATATATGGTTTAGCACTATTTTGAAATTCCTAAGATTTGGGAATAATAAATCATATATGTATTGCATCTCGTTGATTCTTAAGTAAGTTATTAGTTTGTACAATTACTATAAGAACCGGTTAGATAATAGTAAACATAGCTATGTCATCGTCTCTTAATCCAAATTCCTGAGTATAATTTTTAATCTTCAAAAAACAACCAATTATCTAAAGGAGGGCCAAGGTTGTGGGGAACACCTGAAGAAAAAACAACCAATTATCCAACAGTGATAAGTTAATGTTCAACCGGTCAACCATTGTATTGGAGCAGTCGACTGTCATTTTCCTCAAGTGGTGGAATCCAGTTCCAACAGTGATAAGTTAATGTTCAACCGGTCAACCATTGTATTGGAGCAGTCGACTGTCATTTTCCTTTGTAATGATAGAGTCTCGTTACAATAAATTCAGTGTATCATCTGGTCAATCGTTATAATGAAATGATCAACCATTTTGTTTAAGTCTTAGTGACTTGGAAGTCACCATAACCAAGCCATAACTTTTAATTTCAAACTGAAGTTAGTAACCTCCATATATGATTATAATATCCAAACAGTTGTGGTGTTATCTTTGCGGTGAAAACACATACAAAATATTAACGTTAATTAGGAAAGGGAAAAACAATTCACCCGCTCTTTTCTCCTCTCAAATTTCTCACAACAAATCATACCATACGCATCTCAATCATCATCGCTGGATGAGCAAGACTTTGTAGAGCTCGAAATGTTTGTCCATGAACTCCAGCTAGAACTCGAACACATGGAGGCTGGAGAACATGCACTACTTCCCCAACAAGTTGGCAGTCGAGGAGTCACTAGACATCATAGATAAATTTTCCACCAATGCTTAAAGGATAATTATTGTAACACGTATTTTATACATATTTTCACTTCACTTTCAATGTCATTTGCTTCGTCATTTCAAAAATATTTCTATATGTTTGTTAGTTTTATGCTTGGTTTGTTGTTTTAGTGTGTTTCAGGGCATTAGAAGGGATCATGGTGATATTATGATATTTAAGGAGGATGACTTGCACGAGGGTTTATCCCGATGAAGTGCAATTATACGACTCCTGATTTACCTATGTTGAGCCAATTGTGGCCGGGTCAAGTACATGTGTAAGTAATGAATTATGATTAAGCAAGATGAGATATGAATCATGTATAAGGATATCAAATAAGAGTGATTTGGTCTCATGGTCAATTACATAGTAATTAGGGCTCCCCATGCTATTACTCCGTTATGATATGTTATGTCACACCCCTGATATGGTGTTGACCGTTGATTCATCATGAGATATGACCACACCCAGAGTGGTGTTGAGTCCGATATGACCACACCCAGAGTGGTGTCAGGTCCGATATGACTACACCGGCAGTGGTGGGTCCGATATGACCACATCCACGAGATGTTTGGTCCGTATTCCCGGGAGAGTAATTAGCATGGGAGTAGCCAGGCGCCTATAAGTAAAACATGATAAGACGCATATGCATAAGTCAAGGTGGTTGAGTCTTTTGCCCATTGAGACATGAGGATGGCTGAGGTCCGATCCTAGTGTTTTGATTTATTTGCTAGATGTATGGTAGGGGTATGCTCTGTTATGAACTCACGATGCTATGATTATCTCACTCAGCTATGAGCTGACCCTCTTTATCCTTTTTCTCTGCTTATGCTATGTGTAAGTAGATCATCCGCAGCAGCAGTAGATAGGTGTTAGGTGGGAGAGGAGCTAGAGTTGAAGTCAAGATGAGGTATGGTCTTCAACTATTCTGTGCTTGGACTACTACTCGGGATTTTGGCCAGTGATCCACACCTTTTTGTAAAATGTTTTGAGAACGTTTTTCATGTGCATACTAGCTTCTGATGTAGTGTGAGATATCCACAGATGTAGAAAGTTGATGATATGTGTATATGTTGTGTAACTGTGTATGTAGTGACGATTATGACATGTATAAGTATGGTATGTAGTTGCAGAGTACGAAAGTGTGACTATAGCTACGAAAGCCAATGTACATGGTTGTGAGTATATATGCATGTCTACGAGTGCAGGGATTCAGATGAATTATTTTGCAGGTCTAGTTGCAAGAACTGTTAGCCCATTACACGAGTAATTCATGTCGAAATTTTATTTGATTTTTTTTATAATTAGTGTAACACCCGAGATTAATTCCGCTGCAATTGTATGAACAATATGATTAGGCAAAACGTATAGGGTAGGGTGTTACAGTTTGGTATCAGAGCTGGTTTGTTTTCTGCATTATGGGTATGTTACTTTCACTCTTGAGGACTGATCACCCTCGAAAGGGGAGGGAGTACTCCATACCTGTATTTGCACTAAACTTTCCAGGATTGGGACCAAAGGTGATGATGTGTTGCATAGTCAGTTGCATATGGTCAACCATGATTTTGAGTATTTGAAGGAATCTTGAAAATTTTATGGTTTAAGAGATTTTTGAAAATATGTGGAGTTTTTATCTTGTTGTCCTAGTAACGATTTTGGCAGAAAATTTTAATGGTGTGTGGATCAAGTTATGGCCAATATTTCCTTGTAGCTCGCACAGAAGTTGTTCTAGAAATCCTACTAACCAATCGAGAAGCATGGTGGCTAGCTATTCAATGCAATTGGGCTTAGACTGTGCTAACATGATGAGTTGTGAGGGTAGATATCTGAACAGAGATAGGAATCTTGATATTGTTCTAGTAATCTTTTTGTAGGTTGGTATAACCTTGTGTTAGTGGCGACCTACTTTGCAGGTTAACAATCTTGCTTAGTGAGTTATGTTTTGAACTTTGTTGATGTGCTTATGATGTGATAACCCAGTTTAGGTTTGAAATCTAAACATGGGAACTTGAGGTGTTATGTGTTACCTTCTATGCTATGAATCAACTAACCTAAGAGTTAGGTAATGGTTTATCTACGATAGACCATGTCAAGGGTAAGTAAGCGGACTAAGTGTAAACCTCAAGGTTAGATTTCGGGGACGAAATCTTTTAAGGAGGGGAGAATTGTAACATCCCGTTTTGGCAAAAATCGTATTACTGTCACTAGAAAATTTCACGATTTAAAATCGAGCGTTTTGATAGTATTTCGATGAAAATCGGATTATCGATCGATCGGATAAGTATGCGGTGCACTCACTTTTTTGGGTGCATTCAATGCACCCGCCTTATAATCATCATTCTGAGCAGGCGATTCATGTGAAAACGATGTCAATCATCACTTGTGGTATGATGAACCAGAACCACATGAATTTATACAAAAATCATTCAAGATTCACTTTAATTTGAATGATTTAGGGTTTAGGAATTTAGGGTTAGGGTTAGGGTTTACAATTTGGGATTTTGGGTTGAGATTCAAAATTGAAGGTTAATAGGTTAGGGTAATGGGTTGATTAGTTGGGATTCTATGTTATATTATCATATTAGACTAATACAACCCATTAAATTTCAAAATTTCATGTATTATGACCACTTTTAGAGGTGGGTGCACTGAATGCACCCAAAAAAGTGAGTGCACCGAAGTAGCCACTATATATATTCGGTCGGGGACGGACATATAAAGTCCCCTGTCCATTTCTTTTCCCCATCCGATATCTCTTTTTCCATTTCCGCTGCCGAGAGCAGAGCAGCGCGCGGAGAGTTCAGGGGAGCGACTGGAGAAAAATTCCAAAGCTCCAATCTTGAGCCATAGTGATTCAAAAATTCCGTAAGTAATACCTAATTCATCTATTCATCGTGATTTATCGATTTAGAGCTTTAAAACGAGTTTTTGGTTCAGGAATTTCTTGAATTCCCGATAAGCCAAATTAGGGTTTCGAAGTATCCGGAAGCCGGATTGAGCCCAAATTTCATATACGAGCTTCCTGCAGCGAGGTAATCAATCCTCTAGTTCTAATCCCTGAATTTCGGCGATTATTTAGGTCGGGGTCCTAATCGCTGAATTTAGCTCCGGCCAGGGTTTGATGTGTTTTTATCGAGATTTTGACCCGGAGCCTATAACTAATATTGACGGGGATACTGCAGGGGATATTAGGACAGTCTCGGATTTTAATTCGGGGTTCGTTCGTGAAATTGACGTTTTAGTACCGGAGGCTAAAACCGGTGTTTGAACGACCAGAACTGGTGATGGATTAGCACGGCATACCGGGTTTGTCGTATCACGATAATTATATTGATGCTTAGAATTGACCTAGGTGAACTAGAATGGCATGATTAGGGGCGTATGAACTTTTGTGCTATATGATGAACCCTGGACTACTGTATGATATTATTGACTTGCCCTAATCGAGATGGACCTTGTTGATGTTGATGATTTCGTTTATGTTGCAAATTGTGGGCTTGACTGTTGATATGCCTTATGATGGTTTGATAAGGTGATTGAGTATGATTTTTCATGATTGTTGTATTTGGATGTACAAGTGGGAAAATATATATCTCATGGTGATATTATGATATTTAAGGAGGATGACTTGCACGAGGGTTTATCCCGATGAAGTGCAATTATACGACTCCTGATTTACCTATGTTGAGCCAATTGTGGCCGGGTCAAGTACATGTGTAAGTAATGAATTATGATTAAGCAAGATGAGATATGAATCATGTATAAGGATATCAAATAAGAGTGATTTGGTCTCATGGTCAATTACATAGTAATTAGGGCTCCCCATGCTATTACTCCGTTATGATATGTTATGTCACACCCCTGATATGGTGTTGACCGTTGATTCATCATGAGATATGACCACACCCAGAGTGGTGTTGAGTCCGATATGACCACACCCAGAGTGGTGTCAGGTCCGATATGACTACACCGGCAGTGGTGGGTCCGATATGACCACATCCACGAGATGTTTGGTTCGTATTCCCGGGAGAGTAATTAGCATGGGAGTAGCCAGGCGCCTATAAGTAAAACATGATAAGACGCATATGCATAAGTCAAGGTGGTTGAGTCTTTTGCCCATTGAGACATGAGGATGGCTGAGGTCCGATCCTAGTGTTTTGATTTATTTGCTAGATGTATGGTAGGGGTATGCTCTGTTATGAACTCACGATGCTATGATTATCTCACTCAGCTATGAGCTGACCCTCTTTATCCTTTTTCTCTGCTTATGCTATGTGTAAGTAGATCATCCGCAGCAGCAGTAGATAGGTGTTAGGTGGGAGAGGAGCTAGAGTTGAAGTCAAGATGAGGTATGGTCTTCAACTATTCTGTGCTTGGACTACTACTCGGGATTTTGGCCAGTGATCCACACCTTTTTGTAAAATGTTTTGAGAACGTTTTTCATGTGCATACTAGCTTCTGATGTAGTGTGAGATATCCACAGATGTAGAAAGTTGATGATATGTGTATATGTTGTGTAACTGTGTATGTAGTGACGATTATGACATGTATAAGTATGGTATGTAGTTGCAGAGTACGAAAGTGTGACTATAGCTACGAAAGCCAATGTACATGGTTGTGAGTATATATGCATGTCTACGAGTGCAGGGATTCAGATGAATTATTTTGCAGGTCTAGTTGCAAGAACTGTTAGCCCATTACACGAGTAATTCATGTCGAAATTTTATTTGATTTTTTTTATAATTAGTGTAACACCCGAGATTAATTCCGCTGCAATTGTATGAACAATATGATTAGGCAAAACGTATAGGGTAGGGTGTTACAGGGACGACCTCTCGCCAGTCCCCTCTCCATCTCTCCATTTCAGGGGAAAACTCTAAATCAATTTCTGGAGTCCCCTCCCTCTCGAGTCTCGAGTCTCTACCAAAACTCCCTCCATTCCACTAGCAGGCGGCAGCAGCTCGATAGAGCAGCTTCCCAAGTCCGGCTGACCAGGACACCCATCTGCGACCGATTAGGCCTCGCATCGCCGACCCAACCTCCTATCTCCGAACGGTGCATGTCTCCGACCCTCCTCTGTCTTCACAACAACTACTACTTTTCTCCATCGCAAGTCCAATCATCCGCCACCGGATTCCGCGGCTGTAACTAGAGATCTTGAGAGAGGAGATAATTTTGGAAGCTATCTGTTTACACCTAAATTTATTATTGATTCAATTAAATGTCGCACTAATTAGTCTCGGCATTTAATTCGATGCCGCATGACAACAAACGGTGTCGTTGAAAGACAAGCAATGTCGCAGTACTTGAAACGACATTTTCGTGAGCGGCTTTGAATGTTAGTGTTAGGTTGGAAAAAGAGTGCTTTTTATTCCTTGTCGGAGAAGGATAAAAAAACAGTACCGTTTAGTGACAAGCAATGTCGCGGGTAGAACCAAGCGTTGTTATTTAGCTAAAAACGACACCGCGGATTAGAAACGACAGTGTTTGATATAAAATAATGTCGCGAGAAATTACACATAAACGATGTCGTGGTAGTAGAAAACGACATTGTTTCATGGGGTACAACGTTGTGAGATAAACCCAACAGTGTCGCAAAGATCCAACGACATCGCGAGGATAGGAAGCGACGTTGTTTAGCTTAAAACAACGTCGCGGTGGCGAGAGTTCAACAATGGCGTGTGTTGAAGTTGGTCAGGCGAACGAGGCAGATAGACGTACTCAAGGGATGGAGGAGCTGCTACATCCTGAAATCCTGCATCTCCGTCAATCCATGGAGGAGTTTCGCCAATCCATGAAGGAGTTTCACCAAGAGGTAAATCTCCAATTTAATAATCTTGAAAAGAAAATGTATAAATTTGAAAAAGACATAGATCGATGGTTTGATAAGTTGGATGACTATGTTTCTGATTTTAATATGTCAATACGTGGAGCCACGTATGATTTTGATGTGTTTAAATCTCGAACCATGTCTGTTGTGTGCCAGGATATGATGGTTGGTCGACTAATTAATGTCAATCAAACTCCATCGCCGATTGTGGCTACGACAGTGTTGCCAGAAGCGAATAAATCCAACATGTCCTTGCCGGTGAACAACATTGTTCTTAAGGACACACAAGTTGGAGGTGACTTGCAGAGTCGCAACTTGAGGATAAACATTGTCGTTGAGAATAATAATCAAGGTGGAGAACCTGGTCACAAGTACGTTGAGCATAGCAAGCTTGCGTATGATGGGTTGTCAAAGCAGCATCGCAATGATATTGAACCGCTCGGGGGGCATGAGATCCCATCTTGTGGTAGATTGAAGGAGAAACAACATTGCAAGTGGCGAAGAAGTTTGCCACATCCACCCTGTTTTAGGAAAAATCAAACTAGGGTTGACACAAACACACTTCGGTGTAGTGGCAGCCACGTGAAAAAATCCAATGCCACCAAAGTTGGCATGAATCAACAGAATCGTCCATGTAAAATTTCCCCAAAGACTCCACTGAGTGGACAGGGGGGCAAGTTCAATCAAGCCCGACATGGAGTTGCCACACCAGTGTTTCTGAGGAACAAGTCTGCCATGAATGGTGGATAGGGGGGCAAGTCCAATAATGCTCAACCCCTTCCAACTTCACGTGGAAACTCAAATGCTGCATAGTTGTGTGATAGGTGCAAAAATCAAGATTGCAATTAGGGGTGGGCAACGGGACGGGACGGGATACCCGTCCCGTTTGAAACGGGTACCCAATCCCGTTTGAAGAGCAAAGTCCATCCCATGTCCCAAACCCGTTTGGGAAACGGGTACCCATTACCCGTACGGGACGGATAACGGGTACCCATACTACCCGTAAATACCCAAAGTTTGAATCATTACAACTTTAACAAAAATTTAAACATAACTTGTACCTGCTTAACAATCACAAAATCCATATGAATTACAAAATCCATCCCAATCACACTATTACAAATACTCGGTTTACAATCTGCTTAACAACTAGTTAAGAAATAAAGCATACTAATAAAGCATTCTAAGCATTCCAACTGACAAGCCTATTGCTGTTTTGCATTATGCATTCCACTGATCCCCTTGGAGAGACATTCCTAGAGGTGATATTGGTCATTCTCCTGCCACCTGTTGGTGTCTTTCTTCGATAATCTGCAACCTGCAAAAATATATAGGGGAAAGCTCAATGCTGGCCGCTGCACCTGTTCAACCAAACTGTCTCGTGTCCATAACTTTGTCATTATCTTTGCTAATCAACTAGGTATAACAATTATATATGTGTCCCAGCCTCCCATGTAATTGGTGCGATAAAAGCAATTATGTAAGAATCGCAGCACAACAAATAAGACGCTACTCATTACCTTGAAATGATCAGAAGTTGACGGCTGGGTGGAATGACCAAAGTGCGACGACCGACGGTCGATAGAGGCTGAGGTTGGTTGGCTTTCGGCTGGGCTACGGCGAGTCGGCGACGGGGAATCGCAATAGAGTTGTCGCCGAACAGAGCAGGCTGGCTAGGCTCCGGAGATTCAGATTGCCGCGACGTTTGGAGAGTTGAGCTGCTGGCTGCGCGGATTCAACTATCGAGAACAGAGGTTGGACTCGGAGAGGACTAGAGGAGATGAGGAATCGAAGAGAGTTGAGTTTTTGGCTGCGCGGTACGCCTTCCTGTTGAGGAGAGTTGTCGACAAGGGAATTAGAGGAAAGGCCGAAAGGGTTCTGAGCAATTTGGTTGTGGCTGGGCTGGGCCTTAAGGGAGTTGAGAAATGGGCTTTATGCATTTGTATAATGAATGGGTATAACGGGTACCCATATTATCCAAATGGGTATTTGCGGGTAACCCATGGGTACCCAATGTAGGAACTTACAAACCCAAGTCCCATCCGTTAAAAATATTACGGGTAATATGGGTACCCATAACCCTAAAAAAATGGGACGGGTACGGGTATACCCAAATACCCGTTTCCCGTTGCCCACCCCTAATTGCAATGCTCGCACTCGTGTTGGTGGAGCTCGCAATCGTTACTCCCAACAATATGGTGAGGGTGTGCAACTTACAAAACAAAACCAGCCTGAGCAAGCGAGGCCGCATGGTCGACTCGGCAAGACAAAGATGCCAAAAAAATATGGAAGTCTGGCCGAGAGTGAAGAATACCGGTGATTTTTCATGTCACCGACCAAAACTGATGGCTGAGGTAAAGCCAAATCGTGCTTGTAGGATCTCAAACAAGGATGATCGAGATAAACGAGCTGAAAAGTTTCAATCCAGCACCGAATGTCAAACTTCTCGGTCGTGTGTAAAGCCAGTTGTGATGCGTCATGGCGTTCACAGATGGCTTGTTTGGTTTGATCCGTGGAGTTGGCAATGGGCCTGGACTTTTGGCAGGATGGTTTATGTCAAAGTCGACCTTGTTTTTGTTTAACTGTTACTAAGATAAATAAAATGTGGCTAATTTAGGCCACACGATAAATAAATAAATAAGAAAAAAATTACTATAAAAAATATTTAAGCGGCATTGCAGAGGAAAAGCAACGACATTATTAACAATGATGCAAGATGGTTTGATCTTGTTTTTCGATGTTGTAAGCCATTATTCCATGAGGAAAGAAGTAAACAAGTTTGTTCTTGTATTTTGGCTTATGTCAGCGCTACCGCTTCATTTTTTCTCTTCTTCTTAACAACAATGTTGAATCCGCAACATGGCAGAAGTTCTTGGCAAAAATTAATTAATTAGTTAGTTAATTAAAAGAAGCCAAAACGGTAATGTTGGAGAAGAAAGAAGGGTAGGAATTTACTAGACACGTGGTGTGCGAGATCTGCTTTGAGCCATTTATTTACTGTGAGCCAAGCAGCATCGCGAGCCGCCCACTCCGCTTTGCATAATTTTAGCACTTGTGAACCAATGTTGCAAAAGTATTGGTCCCGTTTAGGTATAATGAGAGTATGTGACTCAGGTATTGATGCAGTGGTGCCATTTAATCTTTCGATGTTTTCTCAACAACGTTGTTGGAAACCACAATGCAGAGTATTAGTTATGGCCGAATAAATGGAAATAAAAATAAAAATAAATTAAAGTCGGCCATAGCAAACCAACGTTGTCGAGGGTTTAAACCACGTTAGTGGTAAATCCAATTTGGAGCAGCATTGCGGAAAAATATAGTCCTTTTATTTATGGCCAAGCAAGATTACAATTTACAATATTGTTATGATGTATGTTGGCCGGGGAAAAAAAATATGTCAATGCAGTGTTGCGGCTGTAATATGGCTAACGAACTTTACTCATCAGTGTTGCAGGGAAAGATGCCACGGTTGAGTGTGGCTAGCGAATAAAAAAAATAAAATTATTATCAAAATATAATCAAGCAGTATTGTTAGGAAGAGCCACAACGTTGTCATTAATGGTTCAAAATGGCAAGCGGTGTTGTAATACGCCCCTGGAGGTGTATGTTATCAAAATCACGCAGCTAACGACTCAATCGAAAAACCGATTGAGTTCGAATCAAGAACGAAGCGTTCTTAATACGAACTTGGATAAAACGGAACCAAAGGACGATTCCACACCTGGGGAACGCTCGATTGGTATAAAAGGTAGATGCCCGACCACGATTGAAGTGACTATTCAATTGATACAAGAGCTCACGAGCTTGGAATCCACCAAACTCAACACAAGTCGCAACTTGCACAAAAACCAAAAGGTTCTCAATTCGATTAATCAAAGTCTAAGTTTTTACAACGTAAATAGAAGGCTATTTATAGCCAAGAAAACCTAATACAAACCTAGATGAACAAGGAAACAAATAAGGTAAAATTCTACTCTAAAAAGGTTACAAAATTCGGACACAAACTTCCTTTCTTGAAGCACAAGTAAGTTGCCCGCAAAACAGTCAAAAGGCAGCTTTCTCGCGCCTTTCGTTCGAGGCCTTCCCGAACTCCAATTCTTCATCCAATTCCTTCCCTTTGTTCACAAACATACCTAGTTTCACGTTGTGGACGCCTTTTGACTTGAATCTCATCCATGCTCCTTGAATTGAGCTCCAAAGTAGGCTTCACAAAACAGTTTTCTGCCTTAGCCATTTTCTGGCAGTTTTCCAGTTTTGAGGTAGCAACTTTGAGGCCTTGGAAAACAACCTTAATGACATCTTCTGGATCCACAAAGCAAACCATTGGAAAGAGGGAAACTTTATCTGCAAAACAAACCCTTAAAATTGAATTTATACCAAGCCAATTGAGAGAACCATGCCTCCAAAGTATGTACCCTGAACATGGATTTTGACTTGGCCAAATTCTGCCATTCTTCTTCCCAACTTCGTTAGCTTCTTTGTCGAGTAATTGTGACGTGAATGGTGGGCAATTTGGGATCATATCATGTTGTTTTCTCTTTTCTCAACAGTGTTGGAGGGGCACACAACACCGTCGGATCCACAACAATGTAGGATTTTTGGCGAAAAATATAAGCAATTTAAAATTCACATAGCTGCGTTGCTGGATAAAAGAGAACAAAGCTGCAAAAACGGTGAAGGAGTGAAGAAACAAACATGTTTTGGGACAAACATCAGCGTGGGATTTAAAAGCATTGTTGTTTCTGGCCAAGGATTAGTAAAAAAAAACAGTAATAATGGCTGCAACAACGCTGTTAAATAATAATAATAATAAATTTGGCAAAGGTAACACGTATAAGAAAATCCACAGCGTTGTAATGGGTCTTGGCAGCAGTGTTGGCCGAAAACGTGTCGTAGTGCGAGAGGAAAAATAGGATCTCAGGTTAACGAGATCTAAACAACACTGTCGCTGCAGCAGCGATGCAGGCCTGCTTGCGTGACATTGCAGGGATTTTAACTACCTGCTAGCTAGGGGAAGAAAGAATAAATAAATACAAAACGTAGCCGTTCAAAACAAACATGGTTGCAGATTCAACTTAGAGGTATGACAACGTTATTTTTTTCCATACATGGCTATATCAATACAACGATGTTCTTGCGTGATGCAGTGATTTGTTTGTTTAGTTATTAAATATTTGGGTCCTGTTTAACCAAAGGTTTGTTCTCCTCTGGTAACGTTGGCATGGTTGAGTTTAATCATGTTGCCAAAATTTGGTGTGATATAAATATTATCAGGCATGGTAACTTGGCAAACATCTTTCCTTCTGCCAATTCCATCTAGGTCTATTGATAAGAAAATTTTAGGTGGTATATTTTATGTCAACAACTTGGTTCATAAATTCATATAAACCAAGTTGCGGGGGCATTGTTTACACCTAAATTTATTTTTGATTCAATTAAATGTCACACTAATTAGTATCCGCATTTAATTCGATGCCGCATGACAACAAATGGTGTCGTTGAAAGACAAGCAATGTTGCGGTACTTGAAAAGACATTGTCGTGTGTGGCTTTGAATGTTGGTGTTGGGTTGGAAAAGGAGTGCTTTTTATTCGTTGTCGGAGATGGATAAAAAACAGTACCGTTTAGTGACAAGCAATGTTGCAGGTAGAACCAAGCGGTGTTGTTTAGCTAAAAACGACACCGCGGATTAGAAACGACAGTGTTTGATATAAAACAATGTCGCGAGAAATTACACATAAACGATGTCGTGGTAGTAGAAAACGACATTGTTTCGTGGGGTACAACGTTGTGAGATAAACCCAACAGTGTCACAAAGATCCAACATCATCGCGATGATAGGAAGCGATGTTGTTTAGCATAAAACAACGTTGCGGTGGCGAGAGTTCAACAATGGCGTGTGTTTGACGATGTCGCGGACTCGAAGAGGTTGCAAGCTCAATGTCGTTTTGCCTAGTCTAAGCTCAATGACGTTGCAAGTTCGGTTAGCTGCAATGGAAAACAATGCCGAGATACTAAGGGGCAATGTTGTTTAGGCGAGAACAATGTCGTTGTTTATTTTGTGGACATGGTTGTTTGGAGGATTGAACCGTGGTGGAGAACTATGGATTTTGGCTCAACGTCGTTTTGGCTAAGTCTCTACAGAGCAGTTTCACACTCGAGGGAGAATCACGCTAACAAGAGTTAAGAGGAGATCAAGGCAGTTGAGGCACGTCGGAGTTCAGGACAGAGCACTTGAGGAAGCAATTTCACGAAGCATGAAGGCTACGTAGATGATTTCAGATAAAATCATCGGAGCAAGGAGAGAGAAGGAGAACCAAGAAAAAAACACAGAACAACTCTGTCAAACTTTACCTTTCTCTGTAACTCCTTCGTGGAGCTCTCCTTCCAGGAAGGATCTCCATAGTCATAGTCGTAGCGTAGTGGCAGAGCTCTCCACAGGAATCTCCATAGGAGTAGTCGTAACGTAGATTCCTCAAAAACTCAAACACCCTCGTTCGAACGTAGTTTGGAGAGGTGCGAACCATAGTAATGGTCGCGTTGGTTAGAAGTCAGAGGTGCATCGATCAGATCAACATCGCACGGCGGTGGATATTTGACGGTCACGTTGATTTCACCATTCAGAGGTGCATCAATCAAATCATCATCGCACGGAGGTGGATATTTGACGATCGTCTCGATTTCAGCAATCAGTGGTGCATCCGATCAAACAGCACCGCAAGAGTTTCCATCGCGAAACATCAAATCAACATCGCCGGAAACAAATTCGGCACCGGCGATGGATATTTGGTTTCGCAGGAAAACACTATAACTCCAGTCCTCGTAGTTGATTCTGCCCCCAACCTCAAGTCCTAAGGACACCCTCTTGCCATTCCATAATTACTAGTACTGTAATTATCTTCTCCATTCATATGTGTTCTTCTAGCAGTGTTGTAATGGAAATATTGATGCAAGGATGAGCTTTTCGATTAATGTATTGTGATTTGTGAGACAAAGTCTGCTTTTTATTGTAGCTGTGTAATGTATATATTGCAGCTGTAATGGGTATATTGTAGCTGATATGATATGCGTTCTTTTGAAAGTGTTATAATTGAAATATGAGCATTTCTACTATGCTATATAGTATTGGTATTTTAATGTACAATTTGAAGTTGTATCATAACATTAAATGTATAAGTTTAGGATGTACCATTAAGCAATTTGTACCATTATGTTATGGTACAACTTTACAAAAGTTGTACCATCATATAAAGGTACAAGTTCAAGTTGTATCATAAAAGAATTTGTACAAAAAGTATAGGATAAATGCCACATTTGGTCACTGAGATTACTAAATTGTGTCATGTTTAGTCACTAGAAAATTTTAATATCAATTTTGGTCACTCGAATTACTGAAACAAGTCACATTTAGTCACTCTCCCGTTAGTTTCCGTCCAACTTCATTAATGGAGTTGGATGGAAACTAACGGGAGAGTGACTAAATGTGACATGTTTCATTAATTCGAGTGATTAAATGTGACACGTTTCAGTAATTCGAGTGACCGGAGTTGGACGGAGGCTAATGGGAGAGTGACTAAATGTGACTTGTTTCAGTAATTCGAGTGACCAAAATTAATATTAAAATTTTCTAGTGACTAAACATGATACGATTTAGTAATCTCAGTGACCAAATGTATCATTTACGCAAAAAGTATATGTACAATTTGAAGTTGTATCATAACGTTAAAAGTACAATTTCAAGTTGTACCATAAAAGCAAAAGCCTATATCATTAGTGCTATATAGCATCGTAAAATTTCTCTTGAAAAATTTGTTGTACTTTTGTGGAATTGCATTGATGTCGAATTTTATTTAATGTAGTATATGTTGAACTTTATATTTTTAGTTGTTTTACATGATACATAAAAAACTTACATTTTTCGCTTTGATTCGACGCTTTACGATTTTATCTATTGACCGTTTCTAGGTAGAAACGCACTTTTGACTGCATTGATTATTATTATTATTATTATTATTATTATTATTATTATTCATTTGTATCTCCATTTCCTATGTACGAAATCTCTTTGTCATTTGGATGAGATGAATCCTAGTTATTCGTGTTTATTTTCATATGATATCCTTGATTTACCTTGTGAGTTATCAATTAAAGTCGACCTCTGAATTGTTAGGTATATTCCATTGTATGATGAGGAGGGTATCCCCATATGCATGATAGAACACTGAGAAATGGAAGAGATTCATCGAACTTCCAAGATATGGAGGGCGAAGGACCTTTGGATTAGGGTCAAACCTAATACGAAAACTTAAAGAACGACTTAATGCTTTTATCAATTGATTCTAAGTCAAAGCGGATATCAGATCTAGGGTTAATTGAATGATAGTGTGTTACTACGTGAGGGTATATGGTTTAGCACTATTTTGAAAATTTCTAAGATTTGGGAATAATAAATCAAATATGTATTGCATCTCATTGATTCTTAAGAACTAGCTAAGGGGGTTCAAATATCAAAAATGCATTATCTATTGGTTTTATTTTAGTTAAATTGAGTTAATGTCGTTTTCTACTTTAGTAGGTTATTAGTTGGTACAATTACTATAAGAACCGGTTAGATAATAGTAAACATAGCTATGTCATCGTCTCTTAATCCAAATTCCTGAGTATAATTTTTAATCTTCAAAAAACAACCAATGATCTAAAGGAGGGCCAAGGTTGTGGGGAACACCTGAAGAAAAAGCAACCAATGATATCAAGGAGGGCCAAAGTTGCGGGGACCACTTTTACATTGTTTCTTTTTAATTTTGTTTAGTTATTTTATGTGGCATTTTTAACCAATGAAACTCATTTTTATCAAAATCTTGACCATTCAATTGATATTTGAAGACAAAATTACATAAAAAAAAAATACAAATCTAAATCCTAACTACTAAAAAGCAAGGGAACCAAAATAAGGTGTCGAACTTATGGAAAGGAGTAAACCGGGTGATCCACCATCTACCTGGAGCTAATATGTGGAATGTCAGGAATGGAAGGCAAGCCTTATTTTGGGAGGACCGTTGGCTGCAAGATGGTCCCTTATAAACCATCAGTTAAAGTGATTAACTAATTATTTCTACTATAAAATGTATCTCGGAAATTGCTCAAATATTATGGAAATGTCCATATCGAATAATTATGAACAAATATATAAAATTCAAATTGAAAAACATAAGTTTATCTATTCATAATTTAGAATTACTAAATCCTAAACAAAAAAATATAACCTTCTCGTTACAACTGTTTATGTTTTCGAGAAAGCTAGAAGACCATTTTAGCCTTAAAACCTATAATTGTTAGCCTCTGCATTTTGGGTAACCCGATATAGATATTTTTATTGGGGTAAAGAGATATTTTATTTTTTCTCTTTGGCTTATGGATAGCCTTAGCGCAAGGTTGTCAAATCAGTTGATATTGTTACGTCGGTTTAACAAATGTTATGGTACGAACAAAGTACAACATATATAGTGTTTGATTTATGCCTGTATTAACAATATACGTAGAAAAGTTAGAAACTATTAACACAAATGAATTGCACATAATAGGAAATATCCCAGAGACAATATGCATATATGCGACGTCCGTATTTAAATAAAACACAACATTAAAATAAAATAACAAATCATCAATTTTATATAATATTTCACGTCAAGCTTCAAATATTTATACTTAAACACAACAAATAATATCAACATCCATATATTAATAAAATGCAATATAAGAAACGAACTTGAACCCTCATATTTAATACATAATTTTTTATCAATTAAATTAAAAAAACCAACATTTTGTTTAGAAACTGAAAAATTGATCACACCGATCATACCACTGGACCTACCAATTAATCAATTTTAACTAATGCTTCGTACCGGGATATTCCAATCAACTTATGTCGAATACGAATTAAAACCGAGTCTATACTCTGATTTAACAAAATTTAGTTATGGTGCTAACAACTTAAGCTGTTAGTAGATACTCACAAGGCATGATTGTTGTCCACGTGGCCGAGCCGAGATATGAGGGTGGGGGAGGAGCGGCGCCGGCATGTGAGGGGAAGGAGTTGAAGACCAGGTTGGCTGAACCAAGCCCCCTTCCACATGTCAAGACAAGTGGCCCCACAATTCAAATTTCACCCACTTTTTCTGAAGAAAAAAAAAAACAAATATTTGAGGTTTAGATCCGGCTTCTCTCACTCTCTTTGATTTCTCCATGCATCTCTCTCTCTCTCTCCTCGTCTGATCTCTTTGTTTCTCTCACTCTTTTTTCATTTCTCCATGCCTCTCTCTCTCTCTCTCTCCATCTACTCTCTATGTTCTTAGCTCAAATCGAAAAGCCTCTAGAGCTTAAATCGGAGAACCCTCCGGAGCTCTTTACAATCGAAGATCCGAAAATCACATCTCACAAAGTTCTCATAGGTGGTTGAGGCAAGATGAAGAAGAAACAATACTAGAAAATAGTAAAGTCTTCCTCCTCCTCCTCCTCCTCCTCCTCTCTCTCTGTCCTCTACTTCATCCTTCATCTTGCTTATTGTGATTCAATCGAGTTTCGGAGGGCAATTGTTCTGGTTTCATTTAGGGGAAGGGGCAAGAAGCTTCAAAGGTGAGCGAGATATGACATTTTTGCATATCCACACCGTCCTCGTTGAAATATCACTAGGCGATTCCATTTCTAGGATTCCATTTTTCTTTCGATTTTGTTTCTTGGATTCTGATTTTGTGTTTCAAAGAAACAAGTAGTGTTTGAATGTTGGATATCGGTTTAGTACGCCTGGGATACCAGTTGTTTGAATGTGGATATTGTTTCGTAATTGATTAACTGGATATTATTCTGTTAGGTCTAGAAATTAGTCTACGTTGTTTGGATATTATTATCACAATTAGTTTTGTGAGGTCAAAATATTAGTTATTTGAGGTGTTGATATTAACATGTGCTTTCAAATATTAATTCTGTTTGAATTTAGGGTTTCATGGATTCGAATTTGGAGGTTCTGGGTTTTGTTTGTTTATTTGGTAGGTTATTGTTATGTAATGCTAGATGGGGCCATCATGGATATCTTTTCATCGATTTGGAATACTAGTTGATGTTAGTGTTGATATAGTTCTTTTTGCTTCGTGGAATACTGGTTCATTGAATGATCCATATCATTTTAGCAGACGTGAGATATTAGTTTTTTGAATATGGATATTGTTTCGTAATTGATCGACGAGATATTATTCTGTTAGGTCTGGATATTAGCCATGGAATTTATGGATATTAGTTTGCGTTGTCGGGATATTTTCCTCTCATATTAGTTATATGAGATCCAACTATTAGTTATGTGAGGTTTAGATATTAATTTGTGCTTTCTGGATATTAGTATTGTTATATTAATTGTGTTTGCTTGAATATTAGTAATGTTATGTCTAGATATCAATATGCTCGGCGTGGATATTAGTTAACTGGTATTAGTTATGTGAGGTCATAATATTACTTAAGTGATGTTTGGATATGAGTCTGTGTCTACTGAATATTAGTTATGTGATATTAGGTCTGTGTAGCTGAATATAGTTATTTAATGTCCGGATAGTAAATTCAATTGTTTGGATACTAGTCTGTGAGGTGTAGTTGAATGTCTAAATATATTCTACTCATGTGTTTCGGGGATTTTGCACACACCTGCAAATTAATATCCAAATAACACAGCCAAATATCCGATCGTCCTAAACTAATATACACATAGTTTAATAAAGACATGAATACTGGGTAGATGAAGGATGGATACTGAACACATAATAATAGTTCATTTCAACGATTATACTAGTAAGTAGATAAATATGGATAAGACTCCCCCACAACATGAATACAATTTCATTGGTGTTATCGTCATCATCTGACTCTGAATCGAAAATAAAAAACAACTCAACAAGGACATCAAGAAACATTGGCACAAACCAATCCATGTAAAAGTCACACCCCTTGTCATACACGTTCATATAGACACTCTTCTTAATAATGGATATTAGTTATCAAACTAATATTTCAACAATGATACAAATTCAGTAGATAAACATCCATACAAAATAAATATCCAAACCACCAAGACTAATATCTCACTATCGCAGACTATTATTCGTTCACCATAACAAATATCCACACCACCTAAACTAATATCTTATCGTCTCAGACTAATATGCAATCATCCAAAATTAATATTCTCACTATCACATAATAATGTCCACTACACACAGACTAATATCTGATTATCTCATACTAATATCCGATTACACACACAAATATCCACACACCAAAAACTAATATCCTTCCATCACATAATAATATCCTATTACCATAGACAAATATCGAACCACCCTACAATGTGTTCATAACCATTTATGTGATATCGTCTTCTAAACTCTAAACCATAAACCTAACCCTAAACCAAAACCCTAACCCTAACTTTGAAACCCTGACCCCCTGAACCCTAAACTATAAACTATAAATCCAAAACCTAAAACCTAAACCCTAAACCAGAACCCGAACCCTAAACCAAAATTCAAACCCTAAACCCTACACTCTCCACTTTTCCCATTTTTTTCCCCTTTTCCCTCCCACGTTGTCCACTTTTCCCATTTTACCTACTCACACTATGGGTGGTCTAAAACTATCCACAATGTGAGTAAAGTGGAGAAAATGAGAAAAAAGGAAAAGTGGGGGAATACCTAGCAAACAAATGAGAGATGCAAGGGAGGGGGAGGGGTCCACTGTCGGGTCCGCACATAGCTTCTTTTTATTTATATTTTTCGTTTATTTTTGTTCTAAGTTATGTGTTTTAATAGTTTTCTATTATTGTGAGGTGTTTTGGTTGATTTTATCCCCAACGGATAGAATCAATGACGTTATGTTTAATTAGTGATGAAAACAGTTATGTCCAAATTGAAAAAAAAATATCAAAATATTCGTATTAATTAATCATTACTGACTACGTAAAAATAATGATCATTATATAATAATAAAGTGACGAAATCAACCTATAAATTGATTTTAATAAAAACATTCTAACCAATTACCCACATTGTGAGCAAAACCTTCCTCTCCCCTTCTTTCTCCTCTTTTCCCAAATTTCCCTCCCACCCACATTGTGGATTAAAAGATAAAGGTGGATGGACGATGGGGTGGTGAGACTGAGACAAAAATCACTTTTTTTTTCTTTTTTTTTTCTGAAATTGTTGAGAAGTGTTTGTTTGTGTGTGTTTTATTGTGATTTCGTATTGATTACGTCATATTTAATTAGTGATAAAAAAAATTTATCTTCAAATAAAAAAAATTATATCAAAATATTCGTACTAATTCATTATCACTAACTATGTAAAAATAATGATTATTATATAAAAATAAAGTGAGGAAATCAACTATAGTTTGTTTTTACAAAAAAAAAAATACTAAACCAATTACCCAATTTCCCCACCCCATATTCGGACCAAAACCTCATTCTATCCCTCTTTTCTCTATTTTTCCACCTTTCCCTACCGCCAACATTGTGGATGGTCTTAGAACATCTTTAGTGTGGGGCCAAAATTTCATAAATTTGGCTCCAACCCACTTTAGTGGGGTTCCAAAAATGTATAAAATTGGACTGTGTCAGAATTTGGGTCTAAATTTGGACCACAAGCAGCCAAAAAAATCCAAACCGTGCGGCACCACCAGGTTGGGGACGGGTCTGGATAGTATAACAACACTTACCCCCTGTTTTTTTACGGAGGAAAAGGGGGTGAAGGAAAGTGTTTGAAGGAAAATTAAATTCCCAATGCACTTTCCCTTGTTTCTGAAAGAAGGGGGGAAGGGAAAAGAAAAGAAAATTTACTGTACCATCAATCCCTCCAAATTGGAGGGAAAGAAGAGAGAAGAAGAAAAAGTTGGCCCTTTTTATTTTTCTTTTTTGTTATCTCTCTCCTGCATCATCTCTCTCCTCCACCATCTTCACAATTCACAAGTCACAACTCATCAAAATAATATAAAAATATAATCAAATTATTCAATTCTTACATACCCAATAAAATAATATATCCATTACAATTTCCAATACACATTTTCCTTCCCACTTTCCTCCATAAAACATCATTTTCTTTCCAATTTCCTTAACCTCCTAATCATCCCTCCCCTCCTAATTCCCTTCCCCTCCCCTCCATTTTCCTCCCTTCCTTCGGAAACAGAGGGTTAAAGTGTTGTTATAGTAACATCATAATTCACTAAGGGCAAAAGAGTAAATTACACAGAAAGTAATAAAATAATTTGATTAAAATTCACTATCTTCTGTCCAGATCTAATCTTCCTTCAACCCCATTACGATGCTTCTCCTCCGCTCCCCTTCTTTCCCGTCACCCGCCGCCCCTGCTTCTTCCCCGCCACTCATGCTTCTTCTGTCATCGGGCGTTTGATTTCGCCATCGGCGGCGCCAATCCGTATCTCTACCATCGCCGGCACCATCGCATCAGTTGCATCGTCGGTGAAATTGCCGTTGAATTCACTGTTTGCTCGTGATTGAGCTCGGGATTGGAGGAAAAACTGTCGTGGTTGAGCTCGGGATTGGGGAGAAGAAGGCTTCTGATGGATTGTCGTCGTAATCTCAATCGATATATATAATTTAGGTAGAACCCCCAAACGAGCCATTTCGCCGCGGCGTTGTCTAACATGACCTAGGCGTACGCGTGGGTAAGTTTAAGCGTGCTTGCTTTTAGGACAATGATTTTTATTGCGTAATTGTGCATTCTTTCTGCTGAGAAATTGATTATGTTTAGGCTTCATACATACTGCTAAGGTTTGGGGGTTGAGATGATTAGGGGAAGAGAGAGCAAAAGGTAGCTACTAGCTACAGATGGATTTTGAAAGCGTACCTTGTGGTAGCGCTGGGTGTCGTGGCGGTGTTGTCTATCTTTTTTTGGTAAAGCGCGGTGTTCTCTATCTGTCGAGAAGAAGGAAGAAGAATGAAGAGTAGGACTGTGCGAATTTATAAAAACACACCAAAAATCTTGTAATATAAATAATAAATCTCCGGAAACATACTAGGTACACCATAAACAACACCACAAATATTTTTAAACCACACCAGAAACTTCATAATGCATACTACAAATCACCTAAAACATACTAGAAATACCACAAAGCAAACCACAAGTTTTTCATAAGCACACCAGAAACCTCCTAATGCAGACCACAAACGTGATAAAAAAAACCATAAAAAAGTAAACCAGAAACCTCCTAATGCATACCACAAATCCCCTAAAACAAACCAGAAACCCCACAAAGCAAACAACAACATTTGCGAAAGCACACCAGAAACCTCCTAATGCAAACCACAAACACGGTAAAGCAAACCACAAAAACAAACCAGAAACGTCCTGATGCATACCACAAATCTATTAAAACAAATCAGAAACCCCGCAAAAGCAAACCACAATTTTTTTTAAAGCACACCAGAAACTTCTCAATGCAAACCAGTAACACGATAAAGCAAACCAGAAACTTCTCAATGCAAACCACAAACACGATAAAGCAAACCACAAAAGGCATACAAAAATATGAGAAATCAAACCATAAATCTCACAATGCAGACCACAACATCCGGTGGTCGTTGGCCAATGACCGGTCAACGAAGACCGTTGACCGGTCAATGAAACCCGTTGACCGGTCAATGAAATCCGTTGACCAAACTCCGATGACCGTCAGTGAGTAGATTCCGGCGCCGATAGGCATATTCCGGTCCCGATACCTAGATTCCGACGCCGGTGAGCATATTCCGACCACGGTGAGCATATTCCGGCGACGGTGAGCATATTCCGATGAGAAAATAGCATATTCCGGCGATAAAAAGGTATATTCCGGTGACCGGTGACCGATGGCCGAATTCCGGCGACCAAAATTTTGGTCCGAAAATAAATTTTTTTTATTTATTTTTTTAATTATTATTTAAACATATTTTTCATAATGACAATTATACCCCTGTTTTGATTTTACACTAGGTCAACTCATCTAATAAAAAGTCATCACAACCCTACCTTCCTATTGGTTGGAGACTAGTGTTGTTACAATAACAACAAAAGGAGTGTTGTTATACTATCTAGTCCCGTTGGGGACGGGCGACGCACCAAAAGGGAGGAGGAGTCAGACGCACGCTCCATTCATATTATTTCCCGCGCGTGGGAGTCATCTCCCATGTAGCGCTTCTTCAGTTTTGGCCAAGGGGATTTAGTTTAAAGAGACATACAAAATGGTGGAGAATAGTGCAAATAGAAGCCATTTAATGAACAAAGGGATTTAACTTAAGTATGTCATTTTATGAACAATAATGATGGAGAATATAAATATTTAATTTAGAATTGTTGAACTAGTTATTGTGGTTTTATTATTGATGATGTAATATTCTACATGAAAAAATTATGTCAGAATTTAAAAAAATTGTATCGAAATGTTCATCGTAATTAATTATTAGTATCTATATAAAAATAATGAACAAATTTTGTAATTAGAATAATGAAATCAACACTAAACTGGATTATGAGTTCATGTCAAATTCTTGAAATTTGGACTTTTGAAACTTCCCCACTAATGCAAAAACACTTTTGGAGATGCTAGATTTAGAATTCTAGCCTCAAATTTTGTATTTTTGGAACCATTCACTAAAGATGGTCTTAGGGTCAGAATTAAATAAAGGATAATTTGGGCAATACTCCATCAAACCATAATATAAATAATAATTTTTGCCGACCGTTTCCCACAATCGCCTACTCTCTCCCATACTCTCTGTCTCAATCAAGGAAACTGTCTTCTTCTCTCTCGGCGAAGCAACCAAATCTCCGGCCGAAGTCGAATAATCAAGTGTTGCCCTTAATCGCGACAGCCTAGCCCGCCGTTCTTACCATCATCGACGAACAGGACGCCTCAATGATGTTGATTTTGCCGCAGTGAGCAAGCCCATTTTGACTCAACCTTGTCCCCGCGACGTCGCAACGAGGCCGACTTTGTCGAAGCAACGCCGATGGCGCCCCCAACGTCTCTCTATGTTGGTGGAACTCCACCTCTCGACAACTTGGGGGACCATACTTACGTCTCTATTCCTGCTCAGTTCTCCATCCCAATCGTCTCTCTAAGTAAAGTGGTTGTACACAAGGAAGCAAAATGGCAATGGGGATTTTTACATATCTGTAGTACTAATTTTCATATTTGTAGTACTAATTTTTCATATTATGGTAATGATTCTCAATGACAATGGTTTATAGTAGTAGCGATTTACAGATCTGATAGAAGATTTATAGTGTAGTAGTGGTTTTTTGGTAACTTTTTTTTGCGCTGATCGAGGGCAACAACTTATCATTATACAAAAAAATATATATCAGTACAAGAAATTCATGAATCACTCAGGATGACAATTAAATAACTAAAATAAAATTGTTAAATCACTACTAATAATAGTTAAATAACTACAAGAAAATATAACATCGTGATGAGTATAAATATATTATTGTTATTAATTATTGTGGTATGTTTGGAGGAATCGGCTTCTGTAGCCAACATGGGGGAATAATTAGTGTTATTAAGGGTAGGGATAATTATAGTAAGGTTTAGTGTTTGATTAGGATTCGTACGTAGGGGATTGGGTGGAGTGGCGGCCAAGCTAGGGTCGAGTATTGTTAGTTTGTATTAGGTTTTCTCGTGCTTTCTTATAAATATGTACTTTGTGGTTCAGTCTTAAAAATCAAAGAAGAAGAAAACTCCTAATTTAGTTGTTTTAGTTTATTTATCGTTCTTGTGCTGCGATGCTTGATCCGTCAATGCATCAATTGGTATCAGAGCCTGGTTCCGATGAACCGAGCTCGCTGCTCCAGCTCCCAGGACAGATATCGTCAACGTTCGACCACCAACGTTGGAAAGAGGTCCCGCGAGCAACCACGACGCCGTCGATAATGCAGAAAGTCGCTATGCCTGATCGATATCAGTCTATACGTGATATGCTGGAAGAACAAGAGCTTCTTGATCGTATGGAGGAAGCGGAACGATTTGAAAAAATCTGTCGCCGTCGATCTTCGTCCAACCACCAGTCACGATTCCCTACGCAGTCCTCGTAGACGCAATCATATTCATCCCCATCCTATCAAGCGCCGCCAAAGTTCCCAGGGCCAACGATGAGAGGCGTCCACCAGGGATTGCTAGAGGTCACGACCTCACCCACTGCTGCTACTGTCGTTGCTGAACGGGGCGCAGGAAGTTACCTACCGCCACTGGACGTTCGCCATGCACCATTGGAGGTTACGACCTCATACACTGCTGCCGACCTCGATGATGGAGGTCACGTCAGAGACTGCCGGCCGACCCAAGGTCCCCCCGAAGGATCCCTTGACGAATCCTTGCTGGATTCCATCAAGCAAGAGTTTAAGGAGATGCTACAATCCCTCGATAAGCAACGCGAGGAGAGGAAGGCCTTCTTCTCTAAACAGCAGGAAGACCATCGCGACTTCCATGTCGCAACTGCAACCACCGCGGTTCCTGCCACGCCAGCACTGCCGCAACTGCCAGAATCTGTTCCTGACGCCGTTGCCACCATCAAGGCAACCCATATGGCTGCCGTTTCTGTTTCAATCGTCGTCAACGTACCAACATCATCCACTACCACCACAGCACTGCCGCCAACCACTGATCTGTGCCGCCAACTACTGATCTGTCGTTGCCACCATCGACTGTTGTTATATTGCCGCCACTGTCTAGGAAGTTTGCTGCTATAACTGCTGGCCCGAGGCTGAGCCTAATGGAGGAAGAGCTAACCCTAGCTCCGGTTCCACTTCTCGACAGGGAAGAGGATTACAAGGCGGTGTCTCCAGCTGCTGATGCAAGAGCCGGGATACGCTGCTGTCGGAGGAAAAGAAGGAAGAGATGGTGGAACACCGCTACTGTTGTGGCGGGGCCTACCGCAGCTGGGGAAGGAGTGAATTCTACCACAACGTCGCCATCGATGATGAAGTGGCGAGTTGCTGTCCACGCCGAGGAGGTCCGAGAGAAAAGGGCTACTGCCATGCCGGTACCACCACGCCGCCCAATGAGACGTTATTATGAGGAGAAGTTCCCAACCCTCGTTGCAATCGAGTCCCCGTAATCCACCTCCCCGTTCGCTAATAGCCGAGTCGAGGTAAGGGTTGGAGAGACCCATACCGCCATCGGTAAGCATGGCGTAGCTGCTGCGATGGGAAACAAGGGTGACGCCGCAAGAAGCCCTTATGCATCCTTTCTTCTCAAAGCGGGGAGGCTCTCTGCTGCCGTTGCTGTTGCTATACATGCATCTCCCAAGTTGTCTTGTAAACATGACACGCTAAAACACAACACCAAACTGCGACCAAGTGTAATCGAAGTCTGGAAATGCAGTAAGTGGCATGCTCTATTTGTCAACCCAGGGCCTAGATCTACTGACTACTCCGTGACTATTTATTATCTAGCAAACTAAGTCGAGTGATTGTGATTTTAACTAAAAGTAGTAAGAAAGCAGGAAATGGTTCGGTTTTCTAAAGCAAGTGAAGAGTCACTCGGGAATGAGTCCCATTAACTCCTTAGTTAGGTCACAGTTGTAATTACTTTTGGTTGCTTTATTGTTGATTATACTGCGGAAGATCCGACAGTAGCTTGGAATCTCTTAAGCTGACCAAGCCCTCTCAGTCAAACTACCTGACATACGACTAGTCTTCACCGGGACAGAAAGCTGAGGCTATGAACACAGAACTCCACTACTGGAACTGAATTCCAGTACAAAGCAGTGAATCGACTAACTCTCGTATAATCAATTCACTACTACCGATTGAAGAAGCTGTAACAACCTAATCAGATTCTATCTATCTCAGGTTGCAGCATAAATCAATAAAAGATGATCGGGCTTCCATTGACTCAATCAACACACTTCAATCGATTATAATCCATCAATATCACAATCTAAACGTCGTTACAACAATGATCCCTAACACATAGGACTAGGGTTCTTCATACCCAAGTGAGAGAGGATTCTACTCCATAGAGAGAGAGAGGGAAATAGCAAACAAAGCAGTCATACTCATCAAGATGGGAAAAATCTGCTCTGGGATGATGATCTTCACTCCAAGGATGATTTCCAAGCTTGATTGATGAAACCCAACTCCAAAATCACTCTTAGGGCGTGTTCTTCACACTTTCTCTCTCTAGGGCTCTATTTTTGCTCCAGAAAATTGATTTTCTCTCCTTTGGCTCGAAATTGGGTTAAAACCCAGAATTCCCGACCACACGGTCGTGTGGATTCCCAGTCTGCCCATGTGAGAGCCAAAACGCAACGTTCCAATTAAGTCCCTCCACGATTGCTACACGGCCAAAGCTGCACGTCCGTGTGGAAAACTGGCTTGCCCGTGTGAGCTCTCTGGAAATTCCACATGGCCACAAGGGGTCCAATACACGGCCAGTGTGGCTTGGCCGCGTAATGGGATTCCACACGGCCACACCACACGGCCGTGTGGCTGCTAGGTCTGGCCGTGTGGATTCCTCAGCTTCTCGCCAGACGTCCAACTTTCGTCTCATCGACCCATAACTCACTCCCAAACCTCCAATCACGTAATAGGACCTGAAATAACACAAACAAGAACAACCTAGCGTGAAATCGGCGTAAGATACGAGAAATGAGGCTCAAACGGAATAATAATAGTGGATAAAAACATGTGTATATATCAAGTCATCAAATTCCCCCACACTTAACCGTTTGCTTGTCCCCAAGCAAACCAAGTCAGATACAAGGTAAGTTCAACACATTTCAACTTTGGGGACAAATCATATAGGCACAGAACACGTGAATCATACTGGCTTTTGATCATTGACATATGGACAACTCAACAGCAACCTAGGCAACTACCACAGAGGACATTCGAGTGCAGCAAAATCGGGTAAAGGAAGAGGAATCCTTTCTGTTCACCAACCAACATAGACTTGACTCAAACACTTGACCAAGACAGTCATCGCATGCATCAAACTCAAGACATCAGAATCCAGACCGAGCCATCTAGGTCCTCACCGGGGTAAAGAGCATAAAGAACAAAGAAATGAATCGCTCACTCTCGACCAGTGGGGTCGGGACAATTTGATGCGAAAAATGTGCATGCTTATTCCCTCAAATCCTAACGTCTCTTCACCATGATGGCAGCCTCTAAATGTTAGAGTTCACACAAGGGATGTCACCACTAACTAATCTGGAGGTCTTAGACACAAGTTCAACTGAATAGTTAGGGTCTTGCACATGGGGAAAAAGCCTTTTAGGTGGTGGAAGTATTCATAGCAAAAGGTTCCACAGTTCCAAACCCAACACATTCACAGCCAATCAAACCAGTAACTTTCTTTCTGCCATTCTGCATCACTCAAATTCTCTAGAGCACAAGAGCGAAGGAGTTCACAAAAATTTTAGTATTTCCAAGCCAGACTGCTAAGAAACACTACTTAATGAGCATGATTCAGATTTTTGGGTAGTGACAACATGAATGCTACACATCATGGAAGAGGGATCTTTCGCACAAGAAAGAAACGAGCAGGCTCAAATCTCACATGGCTACCTATAGGCTCTATCTCTCATTCTGATTCCCTGAACTAGATGCATAAACGACTGTCAAGAGCAAGTGATCAATCCAAGTCACAGTTGGTAAGGAAACAGTTGAAAAAATGATCCCCTACACAATTCTACTGAACGTCTCAGTCATCATCATAGGTTGTCCTAGTTACAATCAAGTTGTCATGCATTAATTCGAAAGTCATTCTATTCACCAATCAAATCCATAGTGCCAATATGATCATGCAAACCTCAGTACTTGGAGCCCTCAGATCTCGAGATTTGGACAGCGAACTAGGCTCCAAGCACACATATATAGATTCCAACCAATACAAAGCACCCCCCCCCCCCCACACTTACGATCGACATTGCTCTCAATGGAGAAGAGGGAAAGAGAAGGGGAACGATGTTACTGGGTAGAAAAACCGCCGGGAGACTGGAAGCGGACCAGTCAACGAGAAACAGATGGAACGACCGAACAATTATGCACGAAGGGAACATAAAGAACACACTAGCACACTGTGTGTTAGGGATCATAGTTAGCCCAGATGACCACAAAACAGACAATCCACAAAAGAAAGAAAAAGAAAAAAAAAACACGCGAAAGACTCAGTTCAAGCTTCGCATACACATGGAGCAAACAAGAGAAATCCAAAATAAAAACACACTCGGAGGGGCGACGAGTACAGACTACTCATCGCCAAGGTTGTCAAGGTCGATGTCATCCATGAAGGCATCATCACCGGCTGGCGGGGGTGGAAGTGGAGAGTCCTCCCAGGGAGTCCTCTAGACTGGCTGCTCTCCCGGTATCAGCTAGAGCAGGTGTTGTTGGACCTCCTGCATACGCCAAGAACGGGTCCGCTCCCTCTTGATGTGAGCAAGGGTCACCCCCTGCTGGGCCTCCATGCGGTCGAGGCGTTCATCATATGCAGCCATCCGGGTATTATACTCGGCCTGGTGAGCCGAGTACTGCTGCTGGAACTGGAGATGATGATCGAGAAGTTGCTGATTCTGGAGACTCAGTTGCTGCAACTGGTGAGTGAAGTAGTCCTGGGATGGAAAAGTGGAGCTGCCACCCACGTACTCAAAGGTGGTCTGGTGAGGGGCATCAGCAGCGTCCACATCATCGGGGTGGACATCCTCAGTGGCATCATCCTCAAGAACCTCGAGCTGATCCTCCGCAGGGAGTTTTGGAGCAGGAAACCCCGCGATCCACTTAACCCCGTGCTCGACTCGCAGCAGGTGCATCTTCGAGATCGTGTCTTCGCCGAAGACACAAGTGTCCCCCTGCTCTGTGCAACCCTGAAGTGGGATCTGGAAATAGGTGGCCAGGCGGGTGATGAGGGGGGTGCAGTGGAGGGTCCCCAGTTGAACAACACTCTTATCCAGAGTCCTTCCCACCACAAAACCCAGGTGGAGAGTATGGTTAGCCGTGCGGATGGACTGGATGAAGTACATGGACCGCCTAGTGAGGGTGCTGGCACTGTCCCCAGTGGGGGTGAAGGACTTTGCTAGCAGGTGGTGGAGAATGCGGTTATCAAGCTGCAGGGTGCTAGCCTTCGTCCTCCCTGCATGGAAGGGAGGCTGACCGGGCTGAGCTAGCCGGGTGTACAACACCTTGAAATTAACACCTTCTGGATTGTTGAGCTCAGTGACATAGTCCCTGTCATCGTCTAGGCCGAGGTCGAGAGTGACCGCCAAATCATAGTAGCTCATGGAGTGGGGCTCACCGCCAAGCCTGAACTTGACGGCTTCGCCGTCCGCCCAGTCGGATGTCTCGTCGTGCCGGAAGGTTGTATAGAACTCGAGCACCAGCTCGTGGTAGGCCTTCTCGCTAATAGACAACAGACGGCTCCATGTGCGGTTGGTAGCAATGGCGAGGAAGTGGTCGTAGCAATGCAGCTTCTCAAACTCCCTCCTGGACCAGTAGTGGTGCTTCCCAAACTTAGAGGCTAGGACGCGCTTAAAGCGATCCTTATGGGGGCCCCTCTTCAAATCGCGGATGAACGGATGCTTGAGGTCGGGTTTCGACATGATCCTGCAAGAAAGCAAACCCAAGTGGAGCCAAAAGAGCCATAGAAACGGTCAATCACACCCCCACACTTGAAAACAGAAAACAGCCGAACCATAGTTTCATCCATAGTTCGGGGGTCAATAAATCGAGCAAACAAGCACAATCTGGGTGGGGGTGCACATCCAAAATAATGTAGGCAACTTAAGTTTCACAACCATAGAAAATACACTGTCAAAGCACATCATTAAGGGCCCCAACCGGCTCCCAAAAATGGTAAGAAAAACTGGCATTTCATCGAACACCTTGTGTGCACTTTTAAGTTAAGCATAGAATGGGCAAATTCCTAGCACACAAGGGCACAATCAAGTATGGGAAACATTTCCCAACATAATCCACACATAATCCAAGCCTTCCCCTCAATCAATTGCACATAATTCACACATTTCAAAGCGGTTCTCTAAAAATACACCTTAACACCCAATTCTCCACAATTCACAAGGTAAAGGGAAAAATCAAACCTGGAGACACAAGTAAAGGTGTAGGGGATGATGAGGTGAAGGCAATGGAAGCGACGAAAGCCCAAAATTCGACCCGAAAGTGCTCGTCGGAGCCTCGTCGGAAATCGCCTCCGGCGACCCAAAAACGGTCCAAACCGCCTCAAAATCAAGGGATGGGCCGAAAATGAGGAGGAAAGGTTAGGTGTGGTGTTGTTTTAGTGAAAAATCGACCAAAAATGGTCAGAAAATCGCCAAGGAGGTGAAAGGGCACGGTTTTCCGGTGAGGGGGAGAGGATTCCAGCGAGGGGAAAGTGTTATTCTGGCCAACGCGGCCGTGTAGGCCGAATTTATAGGCCGCAGGTGCGCGACACGGGCAGAGCGGGTTTCTGCCCGTGTGGCGCCGAGAAATCCACACGGGCTGGCCGAGGTTTTGACACGGCCGTGTAGAGGCCCCCTACTGCCCGTGTGGAAATCATAGGGCCTTCACACGGCCAAAGAGCATTCCACACAGCCGTGTGGAATTCCAGAGCCCCGGATCGACCTATTTTCGCGCAAAATCGACATTCGAACCTTGGATAACACCTCAAGTCTCAAAAACACAAAAATCAAAAAGAAAAAGGAAAGGAAATGCAAACCTAGGTGGGGTTGCCTCCCCAGAAGCGCTTCTTTACCGTCTTTTAGCTGGACGCCAGTAGAGGAACTAAGGGTCCTCGAGCTTGATCAGCAGCTTTGCGCGCTCGACAGCACCTCCCAAGTACAACTTTAGGAGGTTTTCATTCACCTTGAACGGCTCAGTTTGAGCATTGCTGATCTCCACCGCACCATGCGGGAAAACTTGGGTGACCGTGAAGGGTCCCGACCACCTCGAACGTAGCTTGCCCGGGAAGAGTTTCAGGCGTGCATTGAAGAGCAGAACACGATCACGTACCTGAAACTCCTTCGAGCCCCTCAACCGAGCGTCGTGGAGACGCTTGGTTCGCTCTTTTAGAGCAGGGTGTTCTCGTAGGCGTGGTAACGTCATTCCTCCAACTCCAGCAGATGCAACTTACGTTCAGTACATGCAACACTCAAATCCAGGTTTAGCAGCTTAAGGGCCCAGAAGGCCTCTTTTTCGTCATAGCGTCAAATTTATCTTCATATTATGCGTAGATTTGCCACAAAAAATTACTATATATGTCACGAAGACCCCATATTTTGGCTACACACATGTATTTTATCTAAACTGTACCACACATACAATTTAATATTTAATGTTGGAATCAATGTTACTTGAGTTCCAATTTCACAATTAATTACTTTCTATAAGATATAATAATTTGGTTTATCTTCTTGAATTGTAAGCATACATTTAGCGAAGATTTGAAAAGCAGAGGAATTTTTCATCACGGTTAGCTAGCCTATTAAGTCTTCTGAAAAGCAAAGTTTAATACGTAATTTATAATTTTTTATAACCTATAAAATGACGGGTAATCTTAAAATTGCAACACAAATTTCAATGCTTGAAATACTGCATATCGAATTGCAGTATTGAATATGCAAAAGAGATGTACAATTTTTTAAATTAATATAAATTTTTAGAACTACTACGAAACAATAATATTTTGTACAAACTATAGGTGATTTGCTCTACTGGCAAATGACACGCCTTCCCATAGACAAGCCTATAGGGTGAAGTGCCAATCGGGTTTTTGTAGGCTGTCCTATACGCCCAAAGAGCATCATCGAGCTTGGTGGACCAATCCTTGCGGGATTGATCCATCGTCTTTTCAATTATTCTTTTAAGCTCCCAGTTCGTCAGCTCGGCTTGACAATTTGACTGGGGATGGTAAGCCACCGACACCTGATGCTTAACACCATAGCGAGAGAGGAGCTTAGTGAATTGCCCTTGAAAATGGGTTCCTCTATCACTGATGATGGCGCGAGGTGTACCAAACCGGAAGAGCAGCTGCTTCTGAAATAAGCAGACCCGTCTTGCATCATTGGTGGGCATGGCTTGAGCTTCTGCCCACCTCAAGGCGTAGTCCACTACAACCAATATGTCATATTGCCAAAGGATGGAGGGAATGGGCCCATGAAATTGATGCCCCAAACGTCAAAAATTTCACAAATGACAGAAATATGTTGGGGCATCTCATCCCGAGAAGAAATGTTACCTGACCTTTGGCAGCGGTTGCACTGTCGTGCGAAGGTGTCTGCATCCTTGAAGAGTGAGGGCCAATAGAAGCCCGACTGTAGCACCTTACACCGTGTGCGGTTTCCTCCATGGTGACCTCCAGTAGGTCCCTCGTAGCATTGAGACATGATGTCTCCCATCTCGTGCTCCATGACGCAACGCCGGATCACGCCATCTGCTCCAATCCTGAAGAGGTAAGGATCCTCCCAGAAGTAATGCTTCGTGTCGGAGAAGAACTTGCATTTTGCATGAGTGGCCATCCCTTTTGGTAGCTGCTTGCCCACCAGATAATTGGTAAAGTCAGAATACCGAGGGGCCATGCTGTCCACCAATGTCATCGCCAGCAATCGCTCACCCGGGAAGGAGTCATCGATCACTTCCACGAAGTTGTCCACCGGAGTGGCTTCCAACCGTGATAGATGATCTGCAGCAACATTCTCGGCTCCCTTCTTGTCCCAGATCTCTATATCAAATTCCTACAGAAGTAGGATCTAGCGGATGAGCCTAGCCTTTGCATCAGCCTTGCTTGTCTGATAGCGAATCACCGAGTGACTGTGTAGACCACCACATTGGAGAGCACCAGATATGGTCGAAACTTATCAAATGCATACACCACAGCGAGGATCTCCTTCTTAGTGGTGGTGTAATTCTCATGTGCATCGTTCAAGGTCTTCGACGCATAATAGATGGGCTGGAAGTGCTTCTCGCGTCTCTGACCCAGAACTGCTCCGACTGCATAGTCACTCGCATCGCACATTAGCTCAAAGGGAAGATACCATTCAGGAGTCACCATGATGGGTTCATGGGTAAGCTTCTCCTTCAATGTCTCGAATGCAGCTGTGCACTCAGGAGTGAACTGGAATGGTGCATCCTTCTCCAGCAGCTTGGTCAGAGGCAGGGCAATCTTCGAGAAGTCTTTAATGAAGCGCCGGTAGAAGCCTGCATGACCCAGAAAGCTGTGAATCCCCTTCACAGAAATGGGGGGAGGTAGCTTACTGATCGTCTCAATCTTCGCGCGATCTACCTCAATCCCCTGCTTGGTGATTTGTTCTCCCCCAACTCACAAAATCAATTTCCCATCATTCACATCAATGAGAACCTTGGCGGTGGCGAGAAAAGGTCTACCCAGTATTAAAGACACATCCACATCCTCATTTATATCAAGAATCACAAAATCAACAGGATATGAGAATGGCCCTACTATAACTATCAAGTCCTCTACAATGCCCCTAGGATGCACAATGGATCTATCAGCAAAGTGAATGCTCATCCTAGTATCACTGGGTTCACCTAGACCTAGCTTTATAAACAGTTTATATGGCATGACATTTATGCTAGCTCCTAGATCTGCCAAGGACTTCCCTATATGCAAACTACCAATCATGCAAGGGATAGTAAAAATCCCTGGGTCTTTGCGCTTCTCTGGTAGTTTGTTCTGCAGGATGGCAGAACACTCCTCGTTGAGCATCACCGTTGACAGCTCCCCAAGCTTCCTCTTGTTGGTGAGGAGATCCTTCATGAACTTGGCATACTTGGGCATCTTCGATAATGCCTCCACGAAGGGCATGCTTTGTTTACATGCTTCAGCATTGCCATGAACTTGGCAAACTCAGTCTCCAGTCGGTCTTTGTGCAACCGAGTAGGAAAGGAAAGCTGCGGTACATACTCCTTCACCACTGGTTGCGGCTTAGGAGCAGGCACATCAACCTCCTTCTCCATTTCCTCCTCATTAGCTGGAAGTGCTGAAGCAGGGGTCTCTCTCTCTCTCTTGTGCCCGAACAGGTGGATCAGCAGTCATCTTGCCACTCCTGGTAGTAATGGCCTTGCAGTGCTCATTTGGGTCCTGCGGATGAGGGATGGTCTGACCGGGTAAAGTACCAGGAATCCTCTGGGCTACAGCCTGGGCCACACTCCCAAGCTGGGTCTGGATGTCCCGCAACACAGCCTGTGTGTTTCTCTGGCCAATTTCTAGCTCCAAGAATTTACCTGAAGCTTTCTCCATGAACTGCTCGATATTATTGAACTTGTTTGCACTGGAGGTGGCCAGAGAACCCACCAGATCTCGCAATTCCGCATTCGGATCACTCTGTACTGGGACTGCGCGGGTTGCCCCTGACTGATGAAATGGCCGCACTTGTGACTGAGGTGGAACTGGCCCTTGTCTGGGCGGGTAGAGAGGCTGCTGCAGCTGCTGAAATTGCCCTTGTCTGGGCTTGTAAGGAGGCCTCTGGAATCCTGGTGGTCCCTGGGGAACTTGTGGTCTAGAATTGGCCCCAACCCAGGAGAAGCTGGGATGCTGGCGCCACCCCTCGTTGTAAGTGTTGTTGTAGGGGTCGAAACGCCTGGCATTGCCGATGAAGTCCACCTTCTCATGGGGAGTAGACGACTCCCTCATTGCCTGAAAGTCCTCCACGGTGTGATGGGAGCTTTCACACCACTAGCAGTGCATTGCCTGCTGCTGTCCTGTACCGAAAATCATTCCATAACAATCGATGGGTGAAACCAGTTTCGATACCACCTGCACCAAATCAAATGACTGGGTGGCTACAGCATGCACACCCCGCCCTGGTGCTCGTCTCGATCTCCTCGCAATTCCCCAATCATAGCCCTGCTCTGCCATCTCTTCAAAAAGTTGATTCGGCTGTGGCGGTGTCTTGGTGAGCATATTCCCGCCGCAAATCGAGTCAATCAGCTGCTTGTCTTCCGGGAAGAGGGCATGGAGAAGGTGCCCAGCTTGAAGGCGTCGGTAAAACCATGGTTGGGACACTTGAGGAAGAGACTGGTGTATCTTTCCCAAGCATCCCGGATGGTCTCATCTTCATCTTGAGCAAAGTGGGTAATTTGCTTATGCAGGTCCGCCGTCTTGGACGGAGGATGGTTGAGGGCGAGGAACTTGTGCGCTAGGTTGGGGAACGTGGTGATTGAGCCTAGAGGCCGAGTGTCCAGCCACTCCTTGGCTTGCCCCTCTAGAGTAAATGGAAAGTACCTCAGCTGGATTGCATCGGATGGGACCCCATTGATCTTGATCTCATCGATGAGCTCGTGGAATTGCCTCAGGTGTGATCGGGGGCAGTCCCCCTCATTGCCACGGAATACCACCAAATCGCGCAGCATGGTGATGACAGAGGTGCTCACCTCAAAGTTATTTGTTGTAACATGAGGGTGCTGAATGGGCGACCTCATGTCCGCGGCTCTGGCGGTCTAGTAATACCCCATGGTCTGTTCCTCGGGAATGACCACATCATGGTCCTATGGGTCACCCATTTCTTCCTCGGTGATTTGCAGTTGTGCTAGAGCTGCAGCCAGTCGAGCCTTTAAAGCCCGCTTGAAGTTCCTACAGGTCCGTTCAAGCTCTTGGTCTAATGGTAGTAAATCTCTCGACTAGCTACGGGTCATGCACTACCAGCACACAGAATGCAAACACAACCCGTGAAGGCAAAAAGGTGGAAGAGAGAGAATGCAGTAAAGAAAAAGCTAGAGTAACAAACTTTCACGTTTCCACAATAACCTAGAAGGTCCCCGGTAACGGCGCAAAAAACTTTACACGCTAAAACACAACACCAAACTACGACCAAGTGTAATCGCAGTCTGGAAATGCAGTAAGTGGCAAGCTCTATTTGTCAACCTGGGGCATAGATCTACTGCCTACTCCATGACTATTTATTATCTAGCAAACTAATTCAAGTGATTGTGATTTTAACTAAAAGCAATAAAAAAGCAGGAAATGGTTCGGTTTTCTAAAGCAAGGGAAGAGTCACTTGGGAATGAGTCCCCCTAGCTCCTTAGTTAGGTCACAATTGTAATTACTTTTGGTTGCTTTACTGTTGATTATATTGCGGAAGATCCGACAGTAGCTTGGAATCTCTTAAGCTGACCAAGCCCTCTTAGTCAAACTACCCGGCAGACGACTAGTCTTCACTGGGACAGAAAGCTGAGGCTATGAACACAGAACTCCACTACTGGAACTAAATTCTAGTACAAAGCAGTGAATCGACTAACTCTCATATAATCGATTCACTACTACCGATTGAAGAAGCTCTAACAACCTAATCAAATTCTATCTATCTCAGGTTGCAGCAGAAATCAATAAAAGATGATCAGGCTTCAATTGACACAATCAACACACTTCAATCGATTATAATCCAACAATATCACAATTCAAACGTCGTTACAACAATGATCCCTAACACATAGAACTAGGGTTCTTCATACCCAAGTGAGAGAGGGTTCTACTCCATAGAGAGAGAGAGAGAGGGAAACAGCAAACAAAGCAGTCATACTCATCAAGATGGGAAAAATCTGCTCTGGGATGATGATCTTCACTCCAAGGATGATTTTCAAGCTTAATTGATGAAACCCAACTCCAAAATCACTCTTAGGGGGTGTTCTTCACACTTTCTCTCTCTAGGGCTCTGTTTTTGCTCCAGAAAATCGATTTTCTCTCCTTTGGCTCGAAATTGGGTTAAAACCCAGAATTTCCCGACCACACGGCCGTGTGGATTCCCAGTCTGCCCGTGTGAGAGCCAAAACGCAACGTTCCAATTAAGTGCCTCCACGATTGCTACACGGCCAAAGCTGCACGGCCATGTGGAAAACTGGCTTGCCCGTGTGAGCTCTCTGGAAATTCCACATGGCCACAGGGGGTCCAATACACGGCCAGTGTGGCTTGGCTGCGTAATGGGATTCCACACGACCACACCACACGGCCGTGTGGCTGCTAGGTCTGGCCGTGTGGATTCCTCAGCTTCTCGCCATACGTCCTACTTTCATCCCATCGACCCGAAACTCGCGGCCAAACCTCCAATCACGTACTAGGACCTGAAATAACACAAACGAGAACAACCTAGAGTAAAATCGGCCTAAGATACGAGAAACGAGGCTCAAATGGCATAATAATGGTGGATAAAAACATGTGTATATATCAAGTCATCAAAACACATCACCGCTGAGGAGCTTGTGGCTTCAAAGCCACCGCAGTCGTCAAGGGGTTTGCTGGAAATCCTGCCGACCGTGGTCGCTGCTGCAGGTACACGTTTGTTGGGGATGCTTCAGCCCAATTGGAAATCGAGGAAGAAACAGGAGGAAGATGGCGGCGAAAATCACAATGTCACGGGTAGCCGAGGCATGATTCGCGGTTGTACCGGTCCGAGCATGGGTGGACTCACTAGCGCCTTGCTTTATGGAGTTGGTTCGGAGAGTTCCTCTGATGGTGATCTTACTATGGAGTCGGCGGGTTGTGTTGCGAATACAACCGGGGCTCAATCTAGGGAGTACGATAGGAAGAGTCAGGCTGCAGCGAGAGCAATTGAAGTTGATGGCGGGGTTCATTTAAAGGAAGAGGATTGGGGGTTTGTGGGGAATGCCCTTTTCCATGCTTATGTACGTGGTAGGCAGGAGGTATGCATGGGGAGGATTATTTAGAAAAGACAGATTGGAGGACAAGTCCATTCATGCACGATGAGATGCAATTGGGAGGCGGTGAGGGCTGTTGGACGGGAGGGAGTTGGTGGCCGTTTGGCCTCCAAATGGCGAGGCTGCTACTATGAGCAAAAGAGAGCTCGCATGGAGCGTAAAGGAAGGGTCGAGGGAGTTTGAAGCTTGCGGAGATAAAAGTTTGGTTCGAGTGCCTCTACATAATTGGAAATTTCATAAACGAGGTTGGCGTCGTGGATATTCACTCTCTTCATCATCGCCATCACACATGGGAGCGAGACTTTTTCATGGATCCAGTTCGAGACGGTGCTTGAACTTCGGGACGAAGTTCTTCGAAGGGGAGGCTGATGAGTATAAATATATTATTGTTCTTAATTATTGTGGTATGTTTGGGGCAATCGAATTATGTAGCCAACATGGGGGAATAATTAGTGTTATTAAGGGTAGGGATAATTATAGTAAGGTTTAGTGTTTGATTAGGATTCGTACGTAGGGGATTGGGTGGAGTGGCTGCCAAGCTAGGGCCGAGTAGGGTTAGTTTGTATTAGGTTTTCTCATGATTTCTTATAAATAAGTACTTTGTGGTTCAGACTTAAAAATCAAAGAAGAAGAAAACCCCTAATTTAGTTGTTTTAGTTTATTTATCGTTCTTGTGCTGCAATGCTTGATCCGTCAATGCATCACATCGTTATTATATAACCATTAAAACCACTACTAATTTAAGTAGTAGTCATTTGTTAGTAGTTATATTTTTTACGTATAAAATTTCTATTTAATAAATAAATAAATTCTAATATTTATTAAATTAATCTGCACATATTTATTAATTTAATTTACTATTATGCCGAGTGAAAGCTTGGGAGTTCCAGATCCCATGTTCGAATCCAAGCGAGGCCTGTTAATATTTCCGGAGGTACAAGGCCGCTGGGGGCGAAGCCTGTTGGCGTCGAATTTGATTGCAGGTGGCCCCCAGATTTAGTAAGACCTGCCGTCACAAAGTGTCACGTGGGGTTGAGGTTCTGGGTAATAAAAAAAAATATTATTATACTGAATATGACCCTCGTTACTCCACACCATGAGATTTAACTATAAAGTAATCAATGGTTAGCACTTAGCATGATATCTTCTACAAAATACATAAAGGCAAAACATGGGTTGAAATTCTCCCATTTAAAATTTTGTGGTCTAAGAGTGATTCTAGAAAGGTCATTTTTGTCATTGCACTCAATTCATGTATATATATTAAAAATGTTATCATTGGAGTTCGAACCTTGGTCACTTAATAAATGAATAAACAACATTATAACCAACTAGGCTACATTTTATTTATTGTTATTACTTCGATTAAACTCTAGGAATATGTTTGGTGATGATGTTTCTATATTTATATTTTATCTTAAGTTATTTATATTATATAGAAAGAGATTAGTTCTGAAATCGAAACTCTAGTAGTATTGATTCAAGCATTAATATTAAATTGTATGTGTTGTTTAGTTTAGACAAAATACAGAAGTGTAACCAAAACATGGACCTTTGAGACGAGTATATCATTTTTTGTGACCAATCTACACATAATATAATGATAAAATTGGAAAAAGAGAATTCAATTTCAAATTTCGTGGACTGAGACTGATTCTAGAAAGCTCTTTTTCGTTTTAGTGTCCAATTTATCTTTATATTATGTGTAGATTTGTGACAAAAAATTATTATATTTGTCACAAAGATCCATGTTTTGGCTACACATATGTACTTTGTCTAAACTAAACTAAACTACACATACAATTTATTATTTAATGTTTGATCAATGTTACTTGAGTACCGATTTCACAATTAATCACTTTCTATGAGATATAATAATTTCAAGTAAAATACCTTTCCTACTTGGTTGAAGAAGCTCTGTCTATAAGATATATTCATTGTTTTAAGATTTTATATTTGAAATTTCGTGAAGCAAGAGTGAAAGTAGGAAAAGTATTTTTGTCATCGCAATTATTACCTACTTCATATGAAAAAGTATCAATATTAAGATTTGAACCATGGTCTCTTCAAACAAAAATAATAATCACAACCAATTACACTAAACAATTTTTTTTTCTTTTTAAATTGTAAACATGCACTAAGCGAAGATTTGAAAGTAGAGGACTTTTCACGGTTAGCTAGCCTATTAAATCTTCTGAAAAGCAAAGTTTAATACATGATTTATAATTTTTATAACCTATAAAATGATGGGTAATCTTAAAATTGTAATACAAATTTTATTGCTTGAAATATTGCATATCAAACTACAGTATTGAATATGTAAAAGCGATATAGAATTCTTTAAATTAATATAAATTTTCAGAACTAATACGAAACAATAATATTTTTTACAAACTATAGGTGATTGGTTCTATAAAATTTTTAGCATGGTTAACTGATAAACATCAAACTCTTGCTAATTGGGTATGAATGGACTCGACAATAATGAGATGATATCTAGTTTAATGTGATGTTCATTTCCTCAGTTTTGGATCGGATGTGTTGATCAATTTATAGGGTATTAACAAATAATTGAGTTATAATTAACCTCCTTATACAATTTTTACTATTTATAATAATTAATTTAATCTTAATATTTGTGATATTTGAAATATTTTATGTATGATTTAGAAGTATAATTATTATTTGTGACATTAGTTGTAGTTTATTCAAATGTAGTATTTCATCAGGTAGTCAAAATTGAATATTGGGTGCATTTATGACTGTTGTTATCTTGGTGTAGTAAATAGGTGGAAACTTAATTATTATAATGCATATAACTATACTTAGGCACATGGTCGAGCTAGCACGACATAGTTAGAGCATACCATGAAGACAATATATATGGATCCGCCATGTACCAGCATGAATGCTTCATGGGTCGTACCAGACTTAAACTTAAAGAGCTCGCAAGCACCACACAGTCTTTATTGGTGAACTCATGTTTTATGGAGAAATGCGCCTCATGATAAAATTTAAAAATGAGAGTCTCCTTTGAAATTTCGTGGGCTTAGAGTGATTCTACGAACCTCTTTTTCGTCATAGCGTCAAATTTATCTTCATATTATGAGTAGATTTGCCATAAAAAATTACTATATATGTCACGAAGACCCCATATTTTGGCTACACACATGTATTTTATCTAAACTGTACCACACATACAATTTAATATTTAATATTTGAATCAATGTTACTTGAGTTCCAATTTCACAATTAATTACTTTCTATAAGATATAATAATTTGGTTTATCTTCTTGAATTGTAAGCATACATTTAGCGAAGATTTGAAAAGCAAAGGAATTTTTCATCACGGTTAGCTAGCCTATTAAGTCTTCTGAAAAGCAAAGTTTAATACGTAATTTATAATTTTTTATAACCTATAAAATGACGGGTAATCTTAAAATTGCAACACAAATTTCAATGCTTGAAATACTGCATATCGAATTGCAGTATTGAATATGCAAAAGAGATGTACAATTTTTTAAATTAATATAAATTTTTAGAACTACTACGAAACAATAATATTTTATACAAACTATAGGTGATTGGTTCTCTAAAATTTTAGCCTGGTTAATTGTTAAACATTAAACCTCTTGCTAATCTAGCTATCTAAGTCGGTGTCATGTTTGCTGTAGTTTCTGAGAAAGTATAGAACACTTGTTCTTTCATTGCCCTCTTGTCATCCAGTTATGGTATTTTGTGGGATTAAGTGATATGCTTGTTTCGGCCCCGATAGTGATTTTTAGTTTGTGGTGGCATCAAGTTATGCTAGTTAAGCAGTCCCAAACCCATATTCTCCAAGTAGTATGTCTATTGTGGAGAATATGGAAATCAAGAAATAAAGTGGTATTTAAACATACCCAACCTCATGTCCATTCGCTTGCCCACCAATCCTCGTTTCAAATCCCGTGAAGCTTTCTCCTCCTTGTCGCCTGCCTCGTCATCCCTGCCTCGTTCCCCTGTGTATGCTAGTCCTCTCTGGGAATGTCCTCCTCAAGACCATCTGAAGATCAATTTTGATGTTGCTATCAAGGTTTCTGGTTACACATCTGTCCTTATTGTTCGTGGCTCGGACGGGCATGTGCTTCTGGCCTTGGGTGTCCGGCAACAATGGATCTCTGACACGTATCTTGCAGAACTCCTTGCAGCTTCTTGAAGTTTGTCTTGGTCATCCTCGAGCAGATGCAGAAGTTGTCATCCTTCGAGATTGTCATCTTTTTCTTGAGTCTTTTTTCATTGTATAGAATTTAGTGCGGTTCCGTGGACTGCCAACTGGGCTGCTCGTAGAGTGGCACTTAAAGCCCTGTTGCTATCTCGGTTAGAGTTAGCATCTTTTCATTTTGTAAGGTGATTTGTTAGTGGGATAGGGAGAGATTGTGGGTAGTAGTTCTTTCTAACTATTGTCTTTGGCATTACTCGGGAAAAAAATATGGCATGAATGGACCCGATAATAATGACACGATATTGGGTTTAATGTGATGTTCATTTAGCCATTTTTGGATATGTTGACCAATTTAAGGGCATTAACATATAAATGAATTATAATTAACCTCATTATACAATTTTTACTCTTTATAATAATTAATTTAATCTTAATATTTCTGATGTTTGAAATATTTTATGTATGATTTGGAAATATACTTATTATTTGTGGCATCAATGGTAGTTGGTTTAAATGTAGTATTTTATCAGGTAGTCAAATCAAATATTGGATCATTTATGACTGTTTTTTTATCTTGGTGTTGCGAATATGTAAGAACTTAAATATTATAATGCATATAACTATACCCAGGCACAGTTAGAGCATACCATGAAGACAATGTATATGGATCGGCCCTATACAAGCATGAATGATTCAAGGGTCGTACTAGACTTAACTTCAAGAGCTTGCGCACAATTGCGAACACCACACAGTCTATATTGGTGAACTCATGTTTTATGGAGAAATGCGTCATTTGAAAGGAATATGCGGTCATCTGTTCGCCAGGTTCTAGGTCCTTTGATTCACACTATCGATTGTGAATGGAGAAGAAGCATTTTGAACCTAAAATTGGAGAAGTAATTGGTATGTTTTCAAGTTTCTCTCGATTCCACGCGGTGGGAAAAAAAAAAGAGGAAGGGAAAGGGAGAGAGTGGTGAGATACAAAACTTAGAGAGAGAGAGAGAGAGAGAGAGAGAGAGAGATGGAAGAACAAACGAAAAAATAAAGAGGATTATGGAGGACCTGCTGGGCAAGTGTAGCCATCACTGTCTCATCCAGCCTAATCCACACCTCTGTTGATATGACCTCTGAGGATCTAAGCCCCGAGAATGATTAACTTAGCGGTGGAAGGGTAATACCTGCTGGCATCTCAAAGAAAACCCATCGTTCGCCGACTTGAGAAGGAGCTCGCCAATTGGAGAAGGAGATCACCGGATCGATCTTCTCCTTCTCCGATAGAGGAAGAAGAGGCGGATTGTAGCAGCTTCGTTCGATGGGGAGGTCGAGTTTGGGGGAGGCTGGGAGAAGAACGATGGGAGTTGGGGTTAGCAAAACGACACCGTTGGTCTAAGTGAACAAAATGGGGAAAAAGTGTTTGAGGGATCGAACTTTGGGCTCGTTAAAAGGAATGGGGGCGTAACCCGTTGGGCAACGGGGAAAATCCGTCCCTCATTTTCCAGCAAACGATCTTTTATTGTTTCAGTCCAACTGCCTCTTTTATTTCCCATGGTTTTTTCCAACGATAATGAAATTGCAAGTGAACATGTTTCTTACCATTTGATTTTTTATTTTTGTTGTCACATAAGAAAACAGAAAACAAAATGGCAAGTGAACGGGACATAGGAGAGAGTGAGAGGACATATTTAAAAGAGGGGGAAAATGAAGTAGTTGAAATAATTGTCCTTCTGCTTTGCTTAGTAGGTATTCTTGGCCCTGTTGAGTTTTGATTTATTTTAGGAGATGACATTATATTTGTAGATTTTTTCCATTTCAATTAAGGGGTCGTTTGAAAGTCGCAATTTTTTTGTTGAGATTGTTATTATAATGTATTGTTTAGAATGCATCATTTTGTTTTAGTAGAAACAATACATGGATTACATCTGTGATTGTTATATCTCAACTTTTAGTTGTGATTGTTGAGATAGTGGAGTTGGGATTGTTTTGTCTCAGCTTTTAGCTTATGTGACATACACAATGCATTTAATTCGACAATACATATATAATATTGTACATGCATTCACAACAAAACATTTATTTAACAATCGAACTTCCGAACGGCCCCTTAAAATCCTAAATCAATATTATCATTTGGATGATTTTTTTTCTTAATACGATTATGGTAATTTCTCATATTGAAGGGTATTTGATAATGTCAATATTTTAGTGGTTTTTTATTTAAAGTTTGAATTGAAAGATCATACGTACTAGCGATTCGACCATAAAACTTCACACCATAGACTAAATCGATATGTGATATTTAGCAATATGAAACGGTTGAACCATAGTTAAATTATGATTTCAGTATAAAATACTCTACTACCAAAATTTTGATACTATTACAATCATTTGGTTCAAACAATTCTTTTACGTGGTAACAAAAGTTTTAAGACACATTTTGAACTATCTATTGCAAAAAAACATAAGTTAGTTAGCGATAATGAGAATATGTGATCTCATTCAACTTCTATATTTTTAAAATATATATATGTTACTTATACCCTTGACCCTCGCTCATTCATCAACGTAATGAGTAACATATATTTCATGTAATATGATTTTCATAGACTTTTATTTATTGAATTATTTCATGAAAAAAATATTTGTTGCATGAAAAATACTACATTGTTGCTAGACATGTCTGCGATCTGAGAATAATTTGGGAAGTCCGTACACAACACATTGTCCAACTAACTATTAGCAACAATTTAGCATCATGTCCTATATATTTCAAATCAAGCAACTTCGGATTCATTACCAACAGTGTGGTAAAAAAGTATGTTCTTTATTGGGAAAAACTTAAAGGACATACTAAACTCTATGAGATACATTTTCTTTCATCTTAAAGGTTGATTATGTATGTATTACGAGAAACAACTCTAATATTCAACTATATGGTTTAATTAAGTAATGAATGACAATTAGTTATATTTATTTCTTTGTTCATTCAATAATTATAAGTAATACTTATATTATATTTTTTTCTCTTTTCATGGAGGTCTAAACACATTATGCATAGTTGGATCACTTTCAAATATGTTATGTGCATAATTAAGATAGAAAACAATCATTTTATGCATTTCAAATCATCTATTATATATCTATTATTATATATCATATTTCTCGACAACATTCTTCCGACCAACGGGCCGAACCCTGTGCTAGTTAACTCTATAAGACCATCTTCATCCCATTGCTTATACCTATTGCTTATTTAGTGGGATCCTAGGTGGCACCACTTTTAAGCAATTGCAAGGATGTGGGGGGTGTTTTCTTATTTAGCAAGATTGCTAAATAAGAAATTCATCCTGCAATGCCACCTAGGATATTTTTTATTTTTCAATTACTTTTTCTTTCTTTGTTATGTGATAAGAAATTGTATGGGTCCAATATTGGCAATTGCTTATTGGTTTTAGGGATGTAGGGGTTTGGAAATGATTTAATAGGATTTTTGCTTGATTGGTGATGTGGCGATAAGAGCCCACTTTGGAAATTGCTTATTGATTGCATGGATGGAGATGGTCTAAGGGCCCACTTTAGCATCTCCATCCCATTGCTTATTGCTATTGCTTATTGGGTGGAATCCTATGTGGCAATAGCTTTAAGCAATTCCAAGGATGTATCACTTCTTTCTTATTTAGACCATCTACAATAGGGTGCTAAAAATTAGTGCCAAAGTACCAAATTTGGCACTAAATAAAGTGTTTTTGCTCCAAAGGAGTAGAGCCAAATGTCAAAGTGCTACATTTGTGATTTTTTTATATGTTAGTTTATTGTACATTTCATTGCTTTATTTATATAATTTTGTAATTGTTTTTATATAATTAGTCATAATTAATTAAACCGGACATTTTGATATAATTTTAAAAAAAAAATTTGATATGTTTTTTTCCGATGATAAATATGATGTCATCAAAGACGAAAATACAGTGGTTGGTGGCAATGACTAGGGATGGCAATGGGTCGGGTTTTGTCAAACCCAAACCCATGAGTTTATCCGTGAAAAAAAACCCGGGGTAAAACCCACTGGGTTTGAAAAACTCAAACCCAACCCAACCCGATGGGTATCCGTGGGTTCATGGGTACCCACGGGTTTTTGTCGTAAAAAATTTACAATAACAAGTTCCTATCAAAATTAAAGTCAAATATCAATCTCTCAATACAAATTATCCATATATAAAACACCATTCTAGAAAATTCAAGCAAATCACAAATTAACTATACAAATTGTTCAACACCAATCTAGAAAACTCAAGAAAATTGAGGTAAATCACAAATTATCCATAAATAACATGATTAATTGAAAGCTTATTCCTTTCAATTAAGTTTCTTCACTCTCCACTCGATAACATCAACTTCATTCTACACAATTTGAAAGAAAAAATTAGACATGTCTCCACAAACATAAATAAGATTAGTTGTTTAGAATATTAAATATACCGAAAAAATTAACTATATGGGCATGGGCGGGTACCCATGGGTCGGGTTTACCTAAACCCAAACCCAACCCAACCCGGTGAATAGTGAACGGGTTTAAACCCAAACCCGGCCCAAAACCCGTGAACACGGATTTTACCCGCGTTGACCGGGTTGGGTCGGGTGGGTACCCGTGGGTTTGGGTTTTATTGCCATCCCTAGCAATGACCACAGATTTATCACATGTTCGTCAGAATGAGCTTTGTCATCAACTATTCATCCAACTTTAAACATAATGTCTTGTTCCATCCATTGTTCATCTAACTTTAATCAGAGTGAGTTGTGTCATCAACTGTTCATCTAACTTTAAACATGACTGAGTTGTTCCGTCAACTATGCATCCAGCTTTAATCATCCAACTTTAATCACATTGTTGCAGAAGGAATCTTTTCATGTTCCTATAAACGAAGGCTTCACTTTGTCATTCACCATTCAACCTTCTTCACATTATCTCAACTTCCCACTTCTTTCTACACACCAACAATTCCTTCTGTAACATGAGTTCCCATCGTAGAGAAGCTGATGACATGGAATGGGAAGATAAGCGTCGACGACATCGTCAACGTCAACAAGTGATGATGATGTATGGAGGTATGATGCTCCACCAAGAGGAAGCATCCTCTCGCCATCGTTCATTCTCACGAACACCAGTGTTTCGTGATAAAGAAGAAGCACACATCCGCTTGATGCAAGATTATTTCAATCCAAGTCCAACTTATGATGCTAGGTTGTTCAGAAGACGATATCAGATGCCCCCTTCCTTATTCATCCAAATCATGAAAGATGTTGTTCAACACAACTCCTACTTCAATTGGAGCTACGATGTTGTAGGTCATTCCTCATTTTCACCACATCAGAAGCTTACTAGTTCCTTGCGAATGCTTGATTATGGATGCTCGGCTGACTCTCTAGATGAGTATTGTCGAATGGCCCAGACCACCACACTAGAGTGCCTGAGGAAATTCTGCTCGTCCATCATCAACATCTACAGCTATGAGTACTTACGAGCTCCAAATGAGGAAGATCTTCGTCGCCTTCTTCAACACATCAATCGATGTGGCTTCCCGGGTATGATTGGCTCCATTGACTGCATGCACTGGGAGTGGAAAAATTGTCCAACTGGGTGGGCGGGTCAATATACTGGATACAAGGGTAAACCAACCATTGTCCTTGAAGCTGTGGCGTCATACGACACATGGATTTGGCATGCCTTCTTCAGAAATCCTGGATCACACAACAACATAAGCACTCTTGGAGTATCCCCACTTTTCGATAGAGCAGTCAATGTACAACTCCCAAAAGTTAACTATACGGTTAATGGTCACACTTACGATCAATGTTATTACTTAGCTGACGGGATTTATCCAGAATGGTCTACATTTGTGAAGACTATTACTGCCCCCCAATAACCAGAAGAAGAAGTTGTTTGCAAAATGCCAAGAGGCATACCGTAAAGATGTTGAGAGAGCCTTCGGCATACTTCAAGAAAGATGGTCCATTGTCAAAGGATCGAGTCGTGTGTGGGATGTGCAGACAATGGGAGAAATTATGCTAACATGTACTATTCTGCACAACATGATAGTGGAAGACCAACGGAACAACGTGGAAGATGCACTGGCTATGATGGGTCAATACGATACTCATTCAGATTTCAGAGTGGATCCACCATATCATGATATGCCGACATTCATATCTTACAAGGCAAGTCATGGCAGAATCCGTGATCGTCAAGGACATCACTCATTGAGAGATGATTTGGTTGAGCATCTGTGGGAAAAAGAAGGCGGAGGAGAGTAGGAATATGTTGTGTCTTAAGTTTAATGAATGTGCTTTAATTTCTTTTGATGTAGTGTTTCAAATTTAGTTTTATCCTTTGAGTATTTTGACTATTGTATTTTCTTGTCTTTTGAGCTCAAAACTGCAATGCTCTAATAAATAAAGTAGCTCCATTAATAATTTCAAAATACACACCAAAATGAAGCATACATCAAACCAACAATTCAAAATACTTAAACATTAACATAAACATTAAACAATAGACCATACTTAAAGATAAAAAATCAACAATATAACATACATAAACCCAAAGACTCTCAAGTGTCATGGAATGGGGCTATATGAGTCGTCCCCTAGGCTTGAAGTTGGATACTCTTGGTAAGAGGCCATAATGTCATCCTTCTTCCTTTGGTACCATGCTCTATTTTGAGCGCTCATTTGAGATAAGTCCATATTCATTATCTTCTCCTCGTGCATAATCTTTTCCCTTGCTTCCTTTGCCTTCTCGCGTTCCTCCCTCGCCTTTTTGCGTGCGTCCCTCAACTCAGCAATTGCATCATGTCTGGCTTTACTTGTCGTCATATCCTCCATAGTCTTTTGGAAAGCCTCCATTGTAGAATTTCCATCCGCACCTCCTCTTTTGTTCTTATTTTGCTTATCTCTACCTTCGGGACGACGGATCACATAAGGATGACCACTTGCTTGAACTCCAGATGGCATGGATGATGAAGATCCATCCATTGGTGGAATGTCTTGTACGTGGGCATGGAATTGTTCCATGTATTTTGGACACTTTTCAAGTATTTCCCAACATGATGCGAATTCGAAATCTGTTTTGGTTTGAGCTCTGAAAAGAGCATGAGCATGAACAAGCTACACAAGTAGTTCAAAAAAAAAGTAAGTAAATATAAACTTGATTAAATAAAATGTTTAGAATAAACGTAATAAATATAAGAATTTTACTTACCACGTCGTTTTGATTGGATCCGCTCATTGGTGATGCATTTGCTCTCTTCAACACTCCATTCCACACCGTACAATGACGGTTAATCTTCTGCCATCTTGATTTCACCCCACTATGAGAACAATAAATTCCCGTGCCTTCATTTTTGAATGGGGCTGTAATTCGAGAAATAAACATCGGATTAGATTGATAACGACCGACCGCACCATCCTCCGATATTTGAATCCAAAGTCTGGCTAATTTCTTATCTTCATCATCGGTCCAATTGGGTTGACGAGAAGTTGGAGAGGAAGAGAAATGTAGAGAGAAAGAGAAATGTAGTGAGAGATTGATATTTGATGAGAGGGAGAGGAAAATGCAGTTGTGGTGTAATTAGAAGTGAAGTATGTGGTGATATTTATAGAGAAAATTTGAAAAATATAGCTGTTGGGACAAAAAATAGCTGTTGGAGGAGAAAATAGTTGTTGGGGCGAAATTGGTGACTAGTGGAGAAGTTTTCCAGGGGCTGATTTATAGTTTGCCATCATAAAAAAAAAGGAAGGAAGGGGCGCGCGTGGGAAGCAGGCGAACCCTTCCCCCTTCCCCTCCCCGCTTCCTTCTCCCCATCTCCCTGCAATGATAACTTTCACTTTTAGCACTTTTTGTTTTTTGTGAGCCAAATTTGGCTCTCAAAACCTTAGAATTTAACACTTTGACTCTTTAGCTTTTGCCATTACATCCCAAGAGTGCCAAAATTTGGCACTTTAACTCTTGCATTGTAGATGGTCTTAGCAAAATTGCTAAATAAACAATCCCCTTTGCAATGCCACATAAGCAATTAGGACCCACACATTCATGCACTCAAATTCTTTCTTTTTCTTTCTTTCTTTTCTATCCACTTTGTACACATAAAATGTTAAACTTAATAATTCTTGTGATTATGATTTGTTTAAGTTGTTAATAAATTAAAATTAAAATTATATTTTAATTATATTGAACATGAAAACTTAATACAAAGATGTATAGTTGAAGAGATTTGGAATCGATTTGGATGAGAGGAAGATGACGAGTAGTCTAGTACTTCTTTTCTTTCATTTTGAATTTTTGTATTTTTGTATTTTTTTGCATTTTTTGTATTTCATTATGTAATTTTTCTTTATTTCTATTTGGTGTATGCTATGTATTTTTTGTTTATTGAATTTTCAAAAGTCTATTATCTATTATGCAAATGTATTGTTAAGGAAAATAATATGTAGTAGGTCCCATCAATTGCAATTGCTAACCTATTGCAACAGGGATGTCGGTGGTTTAAAATAGTTGAATTGAATAATTGCTAAAATTAGTGATGTGGATGTGGGGTCCAATGACTAACTATTGCAGGGATGAAGATGGTCTAAGAGTTGAGAAATTATTGGCTACGCTCGGCGTACCACATCATCATGCGTTGCTGGTACTCCAAACAAATGAAAAGCTGACATGTGAATGCATTTAGTATTAAGATTATTTATGAGCCCAACTTCATCTCCTCTTTCCTTCTTCGGAGATGCCACTTCCCTTTCCCCGCACCCTAATTCCAATTTCAATCTTCTTAGTTCTTTTCTTTTCCAGCAATTGAGACGGCCACTCCTTTCAATAATACCAATCGGTGCCGTCAAACAATCGAGCGGGACTCTCTCCAGTGTCAACATCGGTCGCTCGTCTGATTGAAAGAAAAATTCCCCAGGCTTCGATGCAAACCAAACACCTATGTTCTACTTGTTTCAATACAGACGAGGTTGACTTAAAGATGCCTAACCCAAAGCTTCTGCAGTTGGCACCGCCGGTAACATAGAGGGTGTGACCACATCAGCTCGGGTGGAGTCTTAGTGAGAATATCCCCTCCTGGGTATAGAGACTCAATCACCCTCTGGTTGTCCGGAGATAGAGCACCGTAGAAGTTCCCCACTGTGAATGCATCACTAAATCCATGATGGGGACACTGCCAGAAATATCCCATGTACCGCTCCCATGCATCACGAAGTGACTCATCTGGCTCTTGGCGGACCTGAGTGATCTCCCGCTGGATCTCTGTAGTCTTCGATGCCGGATAGTACCTGTGCACGAACTTATCAGCCAGACCGTCCCAAGAGGTGATGGACAATGGGGGTTGGGTCTCCAACCACCTCTTAGCATTCCCAGCCAGAGAATGGGGGAAGAGGTGAAGGCGGATTGCGTCATCAGGGACACCGTTTAGCTTGAACCCGTTCGTCAGCTGCAGAAAATGGGAAAGATGCACCCTTGCCTCCTCATCCTTCAAGCCATGGAACTGGATAGAGGATGTAATTAGTTGAATCCAGCATGGCTTGATCTCGAAGTTGTTTTCTGGAATGGGCGGATAGAGGATGACCGGGCGGATGTCAGCAATCCGTGGAGTGTAGTAGTACTCCAAGGTGGGACCCGGCGGCTGTGGATGATGATGAACCCCATCTGCCTGGGGTATGGGGTTGTTCCCCAAGAGCTGATTCACCGGGGGAACCTGGAGAGGATTCCCCGGGGGTGGGTTGTGTTCTCCTTCCATCACGTACTCGTCCTCGGACTCGCGGCTCAAATGGCTGTCTATGCGCTCTTCCGTAGCCAGTTTAGCTCGCTGATGTCTCCTAAGCTGGCGGCAGGTGCGTTCAAGCTCTGGATCCAACGGCAGTAAACCTCCCGACTGGCTACGGGTCATGCATTATCTGCACACACTCAAGCAATGCAAACCCGTGAAGGCACAAGTGGGAAAGAACAAACAATCAATGCGAAAATGAAAATGCTAAAGTAACAGAAATCACTTTTCTTCAACAACCTAGCCGTCCCCGGCAACGGCGCCAAAAACTTGACTCACTCCTACTGTCACTCTAGAAATTGGCCAAGTGTAACCACTTCCTAAAGCGTAGTATAGCGGGTTTGGGTTTTAATGTCAACCCGGGTCCTAGATTTGATGACTACTCGGTGAATTCTTGTTATCTAGCAGTGAAACTTTAGTGCAAGTCCAAATTAACAAACAAATAAAGCAAGTTAAACGGTTGTTTTCAAGTCGAGAGAGGTCACCCGGATATGGTTCCCCCTAGACTGCAGTTAAGCCGGATTGCAATTTACCAAGTTCAGTTTTCATGAAAGTTATACCGCGGAAGGTTCTTAAACAGTCTGAAGTCTCGACTAAAGGTCTCCAGACCCTCTCAATTTGATTCTCCATCGGGCGACTAACCTCCACCGGAGTAAACCGATTGAGGCCCTAACGAACCAAACCTCCACTACCGAATTGAATTCGGTACAGAATAACGAATTGGCTCCTCGACTAAAGTCGCCAATTCACTACCTTCAATTAAGGATGCTCTATCAACCTAGGCAGATATTCTCATTCTAGGTTAAAGCAGAAACAACAGGAATTTGATCAGGATTCAAGTCATTCAATCATTCAAGCTTCAATCGAATATAATCAAATCATAAAATCAGTACTTGGGTTCATACAATCAGACCTAACATACAAATCTAGGGTTCCCCATACCCAGATGAATGGGGAAACTACTCCATGGAGAGAGAAGCAAAAGCAGATTCAGACGCGGAAATCATACTGTGAAGGATGAGTTTCTGCTCCTGGTTGTCAATCGGCACTTCTCCAAGCTCAAGCCGGGCTCCAATGGTGATGAAGATCAAGCTAGGGCACTTGGGAACTCTGGTTCGTCGCTTTCTCTCTCTAGGAATCGCTCTGTCTCTCTATAACTTGGAACCCCTAATTTTTGGCCTTCTTTTCCTTTAAAAGGTTGACTGTCGCGATACCCGGTCGAAATACCCGGTCGGGTATTTTGGGTAGCGACTGGGTATAATTGAAACACACCGTTTTTTCCTCAGGGGAAATCCCCGGTCATGGCCAATAATCCCCGACTGGGGATTTTCGCCTCCTGCCCGAGCCCCCTTCTGTTTCTCACGGACGACCAAATCCAAAAATCCCCGGTCATGGCCAGATAATACCCGGTCGGGTATTTCTGCTCATGGTCGGGTATTTTTGCTCTCCAGCACACTTCAAGCCTCACTTGCTCCTTTCGACCCGAATCTCATTCCTTCGCCTCGATTCCAACGTCAGGTCCTTAAATATGACATAAACGTACAACCTCGCGTGAAATCGGCTTAAAACACGAGAATCAACATCTCAAACGGCTCAACAATAGGGGTAAAAACATGTGCAATTATCTGTCTATCAAACTCCCCCACACTTAACCGTTTGCTTGTCCCCAAGCAAACCTAACTCAAACCAATGCAACTCTCCAGACCTCTATAGCAACAAACAACCCCGATCGTAGGTAGAGGACTTTCTAGATCATTTAGCAGCTTACGAGGTCAACCGACGCACAAGTCATCTAATAGCTTCTTCGACGAGAACGCAAGTCTCGAGTCGGCATCATGGCAAATAGTGAAGAAAGGACAAATGAATCGTGGACGAATGGACTCTCAAAAACAAAAGATCATGGACTCACCTTTTGAAGGTGCTCTATTTTTTTCTTGAAGATGGTTGGAACCCCTTTCCTTTCTTTTTTTGCTTGTTTTTCTTTTTTTTTTCAAAGGTTTCAACCTGTTTTTCAGAAAATGGGGGCTCCCACCTAGCAGAGGTTTTGCAGGAGCTCGGCTCTTACCAGCCATGCCAGGAGCGGATGTCTCGAGCCTCGTGCGGGGGAAAGACATGTAAGGGGGCTGGAGGTAGTAGGTGGAAATTGGGAACGGATTCCCGTCTCCCCTTACACACTTTCGCCCTATTCGCACGGGAGACGTTATTTTAAAGCACATTTTCGAGCACCTGTTATTTCCAAAACATGATACAAGAGTCCATGACAGGTAGAGAGTCCACAACACCACACAATTCAAGGGTCCTAAGATCACTAATTCACACAATCAACCAACACAATATTAAGAAGAAATGAGACTTCTTAAATGCATCAACATCCTCCATAGTGCTACACTACCTCCCTAGGTTGCACATTACTAAAGAGACTGTCAATTCAAAGCATACTGAGCAGGCAATTGCAAGGAACACGTACTTGGAGCCCTCAAATTTAAAAATTTGGACAATGGACTAGGCTCCAAGCACACAAACAGATCTAATGCAGTGAAAAGATAAACATCCCCCCCCCCACACTTAAGATCGACATTGCCCTCAATGGAGAAGAGGGAAGGAAAGGGGAACGACGTTACCGGTGTGCACGGACTGCAGGAGACTGAAAGTGGACCAGTCGGAGTGAAGCGGACTGGAGAGAGGACCAGTCAGGTACACATGCACAGCTAAAGAGAACAGAAGAACTCCAACACAATACGTTAGGTCCAATGGTCAGCCCAATATTACATCATCCAAAATGAAAGAAAACAAACCAAAGCCAAAGCTATTGGCAATCCGACCCAAAACAAAAGAAAAAAAAATGAAAACCGTGGTGGGGTTGCCTCCCCACAAGCGCTTCTTTACCGTCTTGTAGCTGGACGCCCATGGTGGATACTCAGCGGGGTGCAGGAACAGGTGACTCCAAGAGAGGATCTACATCGCTCTTGAGGTACAGCTTCAGGTTGTGGCCATGCACCCGACAGGTGCGACCACCAGTATTGGTCAGCTCAACCTGCCATTTGGCAAGATGCAGGCGAGTGAGTGCTCGGATGGCCAGGGTGGTCGTGGGACAGGAGGTGGAACCAGCTCGTAGTGGTCTCCACCTTTCTTCCGTGTAGGCTTAGCAACCTGCTGCTTCGGCCGCCACTCCTCCTTGATCTTTTTGTTCGGAGGCGAGGCTGGATGGAGTGGCGGCGAAGGAGTGAGAGGAGGATTCTGCAAAATGAGAGATGCAGAAGGATACACGATAGGCTCGTGTACCTGGTCAGAAATGGCATGCACAGGTGTGACAACAATCATAGCACAGTGATCGAATTCAGTGACAGAAAAAGTAGTTTGTTCATTCCCAGCACGCAGAATCAGTTTACCATCATGCACATCAATAAGTGCCTTGGCGGTGGCAAGAAATGGTCTACCAAGAATCAAAGGCACATCCACATCCTCATTTACGTCCAGAATAACGAAGTCAACAGGATATGTGAATGCACCCACATTAACAAGCAGATCCTCTATGATACCCCTAGGATGCACAACGGAACGATCAGCTAGCTGAATGCTCATCCTAGTAGGGCTAAGTTCACCTAGGTCTAGCTTTTTAAACAACTTATATGGCATGACATTTATGCTAGCGCCTAGGTCCGCCAAGGACTTACCTACATGCATGCTGCCAATAGTAAGAGGGATAGTAAAACTCCATGGGTCCTTGTGCTTCTCGTGCAGCTTGTTCTGCAGGATAGAAGAACACTCCTCGCTCAGTAGCACTGTCGAGAGATCCCCAAGTTTCTTCTTGTTGGTGAGGAGATCTTTCATGAACTTTGCGTACTTGGGCATCTTCGACAGTGCCTCCACAAACGGTATGCTGATGTTGAGCTGCTTCAACATTGCCATAAACTCGGCAAACTCAGTCTCCAGCTTGTCTTTGTGTAGGCGAGTGGGGAAGGGAAGCTGGGGAACATGCTCCTTAACCACTGGTTGTGGCTTGGGAGCAGGGGCTTCCTTCTCCACCCGCACTTCTGTATCGTCGGCTGGAAGTGCTGAAGCAGGTAGTGGTTCCTCCTGCCTGGCCGGGGCAGGATCAGCGGATATGGTCTTGCCGCTCCTGGTAAAAATGGCATCCAGCTGCTGGTGCGGCTCCCGTGGATTGGGGATGGTGGTGGCAGGTAGAGTCCCCAGGGTCCGGGTATTAATTTGGCGGGCTATGGCACCAACCTGGTTCTGTAAATCTTGCAAAATGGCCTCCTGGTTCCTCAGGCCTGCCTCTAGTGAGGTTATGTTCTGGTCCACCCTCATGAAATTTGCCTGGCTGGTGGTCATGAATGCCGCTAGAATGTTTTTCAGCTCCGTAATCTGATTATCCGGATCCGGAGTTGCTGCTGGCTCGGCATACTGACGCTGAGGCTGCTGCTAAGGAACCGGCCCCTGTCTAGCCTGGAAAGGCTGCCTCTGCTAAAAACCACCTGCTGGTGCCGAGAAACCAGGTGGTTTAGTGGTGTTGCTACTCCAAGCGAAGTTGGGATGCTGGCGCCACCCCTCATTGTATGTGTTACTGTATGGATCGAGGCGCCGAGCATTGGCGATGAAGGCCAACTGTTCTTGGGGAGTAGAAGACTCTCGCATAGCCTGACAGTCCTCCACTAGATGGTTCGTACTCTCACACCACTGACATTGAGCTACTGGAGGTATAGCCGCACCTCTGCCCGGAATAAGACTGTTGGGCTGCTCCAATGTCTACACCAACTCAGCCACATGCTGCTCGAGTCCGGATCTGGCCTCCATGGCGTGCACACCACGATCCCGGGAATTCCTGCCTCTGCTGCTCTGCCCCCAGGAATAATCTCTGGCAGCCAAGGTACTGATCATCTGGTTCAGCTCGGGTGGAGTCTTAGTGAGAATATCCCCTCCTGGGCATAGAGACTCAATCACCCTCTGGCTGTCCGGAGATAGAGCATCGTAGAAGTTCCCCACTGTGAATGCATAACTGAATCCATGATGGGGACACTGCCAGAAATATCCCATGTACCGCTCCCATGCATCACGAAGTGACTCATCTGGCTCTTGGCGGACGTGAGTGATCTCCCGCTGGATCTTTGTAGTCTTTGATGCCGGATAGTACCTGTGCACGAACTTATCAGCCAGACCGTCCCAAGAGGTGATGGACAATGGGGGTTGGGTCTCCAACCACCTCTTAGCATTCCCCGCCAGAGAATGGGGAAGAGGTGAAGGCGGATTGCATCATCAGGGACACCGTTTAGCATGAACCCGTTCGTCAGCTGCAGAAAACGGGAAAGATGCACCCTTGCCTCCTCATCCTTCAAGCCATGGAACTGGATAGAGGATGTAATTAGTTGAATCCAGCATGGCTTGATCTCGAAGTTGTTTGCTGGGATGGGCGGATAGAGGATGACCGGGCGGATGTCAGCAATCCGTGGAGTGTAGTAGTACTCCAAGGTGGGACCCGGCGGCTGTGGATGATGATGAACCCCATCTGCCTGGGGTATGGGGTTGTTCCCCAAGAGCTGATTCACCGGGGGAACCTGGAGAGGATTCCCCGGGGGTGGGTTGTGTTCTCCTTCCATCACGTACTCGTCCTCGGACTCGCGGCTCAAATGGCTGTCTATGCGCTCTTCCGTAGCCAGTTTAGCTCGCTGTTGTCTTCTAAGCTGGCGGCAGGTGCGTTCAACCTCTGGATCCAACGGCAGTAAACCTCCCGACTGGCTACGGGTCATGCATTATCTGCACACACTCAAGCAATGCAAACCCGTGAAGGCACAAGTGGGAAAGAACAAACAATCAATGCGAAAATGAAAATGCTAAAGTAACAGAAATCACTTTTCTTCAACAACCTAGCCATCCCCGGCAACGGCCAAAAACTTGACTCACTCCTACTGTCACTCTAGAAATTGGCCAAGTGTAACCACTTCCTAAAGCGTAGTATAGCGGGTTTGGGTTTTAATGTCAACTCGGGTCCTAGATTTGATGACTACTCGGTGAATTCTTGTTATCTAGCAGTGAAACTTTAGTGAAAGTCCAAATTAACAAACAAACAAAGCAAGTTAAACGGTTGTTTTCAAGTCGAGAGAGGTCACCCGGATATGGTTCCCCCTAGACTGCAGTTAAGCCGGATTGCAATTTACCAAGTTCAGTTTTCATGAAAGTTATACTGCGGAAGGTTCTTAAACAGTCTGAAGTCTCGACTAAAGGTCTCCAGACCCTCTCGATCTGAGTCTCCAGCGGGCGACTAACCTCCACCGGAGTAAACAGATTGAGGCCCTAACGAACCAAACCTCCACTACCGAATTGAATTCGGTACAGAATAGCGAATTGGCTCCTCGGCTAAAGTCGCCAATTCACTACTTCAATTAAGGATGCTCTATCAACCTAGGCAGATATTCTCATTCTAGGTTAAAGCAGAAACAACAGGAATTTGATCAGGATTCAAGTCATTCAATCATTCAAGCTTCAATCGAATATAATTAAATCATAAAATCAGTACTTGGGTTCATACAATCAGACCTAACATACAAATCTAGGGTTCCCCATACCCAGATGAATGGGGAAACTATTCCATGGAGAGAGAAGCAAAAGCAGATTCAGACGCGGAAATCATACTGTGAAGGATGAGTTTCTACTCCTGGTTGTCAATCGGCACTTCTCCAAGCTCAAGCCGGGCTCCAATGGTGATGAAGATCAAGCTAGGGCACTTGGGAACTCTGGTTCGTCGCTTTCTCTCTCTAGGAAGAATTGAAACGCACCGTTTTTTCCTCAGGGGAAATCCCCGGTCATGGCCAATAATCTCCGACCGGGGATTTTCGCCTCCTGCCCGGGCCCCCTTCTGTTTGTCACGGACGCCCAAATCCAAAAATCCCCGGTCATGGCCAGATAATACCCCGTCGGGTATTTCTGCTCATGGCCGGGTATTTTTGCTCTCCAGCACACTTCAAGCCTCACTTGCTCCTTTCGACCCGAATCTCGTTCCTTCGCCTCGATTCCAACGCCGGGTCCTGAAATATGACATAAACGTACAACCTCGCGTGAAATCGGCTTAAAACACGAGAATCAACATCTCAAACGGCTCAAGAATAGGCGTAAAAACATGTGCAATTATTGGTCTATCAATAGGTAGTGGGTTCGAAATCTTTATGGATTTCGCGGGGTGGAGAGCGCAACCGGTGATGGGTAGCTGGGCGATGTTGACGCCGGAGAGGAGTTCCGCCAGATTGTTTGGCGGCATCGATTAGTAGAGCCGCCGTATAAATTCCTTGAAAAGAAAAGAACGGAGGAGATTGGAATTGGGGGAGTGCGAGGAAGGGAAGTAGTGGTTCAATCTTATCTTATCTTATCTTATCTTATAACTTATATTATGGCCGTTGTGGAGAAAGTTTTTGGCACGTAGGACAACGAAAGCTCCACAATTTTCCATGTCATTTTGTCAGTTTTAACATTTTAAGTTATTAGTTACCTTAAATAAAACTAAATAAACATGCATATCAATCATCATCACCAAGATTTGAACCTATGACCTATGAGGTCAAACTATCATCATTTCAAATGTTCAACCACCAAGATAAAGTATACTTGATGCTACTAACCACAACAAAACATGTATATCAATCATCATAACTATGATTTAATCATGCAACCTAGAAGCTCAAACTATAATTAAAAAATCCGAAAAACATAAATTTAGTTGGTACACAATTGTAAACTTTTACATAATTTGACATGTGATTTTCTTTTAAAATTGAAATATGAAAAGTAAAGTATAATCTTCTTCCGTCTTCTAGAACACGAAGAATTTAACATTTTGTTTGTACGAACTACTATAAATATGTGAACCAATGTAGTTATGTTGCAATTTGTTAGAAAATACTACTATAAATACTTGCTATAAATATCTGAAATATATCAACATAGTTCATTCATCTGCTACAGTTATATATAGACAAAATTTCATATGTTTAAGAATATCACTAGACACCAATGGTCACCAAAGTTTTTTGTATATTTTTCAAAATTGAATTATGGTCATATGGTTTAAATATGTTTGTGACCAATTGGTGAAAGAAGTTATAAAAAAAAGTCATGTACATATACATAATGCATTTGTCATTTTTAGGATTGAAATTGGCATTTCTTGCATATTAAAATATTATTATCTTTTCTTTTATGTTATTCCAACTTCTTTCTCTTTTCATTTTTCGTACGTTATTAAATATTCTTTCATGCACAATTATAAAACACATTGTCTTTACTTTTTCCTAATGTAATTATAATTCCTTTGTTTTCTCTTTTTATTGTTTGACATAAGTTCCTTTCTTTTTCCTACATGAGTGTAGATGTGCAACTTTGAGTCATATTCAGATGAATAACACCTTAAACTATTGGATATATGATGGTTGATATGTAAATACCTATTTTAATCCTTACTTAATGTGACACCCTAATACATATATTACTATTACTATTTTTAGTAACTAGTTATACTCGCCTGATAACCTTACTCATAAGATAATGATTTATATCTTTTCCGTTACCTTTAAGAGTATAGTTCAAAATGACTTATTGTCCCTCTCATTGACCATGGCAAAACATGGAGTATTCAGTTTCCCGTCACCCACTTCTCAGGCCTTACTGGCTTAACTTAACTGTCAAGATACATCCGATATGATATATCTTATTCAGTCAAATAAACATCCATTCATCACCACATGTCATATCACATTCATCATCTCAAACTCAAAGAATTCATACATCACAACATATGGACCATCACCCAGTCTCTTGATAACTCAATGTTTAAACATGTATGCATCAAATATTACATCATACTGGCATTACCATGTAACCCCTGTCTCAACATAGCAAAACATCATATAATCCAATCTTAAATCATTGTATAAAACACCATAGAAAACCATCATCATCGACATGCACATTTCATATATCACATAATAGAAACTCATCACTTAACCACATCATAAGTTATATTTATACAATGATTCAATCACATGCATGGTTAGGTTCCTTGCATTTTACATCTTAATTTGCCAAGTCATACACTCCTCGGGTAGTATAGTAGATGACATGCATACCACCACAGATCGTACCTAGACGGGTGTCCTATAAATCCATTGCGGATCATACCCTAATCGATGTCATGTATACTAGGGTGAGACGTACTGGACCGGTGTCCTGTAAAACCAACGCAGGATCATATCATGACGATGTCCTGTAAATTCAGTTACTATACTGACTGCACAACAGAGCACATTTATGTTTGTATTAAGTTATCACACAATTCCAGTTACAGTTAGTCACATATTAAATATTGGAGGATAATGTGAAGTGAAGACAAAGTGTCTCCATAACTAACATTTGCTTTGATATAATTCGTACAATGTTGAAGGTAAGAAGCATAGCAGAATAGTTTGGTTGTACATTGATGTAATGGTGGAAAAGGCTAGCATACACTCGAGGTGTAATATGCACCTTCATTCATACCTATTAGTTATATGTTAATATATTTTGACAAATAAGAATCGGTGGTTACTATTTTTCATAAAATGAATTGTACGATTTGGATTAGAGAATTAAAGACTGTTTTTCACCTATTAGAGAATATGGTATAACATCATGTGCCAAACTCCATTAATTCATGGTCTAAATACCAACTCTATAGGAGTACGATAAGGTGGCGTACACGAGCTTAAACCATGTACAACTTACGAAGTTGACAATTGTTGGTCAATTAAAGATCTGATGGTCATGAATAATATTTTCCAAGCAGTGATGAAATTACAACGTTGTTTGACTTTATTATTGATCATCATTAAAACCTAGAGTACAATCATAAATAAATATGAAAAGTAGGAATATGATACCATTGAAAAAATGACAAATAATAGAAGAAAAAGTACAAACAAATGAACTCATCGCCCATCGGGCGGGCACAAAACTAGTTAATTAATATGGAAATTGCTCAATTAATTAACTTATAATAAAATAGATGGACATGTGGCATGCTTTGTTAATTAATATGGAAATTGCTCAATTAATTAACTTATAATAAAATAGATGGACATGTGGCATGCTTTGATTCGCCGGGAGTACCACATCACCAATTACTCCCGGTGTACCTAATAATTTCTCCTAATTACACGCCACGCACGATCCATTTCTTTTTTGTTTCTTTCCTTTCAACTTTTAGTTACTGACACGATCCATTTCACAGAAGACAGCGAAATAGCAATTAAATTATGACGACGGAGACAGATACACGAAGAAAGTCGAGGGAGGGAGGGAGGGAGAGAGTTCAAATGAGTAGTGGATACTGGATAGACACGGTGCTCACTCGGTCTCGGAGTCTAATTCCTCACTGATCCATTAAACACAACAATTAACCGAAATCGCCACCACGTGTTCCGCTGTCTGTGGGAGCCCGGTGGAGATCCAAACGCTCATCACTCATCAGCCGACCTCACCATCGCCATCGCCATCGCCATCGCCATCCTTCACTTACGATAACGAACAAATCTAGCAAGTGCAATACGGAAACGGTACTGGCAATGGCGGGCTCGCTACACTGATTGAGCGAAAGGAAGTCCATGGAAGCTTGCCGATCCTTTCTCTCTTCGCTTCCTGTTTTGAATCTCTGAATTCTACTGCCACTACTCCCTCCTGTTGAAGAGAAGGGACAGAATGGAGAGTCCTCTGCTGGGAGAGACTAGCGACTCCAGCTACCAGCGGCCGGAGCACTTCTACCGCCGCGCCGACGCCATCACCTACGGCTCCAATTTCCAGAAGGCCGCTGCTCTCGTTGATCTGGTTTCCTTCCCCTCTCTCCCTCACTCACTCCCATGCCGCCTCCTTTGATTTGAATCTGGATGTCCTTTCTGTCTTTTTTTTCCCCCCGCTTTGCTTGTGATCATAAATTGTTTTTAGTCGGCTTGGTCTTCGATTGAGTTCTGGTAATGCCGGCTTCTTATTCTTGTGTTTGAGAAAGAATGCGGCGCTCAATTTTGCAGGCGGAAGATGGCGTTGGTTTGCCTGAGCAAATTCTTGACCATTCAAGCTTTGGAACTGCTGCCAAGTACTACTTCGTGTTTATCAAGTTCGACTTCATCTGGACGCTTAATTACTTTGCTCTCATTCTCTTGAACTTCTTGGAGGTTTGGTGTTCCCGCCTGCAACTTCCTTTGTTTAACCTTTACACTGCTGAAATGGAGCTTACGGTAATTGACTTTCCATCACTTGCTTTTGTTCCTGGTCCAGAAACCGCTGTGGTGTGCAAATTGTGCTGATGATTGCTGCAAAGACAGAGGTTACTTCTATCTTGGACAGCTGCCTTACTTGAACACTTTGGAGACCCTTATTTATGAGGTATGAGGAACACGCTTTTCAGTTGGCGTATTTTCCGTTTTCTGCCATGCTGCATTCCTCTACCTGTGAGCTTGGGTTCCGTTTATCATGTAAGATCCAGAGAGCTCTTTCTAAGTAATTCTTCCGAGCCGGCTGATTTTATAGGGTCCATTGTGTTAATAATAGCTCTAAGGAGGTTGATGCGGTATTCAGAGCCAGAGGTGACAAAAGAATTCGTCGAGTGTAATACGAGTGTTGTCTGCATCATTGTGTTTTTCATACTCAGACAATTCCTCAAGCCTAATGGCAGTTTGCTTACAGTTCATGTTGTCCCATAATAGCTTGCAACCATTAGTGGCTACATCCATAGATAATCTCCCCCATCTTCTGAAATTATTTTGTTGGGAGTTAAAGCTGCTTATCCAAATGTTCTGTATTTTTATAATAATTATATAAAGGGGAGGATTTTTCTGTTTACTCCGGTAGTTGAAATTTTCTTACCGCTCACCTGTGTTTACTTCCTCCCCTCAAGATATTACTATGCTAGAATATTTCTACCATGCCTACAGCTGATTGGGTAGAAGTTCTAATTGGAAACCGGCGACATTCTGGACAATTTATGTTCATCTATTCCATTGAAGTACTACGAAATTCCAGATTGAACCACTTATTACTTGGTGCGATCCAGAGCGAGTGATGCAAAATTGTATATTTGTTTCAGCAACCATGATTACAGATATGCAAATGGAATTTGAATATGATTGAATGCATCTGCAGTGTTTGATTTCCTTTGAGTATTCATACTTGAATTTTCTAAGCCAGCAACCTTTTGCTGATATTTCATTCAATTGGAAGGTTCTAAACATATAAGGTTATATAGAAGATTCAGTCAAATGAACTCCATCTTACTTGCTGCTACTCTGATCTGAAACTGAAAGCATAACGCAAGTAACTCAATTTCTGAACCTGGTACAATGACCTCTGACACACGTCTAAAATTTCGATACACTGGAATGTGTTTGCAGTGACTTTTCTAGTTTCAGACACTTTATACTGTTTGTCATCTCTTGGTTCCTCGGACATGTTTACTTTTGAGATCTGGCCTTATGGAACTAACTGAATTTCTGCTTTACTGTGCAGGTCATAACTTTCATTATACTCATAGCTCACATTTTCTTTCCACTTTTATATGAAGGCCCCCGGATATTCTGGAAAAATCCTTTCCATTGGTTTAAGGTATTTAATCCTTATGCTCCGATTCTCCTTTCATTCTGGGGTTTCTTTCCTTTTTTAAGTCAAGCTGCATGCTTGTTTCTTATTCTTGATATTTGTTCAAGAATACGAAAAGCGTTTTGGGTGAGTGTCAGATGTGAGCTATGTCTGGCATGCGATTATAAGACGAAACATCAAATATGTTTTTTCATCCTTCCAAAGCTTTTACTTGTTTTGCAGATCAGCTATCTCTAATTCTATTCCTTACCTTTGGAGAAAAATCTAATATTGCAGCTTCTTCATTTCAGGTTGTTTGCCTTGCAATTCTGGTTGCTGATTTACTAGTTTATGGCCTCTACTTGTCACCTGTGGCCTTCAGTGTTCTTCCTGTCAGGATTGCGCCTTATATACGAGTTGTCTTTCTCATTCTGAGTATCAGGTATGCTGTGCTAAAATTAACATTTTCCATTGTTCCCATGGTAACATTAATGGAATATACTGTTCCAATTGGTTGCGCGTTTCCTATATTTTCTCCGAGACTCATGATTTGACATGAGGACAAATTGATATACAAATCTATCGTCTATGATTCTATTATTGTTGTAAGGAAAACATCGTGAGAGTATTATGTTCTTATACTATGATTTTCTCTGAGAAAACTCAGACTCGTGATTTGAGATGTGAAGGCAAATTAATATACAAATCTTTCGTCTATAATTCTATTATTGTTATAAGGAAAACATCGTGACAGCATTATTTTCTTATGATAGAGTTATGACACCTGTATGTGCCGCCGTCATTATGATGATGGTCCTAAAAAGTTGAGGATATAGCTGGTTGTTCATTATGTACGAGATATTGCTTGCTGTATGATTTGAACCATGCAAATGAAGTGCAGTTTTATTCAGTGCTCTTCCATTTTTCTGGTGTCTATTACCTCAGGTTTGATTAATTTATGCATACGAGGCTTCTTTCTGTGTAGGTCTTGTAGCTTTGTATTTTTGTGGGGTTTTAACCTTACTAATACCTTATGATTTTTTTGTTGTGAGAAAATAATTGCGATTGCAACTGGCTTGATACATTGATACTTAAATTGGGCTTCTAGAATGCAGATATTCCTAGGAGACTTGAGTAATGTGGTTACTGCTTCTCTGCTTATAGTTTTTGGTTTAATCTTGAAAGTGCATGATATGTTTAATGACGATCAGATGACTTGAATTGACATTATATTTTCTGATGTCATCAGGGACTTACAGAAGAGTATCGTGATTCTGGCTGGAATGCTGAGAACATACATAAACATCTTGGTCAGTTGGCTTACTACTTTAACTTATTTTGTGTCCTTAATCAGTGTCAGATTTTCGGTTGAAACATGTATTTCCTAGGATTCTCAATCCTTTCTTTCGAATGGCCAATATATCCTGCAATTCTGAAGCACATGTGTTGTAATCTTCAGCTATAATCTCCTAAACCCTGATTGGTTTCCTTGAATTGCAGGCTTTATGGCTTCTGTTTCTTCTGTTTTCTAGTTGGGTGGCCTTTGTCATGTTTGAAGATACTGAGCAGGGGAACACAGTTTTCACGTCATATGCAATCACATTGTACCAGATGTTTGTCTTATTTACAACATCAAACAACCCGGATGTTTGGATACCTGCATATAAGTAAGTCTGCCATGAGCAGCTTCCTTATCAATGTTCTTGCACAAACGTTTTGGGTATCGTACCTTAGTGATGCAAGTCTTGTGGCACCACCAGGACAGATAGGCATAGTAGTTGACCTTTCCGAAAGATTAATAAGTTCCAGATGTATCATATTGGATCCTGGACAATACCATAAAAGACTCGCCAAGATGCACGCACAAAGCCAAATCCTATTCTGGTTCATGGGCAGATTCAACTTTTTATCATAATTCTGTCAGTAAGAAGTGACTATAGCGGTGATCTGTTTTGGAATCTTGTATGTGCAGACGAATGCATATCTTTTTTCTGTCTTTTTCTTTGAGATGCCTCGGACCATAGTCTATTTATGCAAAATTTGTGAGATTTTTTATACTTCTGCAACTTTTCAACCGTCTCTTTATGTAACCAGTGATTGTTTTTAACCACCTAGGATCTAGTATCTCTTAGCTGCCCGCTTGTGTCAGTATTCATATACACAGAATAGTTCAGCTGATTAATTGTTTCTCTTTTCCAGAGCTTCACGCTGGTACGCCCTTTTCTTTGTCCTCTATGTGCTGCTGGGAGTCTACTTCGTCACCAACTTGATTCTTGCCGTTGTATATGATAGCTTCAAAAATCAGGTATGCTGTTGAAGAAATTTTAAGTAGTCTCTCTCCCTTTGGTTGATGTGATTATTTCTTCTTTCTCTGGATTATCTAGGTGGGATGATCAGTAGTTTTTGTTATGCCTGCTTAAAGTCGTGCCATCAGACCTGCTTGCTTAAGTTTTTTGTGCTATTCATGGGGGCTGGGTTTCACGAACTGAAGGTGGTTTCTTGCCATACAAAGAAAAGTCATAATCTGCTTTTGGTGTAGCTCGTGAAACAAGTTGCCGAGGCAGACAACATGAGGAAAAGAACATTGATGAAAGCCTTCAGTCTCATTGATAAGTTTGTAAGTACGAGTGTTGTTATCTACGAAGAATATTCTCATTTATCTTTTTTGGGACTGTGACTTTATTGTTCTATGAGGTCTATATGTCTGCGTGATCTATATATTAAGCCAAAATCTGCATGTTTTATGGATTTTCAAATATTCTCCACCGGAGGTCTTTATTAAAGTAGGATAAACTACCATTTTGGGCCTTGAACTTAGCAACCTTTTAAATCAATCCTGGCATTTGAACTTATGTTAAGGGGCCTGAATAGAAAAGTTCATTGGTCAAAATGGTGCTGCAATTGGATTGGATAGTTACTCTTGATTCTCATCATTGACCTCTCACTCAAGGAAAAATAAAGGCGTAAGTACCAAATGTTACCAAGCAGATAACTTGAAAGAAATTATGTCTAAGTTGCAAGATCTTGTTGCATAATCTTGTTCTGGTGCATAACCATATTATAACTGGTGTAAGGGTAACGTCTGGAACATAATGATATAACTGGTGTATGTGCTAGCCTTACTTTATAGATATGACACCAAGATTACTGTTTATGGTATTCTTTCGCTTCCAGAGTCTTTTTCACTTTATTGTCTGTTGGGTTTAAATGGCTTGTTATTATTATTTACGGGACACTGTCTCCCCCAATGTTTTCCTTTTTATGACACCGCCTCACATCTCCAATTTCCGTATATCTAATGGAGCTCATTGTTATTTATGGGACAGAATGTTGGTCATCTTGATAAAGAACAATGCATCCGTTTGTTTGAAGAGCTTAATCAGTACAGGTACTATTTCCGTTCACCATGTTTGTGATTATATGTATATGTTCTTTGCTTTTACTTTTACTTTCAAGTTCAAATTAAGCTGATGAATATCATAGCCATTTGTACCTGTTTAATTGTTACTCAGTTTTTTATTTATTTCTCTGATTGACTTCCATTTTATATTTCCGTAGGACTTTGCCAAAAATATCAAGAGAAGATTTTGAATTAATATTCAGTGAACTGGATGATAGTGGTGACTTTAAGGTATATTCATTCTTCCAGCTACAATTTTGATCAGACTTCACTTTTCGGCATTTCTGTCAATTATGTGGTGTTTACACGTGGGTTCCTCGATGCACCTTGAGGAAAATATGTGTACTGCTTCCTTGGGTTACCCAGTACTTTTTTATGTTTGAGAAGTGGTATGGTATCACTTTGTCTGGACTTCATCCTTTCATGTAATGATTTTCTGTCACTGGATTTCTTATTTTGGTCTTTCCCACAAGCAGATAAACTTAGATGAATTTGCCGACCTCTGCCATGCTATTGCTTTGAGATTCCAAAAGGAAGATGTTGTAAGTATTTTCTCTTCAAAATCTCTACAACAAGGACCTTCTCCCTGCCTCTCGACTTTGCTTTATCTACACTTTGCTTTCTGGTTGCAGGCATCTTGCTTTGAGTACTTCCCTACAGTCTATCATGCACCATTCTCAAAGAAGCTGAAGACCTTTGTGCGAAGCCCCGTATTTGGCTACATAATATCCTTCATTCTTGTGGTCAATCTTGTTGCTGTTATTATCGAAACAACGGTATGCATAAGCTTTATAGAGATCTCTATCTTGAAGGAACACTGCCTTACTTTCCTTCTCCTTCCAACATTGAACTGAGAATTCCTCCATGCTCATGTAAACTCTGCTTAGGTGAAATTAGTTGTTTAGCTAATGGAAATCTGCATACGAAAAACTTTCTTGAATAAATGACTTCGTTAGTCAAATGGAAACTTGCACATAGTCAATGTACCAGGTACTTTGTATAATATCTAGTTAATTTCCATGTTGAATTTTCTCATGGTTCCTTCCGACGTCTTACAAGGAGTTGGGTTAATGTTGCATCCTCGTGGGTAGTCCTGAAAGAATCCATCTGCTTTATTTCATATCCATTTTTAGGGAATGTGCGACTATCTGTTAGTTATTGTTCTAACAAATCCAGGTCAAGATGCAAATTCTGTGCTTAGGTGATACCTTAAGTAATTGATATTCCAATGAATTGCTCAAAAGATAGTATTATGGAACATTCATCCTGCTAGAGTGAACTAATTCTTAAATGGAGATTGGAACTTTGGCCCTACATCATCCTTCATTACACCAGGATGACAAAGGACTTACGGGTGATGACCCTTTCTTCCATCAGAGTTTCTCAACCTGAGCTAGCTCCCGCTTCGATGATTTTTTAGTTGTATGCTGCTGTCTGAAGATACTTATGTTAATCTTGTAATAATATCATAACATTCTGAAGTATGGTTTATGCTGACCATTTGAGATGCCTTTTCTTGTTACTGCAAGTCTTCTCTGAACCTTGCTTGTAAACTTTTTTCCAGCTTGATATAGCAGACAATTCTGGTCAGAAAGCGTGGCAAATTGCGGAGTTTGTATTTGGTAAGAGCTAGCTGGATCATTTACTCTTCCTGTTTTTTTTTTGTTTTTTTTTGGGAAGGTGGTTTTTTCTTATGAACATTGGTTATTGTAACGGTGTGGTTACAAAGACCCTTATCTTCTCGTAAGCCAATTGAACTCTACCGCAAAGCCAGTGATTCTTAGGGAAATTGGGCCTGCTTGATTTTTTTCAATTATTATTTTAATTCAAACAACAGAGTTTTTAAAGAAACAGATGGCTCCATTAGTCAAAAGGGATACATGAGCCAGGCTAGTGTATATATGCTCAGTGGCAGGACGTAGGCATTTTCCAAACGAATACGTAAGCTCAAGTAGAATCAGGCAACACACATTTAAGTGAAGCAGATGAATTGTCGGTAGCTCTTGCAAAAGTTGGTGTTTGGTTTGGAGGCCAACTTTGTTTGTATTAATAGTAGTTTAATAATCATTCAGTACTGCAAAAAAAGAAGTTCAAATCTCTTCCCCAACTTGTAGTCAGGGAAACTAGGGGGTGTATGCACTCATGGATCCATGCCACTCAATTGTGTGAAATTTCACGTATTGTCATGCTGAACCACTATCTAATGGCTTACTTTTGGTACATCAGGGTGGATGTATGTGCTAGAAATGGCCCTGAAAGTTTACTCATATGGGTTCTCGAACTATTGGAGGGATGGCCAAAATCGTTTTGATTTTCTCATCACACTTGTCATCGGTAAGGAATCAATATAATCATTTGTTTAGTTATTACCCATAGTAGCTACTATTTTTTCTTAATTTCCTGATTATCTTTGGTTGGAAAGGATTATTTTGAATATGATGTCCTGCACATGGAAGACCAACAATTTTTCTGAACCATTGGTGTGCAGTTATTGGTGAAACTATAACATTTGCAACTCCAGATGGTCTAACATTTTTCACGAATGGAGAATGGTATGTACTATTACCTTGAGGATCATGTTGCTCTTCTACCTTCCCTTTTGGTGTGTTTTTATTGTCTTCTTGCATCCTGTCTTTCAGTTTACAAATACATTATGGTCTTGTTTCCTGTTTTCAGGATTCGTTACCTCCTACTTGCCAGAATGTTGAGATTAATAAGGCTGTTGATGTATGTTCGAACTTATCGGGCTTTTCTTGCCACATTTTTAACCCTCATTCCAAGTCTGATGCCATATTTGGGAACAATATTTTGCATTCTATGCATATATTGTTCTCTTGGGGTACAGGTATGCTGGCTACTCATTTCAGATTGCTGGTTATCCAGTATATTTATGTTGGGGCATAACAACAATCTTTTTGTAAATTTCCAGTCATAGGGAGGGAAGTGATGTGATTCGATCCTCCACACATATAATCTGTTTCCATTAATGGAAACTGGTGCTGTTCACGTTTTCACTTGCACAGCATTGTTTTATATTTTGATTAACTTGGGAGGATAATCTGGAACCTATTGACGCTAATTTAACTATAGCTCAAGCTAAGTGTTTAGTGTATGTACCAATATTTGGGTGATTACTGGTGGTCTTAAGATTGCCGTTTGTTTTAGTTTCAGGATCTTAAAGACATTCCAGGTGTATGTTCTATTATATTTGTGAAACAAGTTGTGAACTGTTTAACTAATAGTTTTTCATTTTCTAGATCTTTGGCGGAATCGTTAATGCTGGGAATCCCAACTTGGAGGCCACGGATCTTGCTGGAAATGAGTATCCTCTGGAACCTGAGAATGCAAGCCAATATTTTTCATCTTAATATAAATATGACCAACATATGCACTTGGATCTTGATATACAGTTCTGGAGGTGCTCAATTTTTGACAATTCCTGCAACTGTCTTTGGCATATGAACTTACTTCATCCCCAGTTTTTCTTGACTAATATCAGTTACTTGCTTTTCAATTTTAATGACTATCCGAATGGGATGGTGACCCTCTTTAATCTGCTGGTTATGGGAAATTGGCAAGTCTGGATGCAGGTATTGTCACTATTACGCATTTTCTGTCACCATTTTCGCAATTGTGGGTTTCACAATTATCATCATCTTGTTTACTGTGTGTACCTTATATCTAGTCCAATTACGTTTATTTACTGTGTATACCTTATATCTAGTCCAATTACGCCTTCTGTTTAATCTTTATTTCCACCCTATGAATAAGCAAATTCTGGGATAAGCTCTTTCATCTTCTGTAAATGGACTGTAGAAAGTAGAATTACCAATCTATGTTTCAGTAAATAAATTACCAAACATTAGATGCATCATGAAATGCTATCAATTAATGAATTTCAACTTAGTTGCTAAACTGAAGATTCACCTGTTAATTTTATATGGGAAAATGTATCCTATTGCTCTCAAATTCTCAGACAATGAATTCTCTGAAGTCCTTTCTATAGTCCTGTAAGTGAGGCCCTTTTTTGTCTTCAATTAGTCATATTGCCTAGTAGCAGCGTTTCATTTAGCATCTGGCAAGTAATTGGAGATGTGTAGTAATGTTTATTATTTTGGTGAACCAGAATGGGATTATAGAAAACAAGCACTAAATTCATTAACAGACATTTCCTGGGAGATGTTTGCAAGATTGAAAATTTTCGAATTGACTGTTCTTAATAAGTATTTTTCTGTATAATTAACCATCTGTTCATTTAATTCCAGAGTTACACTGAATTGACGGGGAGCCGTTGGACTGTTGCTTATTTCATCAGCTTCTACCTAATTACTGTTCTGTTGCTCTTGAATTTGGTATGCGCTGTTTGGTACAATTCACTTTCGGGATTTACAATTGTTTTCTCTTTATGCATTGAAAATTTCATAGTAGGTTACAAATGTTAGTATCAAAGAAACAATATTCTTGTTCTCTGTTCAGCTGCATATTGTTTAACAGTCATGCTCATTATTCACCTCTTAGTGGTATTATCACGTGTGTAATTGTAAATTTCAATGGCTATTTAGGTTGTTGCTTTTGTCTTGGAGGCGTTCTTCGCTGAAATGGAACTTGAAGCATCAGAAGAGAATGATGAGGTACTTAAGCTTGTTGTTTATATGAGATATGAGAAATAGAACTTGATGGTCAACATTGGCATAACCTTGATAAACGTTTTGTAACTTGCAATCCAGGAGCCCAGCACCACAAAGCCCCGTTCCCGATATTTAGGGTACGCACTATTTGGTCTATTCATCTAAGAAAAAGCTGCTATCTTTGTTTATCGTTTCTGAATACGAGAACTAAGAAATCAATTGTGGTTGTTGCAGCACTAAAACTCGAAGTCAGAGAGTTGATATACTTCTCCATCATATGTTGAGTTCAGAGCTGAGCGAAACAGCCGCCTGCTGATTGACGTGTTATATCAGTGTACTCTGGTGAGTGAATCAAACCAAACTTTTATCTGATTCATTTACCGCTGTCTTGAGGTAAAGCAGCCTGCAAATCCTCAGGATATGTTTGCAGAGCTCTGCAAGATGATTGTATTCGTTATCATACGCTTCACGTTGCATGTCGGACTGAATCTTAAGCTTTGTGGTTTGTCGTTGCAGGCCATTTTTGTGGTGTTTTTCGGCAAGACAATCAGGTTTCTGCCGCGCGCTTCCTGCTAGAAGTGCTGGTGTCAACAATTCTCTCAGTCGTTCACAGAGTACACGCACAACAAACAAGCATAGTCAGGTTTTAACCTTTTTGGAGAAGCATGAACATCAGCTGTAACGCTGCCCGTAAAGCAACCTTGCATTCGCAACTTAGAACTCCATATACATATTTGTGGTTCTGTATGATATGAGCTTGAACGTCTGTCAATTATTTAATGTCTGTTGGTTTAATGAAGTTATGCGCATAACTGGAATTTGGGCGTTCTATAACCTGGTTTTGGCCCTTGTGTTTTGGTCGTTGGGATAGTGAAAATGACGAGTTGGATCGGATTGCCAACCTACATCCTAAAAAAGAAGGAAAAGGAAGAGGATTATACGTTATTGAGTGTGCAACTTGATAGTGTTGGTGGATCGGGAATAAAGAGTTGGCAGTAAAATGGTTGGTCTGTGAAAAAGAAGGTTTGGAAGATTCCTGGGTTGGTAGTGGAAACAGGATTTATGCTCCTTGGTGGGTGGATTTGCATTTTCATGAATGATTTCGGTCGGCGGTCAGCTTAGATTGTGATGTTAATATTCCTGTGTCCATTATTAGTGGTTATCAGTATTACTACCCCTGTTGATAGTAGTATAGTAGGGCTTACTACCCCTGTTGATAGTAGTATAGTAGGGCTTGTGAGGACATCCTAGGTATCCACAGCAATAATTAGATGACAATTTTGATCTGGCCCGATTTACCCGACCTGACCTGTTTTGAGATGGGGTGGGCATGGTTACTTCTCATCGACCCGACCTGCCTTGAACCGCCCCATTCTTGATCCATTCATGTCTAAATTACATGTAATCTTAGTCAAATTACTTAAGAGTTTTCTCTTATTACATTATATTTTAGCTATAATGAAGTTGTAAATATGTGAAAATCTCAATTTCTCTAATAACAACAACATTTTATCATATAATGGTTTCTTTCTTGGTCTTTTAATGAAATAACGAATATTTCAAATGTTTTTCGCATAAATTACATACTTATTGGGTTGACCTGCCCCGATTTGTGCCCCATGATAAATTAACCGACATGTACCCGACCTGCCACGGTTCGGATATGAGTATTGAAATACCCGCCCGGACCTGCTCATTGCCATTCCTAACCATAATAAAAGATCTAGAACGTTGAAATAGATAATATCTAGGGGGAGAAATTTGAGAATCACTATCTTGGTCCTCTAGTCATGAGCTGCTTGTGTGGATGAAGAGTAGTTGGATGGAGGCGTTCCAGTTTGGTTCCCACTTGCAGAGGAGGTCAGGAGGATGCAGTTATCCGATGAGAAGATGTTTGAAGTTGGTCAAAACATAAAAAGAGTGAGATGTATAAGATTTTTGAAGATGTTTGAAGCTCACTCTTACTTTTTGGTCGTTGGAATTATTAAATTGTTTGACGTTTGTGGTTAAGATTTTTTTTATTCCATTTGTAGTAATTAGAATGCTTCAATATTTAAGTTTGGTCACTGATCGTATTTTTTGTTAGTTTTGGATAAATGCGTCAATGTTTTGTTGATGTGGTTAAAATTGTGTAATAAGACATTTTCGTTAACCACATCAGCTAAAATTTGACCCTGTTAGTGGAAATTGACGTAATAAGATATTTTCGTTAACCAAATTTGAACTATTGAAGTAATCTTAATTATTATGAATGAAAAAAAAAAATAATGGCAAATAATGAACTGTTTAGTAATCCATTGACCAAATTTGCAATTTATCCTTACTTTTTGTCATGTTATTAGACTTGAGAGATTTGGCCTGCTATGCTCTACGCACTGTGATATTTGTGTGAGTGGGTTTGAGATTCTTGTAACAATATAATGGAAATATGGTGAATAAGGAAGGAAGGATGTTGGCGTGGTGTCACTCTATCCCGTCGAATAGTATCCGATCTGATTTGTGATGGACGAATATTACCTGATTAGTACTAGTTTGGGGCAGGGTATGTGTTTATGTCGGGGTTGTAGCCGATATCAACTTCTTCTATCTTGGGCACCGAAGCGGCTTGATGTGCCACTTCATCGTAACCTTTCTTCATGATGTTGCCTCCGATCGCTTTTTACAAAAAGGACACTCCGACAGATGTCGGCGGGGCACCCTCCGATTCTCAAGTTAGTCTCTGGTGTGGGGGATAGAATAGTTCATAAAGTGTTTGCAGGAGGTGAGGCAGGGAGATGAGAGTTACTGATGGTAGTGGGCGCTCTCAGGATCTTCCCCCGGTCTCTTGCCTTACCTTCTTCCTCTGGAGAGTATGAACTTGTTATATAGTGTTTATCTGGGTGGACAAAGGGAGGACAAATGTTAGCGTCGAAGGCGAGAATGGACACGTCATCAGACATATGTCGCCTACGCCCGCTATATGGTTGTACACATGTCAACCATGCCTTTGCCTTATGAGAACACTCTTGCCACATGGAGACTGGTTAAAGAGAGTACATGCCACATATGGAGGTATGATTGATTGTGAATCTCGGTGCCAGGAGCAGAGAGCGATAACGGGGCCGATGGGAGTCGTGACTGATAGCAGGCTGGAGCGCAGGGAGCTGAGCGAGAGGTGGAGCCCAGGGGCAATAGTACGCCGACGGGTACTAGAAGCCGGGGGAGATAGTGGGCCCTGGCGCCGGGAGCGATAGCGGACCCGAGCGTCGGGAGTCGGGGGCAAAATCAAGCACGGGGGCGAAAGTGGGCCTAGGCGCCAAGGGTAAGGGAGCGATAGTCGGCCCGAGCTCCGGGGGTGAAATCGAGCCCGACTCTGGGAGTCAAAGCGGAGTTGGGGAAAAATTAAGCCCGGGGCAATAGTGCGCCGGCTGGTATCGTAAGACAGGAGTGATAGTGTGCCCCGGCGCGTGCGATTGCGGACCTGGAGCCATGCGGGAGGCGGAGCCCGGGAGCCTGGCGGGGGGCCAATTCATTCATGGGGGCGGCAGTGGGATTAGACGTCGGGGCCGGGAGCGATGGCTAGGGATGGCGATGGGTCGGGTTGGGTCGGGTTTTGCCAAACCCAAACCCATGGGTTTATCTTTGAAAAAAACCCGGGGTAAAACCCACTGGGTTTGAAAAACTCAAACCCAACCCAACCCGTTGGGTATCCGCGGGTTCATGGGTACCCACGGGTTTTGTCGTAAAAAATTTACAATTACAAGTTTTTATCAAAATTAAAGTCAAATATCAATCTCTCAATACAAATTATCCATTATATAAAACACCATTCTAGAAAATTCAAGTAAATCACAAATTAACTATACAAATTGTTCAACACCAATCTAGAAAACTCAAGAAAATTGAAGCAAATCACAAATTATCCATAAATAACATGTTTAATTGAAAGCTTCTTCCTTTCAATTAAGTTTCTTTACTCTCCACTCCATAACATCAACTTCATTCTACACAATTAAAAAGAAAAAATTAGACATGTCTCCACAAACATAAATAAGATTAGTTGTTTAGAATATTAAATATACCGAAAAAATTAATTATATGGGTGGGTGGGTACCCACGGGTCGGGTTTACCTAAACCCAAACCCAACCCGATGAATAGTGAACGGGTTTAAACCCAAACCCGGCCCAAAACCCGTCAACACGGATTTTACCCGCGTTGACCGGGTTGGGTCGGGTGGGTACCCGTGGGTTCGGGTTTTGTTGCCATCCCTAGCGATGGCCAGCTAGGGCGTCGAGTAAAAAACCGAGCACGGGACAATAGTGCGCTGGCGGGTACGGAAGCGGGGGGCGATTGTAGGCCCAAGCTCCGGGAGGGAAAATGAACCCTGGTGCCGGGAGCCGGAGTTTGCATGCGGTTGCAAAATCATGCCTGGGAGCAATAGTGCGCCGGCAGGTACCAAGAGCCGGAGTCGATAGTCGGCCAGGGCGTCAGGGGTCGGGAGTGATTGCCGACACGAGAGCCGGGTAAGAGGCGTCAGGTGAGACCGAGTGTTGGGGGTAAGACCGAATCCGGGGGCAATAGTGCGCCGGTGCGGACCTAGATATGGAGCGATAGTGGGCCCGGGTGCCAGAAGCTTAGTGTTGGGCGGGAGGCGGAGCCTGGTGCTAGGGGCAAATCCGAGCCTGGGGGCAATACTGCGGCAGCAGGTACCGAGAGGCGGGAGGAGAGATTATGCACCGGAGGGAGCTGGGGCGCCGGTTCAGGGTGGATGATGCATTGGTGGACTCGGGCATCGACACATGGAGGAACCCGTTACCGGGGGCAATTGTGAGTTAAGTTATGATATTGCGTTGGTAGGCGCCGGTTGGTAGACGCTAGTTGTCGGTGCAGTGGTGGGCCCCGGCGCTATTAAAATATTTTTTTATGTTGGGTATATAAATTGCCCCCCTTGCCTTCGAAAATCTAAAATTTTTGGTGCCAAGCTTGGTTGCACGATATTAGTACCGACTCTTAATCTTGTTGAGTTTATTAGAAGACTGCATGGCTTAATTGCAAGTTTGGTCACTCGAATTGCTTAAAAATTTCACGTTTGCCACCCGAATTGATTTATTCCATTTATAGTCACTCGAATTAGTTGAACAGTCCAAGTATGGTCACTCTCCGTTAACCTCCGTTAATGACGACCGTTAAGTGATGACGTGGCTAACAGAAAGACACAGTCAGCACATTTAAACATTAAAAAAAGACAACCCGACACGCCAGCTCACCCTTACCCGCCCAGTCAGCCATTCTTGCCCAAACCCGCGAACCAGACCCAATTAACTGACCCTAAACCCAAACCAGTGACCCAACCCCCCCTGAAAACTAAACGCAGATGGATTAGGGCATTTCCCTTCTCCATCTTCATCCTCTCATCCTCCCTCCCGCGCCGCCTCTCTACTTTGCAAATTCCATTGAAATACAAACAAGGCCAAACAACAAGAAATACAGCAGCAGTCTCGTATTCTTGCTTGCTTACCCATTGAGGAGGCGAGTGGCCACCTTGCAGAGCTCTCGAGGAATCCTGAGCGCCCACAATCTCAAATGCACATCAAACTTACTCATGTCCATCATTCTTTGCTGACCACCCTCCTTTTCTTTACCCAAAAAGAAGAAACCCGCCACCAAATCAGGTTTCTGAACAAGAAACAGGTCACCGGGAAGATACTAGCGAAGTAGAAGCTCTTGAATTCCTCGCTGAGAAGAAAACTCTCAAATCACGGTTTTCCCAAGTTGTCGTTTCGTTTCAAATGCCGCCTGTACGGAGAACTGGGCGAGCGAAGAGTCGAGAGAGAAGAAACCGATGGGGGTTGCAAAAGGGGGAAAACAGCAGCGCGCTTCGATTCAGGGTTTCGCGGCGGAGGAAGAACTTCGCGGGAGGGGTGAGGGATTTAGGGCGGCGGCGCGGCGGCGGCGGCCTCCATCCCTTCGACGACGATTTGCAAAGTAGAGAGGCGGCGCGGGAGGGAGGATGAGAGGATGAAGATGGAGAAGGGAAATGCCCTAATCCATCTGCGTTTAGTTTTCAGGGGGGGTTGGGTCACTGGTTTGGGTTTAGGGTCAGTTAATTGGGTCTGGTTCGCGGGTTTGGGCAAGAATGGCTGACTGGGCGGGTAAGGGTGAGCTGGCGGGTCAGGTTGTCTTTTTTTAATGTTTAAATGTGCTGACTGTGTCTTTCTGTTAGCCACGTCATCACTTAACGGTCGTCATTAACAGAGGTTAACGGAGGTTAACGGAGAGTGACCATACTTGGACTGTTCAACTAATTCGAGTGACTATAAATGGAATAAATCAATTCGGGTGGCAAACGTGAAATTTTTAAGCAATTCGAGTGACAAACTTGCAATTAAGCCAGACTGCATAGTTTGAATGTTGGTGAAGAATTTTAGGAAAGTGGCACAAGTCTTGAGATTGGTGAGAGAATTTTCCTCCCTATGACTTTTGTCTTTACTTTTCTTGATTTTCATGAGCCTGTTTGAAGACTGCAATTTTCTTGAATATTGGTCAAAGACCATTAGGAAAATACACAAACCTTTAGACTTTTAAAAGAGAAATGTTCTCTTTCATGTTTGTCCTCCATTCATCCTTCTATAAATAGTTTCTCCCTCCATTCTTCATTCTTCACTCTTCACTCCATCCTTTTCTAAGTTCTTTCTTTCCTTCATTGAGAGAAAAATTGCTAGTTAGCGTGCGGTGGCAAGGCAAAGATTAGCTTGGAGGCTCTGTTGGAGACTTGATCGTGTCCGATACGACATCTTGTCCCCCTCCCCCAGCATTACTGAATTTGCTTGCATGTGGGGTAGTACTTAGTTTTCTTTTTGTTTCTCTTGCATCTTAGTTATGGTACGTCAACGGGTGATGTTAAGTTGGGGTTCCTCTTGACCGCGACTTTCTCGGAGGATTGATGTGGCGAGAGACTTCATCGGAAGGCTGGGCGGGGTGAGGACTTAACAAAGAGGCTGATTGACCCAACTTCAAGTAAGGCGAGAGCTTCTAGCTCGGTGTCGGATATTTCTGCCCCCATCGGTGGTTCTAAAGCAAGAAGCGTTTTGGAGGCCCTCGGTATCGATCACTATAAAAATCCGGAGATGACCGTGTCTTTCTACAAATAAAAAATTATTGCATATGTTTTAAATTATACTAGTAAGGTACTACTGATCTTCGTTCGTTTGCAAGTGGTGAAGCAGTCAGTGTATTCTTGTGTCCGGATGATATCAGCAGACAGCAGTGAAGAGGATGGGTGAGGCCTCTCGTGCAGTAGCTGCAGTAGAGAAGCAATTGGCGGAGGATCGGGAGCAATCTGCAGTTCGGGTAGCACGAATCCATCAACTAAAGATGTGGTTGCCAAGGGGACTTAGTCAATTAACTAAACACCTCTTAGTCATCAAATCCGGATACTAGACTCACCCCACCCATTTGCCATCACTATCACTATGTGGACAAGTGCATATAAAGTTGAAAGGCCATAGAAATACAGAAGATAGTCAACAGTGGCGTGGCATCATCATCCGCTCCACCATATCCATGCATATGCAAATGCCAAGTAAAGCAGTTATGATATCCGTGACCCACGACACGTGACCTAATATCATCACACCCACATTCCAATGGAACACAACGACGTACGAAAGAAAGAAACCAAACCAAAAACAAAACAAGAAGAAGCTAGAAGATGCATATCTGATCTCTTGTATTCTTCCACTGCGCAAAAGGGCGGCCTTCCGATCCCCTCTGCAGCTTTGTTGTATAGCATAGCATATGTTGACAGGCAGGCCCATATATATGTTCCATATGACGACTAGCTAGCTGCTAGCTAGAGATGGAGATAGAATTAGTTCCCTTTCATTTGCAGAATCGAGAGAATTGCGGAAGATCTTTCTTCTCTGCCTTGTTTCTCTCTCATTTTAATAGTATCACCAACTTGTCTGATTGCCCACATTCCAAGTCTTAGCACTCCTCCCTCTATATATATACGGCCCACTCAGTCTCCCCTCTCATTTCCCATTCATCACTCCAAACCAAAGAGAGATGCAGAGCTTGAAAGGAGAAGTGGAGCTGAACATGGGAGCCCAGAGAGCGTGGGAGATGTACAGAGACAACGACGTCATCAGCAACATCAACCCTCAGATGCTTTCCCTTGCCAAGTACATCCAAGGCGACGGCAGCCCAGGCAGCCTCAGGCTCTTCCAGCTCGGACCTGGTAATTCCATTGTCATTCATTCATCCATTCAATTGTTAGCTAAAACCCCAATTCCTCTGCCTCTTCAAACTGCTCCTTGTGCTGTGCAGCTGTGCAGAGCTACGTGAAGGAATCGACGGAGAAGATAGAGAAGGTGGAACCCGGCCGCTCCGTGACGTACAGGGTCATCGGCGGCGACCTGAGGGACAAGTACGATCCATACAGGGTCACCTTCTCCTTCATCCCTCTCAAAGGGCACGAGTCCCACAAATGCATTGCTGAGTGGAAGGTCGAGTTCGAGCCACTCTCACCTTCAACCCCTCCCCCGGAACAGGCCAGAGATGCGGCTCTGGGCTTCCTCAGGTCATTTGACAAGTTTGAACTCTCCTCCTACTAGCACCACCACTGTCTGTCTGTCAACCAACATGGCCTCACAGACATCCTCAAATAAACAATAATCTTCTGTATCGGGTGTTGTAATTATCAAGAATTGTTGTTTTGGTGGTGATGGTGGTAAATGAAATAACTTGCCGCTCTTCTTTGCCTCTCTTCTAATGATCAGCAGTCAGAACAGAATCCATGCAGATCTCTGAACAAAGAACAATCCAAGAGATAAAGCCACAACCAGAAATTCGTCGTTTTAACAAAGAAAATAGAGGGATTTTACACCCTGAAGCTGGCCTGCTATTATCATTCGATTCTTGAAATCCTACTTATGATTTCCTTTACAATCCTACCGCCTAGATCAACCCAAATCAGTCTCTGGGGCTGACAAAAGAGACTAGACAAGAAAGAAGCTAATGAACAATGGCACAACTCCAAGAGGACATGAACCTTTTTCTCAAGGCACCACTCTACCCACCTGAAACTAAGTCCACATGTCCCCTCACCTACCCTTTTCTTCTGTACTGCAAATCCCTCCCTACCCCCACTCTAAACAAAGCTCCTCACTTTCTCTGTCAATCACTCACTCTAAACTGCTCACAGTCAATGTTCCCAAATCTCGAAAAGTTGGTAATGAGAACGTTGATGAACTTCTTTACTTGTGCCTTGAAATTGGCCGAGGCGACCTTATCTGCATGACTAAGATCTGCCACCCCGTCTTTGATAGTAATCGTACCTGGTGCATTGCCTTCTGCATAAGCTCTGCATGCTATCAGAATGTTATGCGCACGCTGCTGGAAATGCCCCTTCACAAGCTCTTCAAAGTACTGCAAATCCAAAACAAAACCACAAAAAATGAAAGAAAAAATATTAGCCCCATTTGGGTAGAGCTCTTTTTTCAGGAATAAGGTTTGTGCATCAGTCCAGCCTTTATTTTTAGGAGGATCTATGGAATCCCATCCGAACCAACTCTATTAGGTCCTGTTCAGTTCAATCCCAGTGTCAGTTTGATCTTGTGTGAACCGAATTGTTGCACATCTTATTCAGCAATGAGAAACATGAAAAGGCCGAAATTATCACATTACCCTGGGTGGCCTTCTTAGGATGTACATCATTGTCTTGAGCGACAAAATAAACACGTTTTCATTGTACTCCCTGGACTGTTTCACCCCTCTTTCTCCAGTGTAGCTTGACTCATATCCCGGCTCATTAAAGAAGGGTCTTGCATTCAGAATCAGAGCTTGTATGGACACCAAAACTTGAAGCATGGTAGATCTTCCTGGTATCCATTCCTCATTTCGGTCCCCAGACCAAGTCCCCAATAGACTCAGGCAGACTTTCCCACATTCATACAAGTTCGGGTTCAGGCGGAGTCCACCAGAGTAGTAATATACCATCTAAGACAGAGGGTAGACAAAATCAATACTTCTGCAGCGGAACACCATTTTTTATGTATCTGTAACCCTTACATAGTAAGAGGAGGGGGGGGGATACATACAGGTGGAGCATGTGGATAGTTTGATGGGAAAATGCAGTCGAACACATAGAGGCCATCGTGGTAGGGAGTACCAGCCGGTCCTATAATGACAGCTCTCAAAAGCTCCATTCTTGATTCATAAACTCTGACAAATATAGTCTCTGAGAAAGATGAAGGAACACAGTCTTAAAGAAAAGAAAGAAAAAAAACCAAAGAGACCAACAACCATTGACATGAAAGAATTAGTATTTTTACCAACAAAAAAAAAAAAAAATTAGTATGAGCAAGCTCACCAGGTAAGTCGTTTTCAAGAATCTTCCATTCCTCCTGGATTTTCTTGGCCCAATTTTTGGCTGGCACCGCCTGCAACACAAGCACCTCACAACATTAGCCCTGACATAATTAGAGAGGGCCATCACAATTTAACGGACAGGGCAAGTTAGAACACCCAAATTCGAAATACAACTCAATAGAGAAAGCTATTGGATGATAACGACTAACCTGCTCTCCAGAGCGAGCATAGTGATGATCCGAGAAATCTTCAACCGTATCAAATGTTTTAAAGTTCTTGAGCTTTTCAATGATATTTTCTGCACTTTCCTCTACCTTATTACAAGAACTTGACTCGCCATTGGGTACTGATGTAGTACTACTACTAGATGCCACCAGACCTTTATCATCAGAAGGGCTAGAATCACTGCTCACTTTTCCTGTGACTTCAGCATGACCATTGGTAACTGTAGTGCTTGGGATGGAAGCTACATTTTGAGAAGGTTCGGTTATCCAGGGAACAGATACTTCCACCCCAGTGGGAAGATCCACATTATCAAACTGAGATTGAAGCTTCAAATAATCGTCTTCATAGATATCACCATCATTGACATCATAATCAGACAGATACTCAGCATAATCTTCATCGCCATACTCATCTTCATAGTCGCCAGCAAGCTCCTCCTCGTCATCATCGTGATACAAAATATCAGAATTGGAAGTGATAATATTGTTTGGATCATCCGAACCAGACGGTGAACTCTTTGCATGATTACCGCCAACCACCGCCAAACCAGCATCCTGTGGAAACAAAATAAAATCAACAATTGCATTGCATTGATAAATAGTGAGAAAATGAACTCTTTTAAACTGACAATTACAACAAAGCACCTTATTCTTGCCATGCTGCAATGTATCATCATCATTATCATACAATTTTGATTTGCCCTTGGCAGAAACATCAATATATTCATTTTCAATCAACCCATTGGTTGGATCTCCATCTCCAACACCAATTGCATCCCAGTGACCAGCCTGAGAGGCACAATTGGATCATACAGAAACTGAGACCCAAGATACAAGTAAGAACCCTTACACTAGAGCAGCGCATTATGGCCATGATAGTGAATTGACAAAGAGAGAGAACTTAAAAACAGCCGCATCCCCAAAACAAAAGGGGAGAAACGTGGGAATTGAAAACAATTTACTCTTATTTTGCTTCTGCGGACTTCCTCTTTTGATAAAGGAGAGAAATTGTCAGGAAACGCAAAAAACCTCAATTCTGCGAAACCAAACAGCAACATTTTGACGCCCAATTCTACACAAAACCCGACAGGAAAAGAGATGCATTCTAGCCCTAAGGCAAAAGGAAGACGAAGAATAGAATTCCCTTTGTGATATATAAAAAAAATGAATTCTCCTAAAAATACCCTCCGATCATCGTGCAAAGACAACCCTTTCGATCATGCAACCTCTAGGGAACCCCAAAATCCCCGACTCACAAAGAATTGGAAGGTGATCGCTGACTTACGTCGTTCTGTTTGAGTTTCTTATTGGTTGAACCCGGTGGAGCCACCGCCGTGTCGAGATCCATCGCCGCCGTGTCTACAGAGAAAAGGTAGATTAAAAAAAGGAGCGAGTCAGTAAGTTAGCTGGGTCCGCCCTGAGGAATAAAAAATCACGAGGAAATCTCGAGGGAAGAAAGAAAGAGAAGTAAAAAGCGTAATTCGGAACAACGACATTGACAGGGAAAAGGAGCGCGATCGATACCTCGGAAAAGAGAATTCCAATGAACAGCCTCGTCGATCACTGCGTTCGTTGCCGTCGCCGAACCCAAAAAAGAGAGAAAAGTGAAAAACTAAGACTCGAGAGAGGGGGAAAAAGGGTAGTGAGAGTGGAGAGTGGAGAGAGAGCAGAGCAGCTCCTCCGTCTTGCGATGGACTCGCGCCTTGTGAGGGAAGTTTTTTCGTATTACTCTAGGCCTGGGAAAGAAGAAACGGGTGGTGAGGGCTGTGTTTGGCTGCGGACGATCACAGCTGGAGCCGGAGGTTTGGGGCGACCTGATTAGGGGTGGAAATCGGTACGGTATCGGTATCCCAATCCCGAATACCGAATTACCCCCTAAAATCAATCCCAATCCCAATCCCTAAATAATTTCGGTATCCCAATCCCAATCCCTAAATATTTTGGTATCCCAATCGGTATCTTGGTATCCCAATCGTTATTATCGAATACAAAATTAATTATCTTTGCAATGAACAATTAAATATATAAATTCGATTTGATTGTTCAATTTAGGGCAAAAAAACTAAGCAAAGAGTCTTGAGTTTTTCTAGAGTTAGGACATGGATAGGGAGAAGGGAGGAGAGGTGACAACTCAAGTTCTTGTCATTGGCAATCTTTAATTCGACGAATTGAAGGTTGAGAGACGACTAATACTAGGGTTTTCTTTTTGATGTTATGAAAATAACAAGAGATTAGATGAGAGACGAGAGTGACTTAAACTGGAAAGCCATAATTGAGTTGGATGGGGACTTGTGAGTTATGAAAGAGTGGGGAATGATCAAAAGTTGTGTGCTATATTTCATTAATTTTTATTTTTTGGTTGTTTCTCGGTATTTCGGTATATTTTGGTATATACCGATCCCAATACCGAATAGCACTCCAAAATGAATCCCAATCCCAATCCCTAAAAAATAAATCGGTATTCGGTAATACCAAATAGTGATAAGTTCGGTACGGTATTCGGTATATCCCAAATACCGGTACCAAACTTCCAGCCCTAGTCCTGATTGGCCGACATATGAGGGGATTAGAGCATCCATATTGGTATTGCATTTTCAATTGTAAAATGACATGAAATAGTTGTTTGCAATTGCAAAATCAATTGCATTGATGTGGCTACCAATTGCATATTTGCAAACTTGTAACAAATGCAATTCCATATGAAAGTCAAAAGAACCTAAAAAAATGAGGATTTTTTATATTTTATATTATTTTCTTTTCTCTTATACGTAATTTTCTATAATTTAAACATAATATTTAATTACATTTGCAATTGCAAGTTAATTGCATTGATGTATGTGAATGAAATGAATGTGATGTGAATTGCAAAAAATTGAGTTGACAATAAAAAACGCAAATGCAATTTTTTTAGCAATTGCATTGATGGAGATGCTCTTAGGAAGACCCCGGTGGCTGGGAAAAGAGTTTTATTTTTATACTTTTGAGTGATATCAAGATAGAAAAAAAGTTATAAGTACAAAACTACCCAGGAATCCTCTAATAGCAACACCTTAGAGAAACCATCCAAAAAAGTCTAAGGACTCTAGCTCTAGACAAGACAATATCAGTGCTTTACACGCCACTCTATGGGCAGCACTGTTGCCAGTTCTAGGAACCGCCCTAAACTCTATACAAATTACAAACCGATAAAGATTCTAGGATCTGGCGACACGCCCAGAACACCGGACCACCAATGGAACCTTCTAGGACACCTTGTCGGTTCTGTTTGACGACCACCTTGGAATCACCTTCCACAATCACGTGAGTCAAGAATCTTGCGGCGACGATGGAGATATCATATCTTGTAGCTAAGAGCTCTACTACGTAGGGATTGACCACTCTCTTGTGACGCATGTCGACTGCCACCACCACATGCCCGTATGGCTCACATATAACAAGACCGTAACAACTGCATTGAAATTGATCTTTAAAAAGTCTTCCAGTGGGACATTTCGGGTCGTGATAGGACTCCTAGACGGCGGGAGAAGAATTTGGGAGGATAGAGCAGGCGGCAGTGTGTGTGTGTGTTGGGGGGGGGGGGGTAGAGATTGGAAAAGGACCTGGGAGTAGAATTGTTTGGCGAGGGAACAGAAATGAGGTTGATAAAATTCAAAAATCACTTTATTTTTAGACTTCCAGACTCTCCAAAGTAAGAAGACGCATTGGAGGGTGTGGAAGTGTGGAATTGGGAGATCTCAGAGATCATAACATGTCGCCACCATAGACTAAATATTGGTAGTCCGGGCGGAGTCAATTAAGTTGCTCAATCCTACTAAGGTCCACAATTGAGTGGCCAGGGGGCACCTAAAGAATAAATATTCAATACTCTCTCGATGTCTCCATCAGACGAGCATCGGTTGAGACAGTTAACTCCTTGGGATTGTAGTATCACTTTTAGGCATAGCCATAAGAAAATTTTAGCTTAGGTGGGACTTGGAAGTTCCATGTCTTTTTCGAAATCAGGAGTCAATAATTTGAACCATAGGTTTATGGCCAGAGGCTAGGGCTATTTTCAGAGCTCGTTGGTAGCTCGATTAGACTGTGTCTTTACCGTCTTTGGAGAAATGAGGGCATCTCTAAGATACCATAAATCAATGGGCTACATCCAAATAATGGATTGTCAGATTATTGGACACAATATAACACAAAAATTGTAGCAGGTTCGATGATAATTAGTGATTTAAAATTTTCCTTGGACCAATTAATTATATTTAATTTACTTAATTATTGTACCAATGATGTAGTAGTACATCATTCCCATTAAAAGAAATCACCACTCAATTGGTGTATTTAAAGCCCAATGGATCTTAACGGCACCCGTAGTGGAACAAGCGGACATGGATATTTGGGACACTATCAATTTCTCGTCTGTTGCCAATTTCAGCAATAGAAAATCCTTGATGGGGCACTAAGTAGTCATGAAGCACCGAGAAAGATCATACACCTGATCCTCAATTTTAACTCACCTACACCAAATTGTAAGTGTAACAGCCGAACTAATATTGTCAGTGTTGCCTAGCTCCTTGAAAAGTAGAACCACAAAACATTCAGTAAAGGCTCGAATTGATTTGCCTCTAATTAGCCCATTAACTTTGGATTCATAATGTATTAATGACTATAGTTGGCCTTAATGGCATCTGGCGTGATTGAGCAAAGCTCTGACCATGTTTGAACACTAACGATTAGTTATAACTAATTAAAAGAGAGTAAATGGGAAAGATGGGAAGCGTAACGGTTCAACGGCGGTTGACACTCACCGGCGATTCCCTGCCACGGCGGGAAAATTGACCGATTCCAAGAAGCACAACTGTCCACAAACAAATCCCAGCCACTATCCGCACAATACGAAAACTCAAAACTCTGGTGAGAAGAGAATGCAGAGCTCTAAAACAATAAGACAACCTTGAGAAGATGCCAAGAATACCCCAATAGGTGGCAAGACCTATGAGCCTCACCAAAAAAAGATAACTCTCTAAGATTTATGAAAGTTCTAGCGCTAGCTAGCTCCTACCTATCCTTTCCTAAGATGCATTATTATCGATAATAGTCCCACCCACTGACTGCAAACATGAAGAGCAGTCATGCCGCGACGGCAACGAGGCAAACCAGCGACAAGCGCCTTAACCACAGCGACTAACGCTGGTATAGTATGATTAGCTTTATTCTCGGTGGTGGCCACAACATTAGTCAAACCAACTAAATCTAAATTAAAAAATAAAGAAGAGGCAGGGGAAGAAGAAGAAGAGGAAGCATGACCGGATCATGCGCAATGCGAGCACTGAGGATCGGGACAAAACCGATTAATAAGCACCGCTCATTGGACCAAACATCCTGTCCAACGGAAAATCTGAAATAGGAGAGGCACCAGAAATCCAAACCATGAAGGGCGCTTAGAGAAATTCCCTACCGCCGATTGGGTTCTGCAAACACCATGATTAAGAAACGGAGAGCTGTAACTTGAGAGCAAGGTAAAGGGTGAAAGTGAAGAGGGAGGCTACAAGGGCTTGTTCTTCTTTTCCTGACTGTAAGTGAGTTGTGAGTTGTGACTGGAGCCGGGGGGTTTGTTCATCTTTTCCTGAGGCTTGGACCCTCACAAAACCTAATTCAATTCCTTATTATTACATTCTTCGGCAAAGTCATTAGGCTTGTAGTTGCAGGGGCATTGTGTGCACGTGTTTACAGGTGTGTAGAGCTGTTGAATCAAGCATGGATCTTCGTCATTGTTGGATCAAAATGGTGTCAATTTATTTACAAAATTTCAGTCACTTTGATCCAATAATTATACGTCGTCTCGCACCTGATCCAGTGGTGTTACGTGCATGTGTTGGGTCTTTTGGAACGAGGGTACAAGTACGATAGCCTGAAACCAATTAATCAGGATTATGATATAGTTCGTGAACTATGTTCACTTTCCGTAAAGAATATTTCCACCCTCTACAAAGCCCTAGGTTATAGGGAATTTTCGTCGTAGGATAAAACTATCACCACTTTAGGTTCTAGACTTAAGACACTAAAGCATACTTAGAAGTTAAGAAAAAAAATAAATTTTGGTGTGTCCTTTTCCACATGCACCACCTCTTATTTATAGAGGGCGAAGAAGTATATTGCTTCAATCCGAAGCAGTACTTTATTTCAAACGAAAAGTTACAACCAGTGGATATAACTATGGATTATGGTCATAGCACTATAACTGTCATTAGACATGTCATCCACCAAAAACCACCATCCATGGAACGTTGTATTACTTGGTAATAAACCAAAAAGATAGAATTGCATCAAAGCATTTCTTTGGCATGAATGGGACGTGCCCTTTCATAAAATTGCATGGAATTTGTGAAAAATCATCCACCCATTACCAAACACACATAAATAATGCACTCGGTTCAAAGCAAATTGCATGTAACCGGCTTGGTCGGTACAAGGAAAAATCTCCGGTTCACCCAAATTTCCAACATTTCTTCCCCATTTTAGTGTATACAACGAATCCACTAAAATTACAACATTCTTCCAACAAAACTTAAGCATAAATGAAAATGTCGTGACGATTGAATTTTCATCTTAGTATATTATCATTGACAAATATCTGAATATTTGGGTGTCGGTAACGATTAAACTCATCTACTCATATGAATATTCGAAGGTAATATGCACTTAAGTTTAAGAAACCTCTAAGTGACCTTGACACTATTATCCGCCATGTGTCCAATCCTTCTCATAAGCGCACACGAAACCAAAGTCCGGGTTTCTTGAAGCGGCTACACTTCATGCTTACGTAGGTTGAATCTCTTATTCGTATACCTGCATAATACATTTTTCAAAGATTCAATCAAGAAGTTTTGAACTTCATCCTCTTCTCTCATGCAGGATAACAAGCACATACCTTGGGATGACAAATTGCATGCTTCAATTTTTGATAATGAGCTTTCCACATTGTACTCAACCTCTAACGTTGTATTAAAGGGGAATTAGGTATCCCATTATCAAAAATTATATGGACTTTAAATCCATCCCATTCATAGACTTGACCACCAAGTCAATAGTTAATCATTTCGTTAAATGATCAACTACATTATCTCAAGTCTGGTCACATTACATAGACACAACTCCATGATTGATCAATTCATAGATTTTACAGTGCCTAACTCCCACATGACCATACTTATCATTTTCACTTGATTATATGCCTTAGCCAGAGTAGCATTACTATCACTAATAATTGTGATAGGTGAGATTTGTTTGGCCATAAATAAATGTAATAAACCAAACATCTCAACAATAATGCATCTTTTCTAAGAGAAATCAAGGTCACAGACGTTGACTCTATAGTGGAACTAGTGATACAAGTTTGCTTTCCAGAGGCCCAAGATATGACACCTCCCCCAAGCAAGAGGAGTCATCTTGATGTTAAAGTATCACATTTAACATGAGAAATCCAACTAATATCAATAAATCCTTCCAAAATGAATGAAAATCCACTTTAAGGCAATACAATGTGCTTTTGAGATGTCTTAGTAAACGCCTCATTTCATGTAAAATGATGAGTACTAGGATTCCTCATGTACTGACTTAATTTTTCCTATCGCATATGCGATATCTAACATCATGCAAGTCATGCATACGTCTATCATCCAATTTAACATGGAATAGTCCAGTTGTACGTAAAACTGCTTTTCAGTATTAACCATAAGTTCCATACTTAGATTCATTGGGGTCTTTAACTCATGACAATTCCTACTATGGAATTTTTGCAAGTACCTTCTCATTGCATAATAAATGAGAGAAGGAATATTCTTTGTCGTTATGCTTGATTCAATAGACAGAATCACGTTTGCCTCCGCCATGTTCTACATGGAGAATTTACATGACAATAACTTTTTAGTAAAGTACACCTGACGTACGCTATACACCTGCATTCACACTCAAAAATTAATTATTAATTATAATCTTATTAATTATAATTATAGTAACCATTCGGTATGCTTAATCAATCATGTAAAAGTTCATTATATAAATTTTGATACCTCCTTTCTCCCAACAATGATTTGGAACACCTAAATTCTTTCTTCGATAAAAAAACACATAAATTGTTTGTTTAAATTAAAAGAGTCAGCGAGTTTTACTTTTAACATTTCATCTGCTTTTATTTCTTCAATCAAACTTGCAATGATTATTTATCCTAAAACGACACTACTGTTTCTGCTTCACTTATTCGTTTTCATCTCTGAAAAATCGAATAGAAGAATCCAGTCACCCGAAACCAGAGGAGCCCTAAGCGACCTCTTCCCATTTCAATCCATCTGATTCTTCTTCAATTAGTCATTGTCGTGACCAAATCTTCATCTCCCAACTTTCTCCCTTCCCTTATCAATCTATATCTCCCCTATCCCAACACAGGCAACATCATCGTCTTTGGAGCGTAAATTTTCCATCTCCCTAACCCAAACCAGACCAACCAATGTCTCTACTTTCTAGGGTTCCTCAACTCTTCAGTTGGAATCCATGCTCTCTCATGCCATACGCAGCTGTCGATTGATCGATGAAGTCAATTTTCCAAGTGGACCTTCAAAGAGCGAGCTAAATTCAAGCAAGCCGTTGAGGAAGACCATGTCGGGAGGTGCGGTATGTTCTCCAGAGAACAGAAGAGCAATTTTAGGTTCAAGGGGGTGAGAGTCGTTTGTTTGGGAAAACCTTGTTTTGGTATGTCCAGTAAAGCTAACTTTGGATCTTTGTTCTTAATAATCTTCGTGCAATTTCTAGTTGTTGGATTTCCAATGGATTTTGGGAGTCGCCGCTGCACCATTTTCTCCATTTTCTTGGGATTTGGCTAAATGTTGCATTTGTGGAGGTAGTATTTGTAGACACCATATTTTGTCCGGGATAATTGATTTATTGAAAATAATTATTGTCACGTCGTACTACGATTAATTTAAAAAGAAGTTGAAGATAGTGTGGTTGAGACTAGCAGTTGCAAGTCAATATGAACCAACAATTGTCAAATTTGCTCCTAGTCGATTCTAGGGCATAATTAGTTAAGATATAATCGATTTAAGTTAAGATTAGCAGTGGCAAATCTTAAATATAATTTCTCAATTGGTGGAAGAAATAGCTATAGTGCAAAGTTTGTTGTACACTTTGGATTTGGATTCGGCATTTGAAATGGGACTAATTGAAGTGGAATGAGATTTATTATCAAATATTCAAAGTTGATACATTGTACAACTTGGGTAATGACCTCTAAATAAAGCGAGAATTAGAACTAATTACAATATTGAAGTCATTGCCCTCCTACTTTGAGCCCAAACCAGATCACAAACCTGCAAAATGAAAAAAGAAAACGATCGGAATACAACCCAAAACAGAGCCCAATTCGGCCAAAACAGAGCCCAAGTTCAAGACTAGGCCAAGCCCAGTACCGGCCCAAACGAATTCAAGGCCCAACTCGGCCCAACCTTATCCGTCAGCCCAAACAACATCGAATTGTGTGCCAGCCTATCCTGAACAGGCCCTGAACAGTCAGAACCGACCATGCAAGGTGGAGGCTATTGGGGCAGCCTCAAAATTCGACCTATCAGGAAGAAACACGGCATTTCAAGTCCTAACAAAGACTAATGGCGAAGCAACACGTGGCATACGATTTATCAATAAGTAGAGCTCTTCAGCTCCTGATTTTGGGGGACGAGGGGAGTGGAAAGAAAGAAAATTACATTACAGAAGTAAACAAGCAGTTTGAGCTCATTTTCTTTACATCCGTCTTTTACACAAGATTGACGCAGAAATTTGTGGAATTAAGCAGTGGAAGGCCTTTCTTAAGCTAAGAAACTCCAACCAGGTTAGTGCTCCAACTCTTTCATCCTTTTAATAAGATCTGATCTCATTTTTTTGTTTTCGTCAAATTCATGCTCAATCATTGTACGGTCGTAATCGTCTATCTACTTGCCCATTTATATACTCGATGGTCGTACTTTGTAAACTATTTTACATTTAAGCACTCTATCTATTTACTTAATACAAGATTTGCGCTTAGCAACTCAACTCTGGCATTAAGCTTCTTTCAATTGAGCATTTACTTGCTTTTCTCATCAATTGATAGACTACTTTATAACATGTCACGTTGTAAATTTCCTATCTAGCAAATAGTTGATGAATACTTTATTATCATGTGTAAATGAATGAAAATATTCGAGTAGAGTTCAAATAGACAAAGGTCTATAGAAAGAAGAAAAACAACTCTTCCCTAGGATTACGATCACCCCCGATCTAGGTCTAGATCCAGATCCAGCAGAAATCACCCAAACGCAATTAAACTTCATATTTCAAACTTCATTTTGGCAAAGTCACAAGCAGAGGCAGTGACTTTTAGTTGCCAAAATTATCAATTTTAGAGCATGTTAATTACTTCCCAGTTATTGAAAATTCCCTTTTTCTTCTTTTTCATTTGTAGAAAAATCTAGCATCCCAAAACCATCCACCAAGCAACTAAGCATAAAAATTTCGAGATCACCAAACACCAAAATTATCGAACTCATACATAACCATTTTTATTGAAAACCCAGATCTGCAATCAGATTCAACCCATCTTTTTTTTGTTCAAGATCACACTAAGCTAAGTTTAGAAACCTTACCCAGTCCTGTCAATTTCAAAACCTGGGTAGAGACCAGAATCAATTAGAACCAATACCAGTCAAGAAAATAAAAAAAATTAATCGAAGCAATCCTCACCTGCCGCCGCCGTTGTCAACTCATCGCCGGCGAAATTTTGTCGGTAGGGATCTTAGCCGCCAAAGATTCCCTTCTCCTCCGCCCAACCAAAAAAGACATATTAGAACCCAGAAATCCAAAAATACAACCGATAAACCAAAAACGAAACCAGATCCGAGCCTACGGTTAAATCGTACCTCGGTCTGGCGATCTCCTCACTGCTTCTTTTCCCTCGTCCGAAACCAAGCCTCAAAGTCACAAGAAAACGAAAGAAATATTAGCCGAATCCCAATAAAAATCACCTAAAACAAATCGAAAAGACCATGCATGTCTCACTCTTACCTGGATCGAAACCCTCTCGGTTGATTTAGTACGAAACGAGCGGACTCCTTAGCTAGCCGAGAGCACAGAGAACAAAGTAGAGAATCGGGAGAGGGAAAGGGCGTTTGTTCTTCGTTTTTTTTGGTTTTCGGTTTACTCTGGAGGAAACGAGAAGAGAGAGAGGCGAGGCGAGGCGAGGCGAGAAGAGAGGCGGCTAGGGTTTCGTTTGTTTTTTTCTCTGGAAGAGAAGAACAGAGGTGAGAGCAGAGACGAGAGAGAGGGGTGAGAGGCGGCTGCACTTGTGGTTAGGTTTAGGATTAGGGTTTCCAAAAGAGGTTTATATACCTCAACATAGTAATTGACTGTTTTACCCTTGGGGTTTCCGAAAATTAACGGGCCCTGCCACCGTGTTTTGGTGAAAGTTCGAAACTACCCTTCCCCTTTTCTCTGAAATAAAACGAGAAACAAAAAAGGTGGTGGCAGCAGGGTTTCGAACCCGTATCCTCACGATCGGATGTGCTGTACGACTGGCGTTTCAGCCAGTTGGGCTGCTGGCCCATCATTCGTAAATTTAATCATCCCATTCAAATTTATTTGTTTTTAAAATCCCTAATACGAAATGTTGAATGCGGATTAAGTTTATCTTGTTTCTTTTCTAATACCTCAAAATACTTCCTAATAACTAAAATCCTTGCATTTATTTTCGTAACATCATAATAAATGAAATTTTATTAACAAAATTATAATACGAGAACCACGATCGGTGGAACGTGGTAAAAATTACATTTTAAATTATCAAAGTTCAAACGAACTACGTGGACTTTGATCCCGTCTAACGGGTACGTAGGCAACCGATAAGGTTCGAGTCCAACTAACCAATTAACTTTATCTTTAAATTTGTACGTCAGTGGACGTATAATTAAATCACAACTGATATGATAAAATCATTTAATGGTCCAGTGGGATCCCAAAAATACATATTTTCTAAAATACACCCAACTCATAGAAGCTTATCAGACTTAAGTAGTACCGATTTAGGGCGTTGTGGGGGTGTTGCTTAACTTCCCCACACGTAACCGTACTCCCGAACCCAGAACTTTATTTTCGCAGACCAGATCTCGGTTCTGACCCTAAGGTTAGAGCCGATCCGAAGAGTGTTCGATCCACTCCAAGTAAGATCGATGGCGACTCCAAAAATGCCGACGCGACGACATCGGACCCCCGGAGGGACGGTTGCGACAGTATTTTTCCGACGATCTCTTCTTCTTGTGGGCCCTGGAGAAGATTTAGGAAGAGAAAATATGTTGAATTGAGGGGAAGCCTTTTGTTATACAGGGTCTCGCTCTCATGTCAAATCCACGGATCCAAATTGAGCAAGAAATTGTTGCCCGCCCCTTAGAGAGAGCGCAGTAGCCAACAACAGGTAATTCAGGGTTTGTATGCTGAATTCGAATAGGAGAGACATGCTTGTACCTCAGCTGCAAATGAGGCCATGTCTATGATTTTGAGGTTGCAGAGGAGAATACGGCCCATGACCAGGAAGAGCTAAGTGAAGGACTACGGTCTACGAGCATAGGACGACATAAGGGCTTACAAAGGCTGAGGAAGAAGGTGGGATTATGTTCTTTTCATTCAATATTTTTAACAATTTGCTATTTAAGAAAGAAAGGAAGGGTTTATGGTTTTCAGTTTGGGTGATTATGTTGAAAAAGAAACTGAATCGAATCCGATTAACATATTAAAAAAATAGTTGGGGATTCTTCATGCTCCACACAATCTTTGGTGTTTAAAACTATGATTTAGAGAAATTAGAGACTATATTGTACATAATCGATACTTAAATGATTGATACAAGCAAAATGGATGGTAAAAATTATTTGGGGACTACGGTGTACACAATAATTAATTAATTAGGACTTTGCTACGGTGACATGCATGTCACGGTGACATGCACTTTTCGGTCGACCTCATATAGGATCAGGTCGACCTAATCAGTTGTTTCAGTGTACAAACAGTTTCATGGTGCCTACTTTGGAGATTCATATCTTACAATTGGCTAGATGGAAATTGGAGATTAAAGGCTTGTTTTGAAGCTGAAGTGTCCCTCTACACATTAAAGTACTTGGGAGCTCAATAGAAAGTCCAGAAGACCATTTTTGAACCTGACCAAAAGGCTATGCCAAAACTGGGAAACTGCCTGAAAATGGCTAAGTCTGGCAACATGTTTGTCAAGCCTACTTTGGAGCTCAATTTGACAAGCATGGATGCGAGCCAAGTCCAGGGGCCTTTACCACGTTAAATTACGTATTTTTTTATACAAAGGCAAGGCATTGAATGAAAGATTGAATATCTTTAAGGCTTCAAACAAAAGGCTCGAAGTTGCTACGAAGCCTGTTTTTCTGGTAGCTTGCTTGTGCTCGAAGTCTGCCAGAAAAACAGCCTTCGTAGCAACTTCGACCCTTTTGTTTGAAGCCTTAAAAATATCCAATCTTTCATCCAATTCCTTGAATTTGTATAAAAACATACCTAATTTAATGTGGTAGAGGCTCCTGGACTCGACTCGCATTCATGCTTCTCGAATTGAGCTAAAAAATAGGCTTCACAAACACGTTTCCAGACTTGCCATTTCTAGGCAGTTTCCCAGTTTTGGCATAGCCTTTTGATGAGGTTCAAAAATGGTCTTCTGGACTTCCTATCGAGCTCTCAATCACTTCAATATGTAGAGGGACACTCCAGCTTCAAAACAAGTCATTAGTCTTCAATTTCCATCTAGCCAATTGTATGATATGAATATCCAAAGTAGGCACCATGAACTGTTTTTACACTAAAACAACATATTAGGTCGACCGGATCCTATATGAGGTCGACCGAATCCTAAATGAGGTCGACCGGATCCTATATGAGGTCGACCGAATTCTATGTGAGGTCGACCTAATCCTAACTGAGGTCGACCGGAAAGTGCAAGTCACCGTGACATGCATGTCACCGTAGGCACACCCAATTAATTAATGTAGGTGTAATTTGTAATTAAATATACTTAAAAATAATTCATTTTTTAATTATAAATTAATTAATAAGTGTGAACACATGTGTATAGCGTACGTCAGGTGTACGCTATATATGGTTCAGGCTAGCGTACGCCCGGGCGTACGTTAGACTACCGTACGCCCGTTTGAGTTTTGCTATTTAGATCATGAATTAACCAGAGTTTTGGGCATGATACTATACCCTAACCACTAATGGATAAACCCCAGTCCCTAGTTTTCTAACCCAAATCAGGAGATTCGTTTAATCTTAAAATGAAATTTAATAATAATTTCGTCGAATCGGAACCGTTGATTTTCATTTCAAGATTAAATGAATATTATGCTTTGGGTTAGTTAATTGCATACTCGGGTTCACCCATTAGGGGTTAGGATATAATATCATGCCCCAAACTCTGGTTAATTCATTGTCTAAATAGCAAAACTCAACGGGCGTACGTTAGGCTAGGGTACGTCCGGGCGTACGCTAGCCTTTGCCATATATATATATATATATATATATATGGTGCCTTCTATGGTACCCCGGGTGAAATCCGGGGTACCGCATACCTTGAGTATGAAAACGCTATCTAGACCTCGAATTAGCAGGATTTTTGGGCATGATACTATACCCTAACCCTTAATGAGTGAACCCTAGGTCCTAATTATCCAAATCATAAACTATAAACCCTAAGATGGTGCATTGATTTTTTTGCCTATATTTGGACGAATCATAACCGTCGATTATTGTTTCTAATTAAATTGATCTTGGGGTATAAGATTTAGAGAATTAAGACCTAGGTGTTGATCTTTAAGGGTTAGAGTATAGTATCATGTCTGAAAGATCAGTCAATTCAAGTTCTGGATAGCATTTTCTTACTCAAGGTATACGGTACCCCGGATTTCACCCTGGGTACCGTAGAACTCCCCATATATATATTGTCTCTTTGGTTTAACGTAAACCACTTGGACAAAACCACTAGACAAATCCAAATTTGTCTAGGACTTTGTAAATGTTGAATAGAGAATTAAACAAATTAATCATTGAGTATGTGACCAACCCAAAGCCAATTTTCATTCTTCTATTTCTCCATTTTACAAATCATTCTCCTTCTTCCTCATCTTAAAATCATCCTCTTCCAAGTTACCTTACGGATATGGTATACACCATGAGACTAGTACGAAAAAAAATATTCTACTGCCATCGATGAAATATTAATCATCGAAAATTCTCAAATTTTCCATAGATTGGAACCAGTTGCTTGTAAAGAGCGATCGAGCCATCGTACGAGAAAATATTCTTTACGATGATTGGGACTTTTGGAACGAGGGTACAAGTACGATAGCCCAAGACTGGGTGACCAGGATTATGATAGAGTCGTTAACTATGTTCACTTTCCGTAAATAATATTTTCACCCTCTACAAAGCCTTGGGTTATAGGAAACTTCTTCGTAGGATAAAACTATCACTACTTTAGGTTCTAGGCTTAAGAACAATAAAGCATACTTAGAAGTTCGGAAGAAAAATGAATTTTGGTGTGTTTTTTTCACATGCACCACCTTTATTTATAGAGGTCGAACAAGTATGTTGCTTCAATCCGAAGCAGTACTTTGTTTCAAACGAAAAGTTACAACCGGTGGATATAACTATGGATAATGTTCATAGCTCTATAACCGTCATTAGCCATGTCATCGACCAAAAACCACCATCCATGGAACGTTGTATTACTTGGTAGTAAACCAAAATGATAGAATTGCATCAAAGCATTTCTTTAGCGTGAATATGACGTGCCCTTTCATAAAATTTCATGGAATTTGTGAAAAAACTCCCACTCATTACCAAACACATAGAAATAATGAAATCGGTTCAAAGCAAATTGCATGTAACCGGTTTGGTCGATACAAGGCAAAATCTTTGGTTCACCCAAATTTCCAACAGCATGTGTGAGCACATGCTAACAATGTGCTTGTGAGCATCATAACCAGCAGAAAACTAGGCAAATATGTTGTGGCGAAACCAAAAATCTTAATGAGGGGGTTAAAAAGTATATGTTGAAGGAATTTGAACTATGGTAATTGGGGAAGGGGGCTAAAGGCTTACCAACTATTCTATTTATCATATTTTTATATAATTACATGTAATTGTACCTACTTTTGATCGTAGTTATGTCACTGCGGATATGGATGCGACGCTATTATGCTCAAGCAACTCCTTCCCTTACTTAATGTTGGTGGAAATGAGACCAACACCCTCCTCTGTGACTTCTTATGGCAATTATCTCTCCTTGTTGTCATTGTACCTTGATCATTCATCTCTGAATCCATCCGCATTCAAGTACTCATCTCCATCTCCTTCGTCGCCCTCAAGATTAGCTGCGTCGAGCTCGCTTCCCCGACCTTGTTTAAAGATATCTTGATATCTAAGTTGAGGATAAAGGATGATGAGGAGTTAGGGACTAAGATCTTAAGGGATGAATACGAATGGTATTCTTTTCTATTAAGGACCAGAGACTTGATGGGTATTCGGTTGAATTCTACAAGCACAATTGGTAAGTTATTGGCAGAGATGTCGAGGAAGATGTTCTGCATTTCTTTCCCACTGGTTGGAACTCTAAAATTTGGCCTTAATTCTTAATGTTGAGACTTGAGATTGTGGAGTATATGAAGGACTTCATTCCCATATCATGTTGCAATGTTTTGTACAAGGGTATCTCTAAGATTCTTTCTAATATACTTGCTTAATGATACAACCCTACTCAATATGTATTTATTAATGGAAGACTAATCATAAATAACATCTTAAAACCTTGTTAAAGATTATCAGAAATTCGTCATTACTCTCAAATGTGTTCTCGAGATATATTTAATGAAGACTTTTGACTTAGTTAATTGAGATTTTCTGTTTAATGTGATGGTTGCAATGGGTTTATCTCATTGGTTTCTTGAGTTAATTCGAGCTTGTGTAACCACTCCAATGTTAGGAAGATTGTGTATGTATTTTTATACTCAAAAGAGGGGTTAAGACAATCAGATCCCCTTTTCCATTACTTTTTCACCATTGCGATGGAGGTATTCTCTTGCTTGCTTTCTAAGGCAATTTCTGAAGAACAAATTCCTTACCACCCTCGCTGTAAACAACTTGACATATCACACCTTTTTCACTAGAGATCTTCTAGTGTTCTCTAATGGTTTTGTTTGTGTTGTAGTTGCCATTAAAAGATTGCTTAATGAGTTTTATTGTGTCTCTCGCCTAAAATTTAATCCATCCAATAGTCGACTATTTTGTGGAGGAATTTCAAATCATAAAAAGAGGGCTATCTCGGTTGTAACTGGATTCCCATTGGGGGTGTTACCTATTCCAGAGGCGACGCGATGAATTGATGTTCGAGGGGTCAAAAAATTTATAATAAAAATATTATAGAGAAAATACTAATTGTTATACATTATTTTGATGTTATAAAATCATTAAACTCGCTCAAAATAGTAGTAAACCTAAAATTTCTAACACATTCGCAATATAAATTTTGACTATAAAATGAATATCGATCATACATGTGTAGTATATTTTTCATTGTTTTCATGGCTACAGATACACATTTATCAATGACACTCCAATATTTTGGACAAAAATTTATTTATCATATATTTAAAAATATAAGTGTAAAATGTAGCTAATAGAATATAATGTTATGTGTCTTCCAAAACCGTAAAAAGTAAAGAACTAGCATAAGTTTATGAAAATAATCAACACAATTTTGCAAGTTGGAGGACCCAAATGACACATTTTAAAATTCAGTGCTTCAAGGTCATACAAAGTGAAACTAATGGGGGCAAAACACTAAAAAAACTCCTTTAAAACGGATAAATATAGAAGATGATGGCTGCCCACTTTCAAACCTATGTCCGGATTTTTATTATTTAGGGTAGAGCAAGCTACCGCTAGAGCACAAACATGTTTAAATACCCACCTGGTAATTCATAATTTTAATGATGGCCCCCCAAGCCACAAGTTGGATCTGCCCCTAACCTGTTCGACATTTCGGGATTTCCCTTATTTCATGCAAGCTTACAAATAAGGATTCTCAAGTTTTAATCGATAAAATCACAAAAAGGATATGAAATTGGGGTGCTAGATTTCTAAGTTATGTGAGAAAAGTTCAGCTTGTATCTTCAGTAGTAACCAACATTATGCAGTATGCATATCTTTTTACTCCAACATCATTTTCTGTGAGAGGTTGATGATCTTTGCAATAAGTTCATTTGGGTGCAGGTGAATTTGGAACTCAGTTGAGAGCCATTGTAGTTTGGAAGTATATGTGGAAGCACCTAATTTCTAAAGGATACTTAGGTATTTGGGATTTTAAATCATGGGATCATGCTTGTATGATCATGCATATATGGAGTATCTTGGCACAATGGGGTTCGCTTTGGATAGTATGGATAAGGAGGTACATATTGAAGACCATATCCATTTGGGAAATAACTCCAACTTGGTTGGACCATGGATATGGAAGCGGACTTGAAAATATCATCAACCTGATAGCAGATTTATCACAGGTATGGACTCTTCTATATGTTGGAATGATCAGACTATAGAAAGATATTCTATAAAAAAAATGTACGAATTGATATTAGAGACCCTCTTCCTTGAGTGAGCTAACATAAGATAGTCTGGTGTAGGTTTGTTATCCCTAAACATAGTTTGTTGGGTTGGTTTGTTGTACTCGATAGAGTTAGCACTATATGCAATTGGATGGGTGGGGTAAAATAGATGAAGTTGCATGTGTGTTGTGTCCAGGTTGTCAAGAGGATTTAGATAATCTTTTTCTATGGTTGTGCATTTAATGGAGCTTTTATGAAAGGTTGTCTTGGGTTTCTTTCTCTCTCTGGGAGTTGTTTGGATTAGAGGCTCATTTAAGATGTGGTTGTGCATAGATAGAAATGTAGCAGAAGAAGGTTGGATATTGGAATTTATTGTGGGTAATGGTGGTGAGTTATATTTGGAGGAGTGATGCTCTCGAGTGATGAATTTATGGATATGATGTTTCCCCAGTGAGTTGTTAAGAAGAATACATTATGAGATTATTATGTTTATTGCAGGGAATGAGGAACAATAGAAGGTGTTGGATGTTTTGATTTTCAGAGTAGTTGACTTAGTAATTGGTGGGATTTTTTCAGAAATAGCACTATTTAAAAAAATTTCCAAAAATAGCACCAAACTCCGAAAAATTCCAAAAATAGCACCATTTTCCCAAAAACCGCCACCCATACCAGCAGTTTAGGCAAAAACTGCCACCCGTGGAGCGCGTTTTTCGATGTAAACCGCACTGGTAGGGGGTGATTTTGCAAACCGCATAGGGTCGTGGCGGTTTGGTTGCAAACCGCAACCCCACCATGTGGTCTGTTTTTTTTTTTTAATCCTAACCTAGGTGGAAACTTCAAACGAACGTATCTTTGTGTTCGGGTATCCGAGCGTCGTGATTTTTTTTTATTCCGCATAAATTTTTGAGATCTTGCAAGCCGAAGACTGCCGAAGGTGGTTTGGTCCCGCCTTCTTCCCAAAAAATGTTGTTTGCTACCCCGAACAAGCTTTTTCCGATTTCGTCAAACTTTGGACAACCATAACTTTGTGCTCCAAAATCCAAACGACATGAATTTTTTTATTTCACATAAATTTTTAAGGAATACAACTTTTATCATAGACATAGTTTCGAAATGTATGTGGATTGCTGAAAAGGGAAGGTAAGCTATTCCCAAAATCCTGTATATACAAAATAATTCATGTTTTGAAAATTCATTCCTAGTAAAAGTTGTAGTCCTTAAAAAATTCTGCGAAATGAAAAAAAAAATCATGACGTTCGCATAACTTAATAAAGTTATGGTTGTTTAAAGTTATTGAGCTCCAAAATCCGAACTTCATGAATTTTTTTTTCATTTTGCATAACTTTTTAAGGACTACAATTTTTACCAAGAATGAATTTTCAAAACAGGAATTATTTTTGGATATACAGGATTTTGGGAATAGCTTACCTTCCCTTTTCAGCAATACACGTACATTTTGAAATAATGTCTATGATAAAAGTTGTATTCCTTAAAAATTTATTTGAAATAAAAAAAAATCATGCCGTTTGGATTTTGGAGCACAAAGTTATGGTTATCCAAAGTTTGACGAAATCGGAAAAAAGCTCGTTCGGGGTAGCAAACGACATTTTTTCGGTACGAAGGCGAGACCAAACCACCTTCAGCAGTCTTCGGCTTGCAAGATCTCGAAAAGTTATGCGGAATAAAAAAAATCGCGACGATCGGATACCTGAACACAAAGATACGTTCGTTTGAAGTTTCCATCTAGGTTAGAATTTTTCAAAAAAAAAAAAAAGACTGCATGGTGGGGTTGCGGTCTGCAAACAAACCGCATGGTAGGGGTGCGGTTTGGATGCCACGACCCCATGCGGTTTGCAAAACAGCCCTTAACAGTGCGGTTTTCATCAAAAAATGGCGGTTTTCGCCTAAACCGCTGGTACGGGTGGCGGTATTTGGGAAAGGGTGCTATTTTTGGAATTTTTCGGAGTTGGGTGTTATTTTTGGAAAAAAAATTAAACAGTGCTATTTCTGGAAAAATCCCGTAATTGGTTAGAATTTACACTTTTATAGTACTATAGTCTATATACATGTGAAACTTGGGATGGGCTTGATTTTAAGTTCCCTAGCGCGTCATACTTTTTATGATTACCCATAAAAAAAATATGAAATCGACTTGATATTTTTAGCAAGAAAAATCACTCCAATCGATATTCGATATTGGTTTGTATTTGAAATTAACTGGTATACATTCAATCAATTTATTTATTTGCTTGACATTTGTATGAATTTCTCTAATATTGGTATGCATTTTATATTTAATGGTGTTCATTCAACCAATATTGAGTATGCATTTCGTAATTATTGAAATGAATGGAGGAGACCGTTATGCATTTGCTGGAAATTGGAATGCAGTCAAAACATAACGGTATGAATTTGATGGTTACTAGTATGAATTTATTGAAAAATGGTTTGAAATTTTTGGAAACTAGTATGCATTTGGTTACATTGGTAGGAATTGCGACAATAGTGACATGCATTCACTTGCTATAATTTCGATATCGATGACCCGAAACTGAAAATCATAAAATTAGAGTAATAAAAATATTTAAGTTATTGCATAATCAAATTTTTCTGTTACTATACACTTTTTCGTCGCTAATTCCTCTTTCCATATGGTTTCCATTAGGGTACACAATTGGTGGGTTGGGTGAATTTTGATAACTAATTGAATACAATTGAGACTAACAATCCACCCACATTCTGCTTCAGGTTGTATCGGGTGGGTGGATGTGGTTGGGTGGTGACTTTACATGCAAAAGTAATTCTGTGACTAACTATTAGATAAGTTGATTGATATTTATAACATACTAGCAATTTTTACACTTCCTACTTTCTCTCATGTGAATTCCCTTAATATTTATGACATGTGAACTTTTTTTTATTATTCATACCAACTTTTTAGTTCACCACTTTAAATAAAGTTTTTATTGGCAAATAAAGTAAAGTTACTAATCACATATTCCTAGGACTCGAGACTTTTTATTTGTGTGGATTTCTGTTGACACCTAAAATTAATTTGGCCCGAATTAAATGCCGCATTAATTAGTCTCGGCATTTAATTCGATACCACGGGTAAAAAAACGGTGTCGTTTGGAGTCGAGCGGCACCGCAGAGAGTTAAAACGGTACCGCAAGGAGGCTCAGCGGTGCCGCGATAGTAGAAACGACATCGTTTACCGGGAAACAAGATGTGGGCCGTGCGTTTGGTATTGGTGTTGGAAAAGGAGTTTTGATTATGTAATTATTATTTGTTATTCCTTTGGAGTAAAACGGTACCGCGAAACAGAAAAACGGTACGGCAAGGAAGCTCAGCGGTACCGCGGTACTGGAAACAATACCGAAGAATAAAAAAGGGCCGCGCGTGTGGTTTCTTGTTGGAGAAGGAGTTTTGTTTATAATTAATTAATATTCTTATTCCTTGTTGGAAGGGGAAAATCGGTACCGCATGGAGACAAGCGGTATCGCGGAGAGTTAAAACGGTACCGCGGATTTAAAAACGGTGCCGCGAGAGCCTGGTAAGCGGTACCGATTAATTAAAAATCATATCGGGCAAGTGACCAAAATTCACCCGGACCAATGCGAGCGCCGACTGCGGCGGTTCCATGGATTAATATTTTTTGGCTATATCGGCGGTGTCGTTTAATTCAAAACGGTACCGCGAGTAAGCCCAACGGTACCGCGGATTAGCAAACGACAGTGTTTAAATAGGAAACAATGTCGCAAAAGGGAAAAACAAACGGAGTTGTTGTGGCGCTAGTGATGTCGTTGGCCATAGCTAGTGATGACCGGATTGATTAACTAATATTGTTAATGATTATTTAGGACGGTGTCGTTTAGTTGAAAACGATGCCGCAAGAGGAAAGAAACGACACCGCGGATTATAAAACAATACCGCGAGTAGGCCAAACGATGCCGCAACAGTTAAAACGACAGTGTTAAAATTAAAACAGTGTCGCGAAGCTCAAAAGTTCAACGACATCGCGGGACAAGGAAACGATGTTGTTTAACTGAGAACGACGCCGAGGGGTGAGAGTTTGACGGCGAGTTAACAATGAGGGCTGGTTTAATTAATTAGTATTTTATTATTATTTTAGACGGTGTCGTTTAATGAAAAACGATGCCGCGGAGAAGTAAAACGACATCGTGGTAATGGTAAGAGTTCGGCCAAAGGTAGCCCTCCAAGCCCAACGATGGCGCAATAGTAGAGAACGACGTTGTTTGATGGACTAACAATGTCGTTGGTTAAACCGGGTCGGGGCAGTTGAGTTGGATTATAAAACGACACCGGTTGATGAAAAGCGAGGCCGTGGTGTTGGTGAAACGGCATCGTTACATGGACAAGGTTGTAGGTCGTTTCGCCGAGTTTCTGCAAAGCAAGAGCGGTTTCGAGGGCACGTGATTATCACGCAACAAGGAGGAAGTTACCTGCACGGTTGACAAGGGTGAAGACGTGGGAGACAAAGGCGCGAAGGCATTTACTGCGACGAAGAGAAGCGCGAAGTATAAAGATTGGGAAGAGAGAGAAGTTCAGGACGACAAAATCAAATCACAACTGCACCATTGCAGAATTATCTTTTTCTCTCTAGTTTCGTAGAACCGCTCTGTCAAAGAACTCCTTTGCAGAGTCGTAGCTTGTAGTCGTAGTCGCGGAGCTCTCCAGAGGAACCTCCATAGGAGTAGAGGTAACGTAACTTAGAACACTCCTGGTTCGATTTTCTGTTTATTCGAACACCCTCGTTCGAACGTAGTTTGGAGAGGTGTTGAACCGAATAACAGTTGTTTGATTAGAAGTCAAAGGTGTATCGATCAAATCAACGACGCCGACACCGGCGGCGGCCATTTGACGATCGTCTTTGTTTCTGTTTTAATCGATCAAATCAACGGCGCCGACACCGGCGGCGGATATTTGATGATTTTTTGCTGATTTTGTGTTTGTGTTTAATTGAAACCAGTGCACATTGAACACGCGAGTTTCGCCAACGAAACAAATTGGCACACCTGGTGGGACACGTGTGTTCAAATGGCTCCGCGGAGGAAGAATCACGAGGGCGATCTTCCACCAACTTCAGTGGAGGAAGAGCCAATGGTCAATGTAGAGACTGACCAGAGTGGCGGTTCACACGGCGGTTCGAGCAACGACGCCGGAGGGGAAGTGCCAGCAGTGGCGCAAACTGCCAACCAGGGTGAGATAACACGCATGCTGCGCCAAGTCATGGCTGATAACCAACAGGTAAAACTTCACTTAGCCTCTTTGGATGGACGTCTTGATGGTCTTAGTTCTCGGATTGATAGACGTGTTAGCCAACTGGTTGAAGTCGTAGATAAAAACAGAATGGATTTTGAAAGTAACAGACGTGATTTTAATGATTTTAGAGAGTTTTTGAATAGGCCAGTGCCGCAAACAAGGGCTTTGCCGTTAAGCGGCGAGAATCCGTTACACAACGACACTGGCACCTTGCCGGTCAATGGCGGCCGAGATACTCAGCCGAGACAGGGCGTTTCGCCGACACCGGTGGTGAACCCAACGAGTCCGTCGAGAGTAAATCCCGGCGAGACCAGCACTGCGGCTAACACTCGTGTTGAGCCGCCACCAGTGCATAATGTGGGTCCACAAAATATCCCGGAGGCCAGACCCTACGTGGCTCCGATGAGTGGTGCTGGTGGTGGAGGAACGATCAACAATGATCATGTCCCGCCACTCGGTTACCCACAAAACGTGCCCCCTCCTCCTCCAAACGGGCTTGGTATGGATCCTGGTGGATTCGTACCACAAGGGGGGCAACTCGGGGGGCAAGACGTTAATGCGATCCGAGATCAAGTAGCACAGATGCTGGCGGATCAGTTTGGTTTAGGGATTAGACCAGCGATGCCGTCGGTGTATCGAAAACCATATCCGGATTGGGTTGATAGATACTACCCCTTTCCACGTGGTTTTCGCGTGCCTGATTTCATCACCTTCAGCGGGACTGGGGATCAGTCCACCGTCGAGCATGTCGGACGATTCACGGTTCAGTGTGGTGATGTGGGTGATTTCTTGAAGTTGCGTTTGTTTGGCAACTCGTTGACCGGCCCTGCATTCGCGTGGTACGTCAACTTACCATCGAACTCGGTTCAAACTTGGCAGCAAATGGAACAAATGTTCCATGCCCAGTTCTACCGTTCTGAGCCAGAAGTAACAATGGCAGACTTGGCCCGAATGCGCCAACAGCCAGGAGAAACAGTGGAACACTTCTTAACTAACTTTAAAAATGCAAGAAATCGCTGTTTTGTGAACTTGACAGAACGCGAGTTTGTTAAACTGGCCCAGGGTGGATTGAATTTTGAACTTCGTAAAAAGTTTCAAGATAGGGAATTTTCTTATTTGTTTCAATTGATGTCCTGCGCTGTTAGATATGAATCTCTTCTCCGTGAAGAAGAACATAAGAGAAGTGGCTCTCACGGACAATATTTCCCTAATTTTGAAAACTATGGTGTGAATAACGTCGGCAATGATGTTGACAAGGTTGAAGTTGATTTGGCCGAGATTGTGCAGGGGAAGCCATATGTGTGTGCTTCTCTAGCCAAGGCCGAGGGGGAACCACAAGGTGGAAAGCCCAATCGTGCCCCGATTCAAACTAGGAAATATTCCTTCGATGTTTCAAAATCAGAACTGATTTTCGACCAGCTGTACAAAGATGGTCAAATTAAGTTGACTGGGGGGCATACTATCCCGCCAGCTGAAAAATTAAAAGGGAAACGCTACTGTAAGTGGCACAACAATGTGTCTCACTCAACTAATACGTGTGTAGTGTTTCGAAACGTGGTACAGGATGCTATTGAAAAAGGTCGGTTCAAGGTACCGGAGCCGAGGAAGGAGGCCATGATTGTTGACACTGACCCGTTTCCCGACGGTGTGGGCGTCAATATGGTCAACGTTGTGGGGGGCAACATTGTCGAAGCTCTTTTGTACCACAAAGTCCTGGGTCCTCAAAAAATTAGAAGTGTGGAAGGGGGACCATGCAACGTCGCAGTTTCAAGCACAAAGGTGTTGGGTAAGGCGTGCTTGAACTCGTTGTCTGATATTGTGAGACCATCAATGCTTGCATTAGGTGGTCCACCAAAATTTGAGTAAGCCACCTCAAGAGAGGATGGAGAAGGCCGAAATCACGGCCTTGCTAGAGGGGTTGCCGATCAACGGCGAGGATGCGAGTAACAAGTTGGGAGAGGAAGCAGTGGTGTTGTCTGCGACATTATGGAAGAAACCAACCTTGACGCGAAGGAGGAGCCACATTCAAGTTTCGTAGTGCTAGTTTGCAGGAGTCTGACAGGTACGGGTTAACTCTGCTTCTGAATGGCTTCAAAGTTTGTTTTACGTGTGCATGTCATGAAATATTGCATGGATATGTTGCAATCATGTTGTGCCGATTAGTTAAAAATCGGCATCGTAGATTCGTCGAGTGAGTGAGCTATGTAGATGCCATTGGCATTGCATTAACATAATCAAGGCCGTTGGTGTATGATTGTGTTGGCTAAATGGTTTGTTTTCTTTAGGCCGGAGTTGTTAAATATGGTCGGCCGGTTACTATGTTGTCGAGATAGTCGAAGTTTAAACATGGCTTTACTTTTTATTTTCGTTGATAATTGTTGATAAGGAAAGAATGACCAAACATGGTCGTTTTGGCCTAAGCCATGTAGCATAGGTGTCATTTTATATTTTTCCTTCTTTACTTCTTAACGCTGTTGTTGGGGGGCATGGCGCTACAGATACAAAAGGAGTATTGTACTTGGCCAAAAAAATGTTGCTGGAACAATACTGTTGAAAAATCGAAGTTGCTTTATAAGAACTAGCCTTACGACCATTTGGAGGAAGTAACACTATTGCGGTAAAGAATGACCAATCATGGAGAAATTCTCTTGCCCGGAAAGCCATGCTTGGTTGGGGTCTGGTGTTTTTTCGTGAGTAGAATAACTTAAAACTAAACCGGACTCGTTGATGGATTCGCGATGGTGACGTAAGTTTGGTTTTGGCTTAATCTACATTCTACGCCGCAAAGTGGTGCAACAACATTGTTTTATTTTCTTTTCAAACGATGTTGTTCGGGTTGTTGTGAAAGTAAAAGGAGGGGCAAGATTGCAAGTCTGTTAAAAAAAAAAGAAGAAATTATTAGCGCAGCCGATTTGGTTCAAACAGTATTGCGGAACTGCAAAGAGGGCCGATTAACATGTGTGTTGGCCCTTCCCTCCGAGCAACGGTATTACAAAAAATAAATAAAAGGCCACAAAAAAAAAGAGCACCGTTGGTGGAGAAAGAAGAAGGAAATCAAAGCTGTTTTGCAAAATAATCTAGCATGGAGCAAAAACAGCATTGTTGGGTAGATTTGGCCTAAGAAGCACCGTTGAGAGAGAGAGAAAAATCAGAGCGGTTTGGGAGGAAAACAGCGCGGGACCGAACTCTCCTTGTTGGAGAAGGAAGAGGATGCGGCCAAGATAGAGCATTGCATTTATGTGAAAAGCCAACAACGCTGCCGAGTTGATGGAACCAGCGGTGGGTTGTTATGGCCAAAAAGTCGTGTTTCTAATACAACTCTGCAGGTTTGAGGAATATTTTAAAACATTGCTGCGGTGGACGGAAAAAAAAAAGAGTTGTGATTTTTATTTAGAAACCAACGAGAGCTACCAATCAAGGAGCGCTGTTGTAGGCTCGCAGCGTTGCCATTCTCATGATTCCATCTCCACCTCGCTAAAGGTATAAAGCAAATAAGCAATGGTGTTTTATTTTTATTATTGCAATTCACTAATGCTTGTGGGCGAGTGATGTTTGATGGCTCATTTTGGCCATGGAAGGTTCAGAAATTTGTGGACAATTTTAAAAAAATGATTTCAGATGTTTAGAACTATGTCAACAATTTGGTTCATAATTCTTATAAACCAAATTGTGGGGGGCATTTGTTGACACCTAAAATTAATTTGGCCCAAATTAAATGCCGCATTAATTAGTCTCGGCATTTAATTCGATACCACGGGTAAAAAAACGGTGTCGTTTGGAGTCGAGCGGCACCGCAGAGAGTTAAAACGGTACCGCAAGGAGGCTCAGCGGTACCGCGATACTAGAAACGACATCGTTTACCGGGAAACAAGATGTGGGCCGTGCGTTTGGTATTGGTGTTGGAAAAGGAGTTTTGATTATTTAATTATTATTTGTTATTCCTTTGGAGTAAAACGGTACCGCGAAACAGAAAAACGGTACCGCAAGGAAGCTCAGCGGTACCGCGGTACTGGAAACGATACCGAAGAATAAAAAGGGGCCGCGCGTGTGGTTTCTTGTTGGAGAAGGAGTTTTGTTTATAATTAATTAATATTCTTATTCCTTGTTGGAAGGGGAAAATCGGTACCGCATGGAGACAAGCGGTATCGCGGAGAGTTAAAACGGTACCGCGGATTTAAAAACGGTGCCGCGAGAGCCTGGTAAGCGGTACCGATTAATTAAAAATCATATCGGGCAAGTGACCAAAATTCACCCGGACCAATGCGAGCGCCGACTGCGGCGGTTCCATGGATTAATATTTTTTGGCTATATCGGCGGTGTCGTTTAATTCAAAACGGTACCGCGAGTAAGCCCAACGGTACCGCGGATTAGCAAACGACAGTGTTTAAATAGGAAACAATGTCGCAAAAGGGAAAAACAAACGGAGTTGTTGTGGCGCTAGTGATGTCGTTGGCCATAGCTAGTGATGACCGGATTGATTAACTAATATTGTTAATGATTATTTAGGACAGTGTCGTTTAGTTGAAAACGATGCCGCAAGAGGAAAGAAACGACACCGCGGATTATAAAACAATACCGCGAGTAGGCCAAACGATGCCGCAACAGTTAAAACGACAGTGTTAAAATTAAAACAGTGTCGCGAAGCTCAAAAGTTCAACGACATCGCGGGACAAGGAAACGATGTTGTTTAACTGAGAACGACGCCGAGGGGTGAGAGTTTGACGGCGAGTTAACAATGATGGCTGGTTTAATTAATTAGTATTTTATTATTATTTTAGACGGTGTCGTTTAATGAAAAACGATGCCGCGGAGAAGTAAAACGATATCGTGGTAATGGTAAGAGTTCGGCCAAAGGTAGCCCGCCAAGCCCAACGATGGCGCAATAGTAGAGAACGACGTTGTTTGATGGACTAACAATGTCGTTGGTTAAACCGGGTCGGGGCAGTTGAGTTGGATTATAAAACGCCACCGGTTGATGAAAAGCGAGGCCGTGGTGTTGGTGAAACGGCATCGTTACATGGACAAGGTTGTAGGTCGTTTCGCCGAGTTTCTGCAAAGCAAGAGCGGTTTCGAGGGCACGTGATTATCACGCAACAAGGAGGAAGTTACATGCACGGTTGACAAGGGTGAAGACGTGGGAGACAAAGGCTCGAAGGCAGTTACTGCGACGAAGAGAAGCGCGAAGTATAAAGATTGGGAAGAGAGAGAAGTTCAGGACGGCAAAATCAAATCACAACTGCACCATTGCAGAATTATCTTTTTCTCTCTAGTTTCGTAGAACCGCTCTGTCAAAGAACTCCTTTGCAGAGTCGTAGCTTGTAGTCGTAGTCGCGGAGCTCTCCAGAGGAACCTCCATAGGAGTAGAGGTAACGTAACTTAGAACACTCCTGGTTCGATTTTCTGTTTATTCGAACACCCTCGTTCGAACGTAGTTTGGAGAGGTGTTGAACCGAATAACAGTTGTTTGATTAGAAGTCAAAGGTGTATCGATCAAATCAACGACGCCGACACCGGCGGCGGCCATTTGACGATCGTCTTTGTTTATGTTTTAATCGATCAAATCAATGGCGCCGACACCGGCGGCGGATATTTGACGATTTTTTGCTGATTTTGTGTTTGTGTTTACTTGAAACCAGTGCACATTGAACACGCGAGTTTCGCCAACGAAACAATTTCAATTCTTTGGTAGATGTATCAAATCTTTCATTACTCTATATCAACAAATTATGTAGAAAAAATTGACACTCTTTATGACATTAAAACAATTAATAATTTATGATTTGAATCTTAATATTGAATGGGCATTACATAACATAGTACCCATAATATTTTCTGCTTTTAGAAGTCAGTGACCAATTTGTGGCACAAGTAGGAAATATGATAATATAGACAAGAAACAAGTCATTGTCATGTGAAAGTAGAATGCGGGTTATTCTGGTGACTTATAAGTTATAACCCACCCTCCCTAATAAGTAGATATATAAATTTTTGGATCCATGATCCATCCACGACCCATCAATTGCATTTTGGGTTATTTGTGGGTAGATCGATATCAACTGCAATTTAACCAACCACGTGTCCATCTAGTTTGTCCGTTATTATATCTGAACTTCTATTCGTCGCCCTAAATATTTGACATTATCACCCTAAACTATACCAAACTTACCATTTTACCATTCAAACTAAAATTAACATAAACCCTAAACAAGACTCGCCACCCCTCTACTTCCCCTCTTCCCTTCCCCTATCACCCAGCCGCCAAAACCCATCGTCGTTCGAGCCCCACGGCCCTCCCAAAAACAAGTCGTCGAAACCCATTGTCGCCTTTTTTGAAACTAGTCACTGAGTCAAGGAGGAAGGAGAAATCGGGCGGGTCAGATATCCACCCTCAACCAGGCACGTGCGCGTTGAGAACCTGCCTGCACGAAAAAAAATTCCTCTTCCTTTAGGAAGAGAACAAATCCAGCAACGACGGCAGAACACCGGTCGACTTTCTTCTTCGTCGTCCTTCTGCTAGAGTAGGGCTTCGGGCGGTGTTGGGATCCTTTTTCTTGCAACGATCCTGGATCTTTCCCGGCGAACTGATGAAGCAAGAATTGGAGTTACGATAGAAACTGGAGAATCAAATAGAGAACTAGAGGAGAAAAGAAAGGAAGATTGTGGAAGAAGAAAAATGAGCACTAGCAGAGAAGAGGAAGAAGGAGATGAGGCAAAGAAAAGAGAAGAAAGAGTCTGTTTATTTTGTAAATCATTCTTTCCCATTATAACAGAATCCTAATTATAGATGACCCAATTACCAATTGATCCACCAACTAAACCTAATTTACAACTACATTCCAATCGTTACAATCCTCATTCCTTGAAAACAACCTTGTCCCTGAGGCTATAGAACAAATGAAAAGACATAACAATCCCAAAAAGATCTAACTGTGATAATCAACAAAAGATGTTGCAACAAGCAACCTATCAACAAATATAGGGAATGGAAGAGCTCCACCAAAACCTTCGTGAAGTCTTCGGGCCCTTGCCAAATTGGATGCTACACCATAAACCAGACTGGTAAATGCAAGTGCAACCCCTATGAAAATCCTTGTATTGCTCTTTATAGCCAGACTCATTGCCACACCCAAGGAAATACGTAACAATCATGCAATCAAGTGCATAATTATCAACAAAAATCTATCACAATACAACCCTTGAGCCCCAAGCATGTCTAGAAAACCCACCAAACAGTTCCTTGCCTACAACTGGTCTTGAAAGCATCCATGTACTGATTCCTCGTCCAATAACCCAACAAGAAACCCAATTGAAGATGATGTGGATAGATGACATTCAAAATAATGACAATATAGGTGAGGACTTGATGATTTATGTTGCTGAAAGCTAGCAGCTTATCATCCCCATAAACCACTTTGGATGCAATTTCCTCATTGTTGAATTTGGCACTTACATGCTTGATATGAACCAGTGGGTCAAACAATAGCAGGAGGCATAATATAGGATTTGTAAGCTATATCCATGGTCAAGTTGTTGTGCTTCTGCCCCCATTTCTCCTTTTACAGCACTAAATGCTTCAAAGCTTGAATAACAACTACCAAAACTGTGAATCGAACACACAGACTACACAACAACCACACGATCACCTATTTTTGTGATTACACGATCTTTGTAAGGCTCTTTGAAATCGGGTCATACAACCCTTCTTTTTAACTTCACTCAATGCCAACAATACCGGTGAGCTTTCGGTAAAACAAGTTCTCATACATCTGGCAATAACCCATCATCACGAGGATCAATACACAAGACATAGCCATCACAATGAACTAACTTTTGTTGCACCTGAGTTTCAACAGCAACTACTTCCTTGTCTGCAATTTCAGTTAAAGAAACTACCTCTGAACTTGCTTCTTTTAGACCATCTGTCATACAACAAGATGGCAAAACACTCATAAGCTTGTACATTGATACAAAAAAAAAGAGGGTACTATGAGTCTTCTTCTGGCTACCAATAGAACTAGTCACCCTCAAGCCATTTTCAATCTCCTGAAATATTCGAGAAGAAAAATCAGCATTGCTTTGAGAAGTACTATCCACAGGTTGAGCGTTCTGACAATCACAACTTATTCCATTAGGGAAATCATGAGTATTAGTACTGCCAACAGGAATATGCCATACCATCACCCTACTTCCATCATTTCCCAAACATCATTCTAGCTTATCATCTGGCAACTTGACTGCGACCCCCGTATTGATATTAGCCCCCATAGTTGTGTTATCGCCATTTTCAAAGATTGAGTTGCTGCCACATCCACAACTTGTGAAGCAAGAATATCACTCAGACCATTCTCGTCATTTGTAACCTATCTCAACTGTACTAGTGTTGTTAACACTACTCACATTAAGAATCTGGGAATGAGTAGGAGTAAAGTACCACCTAAAACGTCCATACAACATCGACAAACTCATTCTAAACCCAAACTAAATTACAATAAGTCTAGTCCTCAAGCCATTAATCTGCCCTTCACTCCAAATTAGCGATGACAAACCCGACCTTCTCATGTTCCAAAGTATTATATTCCTCAAATAATCATTCACACTCCTTAATCCAAGATCTAGGATTTACACCATTGAAGGAGGGAATTGGTATTCTAAGGAGATGATTTCTTTACCTGGCATTGGAGGTGAACCCTCCTGTATCCGTCGCGCTCAGTCGGCGGTGGAAGCAATGAATTTTTGGAGACGACCCAATCACCGGTGGCGGTGGAAGAAGGAATTGATTCATCAGTGCTTGGCGGTTGAGATAAACATAAGGGTTGATTCAGTGGTGGAGAGGAGCACACATAGGAATTGTTGTTGTTGCCGATGAGGAAAAAGAACTTCGGAGTCTACATGCTAGCCGGAAATGGATCTAGTGGTGGATGTGAATGGTAAGTCTCCAATTGGGCATTTTTTCGATCAGGCGGCGGAAGCAATGAATTTTTGGAGACGACCCAATCACCGGTGGCGGTGGAAGAAGGAACTGATTCATCAGTGCTTGGCGGTTGAGATAAACATAAGGGTTGATTCAGTGGTGGAGAGGAGCACACATAGGAATTGTTGTTGTTGCCGATGAGGAAAAAGAACTTCGGAGTCTACATGCTAGCCGGAAATGGATCTAGTGGTGGATGTGAATGGTAAGTCTCCAATTGGGCATTTTTTCGATCAGGCGGTGGGCATTTTTCTTGAGCAGCGCTTCGACCACCGTGTTGATTCATCAACGGACCTTCCTCACCGTCCAGCACCCCCACCTGCCATTGTGGACGTCTTTCATCCAATCGTTACAGTATCTCATCAAATCGGCCTTCCATACGGTCATATTTCGAGTTGATAGAGTCACATATCTGATTGACCGCTTCTAGCGACATGGTTGCCAAGAGTAGGCTCTGGTACCACTTGCAACGATCTTGGATCTTTACCGACAAACTGATGAAGCAAGAGTCGAAGTTACTATAGGAATTGGAGAATCAAATAGAGAATTAGAGGAGAAGAAGAGGGAAGATCGAGGAAGAAGAAAGAAGGGCAATAGCATAGAGGAGGAAGAAGGAGACAAGGGAAAGAAAATGTTGCGTATAAATTCTACGCAACATGCTCAGAACTAGGGTTTCTATGAAAAAACTACAAACAAAGAAATACTAAACTGAATTCTTACTCCATGCTTATAAACCAAAGAGTAACACACATATAAATAATAAGCCGAAAACCCCAAACGGGCACCAATCTTACAAGGACTATGTAACTTGACCCTAAAGAAACTCCTATACTACCAAACAAGGAGTCCAACCTCCAAACAAACTAAGTAATGACAAATAATAACCAAAATAAGACTCTCAAATTACTATCGTACCAGAAAAGAGAAGAAAGAGTGTGTTTATTTTGTAAATAGTTACTTTCCCAATCACACTTCTTCGTCCTCCCCAAGGTCGCATCGCCAACCTCCAACAACTCTCTTCTTTCCCCTTAATGCTGACCCAACTCTCAATCTGGCACCAACACATCCTTCTACCCCTGTGGATCAGTCTGTCGCTGTTGAATTTGATGGTGGTGGGAGGTTAGATTGAGCAGGGAGCATTCTGGATTTTGGTGAAAATGAGCCACAAACTCAAAATTGAAAATAAGGGTACGAACATAATTTTACTAGAGTTTAAAGCGTCGTTTTTGAATTCTTAGAGCGATAAATAATAATTATCTAAAATTATATTTTCATCAGTTCCGAATAGATGTGGCAAATGGATTGGATCCATGGATTGGTGGATCCATAGATTAAATGGATTGAATAAATGGATTAGTGGATTATCCATGAATCCAAATGACATCCTCAACCAATGACCAATATGTAAAATGTGAAAAGTTTAGGTACTAAAATGTCGTGATAAAAAAATTTAGGTACCAAAATGTAATTTCCAATGATATTTGTCGTGTAAAAATCAAATTTTGGATACCAAAATATAAAATATAAAAAGTATAGGTACCAAACCGTAATTTTTCATTTGGATCCATGGATCAATGCATGAATCCACCAATCCAATTTAATTTGGATCAAATGAATTGGATTAGGTGAATATTTTTAATGGATTGGTGGATTAGATTGGTGTATTGGATTGAGAATTGCCACCTCTAGTTCCGAATCAAAAGACCAGTAGGCTTTGATGTTTGTCAAAGTCTCCCACCGTAACCAAAAAATGGGCATTGTTCGCCGTTCCCTCATAAGCTCGTAAGATTTAAGGCGCCTAAGGCAGAGCCCAATTCGTTGCAGGCCCGCACAAAGGCTCAATCGTTAAGCAAACCTTCAAGCGGGAGAATGGACCCAAATCACAGTTTCCTACCATTTCCCAAAAACACGAAACGCTCGGCGCCAACTTCTACCGCCAAAGCCACTCCCGCCATTCACCAAGCGCGCCAATCTTTTCCCTCCCGTTCCCGTCCCGCCAGATCCCCAACCCTAACCTCAATTTTCCCTCCCATTTAAACCCTAACTCCAATCCTCCAAACAGCAAACCCAAATTCTCTTCCATCCTCATTTCCCCCACCACCTGCTTGTTTTAATTCCCCAGAGAAGCCCATATCGCCGTTACCTATTCCCGATCATGGTAGTCGCTCTCCGTCCTGCTAACTTCTACGGCAGCAGCCTCCCTCGCCCTCGATTCTTCGACCACAGCAGCCACCCCGGCCCTCGAATCTTCGATGATCTAACTGAACGCGTCGATCCTCCTGTCTCAGTCATGGATCCTTTCCTTTCCTGGGCTCATGAAGCTCACTGGTCCATGGGAGGTCTCAACACCCAGCGCTTCCGCCTCCAGGGTCGCATCGAAGGTAACATCGACAGGCTGCGCAAGTTCCGGGAGAAGCAAGTCAAATCGCAGACGGGAAATACCCCCAAGAAGCAGAACGATGCCGGCCTAGAAGCCGCCGGGAAGAAGAATCAGAAGAGGGCAGGATCCACTTCTCCCCCTCCGGCGCCTAGAGTGACGAAGAAGAGGAAGTTCATGGATCTATTCGAGGATGAGAGTGAAAACCCAGAAGATGAGCCTAAGAGGGAGAGAACCAGGGGTAAGAAATTTCCGGCGAGGAAATTGGTTGGGGAGTTTGAGAGGGTTGCCAAGGAAACTGAGGCGATGAAAAAGAACGGTAAGACGCAGGAATCCGTAGAATCGGTTGGGGTGAGGACAAGGAGAAGTGGGTTGGAGAAAGGCCATGACAGGGGTGCTGATTCGGTGATGAAGATTGTGGAAGAGTTGAACAAAGAGGGTTCCGAAGGGAAGAAGTCGAAGAAGAGATTGAGGAAAGTTGGGGAAGATGGCCAAAAGGTTCCTGCTGATGCTGGAGGCGATGGTGGGAGTGTTAGGACTTCGCCAAGGTTGGCAAAGCAAAAATCGAGCTAGATCTGATCGTGTGTTTAGGGGTAGTCCTTTATCTTTCGGCGATTTAAGGGTTTTCCTTGCTTTTGTTCTCAATAGTGAATCGATGTTTATAGGTTTATAGTTTGTCTAACATTATCAATCCAATGTCTCATCGATGATAATTGCAAATGAGTTTGCGGTACAGCACCTGTGTTTGTTACAACAATTGTAACCCTGCAAGCTAAACTGTTATATGATCAATCCAATGTCTCCTAGATCTTACAGCAAAGCAGCTCAATCCAATCTCTCCTCTATTATCATGGTAGAAGATTATACAACAAAGCACCCATATTGATTTCATGATGACCTCTATATCTAATTCGTCTATGCTACCATATAGTAAATATTCTGTATAAAATTGAGATGAGCAGAGGTAGAAGCCCAGAAGTGGGTGCGTGTTCATCTCGTACAGAATTGTGCACACAAAATTGAAAGTGTTGAACTTCAAGATTGTTCCATCACTGTTTGCGCAAGCACAGTTCTTTCAGATTCTGGTTCTCTTCTATGGCGCCTCGGAGTTTTGCCAGTTTGCATGACTGCTCGGTTATCAACTTATATGTTGATGCCCTTTCCCACGGGACAATACCGAAATCATCATTACTATCGTCCATGTCTTCGACAAATAGTTGCCACATCATAGCACCACCTCCGGCTCTCTTTCTCTTGGCAGATTTGTATATGATATCATAAACTGTTTTGTATAACCAGTCCCGTTGAGATGGTTGGAAGTCCTTGTTCAGATTAGACAATCCAAATTCGGTGAAGAGAACAGGCTTGTTCAGCTCGTAGTGACCATCTTCGATATGTGAGAGCATCCACTTGGAAACAAATGACAGTTTATCCTCAAATGATCGATGAGCAATCCTGAATCCAACATATAGAACAAACTTCAGGGTTGGCATAGCTTCATTTTTGTCACTTCAAAGAGTTTGTGTTGTGTGATAAACAATACTTACCAATGGTCAGGGTATATGTGAACAGAGGCAAAATCAATGTGTGAAACCTTTGAGTTGCGAACGAAATCAGATCCAAGGTCTGCAGCCCAATCTGCTGGATTCACAGTCAGTCTTTTGGGGTTTTTAGGACCATAAAACCCTTCCAGCCCCACTGTTAGTAGATGATTCTTGTCAATTGATTTCACGTAAGCCGACATTTCTTCGATCCAATTCTGCAATCAGAAGTCTCATGACGTTAAACACTTCTTAGGAAAAATGGATTTCGTGGTTCTTCGATTCTTTTAGACAAGTCGTTGGTCTTTTCGATTTTCCTTTGTCTGCTAAGCTAACCTTCCAGTTACAACTTACAAAGGTGGCAAATACATAGAATTGATGAGTCTTTGCAATTCGGCTGGAAGTTCTGCAATTGTATTCAACTAACCTACTAACCTAGGGACTTGGCCAGTCTAAGGAAGCTGAACTAAGATTTGAAAATCGTCGCACCAAACCTATTTACAGAAACATCACATATCGTAACTGATTGCTGCTATGAGGAAACGAAGGAGTCAAGAAAAAGAAGTAGCGGAATTTTCCATCTTGATATTCCAGAAGGACTCAAGGGTCAGAGATCCAAGAAACTTAAAAAGTAACATCAATTTTGCAAAAAAACTCATTCCTCGATAAGTTAATTGATAAAGTTGAAAGTCCACTACTTACTTGAACAGTATCTCCCGAAGGATCTGTCATGCAACGGGGTTCATTCATCAATTCCCATGCAAAGATGGTTGGATCGTTCCTATATTCCAATCCCGTGACAGTGTTCCTTCTTGTCAGCATGGTCTGCAATAAGGATGCAATTAGACTTGACCATGTGTCCATGTTACCCAATCTCAGAAACTCAATGGTAGAAAAGGGAAAACAGGTGACTATATGCAGCAGCAGATTCTTCTTTGCTTCATTGCTATGGCATAACTGATAACTGATAAGCAACTCCAGAATGACTGAGTAAGATATGAAATCCCCCAGAACATATCAACTAAATAAAGGCTGTAGATAAAGTTCAGCAGTAAATACCTGTAAATAATGCTTAAAGTACTTTTTGATGGATGGATCATAGAAGAAAGAATCATTGGAAGCGCTCAAGCCAACCCCTTCTTCCCAAGCCCACTTCACATATCGATCCTTACCGCCATATGGTTTTAAGTTATTCACTAAACTAAGAAGCAGCCTGACTTTATGTGCTTTCGCCTCAGCAATCACGTGATCCAACGCCTGAATCATAAGCAAAAGTAAAAGATGAAGCATGAAATGATAATGACAAATTACACCAATTGAAGACCTACCAACAAGCATGATAGTTAGTAGTTACACTTTGCATATTTAGATGGACTAACCCTCCCATCAAAGAGCAAATATGCCGAAAATGAATTGACTACCGAAAACGAGATACAAGACAAGGCAAACGTTACACCGTTCTTTCTGGAAAACCAGATCAGGAGAAACAACAAAGTACAGCAGACCCACTAATCGTGACAGAAACCCATGTTCCCTCTGCAACATCCAACAGACAGTTGTCAAGGAGCACTGGCGTTATTTTACCAGCCCCATCTACCCAATTTAAAGAGCCAGCGCATAACCAAACCTGGAAAAAGGAAAAAAAACTGAAAGAAAGAGAAGCAAAGGCCAACTCCTTTCAACTGGCTTCAACCGACAATGAGATTTTAACTAAAAATTGTGAACAAGTAATTCATATCGAGGAAGAGAGCATCTAAGATCCAAGCCTCAAATCTAAGAAGCAGAATAAAAGGCTTAACACCAGTACTATAACTACAAGCATTACATGACAAATTGATCTAACAAGAAGAAGCAACAGAATGAAGATAATTTGTAAAAGACATCCGTAGCATAAGAAAACAGGCAATCTGAATTTAATCATACCCTGAAAACTTTCTCCTCAAATCGGCCAGGAGAGACCTGAAGTGCATTGTGGCCGCCATCATTGAACGCCCAAGTTCTACAGACGGTGAGACCCATTTTTGAACCAGCTTCCAGCATTGCAGTAGTCTTGTGTTTCCTCTGGTTATCGGCGGAATGGTCCATCAACCAATACGAATTCCACCCATTGATATAAAACGGCTTCCCATCCAACATAAACCGAGTCCCATTTCTCTGCACAAAACTCCACGCCGGTCCCACAGGATACGCCGGCCACAGGTCGCCAAATGAAAGATAAATGAAGACCACACATGAAGCAACCCCAAGAATCGGGATGAAAGGACCAGTCCCTCCCATTCTTCTTCTTTTGCCCCAATTCAAAATTGACCCTCTTGTAGTAGATTTCAGCACCAAACGCATGCAAGCACAACCCAATAACCAAAGATCCGTCTTTTCCCTCCTGGGAACTGCTTTGCGATTACCTGAAACTCCACTAAACCTTAATGGGGAAGCCCAAATTGAACCGCATTACTTTATGCAAAAGCTGTCTACTTCTTCGGCTAATGTTGTGGGGATTTATATAATGGAGGCAGAGAGCAAAGCAAAATCAAGGGGAGCTGGCTCTAGCGCGAGAAACGCAGGTGAGACGGAAAATCAAAGGAGAAATCGGTGAAGGAGACCAAAAGCATGAAGATAAAAGGGAGAGCAGACCTAATTGGAAGACCGGACAAGACCCAGATGGAGAGTGACCTAAAAAGAGAAACAGAGGAAGGGAAGAATGAGGGTGGGTGGAATGTAGGTATCTGATTGTTGGTAAGAAATGTAGATCTGGAGAGGACCCTTGTGGGGAAATCCTTAAGATTTTCTGCTCCCTTCCCAACGAGATAGCTTCAAATTTAATATTCCAGAACTGACAAGCTTCCAACTTCATTCATACCCCCCACGCTCTAGCCTCTCTCTCTCCCTGCATCTGCCAATAGGGCCAGAGAGGTCTGGATTTGGGATTTGGGTGCCTTGATCAAATCATCTCCTTCGCGATTTCCCTTTGATTCCTGCCTTCCTCGATGCTTTACTTGAACCAAAATTGTTATAAGAAGCAAAAGGAAGGCCGAGAAAAGGAAGAAAATTGGGGAAGAACGGAAAAGCTCGTTATAACAATAGTCAATTGAGGTGGGTTGATAATGAATGCCTTTTGTCTTTGAGGTGTTCTGTTTCGGCATGTAAGTTTTGTGAATTTTTCTTTTTTCCATTTTCTTGTTCCTTTAAAATAATTTTGGTCCTCTAGATTTTTTTTTAAGTCACTCGAAATAGTAAAATAACTCATGTTTGATTAATCTCTATTAGTCTCCGACGGTCTCTATTAACACTGTCAGTCATTTGCTTATGTGGCTAACAGAAGTACTGATGTGTCCTATTTTGACCCGCCATATCATTAAACCCGACCCTCCACATCATCAAACCCACCACGTCACCAAAGAGAAAAAGTTGGGTGCTCCGGGTGTTCCACGTCACTCGTGCACCGCCCCAATAAATTAGTGCCACGTGTTAATGGTTTATAAACTAAAAAAAGCAATTGCGTCCTTACCGTAAGAAACCGACGCGTCGTCATCCTGCCCCTAACCCGACCACAAATACCCTCCGATGAAGTTGAAATCAGTTGTATAACAACAATAAACCAAGCAACATAGCTTCTTCTTAGGGTGTGGATCGAGAAAAGTGCTAGGATCCAAATTAATTAACCTTCAATGGAGAAAGTTGGGTTCAGAATATCCACATGAAGGCAAAACTTCTTACCCAATCCCTGTATATTGCCTTTTCTCGGCCGTTGACACGCTGCCTCTTTTTCTCCTTTGATAGCAAGACACTCAATCGTTTCCCCGATCAAAATCAGTGTGAGGAAATAGGAGGAAAAACCTCCCCAAGAGAAACACAACTGATTGTCGACGACCGAGAAGTTGAATTAATTCCTCTTTCGAGACTTTAAATACTCGTTTTCTTTGTATATCTCTTTGATTACGGCTAAATCGGAGATCCTAATTAATCTGAACCTTTTCCCCTTCTTATGAAAGTAGAAAAAGTACAAAGCCAAACAGAGGGAGGGGTTTGGGATGATTTTTTCCTCGTCAGTTTCGATACCTCCATAAGAGTCGATTTTCCCATCAACGAATGACTTCCCTGGTTTACATCGGAAGGTAATTGATGAAATGGTCTCAAGGCGAGACTAAACCTTGCGAGAATAAACAAAAGAAGCTTTCAGTCGTGTCGATTGGGGATCTCCTGGGATCGAGACGTTCGCCGATTCTGTGGCGGCGTTAAACTGAGGGTTTTCGCACTTTTCTATCACGCGACTTACCTTCTATTTTGATTATTTAATTACACAAAAAAAAATCATCTTTCGATAACTTAAAATGGCCACTTTCCATGCTTTAATTGGCTTGGTGCACCACATAAGCAATCCTTGTTGGTGCACTTGCCCCACAGAAATTTTTCTCCATCACCAAAACCAACTCAACCCATAACCAAACCAGACTCAAGCCATAAATCAAAACCAACCTTCTCCACCAGAATCCCATTTTCATGCGTCGTCTCCTTCTCCACGGTGAGACCTAGCTCTTCTTTCATTCTCTGGCTTCCCTGAGTTGTGTGGTTGGGGCCAGAATGACTGGTCGCTGTCACAGTAGCAAACCCAACCGCCATGGAACCCATTTCCATTTCACTCTCTACCCGTGCATGCGCCTCTTACGATAGAGATTTAACTAGCTAATGCGTGCTCTCGTTTCATGTCATTACCTAATTAATGAAGAACAAGGAAGATAGGATAGCATATATTTAATTGTGGGCTTCTACGAAGCATAATTATAGTTTATAGCATTGATGATCTAACAATCACGCATTTATACTACTCGAAGCATATATGAGTGATCAATCCTCCCATACTCGTGTAGCATCAATGGGGTATCCCTAGAAGGTAATTTCTTGACAATCTAGGCAATACTAAGCACAATGCATATAGTATCATACAATAGAATCATTAGTATCAATGATATTAAGAGCATTCATACTATAGAAACATCAATGACCATCATAAGCATCGAAAACAATAAAGCAATCAATGATCATCATAGGCATCGAAATTCATAAGACAAACACAAGTCTGAGATGAAATCACAGCATTCATTCACATAACAATAAACAATGTCAAATTCCAATACAACCAATTTTGACTAGCTACATAAAGGAGAAGGAAGGTACCACACCATTGATGATGACAACATCTCTTCAGCTGCAGACCCTCTACTTCGTCTAGACTACGCACTCATGTAGAGTGTTACAGAGATTTGTGTGATTATGTAGGCTTACTCTTACAATTGGAGTCATGCACTTTATTTATGGGGGATAATTTGGCCTAAACCGACTGTGAAAGAGTCTCACAAAACTAGTATACTTAGAAAACTTTGTCAACAAGCCAAAGGGAGGGAGGCAGCGGTACGTCGGTTGGACTCGCCACTCTGATTCTTCCTAGTTTGGGTTTCTTGATCCATGGACTTCAATTCCTGACGATTTGGGCTGCAACTTTTGATAGCGACGGTTGGACCGACCCCTAGCTTGGGTCGCCGCTCTTTCTTGCTTTATAATGGGCTAATTTTTTGGGCTCGTCTTGGCATAATCTAGCAACTTCTAGTTGATTTCTCAGTCATTGATCACTCCTTCTTTGTCAAAACTCCTTAAACTTCTCTTGATAGCTCATTTGGTCTTCCGTAATTCCTTAATGCTTGATCCAATCTTCTTTAGGTTGCTTTGTACCTTCAAAACCAAGAAGACATCAAATAGTACAAAAACATTGTCTAGGTCTATTAAAAGCTAATTGATCAAGACTAAAAATACTATTGAAGTGACTAAAAATGTTTCAATCAATAGAAGCACCACATAAAATTAATGAGTAGAGAACAATGCATGATTTTTAACGTGGTTCAAATGTTAATATTTATCTTCATATCCTCGAAATAGTCTCATAGTTCAAATATTTTTTTATTGAATAAATGACATATATAAGTGTAGTAAATGAAGTATTTACTATGTCTGTAAGGGTTCTAACGCCGATTGAAGGACTTTTATATTGTCGCATCAAATTGTCGAAGAATAACGAAATGGGAGATCAACCACTGAAAGACTTTGAAATGTTTCGTGTGTGAGTCCACCATGGATGGTTCGTAAAGATTATTGGTCAAGAAAAAGAGGAATTCTAATTAAGGGATTGAAATTGAAGTCACCAAATTTACAATCTAAACTCATTTTTAGGCCTTTGAAGGGTATGTCGAGGATTTCTAACGAGAACAAGGGATCTAAGACGATGCAATATCTGCAGCAGATAAATGCTAGATTATATTTATTTGGACCCGCAGCTTTTATGTTGTGGTAGATAAGGCAATGGCATCACCAATATATCCTAGGTTCTTGCCTTTTTGGTGTCGGGCCAAGAATAGAAGGAGCTTCATCCTAGGTTTTCTATCAGCTCTATGACTTCAAAAATAAACTTAATAAAATATTTGGAAAGAGAGGGCGGTTGGTGTTACACAAGAACTCAAACTTGGTGAGAAGATGTGTCAAAATTCTCTTATCTACTTACTTCTTGAGATTGGTTCAAAATTTAATTTGCTATTCATCACATACTCAACAAAAATCCCTTCAATGGTTTTGTGATGTTTTAACAAATACATTTTTTTTTTTTGCCCAAATAGAAATAATAATTGTTTTCATTGAAGATTTTAATTTTAAGAACTCAACTTGATAAGACGATGGATCAAAATTCCCTTATGTAACCCTAAAAAACATTGATACACGAAACTGTTCATTAAGCAAAAAAGCTCAATTTATCCTAATATGGAACACAAGTAGGCACTTTTTAGTAACAAATAACATCTAAAAACAGAGGGTTGAAATTATTATAATTTAGGTGTTACTAGTACTTTGTAGAGTCATCCTTTAAATCCAGGAAAGTTACAAATGCATCTCTTCCACAATCATCAAGCTTGCTATCAGGGGCATAGCAAGGATTTTGTCGAGGGTGGGTCTATTTAGAAAAAAATACTTACAATAAAATAGTTTTCTTAGCTTTCTAAATCATTCATAATATAAATTTGTATTTAAAAAACATGGTAAATTAAATAAATATCGAAACTATCAAGAATATCATTTCATATGTATCAAAAAATTATTTAGGATTTAGTTAGACATTTGCTTTTGAATGGTGTTCTTTGTCAAGACCGTTTAGCATCAATAACTCAAGCTGTTAGGTTAGATTTAATAATGGATCTTATAGTATTTAGTGTTTGCTAACACTTCTCTATTAACCAAAACCAACTTATATGTGCTTAAAGTTTTCGCAAATCTGAACATCAGGCGCTTAACAAATTGGGTCGCCAAGATTTAGAATCGGTTAACCATGCTCAATTAGAAGTGCCCTAAATTTCATTCTTAATTAACTATTATACTAATTTATTCATTTTCATCCTTTGGAGCCACCCGTTACACTCTCCCTATCCTTGATTGAAATAAAATTATTTTTACAACTAGCTATGATTTGGTGGAAATTTGTTGTAGATATTGAATAAGTACACCTTTAATTTAGGGCGGATCATATGAACCATTTTCATTTGCACGTAGCTCGTTATAAAATATTAAATATGCCAATGCGCAACGTATAAATCATACATCAAATAATTCAAATCTCAACCATTCTTATTTAAATACGTGTTATTTTTCATACCGATTAACTTATACATAATATATCAAATTATCTCACGAGCTAAGGTGGGTCTTGGGACCCACCCTCTAACATTATCCCTCCGCCCCCGCTTGCTATGAAGATGAGCATGTTGCAAAAAGAGCTCATGTCGAGTATGCCTCGAATCGCACTGGAGTGCAAGAAGCGAGCACCGACATTTTGCCGAGGAAGTAGGTGCAAAGGAACCTTGTTAGCAATTTTAGGAGACATTTAGCATTACAGTTGTACTAAAATTAAAGTTGACAGTTTTTAGTGGCCAAAGTAGGCAATATATATATAACTTATAAGGTAAAAGTTATATTCCCAAACTACCACTTATATTCCCATACGCAAACTACAAACGAGAATAGGATAATTGTTCTTTCAAATTTCAAGGTGTCCCGTACTATTAATTATAATTTTTTTGTCTATACGTAAATTACCACCGGGGGTTGGATAATCGATCTTCCAAAATTTAGGGGTGTCCAGGGACACCCCTACATGCCCTTGTGTCCGCCACTGGGATTAGGTGAGCTAACTTTTCCCGTAGTGGACCGAAGCACGGGAGACGGATGAGGCGGCGCAATCTATGGCACTCCGACCTGTTCCGACCCGTGCCCACCGTCCAGGAACAAGTAGGGATGGCAATTTTGACCTGACCCGTTTTACCCGACCTGTTTTGGGGCGGGTCCGACCCGCCCCGAAGGCGGGGCGGGGCGGGCATGGGTAGTCTCTTCGACCCGACCTGCCCTGACCCGCCCCATTCTCGACCCGTTCTTGTCTAAATTACATGAAATCTTAGTCAAATTACTTTGAATTTTACTTTTATTGCATCATATTTTAGCTATAATAAAGTTGTAAAGTAGTGAAAACCTCAATTTCTCCAATAATTTAACTACAATTGTCATAATATTGTTTGTTTTCTTAGTTTTATAATAAAAATAATGAATATTTCTAATGTTTTTCAAATAAATTGCATACCCATTGGGTCGACCTGCCCCGACCTGCGACCCGTAATCAATTACCCGACTTGGACCCGCCCTGCCACGGGGTGGGTCTGGGTATCAAGAAACCCGCCCCGGACCTTCCCATTGCCATTCCTAGGAACAAGAAGCTCTCGTCCTCATGGTCATAGCCAAGAACGAGTTATCGCTAATATCCAAAATTCAAACGACGAGTAAACATCGCTTTTGATGATTTTTTTTTAAAACCCCCTATACTATACAGACACTTGAATAAAATGGTTGCTCCGAAAAACGTCGACGGGATGACACAATTGCACTATTAAAAAAAAGTGACTGACTGGAAAATGATGTGTTCGATTAGTTGGTGATTACTTTATTAGTGTTGGAACGTGATTCCACCACTATAAAGGTTTCGATACTAGACAAAGACTAACATGATTCCACCACTATAAAGGTTTTGGTACTAGACAAAGATTTTGCTACCTGAGTTAATTCCACCATAAACCTCTATAAATATCAATCTACCCCATTAGTTTATTACTCTAAAACTCGTGTAAACAAATTCTTATGGCTTTTGAGATTGGTGAAGAAGAAAAGATATTGAAATAAAGGTACTGATTGTTGCGATACAGGTTGATCAACAGTTCAACCATACATGTTGTCTGGTCGACATTTCAGGTGCAATCATATAATTCATTGTCTTTAGAGCACTCTCCACGACGTTGGCTTAGATATGTTAGCCCTAATCGATCGACCCCTCCATGGTGCGGTTGACCGATTTATTTATGAACATAAACTTTTTCATCATCAGCTCGACCACACCATATAAATGGTCGCCATTCTTTTCATTTGTGATGGTTGAGTCAGGAGCGGAGGGAGAAGGTTAGGACTCACCCTAGCTCGTGAGATAAAATGATATATTAAAATTTCGAACCAATAAACCAAGGTTAAAAGTATCATAATGCATAAATGTTTGGATTTTAATAAAATGTGATTTGCTTCAACATATGTCTATTTATTTGCACAAACATTTTTCGAAACAAGCTAAAGAGGTTATAAACAAATGCATCCATAATAAGTTATTCTTTTAAAATTGTAGGCAAGAAACAAGATTACGTGAATCATAGTCTATATTAAATCTACATCTAAATTTTAAGTCAAAGAATGCAATAGGTTAGGGAGACTACGAGAGAAAAATATGGCAAAATATCTTAATTTTCTCACCAACATATTTATATACGACACAAATATATTTTGGATACGAAAACTCATGCCAATAGTTGGAAAACTAGTTGGGTCGGGTTCACGGGTTGTGTTACCCAAAATCCAAACCCAACCCAAAAAAGCGAGTTGTACAAAAAAAAACCTCATCTAACCTTGAACCATAATTTTAGCGGTAAAAACAAGTGAGTTGATCGGGTTGAACTGGTGAGTCAGTTGGTAGGTGGTTTTGTTCACCCGTGGCAAAAACCACGACATCACCTCCTTGTCATCTCATCTGCTCCCACTTCCTGCCTTGCCACAAAATGCAAATTTGTCATTATATTCATTCCTATTAGTAAAGATGACCATTTAATATTTTTTTAATTTCAAAGTAATAAAAAATATAATTTTATTTTCCCATGAGAAATATCAACAAATAAAACAACATTAGAAGAAAATAATAACACTCTAATCCTCTTATACCTCAAAGTAAAAAGCCTATGACAACTATATTGCAAAAACAAATGAATCTAATTCTAAAAATGAAATCGAAATGAACTTTTGTGTCACTAAAGGCTATCAAAAGTGAGCAATGTCAATCTCACTCAATTTCACTAATGTCAATCTCTCTCAACAAATAACCCCTCTAAGTAGAGATTCCCAACTACAATAGGATCTCTGGTCTCGCCAGGTACCTAAGAGAGGAAGAATTTATAGTGATATGACACCCACTATGCCTACTTATCAAGGCTGGTTTGGCTATAAGAAGAGGCTATAAGTCCACCCTTCATTCCCCATCTACAAGCAAAACCAAAACACAAAACTCAACAAGAAAAATCTCCTCACTCCCCTGAGAAACAAAGCTAGTCATCTATTAGCTTTAATTCCCACTTTACCGAAAAGAAACATGGACCCAAACCAGAGAGAATGGGGGGGGGGGGGGGGTTCACAACCATATCATGATCAATATTCATCCTCAAGTCGTAGGATCCAGAGGAAAGGGATGTCGATGCTACAGGGAAAATGGATAACTGCAACAATATTGGATTGTTCAAGGCAAGAAATGCAGCAGCCAGTAAATGGAGGTAGTTCGGGGAAGTGGAGGCATCAAAGGAAGATGACAACCTCTTCGTCTACTCATTCGAAACACAGGCACTCAGAGATGCAGCCTGGAAGAGCAGACCATGGAACATAGGAAATACTCTAGTTGCAATCAAGAAATGGAAAGAAGAGGAGAATGCCAAGGACGACGACTTCTCCACAGTTATTATGTGGGTGCAAATGCATGACCTTCCCCAATCACTGAAGCATGAAGCAACAATCAAGGCAGTAGCTGCTTTTGTCTTCCCACAGTTTCATGGGATTGAGATATCCAACATTGAGCACAGAGGATGGAGGAAGTTCATTAGATCTCAAGTGGAGGTCAAGATTGAGGATCTAATCCAAATAGGGTTTGAGTATCCCAGTGGGGCGGTTTGGGTGAGTTTTAAATACGAAAGGATCACTGACTGGTGTTATTTCTGCAGGAAGCTAGGGCATCTGATACAAAATTGTATGACGAGAGAAGAATGCCAAAGGAAGAGCCTCATCATTGAAGTGTTGGAGGTCTACACGGTTGCGCTAAAGGCATAGCATGACTCCTCGACGAACACTCCGACGACATCTTTTCGGCGCGCCTCACTATGCAGATGGAATAAAATCAGAGGAGGGGAAGAGAGCTCAAAATCCGAGGATGTCAAGAGGTGTCAACCCACTTGACTCTGGCCCTAATATGGGTTCAAGAACCTGCAAAGGGGGGGGGGGCTTCCTCCAGCAATCCCAGGCACCCAGACTGTCTTCCATAGGGCTCAGAAAAAGTACTGGACAACTACTACCAACAACGCATACTTGAAGAAGACTTGGAGAAGGTGACGGAAGCAATACAAACCAGTATGTTGCTCAATGACGATGAGCCCATTAGGATCAAGGGAATGGGGGAGAAGGAAAGAGGCCAGGACCAGCTGGGCCTCTTAGAAATGGGCCAACAGTTGTCACTAGCTGGGCCGAGTGTCACTATTCATCCTGGCAGCCCAAAAACTTTTGATGAACCTCCTCAACTGAATATTCTGGGGGGTCCATTGTTTAGGAGGCCCATTACGTGGTCCAACTAATTACTGGAATCCCAAGTGAGGAGAACTTAGCCAACCCAAAGAAGAAGAGGAAAGCAGACCAGCAAGCGGTGATAGAGACGATCTCGCCAAAGATTTTCTCATCCACTAACATGATTGTTGATTCTCTTTTTTTTAATCCAGGAAAAGAAGATCAAAGAAAGGCAAAGAATAAGCATGTTTGCCGAAGAAGGAGTCTGGCAACAATCACAACAGAAGAGAACCAAACTGAGAGCGGGCAGAATTCAAACTCGAGGGCGGCGGTGTGGAGCCTTGAGTCACCTCCTCAGGAATGAGGCTCATGAGCTAGAATTGTAGGGGATTTGGCCAATCCTTTACAAGACGCTACTGCAAGAACTTTTTTCGTAGACTTGGGCATTCAATCCTTTTCTTAATGGAGACGAAACAAGAAGAAAAAAGCTTCATGGAAGGAAAAATAAGGGGTTTGAAATTTTCAGATGTGGAGTATGTTAACCCTAGTATAGGTGGTAGTGGTCTGGCTTTGTGGTGCCCAAAAGGAATGAAAACAGGGCCCTGTTTAAGTATTTTATCGAGCAGAATGCGTTGATTGATCTTGGATTTAATGAACCGATTTTCACTTGGAAGAATATGCAAAGTGGAAACAACTTGATCGAGGAAAGACTTGACCGTGCCTTGTGCTCGACGTCAGGGAGAGTATGATTTGAGAAAGTAAGGGGTTTTCATGAGATGTTTGTTGAATCAGATCATTGCCCCATTCGTATTGATCTGGACCTGCGAGAAGATCGAAGTGAAACACATGTCAAATTTGATAAAAGATGGAGATTTGAAGAAGAATGTAGCCTGATCATCACCACCATGTGGAATGGAGGTGGTGATTTGAACAGTAAACTGAATGAATGGGGGCATCGACTTGGGAGATGGGCTAAAGAGAAGCATAAACTTTATTTGAAGAGGGAACTAGAGATAAAAAAAGAGTTGAACTGATCCAGAGTATGGATGATGCTAGTCCTCATAGGGAGGAAGAGACATCTCTTTTAAATGAGCTTAATCTTATATAGGGGTGGTAATCGGTAAATCGGTTAGCGGTATAATGGTTATTGAACTGGTAATCGGTGGTTATCGGTATAACTGATAATCGGCGGTACCAGTTGGCGGTAGTCAACAACCCCCAAATGGTATACCGATCGCCCCCTGGTTAATTATCAGCGGTTAGCCAGTTTACCTATAATCGAAATAATAGCCCAAAATGCAGGGAACAGGAGGACGGAGTCAAACAAAACCACCCTAATTGTTTGTTGTTGAACAAAACATGTTTTTGGTTTGGTGCTCTCTCACAAACAAAAAGGGAATGAACGAAAAACAAAGAATTGTGTGCATTTATTAGTGTAATCGTGATTTGTTTGAATTTTCTAGACTAGTGTTTTATATATGGATAATTTGTATGAGGAAATTGACGTTTGACTTTGACTTTGATATAATCTTGTTATTGTAAATTTTTTACCACAAAAAAAATTCTATAAATTTTTTTTTCGAAATTTAATTTTCTAATATAGTGCGGCCTAGTGTTTACTGTCTCCTGGATCCGTCGCTATCGGTGAAGGAAATTAAAGAGGGAAGGAGGAGTGTGACGGTACATGGGCAACGGGCCGGGCCGCCCATGGGCTAGCACGAGACGAGACGACACGGTTAGCGCACAATACAAGCACGGGCACGAAATATATGGGCCGGCCCGACACGAGCACAAAAATTTTATGGGTCGTGTCGGGCCTAAACTTCATGGGCAAGGGCACGAGCACGGGTACGATATGTAAATGGGTCGTGTCGGGCCTAATATTTTCGAAACTTTATTGAGTATAAGAACGAACATGACATGAATAGATTATTTATTTGATAGAAAATAAATATAAAAAGGATTACAGGTCCAAATCTTAAAAAATACAAGTTCAATAAAATTATTTACTGTTATTAGAAGTGATCATAAATATATATACATAATTATTATCATAAGTAAAAATACACGAAGTATTAAACAAAGTCAAATCACACCCGCTTTACTTTCAATTTTCTTTTCTCCCTTATTTGTTACATTCTCGATTAATACTTTCATTCTCCGTCTAATTTGTTCCTTCCTTTTCATTCCCTCTTTTATTTTCTTCTTTTTCATTAAACACGAATATAAGCATGACAGGAACACGAATAAGCACGACACGATTCAAATTGTACCGGGGCCTGGGCCGAGCCTAGCAAAATTAACAAATGGGCTGACACGGCACGACAAAAAAACGGGCCCGAAATGTAGCACGACACGAAATAAACGGGCTCGAAGCGTACCCGTGTTGTGTCACCCCAAACACGGCCCAGTACCCAGGTACCGTGGTACTATGTGAGTGTGATTGTGATGGTACAATACAATAGGTATGTTGTTGGACATACGTCAATAGATGTTCTTAAAATGGATGATAATCATAGTAATTAGGTGGGCCATAGACCATAGTGCTATAATATAATATATGTAGGGTATCATATTATATAGTGTTAATATTAAATCAATTGTTGAGCAGAATCGAATTGGAATTAGCCTTGAAAAAGTTGGATAGGAAAAGGATAATAATAACAGAAACCCAATTAGATGGGTCGACACCGACGACAATGGAGCATGATGAACGGCACGTGAGCCAGCCCCAAATTAGTAGCTCCTGTACGACCGATATGCTCTCCCATAGTCACAGACAGTCTCACTAGGCCACGCCAAGTATAGACCACCGACACCCAATTTATAGTGTTAAATCTGTCGGCCGCTGTCGGTGTATTGCAGATTTGTAGTGGTGATAAACCACACTTGCAAATTTTCAGGAAGTTGTACACGGGCCAATAAAATTGTTCAAACTTTTTTTAATACACATAAATAATAAAATTGTTGTTGATTTGTCTAATGGGCTAAGTCGTATTCTAGTTATTGTCGATATAAATTAAGCGGCCCAATTTTTAGTATTTAATAAAAACATTCATTTTTGTGTTATGGGAGTTAAATTCGTGTTTAACGACTAAATTTATAAGTATTCATTCTTAGAGTGTCATGAGAAAAAAAAACATAAATGTTCAGTACAAGCTAAATGAACACACTTGAAGTTCAAAAATAAAATGATCATAATATTTAAGTTGAAAGTAGTTACGTTTTGAATGTCATAAGAAATTGACATGAACATTGAAGGTTGTCAACCTGCGGGTTGACCCGGACCCGATCGATCTAGTGGATCAAGGGTTAACGAGTCACCCGTTCTAGCCCGGACATATAGAAAGAGTCATTATATTGTACTTATAATGATAAATTATTTCAAATCCCATCTAACATATGAATAATAACATATAATATTACACCAAAGTAACAAATCGTACTTAGATCCAACATATAGTGAAAATTCACGGGTAATTATCATAAATGGTCGAAAAACTATTCACTTTGTACAAAACGGTCACAAACATTTAATTTTGCACGTTTCAGTAACATATGTTTGAACTAATAACAAAAAAGTAATTCCGTCCATCTCCATCCAAAAAAGCGTTAGTTTCGCCAAGTCATTACGCCATATCATTTAAAATATTAATTAAAAACTAATAACCAAATTCAATTGAATTGATAACCAAACAAAACCCTAATTCTCTACCCACCCAGTCTCACCTACCCGAATTCTTAGAGACAGACACAACAGCCAAGTTCCGCCGCCGTTCCGGGCGTCTCCCGCACCGCCTCCCCACCGTGTTCATCAATACCATCGCCGCCGTCTCCTCCCCTCCCAACGGCGAACCCCACCCGCTCCTCAATCCTCATCTCCTTCTTCTCCATTTCCCCCTCCGCCACCACCACCACCACCACAATCTCCGAGTCGCGCCGCCGCTCCTCTGAGGTCCAGCCCGGCAACAACCTCCTTGAGCTCTTCCGCAACGAGGATGATGGGCCAACCATGGACTTGTACGCCAAGGCTAAAGCGAAGGCCAAGGCCGTCGTCTCAGAGCTCGAGATGCGAGGAGGAGATGAGGAGGGGAGGCGGAGATTAGGCTTTTCGGCGAGGATGAGATCGTGCCGCCGGATGTGGTGTACGAATTCGAGGAGGAAGATGGGGAGCTAATGACAATGAAGGAGTTCAGAGGATTTCGAGTGGAATAAGAAGGGAAATAAATCAAATAATGCAGGGAAACAACTTCTGGGAAACAGCTTCGGTTTTCAACCAAAAATTGGGGAAACGACAGCTGAAGTAGCAGAGGAAGAGGAAGGATGAAATGCAGCCCGCCACCGAGGATGTCCCTGCTCCAAATAATGAGAAGGGCAAAAGACATGCTAACGGAGGGTGGGGTTCGCCGTTGGGAGGGGAGGAGATGGCGGCGATGGTATCGATGAACGCGGTGGGGAGGCGGTGCAGAGTCGCCCGGACTCGGCGGCGAAACTTGGCGATTGTTTCTATGTCTATGAAATCGGGTGGGTGGGTATAGAATTAGGGTTTTCGGTTGGGTTATCAATTCAATTGAATTTGGTAAGTAATTTTTAATTAATATTTTAAATGACGTGACGTGACGATTGGGCAAGAGTAACGGTTTTATGGATGGAGATGGACAGAATTACTTTTTTGTTATTAGTTCAAACATATGTTACTAAAACGTGCAAAATTAAAAATTTGTGACCATTTTGTACAAAGTGAATAGTTTAGTTACCATTTATGATAATTACCCGAAAATTCACACACACTTATATAACATCAATATTCAAATGTTCAACTAAGGGTTCCAAAGATTGAGTTAGGCGAAAAGAAAAATCGGAAAATAGGTGCAGTTCGCAAATCAAAGAAAAATGTGACGCAATTTAACCTCAAATCCGATACCTTGTAGCAATTGACCCGACGAATGCGTACGGCCCGGTTTTCTCATCGGGTCATGATCAAAGTGGGTAGACCCACGGATTGACAACCAACATTCACACTCTGCCTTTTGAACCGACTAGCCGGGAACGCGGCCCACTTTCTGATAACCATTTCCTACTTTAGAATGGGCCTTCTATTGTCCAGGGCCTGCTATTTAGGGACTTGGTGAAACCCAAAAGCATCATCGCCAAAGCCCAAAGTCCAACAACACCCCATTATCACTCGGATCCCTTCCCTTTTACCCACTTTCAACTCCTGTGAGTTCGCTTAGTCTCGAGTATCGACCCCAGATCAAAGATTATGAAACGAGGTTAATCCGAAAATGTTAGTGGTAGGTAATTTGTACTATAAGTCTGCTTCAATCTTATATTATTAAAATCGTCTATCGTTTGACGTCCGGTGCCCAACATTTCCAATCCAACCGAACCATAGCATACAGATTCTTAAACATTGGTCTCGACTCCAACGAATAACAACTTGGATGAAATCTAAAATAGCTAGCGGGAGAGAAAACTAAAACCTACCCTTTATTTAATATTTTTTTACTACGTTTATGTTGGACTGGACACCTAGTGAGTTACCGGTCATCAAACCCAAACGAACTATTGAGCCACCTCACCAATTTTTGTCGTGTTTGTATTATCATATCGGCCCAGTTAAGTTTGTATCCATTAAACCAGCGCGTGAATGATCAAGTTGGTACGATATTATCAATGTATAATGACAATTTTGTCATATTATTTGCACAATCTTTACGAATTTTATATGGTTATTAGTAAACGGTATATGATTTATAATTGAACATCTTCCAACAACTTGAGTTATTGGGACTAACTGGCTCTTGATATGGTATCAGAGCTATCTGTGATCGAGAGGTCTTCTATTTGAATCCCGATGACTCCATCTGTTTTTGTTAAGCACATGGTGGTTTTCTTTTGAGGGGGTGTGTTAGTAAACGGTATATGATCCACGATTGAACCTCTCCCATCAACTCGAGATATTGAAACTAACTGGTTCTTGACAATGGTAATTTCAAGAAAACAGTTTTTCTGTTTTACTAAGTGGTAGACCATCTTTTAAGAAACCAGTCTACTGCTTTCACCAAACGGTCTATCTCTTTCATCAAGCTATCCATCACTTTCAATAACTGGTCGCCATGATCATATATAATTAGTAGAGTTCAAAATTTAGATATGTTTGCTGGTAAGAGAGCTAAAATTAGTGCAAAGGTTGGAGCATAGATGAGAAGTTTCTCGGGTGATTGTTCTCCAATAGATTTGAGAATGTTCTACATATTAATTTCTTGGATTTGACTTATTCTATAAAGACTTTCATATTTCCTTCAAATTCTCTGCTTGTTTTTATCCTATAATTGTCTTGTGATAGATCAATTTTGTTGCTATTTTTTGTTATGAAGATACTTAAAAAGTACAACATACTTGTTATACATGTTGCGCCATCTTCAACGTTCATAAATCTCATATAATCTTGGTTTTATGACTTTATATACTATAAGTGTTAAAAGATGGTGTTATTTCTTTTTGTCTAGTCCTAAAATATGTGCATAGATTTGGTTGCCCAAGGGTGATAGGATGTTGCATTACATAACAAGTTTGTATTGTAGGCCTCCTATTGTCCATTATTTTCCTAATGTAAGTAGAAGGTAACCGTCCCATCTGGTCGATCATCGCCGAAAGTGGTAGAACATTCACCTTAAATGGTATACCATTAGGGGTGGGCAACGAGAAACGGGTATTTGGGTATATCCATACCCGTCCCGTTTTTTGAGGGTTACGGGTACCCAAATACCCACAATTTTTTTTACGGGATGGGACTTGAAATGAAAGAGTTCTACACAGATACTCGCGGATTACCCGTTAATACCCGCACTACCCACCTATAAGTAAATATCAGTGATATCCTCTATGCTTATTTCCGCACCCTTAGTCATCTTATAGGGGCACGCAAGTTGCAACATAAAGAAGAGCACTTCTACTATGCTATATAGTATTGGTGCTATAATGTACAACTTAAAGTTGTACCATAACATTAAATGTATAAGTTTAGGTTGTATCATAAAGCAATTTGTACCATTATGTTATGATACAACTTTACAACTTGAAGTTGTACCATCACATAAAGATACAAGTTTAAGTTGTACCATAAAAGAATTTGTACAAAAAGTATAGGTACAATCTGAAGTTGTACCATAATGTAAATGTAAAATTTTAAGTTGTACCATAAAAGCAAAACCCTATAGAACCAATACTATATAGCATTGTAAAATTTCTCCATAAAGAAACCTTTTTAATACTATATAGCATTGTAAAATTTCTCAAGAAACATTTTTGAATCAAAATAGAGCAGAAGCACTTCTCAGCAGACATACATGCCTGTGCATAATCAAAGTTACAAAGAAGCAAATTTACAGGTTGGGGTGATTTGTTATGATTCAGGCTCTTCAATGAAGCTAGCATGTATCTTTGTTTTTCTATAACTGTACTGCTACAACTCGCCATCGGGTTTAGCCGAATGGTGTCTGCTAATTCTAATTTTACCATTGTGATGAAGGTTTAACAGAAACTTGGCATTATTTATAAGGTATAGTAGGAACTATTTGTAGAAATTTTGTCATTTTAGGTATTGACTTGGTTATCCGTGGGTACCCGTTATCCATCCCGTACCCAGTCCCGTCCCGTTGTTCACCCCTATAGACCATTTGGTCGGCCGATTTGTGGAAGAGGTAGACCATTTCTCCAAGCCATTGACTTGCAAGACACTATAAACATATCCTAACATTTATATGTAAACCATGCAGCATAACCACGCATACTAATATGGAAGATAATTAACTTTTATCTCAATTTAATTTAACGATTTATATCTCTTTTGATTTAAGTTGTAATTGAAAATATTTTAGAAGTTATTGTCTCACTTATTTATTTTTCGTTATTTCGCGGGATAGGATTCCCATTGGATAAATTACAAGTTTGGTCACTGGTTTACTAAATTATTTCACGTTTTCACCAAAATATTTTATTCCATTCACGATCACTAATATTAGTTCAATATTTCAAGTTGAGTCATTGACATTCCAACTCCGTTCACTTATCTGAAATAAAAGTTAATTCTTATAGTTGACCGTTAAATGATTGACGCAGAAATTAAAAAAAAAATATTTTTTAATTTTTCCACCTCATTATCACAATTATTAAAAGACTAATTTCTTTCATTCCCGACACCAATCCCAAACATTCGACGCTGTCAGAGGATCTTTCCGTCTTTGCGACACATCGGTTCAACTAGATTGGGGTAAAGATGAGGATGACCCTGGTTCGCCAAACCCTTGCTTGACGTGGTGGATACCAATGTAGAGATCGTTGTTCTCAACTTTGAATTCAGCGACGATTACGGCTATCCTTGAAAGGTTATCAACCATGAGTTTATTCTTTGATACAAGGGTATATTTATAGCCATATAATTACATTATACAAGTATAAGAAGGAGACTAATTAAAAGTAGTACAAATACTATACGATCAAAGAATTTTCCCAAATACGCCCTTGAAAGATGGAGGCGGTGTCAACAAGCCGAATCTTGGAGCAGATCAAGCGAAAGCGTGTGACTGGTACACCTTTGGAGAGAACATAAGCAAGTTGAGAGGCTGGAGTAATGTAGGAGACAACAAGTTGCTTAGATTGAACGAGCTGACGCACAAATGATAGTCAAGCGCGAGATGCTTCATGCTTGAGCGAAAAACAGGATTGGAACAGAAGGAGACTCACCCATGTTGTCGAACTAGAAAATTAGTGCGGCAGAAAGGGGCTGGTGAAGTTCAAGGAGAAAATTGCGAATCCATTGAATCTCATGCGTTGGCTAAAGCAATGAGATGATACTTAGTTTCAGTGCAAGAGCGGCAATAGTGTGTTGCTTCCTAAACTTTCACAGGATAGGAGTGTCACCAAGATAGAAAAGAAAGGCCGAAGTAAAAGTACAATCATCAATATCACCAGTCTAGTCGGAATCAGAAAACACACAAGAGTGAAGGACGAATATAGGCGACGGATGTGAAGGCCAAGTATACTCGAACCAACAACTTAACGAAGTAAGTGTTTAGCATGCTGCAAGTGAAGGGAAGTAGGGGCATACATGAATTGAGAAATTTATTTGACAACGAATGCATCATGCGTTCGAGTGGTGAGAAGATACTTAAGCTCCCCCAAATCCTAACGATAAAGTGTGTCGCCAACAGGAGTAGAACCATCGCAAAGAGCAAGGCGAATTGTGGAAGTGATGGGAGTAGTGACAGAATTGGCCTCATGCACCTAAAATAGGTGAAGAAGACCGATGAATATACTTTTGTTGAGACAAGAGAAAGCCAATAGATGTGCGAATGATCTGTATGCCTAGAGAGTATATATCATCGCCTAAGCTAGTAAGTGAAAACCAAGTAGTAAGCTGAGCTTCAACTGACGCAAAAATTCAGGATTGTTACCGGTGAGTAGCAGATCATCCACATACATGAGAAAGTTGGAAAGGACCGAGCCACGAGAGTAGACAAGAAAAGATGCATCAGAGCTCGTCTTATGAAAGCCACACTGCTCAAGAAACAAGCTCAAAGCCTCATACCAGGCTCGCGGTGCCTAACAATGACCATAAATAGCCTGCCAAAGACGACATATATGATTAGGTTATGCAGGATCCTTGAATCAAGGGGGTAGGGACATGTAGAACACTTCCCAGAGAGGTCCTTGAAGAAAAGCATTCTTGATATCGGATTGAGATATTGGCCAGTTCTGAAAGAGTGCCAACCTGAAAACAGTGCAAATGGCAACATGCTTGAGTACGAGACCTAAATTCTCACCAAAATCAACGCAAGGACATTGATGAAACCCCTTACCATCAAACGGTCTTTGAAGCGCTCGCTCAAACTATCAGGCTATTACTTGACACGAAGAACCCAATGGTTGCCCACAATATTGAAGTGAGATTGACTGGGAACAAGATCCATGCGTGGTTGGAGCAGAGGGCACTAAGTTCATTGTGCATGCTTAATTCCACTAAGGAGAGCGGAGAGCGTCCTTGACCATGCATGGAAGGAGCATAGCGTCGACCTGTGAAGAAGAGGTTGTGTGAAATACTTGATAATTGGGATTAGGTTTGTAAATATTTTCACGAGCTCGTATGAACATGGGGGTGATGAGCAGGTGGTGTCAGAGACGCTGGTGGTGAGGGGGGCCTAGGACATCACTGGAGAAGCCAAAGGAGGAGAATGGGCTGCGTCAAAGGAGGATGCAGAGGCATGGGTGAGGGAAGCAAAAACACCATGGCAAGAGGAATGGTGGAAGCTAACCAAGTGAGGGAATCTACCTCAGAAGGAATACATGGGGATGACGAAGACACACCATAGAATTCTATTTCAATAAAGACAACATGGCGAGAGAGAAACAAATGGAAATTTTTAGGATCAAGACACTTATAAGCACTATGTTCATACGAGTAACCGAGGCAGACACAGGGACAAGAACGAGTGTGAAGCTTGTGCTGAATGTAAGGACAAAGCCAAGGAAAACACAAACAACCAAAAACAAAGAGTTTGTTATAGTTGGGAGGTTTGTTGAACGAGGCATGGAAGGGAACTTGACCACGAAGAGCACAAGAAGTTAGTCAGTTAATAAGGTAAACTATAGTGGAGAAAACATACGACAAGTAGGAGAGAGGTAACTTAGCTTGATGTAGAAGGGCTAGACCGGTTTTAACAATGTGGCGATGTTTACATTCTGATAAATCATTGTATTCAGAGTATACATAGAAGAGAGGAGATGAGTAATGCCATTAGCAACTAAGGTATATTTGAGTTTTTGAAATTCATCACCGACATCAGTGTAGAGATGAAAGATGCGGGTGAAGAAATAATTTTTGACAATACTTTTTAAAGTGACAAAAGTGCTTAAAACATCAAACTTGTAACGAAAAGGATATATCCATGTATAACGAGTAAAGTGATCGACAGATGTGATAAGAGCAACACATGTAAGAACAAATTAAATATCCAGGACAAGAGCTAGACAAACTGGAATCAGAAAAGGGTAGTTTATGACTTTTATTGGATAAACAAGACATACAATGGGAAATAGAAGACTTAGCAGCTACTAGAATCGGATTATTACGAAGTAAACGACAAAAAGACATGAACGATGGATGACCAAAACGGTGATGCCAACAATCTGTCCGAGTAGTAAGCAACGCCAGCTGCACAACCTGTGACTCACCGGACAACTCATACGTGTCCCCTTTATTCCTTCCGATTGGTAGAGACACCCATGTTTTTAGGTCCTTCACAAAAAATAACCAACAAAGACAACCAAAACTGGATTATTATGATATAGTTTGGAAACCAAGACTAAAAGTTTCTTAAAAGCAGGAACACAAAGGATGTCATGATGAGTACGTGGGTGAGAAAAATGAAGAAGGCAAACGAGAGGAACCTATATGGGTGACACGCAACCCTGAATTTTCACAAAGACAAACTTCATTGGGACTGATGTAGTCATAATAAAGAGTAAGATAACCATGATTGGGAGTGATGTGGTGAGTGGCAACAAAATCTATTAGCCCTTGGTATGATTTGCTTGAGTTGGACGTTGTTATGGGAAGGGCTTGATGCGTAGTAAACATACAAGTGATAAATATCTTAGATGTGCCTAGGGTCGTTTTCCACATGGTATATTAATAGCAATTACTCAAATCTAGCATAATGTATTCGAATAGGCAATGTAAGAAAAGGAAAACTAGTGGGCTGAGGTGCCCAATTCGTGCCCAAAGCTACTAATTCAAACAAAGAAAGTAATACTTAGGTAGTAATTTTAGATGATCATGCATTTATTCTCATTAACAAGATGCTTCAATGCTTCTTCTATTAAGATGCCCTATCCCTTCCACTAAGGCCACTCTTTACCCGTGCATGCGACCTTTGCGATAGAGATTTTACTAGCTCATGTGTGCTTTCGCTTCAGTCCATCGCCTAATCAATGAAGAACATGGAAGTTAGGATAACACATGATTAATTGTGGGCTTCTATGAACCATAATTAATGGTCTATATCATCAATGATCTAATAATCTAGCATCATCCTTAGTCATGATCTAATAATCGAGCTCCCGCAAGGCTTCCCCTCCTTATATGGATTTCTAACTCATGCCTAGTGGGGCAGAGTGCTGGTAAAAGGTGTACAAAAGCTCTATCATAGCCTCCTATTTGTAATAGTTACAGAAGGGGGGTTTCTCCTAAAAGACGGTCAAAAGTGTCCTTTTTGGACTGGAACTCAGATTCTTTCGACTTGGGGAAGTAGTAACCTTGAAAAGGAAGTTTGTAGAGCGATTTCCTTGGAGCGGCGGTATGGTGGCGGTTGGACCTGCTATCAATTTTCCAATTGGGCTTGGTTTCTTGACCCACAAGCAACCTCTCCTCCAAATTTGGGCGCGTCTTGACTTGTATAGCTTAGGTCAGACCTCAGTCAAAGTTGGGTCTGCTGCACTACCAGATCTATTTGTTTTGATCATAAAAGTGAGGATCCAATGTCCAAATCTATATCTGTTTGAGCCCATGAGGTTGTATTCTCGTCCTAATTCTGATCCATTAGGTCCCTTGGTGATCCATATTTATCTTGAGTGATTTATATCCTTACAAGGTACAAAACAACACCATAAAGACATCAAATAATAAAGTAATACACTCAAGGTCTATCATAATCTCGTTATCCAAATAGTTATGAATTTCATATGAAATATAATCAAACCACTAATTATGCTTTGATAGAAGGGGAAATATGAGAGTTATAAACACTATAAATAAAATGTCATAAAAAATACCTCACACTTAAACTTTGCTTGTCCCCAAGCAAATACTACTCACAATCATACAACAAAATGAATACAAAAGAACATCACTTAATCTCCATCTTAGGTAGTGGATCATAAGTAACACACAAGGTCAACAATATCATGAGAGGATCCTAACCACATTAACATGCAAGAACATCATGCAATCAAATCAAAGCACAAACAACTAACCATGCATTATAATCTCAAAACACAAATGTGAATCTTTTGATAAACGTTTTTTGAACTTTGAATGCTTCTACCATCAACTTGACATATCTTTTAAGCACTTTTGCCTTATTCAAACACACTTTTTTTAAAATAACTTTCTATGTTTATTCTCCTGAAAACAACTTTTTATTTCTTTTTCAAAGTTTTTATTTTGGTGGGGAGCTCTTTATAGCTTTACCCTTAGTGGTTGATCAAGAGGTTAGAAGTTCCTATACCTCAACTTGCGTGGAGGATCAATGAAATTAAGTGGTGTTGGAAGCTTTATCTGTGCCCTTAAGAACACATCCTTAAGTTGATAATTAATTAACCAGGTGAAACTTTTACTTGTTCTAGAGAGGAACTAGCATCACCATGTAGGACTTTCCCACTAATATTGCTCAACTAGTATCTCTTTCAAAATCCTATTTGAGTGCAAAGAAAAGATGCCTCACACGTTGGGCTTACCCACACCTTATTTCTCAACATAGCATGACAAATTTCAAATGATACCAACATGTTTTGATAAGTAGATTTTACATTTTTCTAAACGATATGTTCACCCTTTGAAAAACTTCTAAAAAGCGGGGGAGTCCTTTGCATAATAAAAAATTTATGAATGAACTAAACAACACAACATTCAAACACATCAAATGGTCATTATATCTCATTGAGTATCACATCCTTCATAGACACTACAATATCCTCCATATATTGAATGTTATCAACTAAACTCACGATTCAAAGTAAGATGAGCATTGAACATATTTGTAGGAGATGACTAAAAGTCATTAAATGGAAAACATCCATAGTTGTTTTTTTCCCCAATTTTTTTCTCATAGATCATAAAACTAAACTAGTAGATTTCGAAATTGGATGACTAAAATATGTGATGAGGACTGGAGACCCAGGTAAGGCAATCTCAGAGGCATTTGAGCGAAGAGATTGGATAAAATAGGTAACATCACAGTCACTTTTATTATAGCTAGCTAGCTGACGATTACAGAGGGTCATGACACGAGACCTAGAGTTTCTCGCATACATACGAAGTAGAAAGGCTCAAGCCTCGGCAACACAGGAGGCGAGCTGATAAAGGGCAGCACAGCCTCGGAGACTGGGCAAAGATGCCATTGAGAAGGAGCTAATCTTGAGGGAACCATTGAGTGTAGGTCGGGTTACGACTTTGAGCACCAGCAACACCATGTCGAAGCGAGAGGCGTTGTGCTTGCCATGATTGAAAGTTAGCGGTTGTGAGCTTGACCAGGAGTGATGCAGCTGGATTGAATGTGACCAACGCGAGCTCAGCAGCGTCATACATGATGAAAGGCAGAGGGGCAGACAGAGAGCTGGGAGCAAGACTATAGATTCTAAAAAAAAAAGAACTAGGGTTCGAAACTTAGAGAGATCTCACTCAGCTATGATACCATGAAGTGTTATCAACCGTAAGTTAATCATTGATACAAGGGATATTTACACCCATAGAATTACATGATACAAGTATAAGAATAGACTGATTACAAGTTCAAAAGGAGTACAAGAGTACAAATATTGTAAGGACAAAGACTTGTCCCTAATAACCCCCCGACGGTCCTAGAGGCATCGATGAAACTTGAATCTTAATGTGTCTTTAAGGGGTGGGGCGGAGAGGGAGCGTTTGAATCTTGTTAGAGTCCTTTGTTTTGTTGACAGTCGCCGGGTTTCGTGTGGTCCGAGCAGACTTGTTTGGACCCCGCAACCCGAGTCGACGTTCTCTGTTTGTGCTATGTATAGGTTCCTTGCCAGCAGCAGATTTCGGGGAGTGGCCTCTTTCCCAGCCGAGTTCATCTGGCGTAGTTTCATTCCAAGCAAGATCTGTGCCTTCGTTTGGCTCGTTGCCCACAAGAGAGTGCTGACGCTGGACAATCTGCAGAGAAGAGGTTTGGTGCTGGCCAACAGGTGTGTTCTTTGCGGCAATCAAGAGGAGTCGGTTGACCATTTGTTCATTCACTGCGTTTTCACCAAAAGTGTTTGGTCGGATGTCGCCTTGGCGTGCCGAGGAGTTAGTCTTCCGAGCGGTGATGTTGCCGCCACTATGGACGGCTGGAACAGGGCTTGTCCGAGCAACGTCAACGAGTGGATTGTTGCTTGCAGTTTCCATGGTGTTTGCTGGCAGGTTTGGCTCGAGCGAAATCAACGAACTTTCAACGACACCAACCATAGTTCCAGCTATGTGTTCCGTAGAGCAATAAGATGGGCGGTCGAGTGGGTTGTTGCACATGGGAAAGTCAGCAAATCGCAGGGGGCTGAGTGGATTTCTAAGCATCTCAGGCAGCGGAGCAACTAGTCGTTTTCGCTGCCGGTCTCCCTGATTTTGTTGTGCCCTTGATTACTGGCGGGCTTGGCTGTTTTCTCTGGTGTGTGGGGGTGTGGATCGCGCATTGCAGGTTTTCCTCTTTTGTTCGCAGGTGGTTGGGGGCTTGGAGTCTGGTTCAGTCTCCTTTGGTCTTTCAGCTTCCCCCCTTCCTTGTTGCTGTTGGTTTTGGCTGCTGGGCGGCTGTTTGGCACTTTGCTTTTGTTGTTCCTCTTGCTGTTTTTTTTTCTTCTTTTTTTTCTCTTTGTTCTTTTGTGGTGCACAGAGGAGGTCTGGTCCGCCTAGTGCACTTTGTTGGGTTGTCCCTTTACCCTGTCTAGTTGTGGTCGTTGGTCTAGGATCAGTGCTCGTGATCCTAGCTCCTTTCCTTTCCATGTACTTTATTTTTGTTTTATTAATTCAATTTTCACCCTTATCAAAAAAAAAAAAAATACGCGCCGCTGAGTTCAATCTTTGGATATGAAAGTGGTAATTAATTGCCCACTGCTAGTATAGATTTCCAGCTTTCCTTTTGTTTTCAATTTGATAATATGTGGCGGTGGCGGTGGATTCTGCAGCAGGTTTTGTGTACTTGGACCATGTCGGAGTGACTCTGTACTTCGAGCTACCGATGGAGCGAGATTTCAAGGATCTCACTGTTGACGGTTGGGAGTAGGTGGAGGTGGGAGAGTAAGGAGGGAAGCTCGAGGCGGGCTAGTGGGATCCAGAGCTAGGGGTCGAGGAGGTAGGAAGCTTAGGAAGCCGACTAGGGACTTTTACAGGAAGAGGGGTTGGGAATGTTCGTCTGGAACCCCGCACAAGAAATTTTAGGTTTTGTTTTTAGTTTTATTTTTTAATGGCTGGGATAATGAGGTGAAATATTTTAAAGATTAAAAATTAAATTTTCTTATTTTATTATTTTTAAATTGTAACGTTACTCATTTAACAGTCAATTATGAGGGTTGACTGTCACATCAGAATTCAGATAAAGTTAACGGAGTTGGACTGTGAGTGACCAAATTTGAACGATTGAACTAATCTTAGTGATAAAAAATATAATAAAATATTTTTAGTGGCAAACATGAAATAATTTGGCTAAATTACACGTTTGGTCACTCAAATTATACAAATCTTCATGTTTGCCACCCGAATTACTTTTTTTTTCTTATTCACCACTAACTTTACGAATTGTTTTACGTTAGTCACCAGCCGTTACACTCTGTTAAATTTGTCCTACGTGACAGTCAACTATAAAGTTTGACCGTTAACTAGATGACTTGAAAATTAAAAAAAATAAATTTATTTTTCCACCTCATCATTCCACTTACTTTTCCTATATGATTTATCAACGGAGAATTCGAAAGAAGAGGCAGTGGAGAAGAGCTCTGGATGGGAACCTGTAGAACCAGAAGCAGCACCGCTGGGAGGGACAGCCGCGCTATGATTTTCAGCGAAGAAACTCAATCCAATCCACAAAAATCAACTCAATCTCCGATTCGTCGAAGCTTTTATCAAACAGATAACAAGACCGATGAATTCCAACATGAAAGAAATTCAAGAACAAAATTAACACAGACTCGAGTGCCCTATTGGACTTTAATGCAAGATTTGTCGGAGATTATGCCATCACGACCGTGCATCAACTCTTTCAAGCCATTAATCTCGGTCTCTTCATAGACGTAGATCTAGACGGAGAGGACTGAACCGTAGCCAAGGTTAGCCCACGTCAGGTATCAGCTTATACATCCTATCCTAAACCCTACATCTCTCATCCAAATCACAGATCCTGTGGATCCTTCTAAGTTCTATCCAAACATATCTTAGAAAAAATTTAATCCAGTTCGAAGAAGGAAGAGAGAAAAATTTATTAACTTACCAGTGATATAACTTTGATGATGGTATAAGAGTCATATATGTGGAGAGATTGTCCGTCGAGAAGTAAGAGCAGAACGTCAACGAAGTCAAGCTCTTTTTTTTCGCTCCTCTGTTTTCCTTGTGTTCATCCAGCTATTGCTGAAGGTACCCATCTATTTCTCTCGACACCCTTTTCATCGCCTTCTCATGGTCGTCGATATCCATCCACCGCAGAAACGGAAGAGCGTCTTCGACGACAAATGTCCCACCATACCGGAAAAGCTCTCTCACATCTCTCATCCAAACATATCTTAGACCCTACATCTCTCATCCAAATCACAGATCCTGTGGATCCTTCTAAGTTATATCCAAACATATCTTAGAAAAAATTTCATCCAGTTCGAAGAAGGAAGAGAGAAAAATTTATTAACTTACCAGTGACATAACTTTGATGATGGTATAAGAGTCATATACGTGGAGAGATTGTCCGTCGAGAAGTAAGAGCAGAACGTCAACGAAGTCAAGCTCTTTTTTTTCGCTCCTCTGTTTTCCTTGTGTTCATCCAGCTATTGCTGAAGGTACCCATCTATTTCTCTCGACACCCTTTTCATCGCCTTCTCATGGTCGTCGATATCCATCCACCGCAAAAACGGAAGAGCGTCTTCGACGACAAATGTCCCACCGTACCGGAAAAGCTCTCTCACATCTCTCATCCAAACATATCTTAGACCCTACATCTCTCATCCAAATCACAGATCCTATGGATCCTTCTAAGTTCTATCCAAACATATCTTAGAAATAATTTAATCCAGTTCGAAGAAGGAAGAGAGAAAAATTTATTAACTTACCAGTGACATAACTTTGATGATGGTATCAGAGTCATATACGTGGAGAGATTGTCCGTCGAGAAGTAAGAGCAGAACGTCAACGAAATCAAGCTCTTTTTTTTCGCTCCTCTGTTTTCCTTGTGTTCATCCAACTATTGCTGAAGGTACCCATCCATTTCTCTCGACACCCTTTTCATCGCCTTCTCATGGTCGTCGATATCCATCCACCGCAGAAACGGAAGAGCGTCTTCGATGACAAATGTCCCACCGTACCGGAAAAGCTCTCTCACATAGTTCTTAAACCCCACGAGAGAAGCAGAATAAGAAACAAAGGAGCTCTTCCCCGCAACCAATTTCAGCATGAGATTGAGGATCAAATCCCCAATCCACTTCTTGAAATAAATTTTTGGATCACGCCCACTGTGTGTATACAGATCGTTGATCGATTTATGTACTTCAGATTCCCTAAAGTGTCATAGAATCTCCAGGCGGCAGCCACGACAGGTATCCGGTTTTAGAAATTCTGACGAGGCTCTTCCGGGAGCCGAACCCGAAGTCGCTGCCGCCGAAGTAAGTGGCGGCACAGGGAGAGAACGACTGGTGAAAGAGACAAGTGAGGAATAAGGTGAGGACGACGAGGAGAAGAACGTCGATATGGTGGTTACAAACAAGTGCACGAGCGGCGAGGAAAGAGGAGGCCATTCATTTTCTTAATTTAATTAGTTGTTATTAAATAATTAATATGATCATATAGAAAAAGTAAGTGGAATGATGAGTGGAAAAAATAAAATTAATTTTTTAAATTTCCACGTCATCTAGTTAACGGTCAAACTTTATAGTGGACTGTCACGCAGTACAAATTTAACCGAGTGTAACGGCCAGTGACTAACGGTGAAACAATTCGTAAAGTTAATGGTGAATAAAAAAGAAAAATAATTCGAGGGATCAACTTGAAAGATTTGTATAATTTGTGTGACCAAACGTGTCGAAATAATTTAGTAGATGTATCAAAATTGTATTTTACCTTATTTCCATTATTTACTTGTATTCCCATTATCTAATTGTAAATATATGTAACGTATGGTGTCAACCTAAGCAGGTTTATAAGATTGGTAGTTTATTGTATTAAATTTTCCGATCAATTTGTCACGATGAAAACTGTCTGAGTCAAATAACCTGCGGGCCCACTTAGCTGGGATTCCGTCGGACAACTTCCTTCGGGGCGCCCGGATCCTGCACCAACAAGCGCCTAATGGGCTTCGGATGCCCGTTAGCACTCCGATGCCTAAGTCAGTGGCAAATCTAGAGAGATAAGTGTCAAGTGAAATTTCTAGTGAGAGAAGCCAACCTGCTTAAATGCTACCTACCGAGTACTATTTATACTCGACGAGGTCCAGACCAGGCTCCTGGAATTCAGCTCCACGTCAGCCATCATTAAATGCTTGGTACGGCCCAACGGTCGGGCGCTTACACGTGGCGACTTCTGCCTAGGCGCTCGCAGGGACCACCTTGCCAGGTGGCGCATTCTCAGTTCACCGTTCTCCCTAGAAGCCTGGTCCCCGCCCTACTTTTGTCGCTATGCGCCTGGTCACCCTTCATTGGGCTCAGCCTGCCTTCTTCATCCCCTTCTCTCCATTCCGATGTGGGCTTGGGCTCCCCGTCAGTCTATGTCCCCCAATGGTCCGCCCACGTTCTCAAGCCTTAGTCGTCCACCCGGGCCTGCTCCTCCATGCTTACTTATGTGCTTGGGCCTGGGCGCCTTGTAGCCCAACACTTGCCCCCCAACAAAAACCATGTAAATTTGTATCTTATTTACGGGGTTAATTACATGGTTGGTCACTGACATTACAAAAAGCGTTCATGTTTGGTCACTCGAAATATTTAAATCCATTTTTGGTCACTAACTTTACAAAAACCGTTTATTTATGGTCACTCTCCGTTAGCTGCCGTCCAACGCCGTTAACGGCGTCCGTTAAGTGATGACGTGGCTGGCGGATTCGCCTAATCATCACCTTTTAACCCTAAAATTGACTGACCCGACCCGCCACGTCATTTAAACCCTCCATGTCAGCCAAACCTAACCAAACCAGACCAGACCCGACCCCTAAATAAAGAACTGAGCCGACCCACCAATTAATCTACCCAGCCTCCTCCGCGAGCACATCGTCCCTGGCCTATTCACCATGGACTACCTCCGCAAGCTCGCCTTCGGCACTAAGGTCGAGACTCTCACTCCCGGAAAATGCATCACCGTTACCTCGAGCTTCTCCAAGAATTTCACCGCCGGCGGAGGCGGAGAGATCTGGTTCGGTCCGAATCCGTTGCATAGACAGAGATCTGCTTCGGATGCTCGATTTGGAGGGGAGGAGTCGAGAAGATGATGTTGTCGACGCCTTCTCACCACCATCTCCTGTTTTCATCGTCATCTTCAAGAAAAGGCAACGGATACATCGTCCGGTCAAATTTTGGGAACAACCCGACGGCGAGGGTGGAAGGTTTCGATTGCCTCGACAAAGACAACAAGAATCGCAGCATCCCCGCCCTGCATAGACAGAGATCTTTCATATCATAACCCACTTCTCTTCACTCCTCTCTAGAAACTCGAAACTTTTGCTACGAATTAAGGTTAATCAATAGAATAGGAAACAACTCAAGTCATCAGCATTTGGTAGTAGCAACCAAGAGCAGAGCAGCAGCGAGCAGGGTTTTGGTTTATTTATGCTTCTCTTGAGAGCTAATACAAACCAATCCTTTTTTTATGATAGTGTTAGGGTATATATATATATATATATATATATATGGGGAGTTCTACGGTACCCAGGGTGAAATCCGGGGTACCGCATACCTTGAGTAAGAAAATGCTATCCAAAACTTTGAATTGACTGATCTTTCGGACATGATACTATACTTTAACCCTTAAAGATCAAAATCTAGGTCTTAATTTTCTAAATCTTATACCCCAAGATCAATTTAATTAGAAACAATAATCGACGGTTATGATTCATCCAAATATAGGCAAAAAAAAAAATGCACATCTTAGGGTTTATAGTTTATGATTTAGATAATTAGGACCTAGGGTTCACTCATTAAGGGTTAGGGTATAGTATCATATGCCAAAAAATCCTGCTAATTTGATGTCTTGGTAGCATTTTCATACTCATGGTATGCGGTACCCCGAATTTCACCCGGGGTACCGTAGAAGGCACCATATATATATATATATATCTTTACTATAATGGTCTGAATCCGTTGTTGCGGAGGCGGAGAATCGCGTCTCGCATCATCAATCGCATGACCACGGGCTGGACGAGCGGCGCAGAGATCTGGTTCGATCCGCCGGGAACGGGGACGCGATCTGGCTGCTGGAACGAGAACGTGAGCGAATTGAGACGCTCGACGTCACAGGAGAACGGGGAGAGAGGCGCGATGTAGCCTTGGATTCCGTGAATCACGAGGAATTCGTTGTTGAATAGATCTGGACGAGTGATCTCGACGCCGCCGATGAAGATCTTGGCTGCAGAGGGGGGACCGGCGGTGAAATTCTTGGAGAAGCTCGAGGTAACGGTGATGCATTTGCCGGGAGTGAGAGTCTCGACCTTAGTGCCGAAGGCGAGCTTGCGAAGGTAGTCCATGGTGAAGAGGCCGGGGACGATGTGCTCGCGGAGGAGGCTGGGTAGATTAATTGGTGGGTCGGGTTAGTTCTTTATTTAAGGGTCGGGTCTGGTCTGGTTTGGTTAGGTTTGGCTGACATGGAGGGTTTAAATGACGTGGCAGGTCGGGTCAGTCAATTTTCGGGTTAAAAGGTGATGATTAGGCGAATCCGTCAGCCACATCATCACTTAACGGACGCCGTTAACGGCGTTGGACGGCAGCTAACGGAGAGTGACCATAAATGAACGGTTTTTGTAAAGTTAGTGACCAAAAATGGATTTAAATATTTCGAGTGACCAAATATGAACGCTTTTTGTAATATCAGTGACCAACCATGTAATTAACCCCTTATTTACGCGAAAACACCCTGGATCCGAGTTTTGGAGAAAAAAACGAGCGCGCAAGTCTGATCAGAAAGAGACGAAGTAGAATTCAGTAAAACCCAGTAAACGGTACAAAAATACTACACGTTACATACTTCTTTCCATTTCAACCCCTAAACTTTCTACAACTACCCTTTAAGCCCCTCAAAAACCAAAAAGAAGATTCTATAGGGGCGAAAACCCTCGATGGCTCGATCTCCTTTCTTGTTCTCACTACACAGAGAGACCAATCCGGTCAATCCACGTCAGCATTCCTTCGGACCAGAGCAAAGTATCCAAGAACAGCGCAGACAGCGGCCACCGCGTTCCCTTCCTTCAACAAGATCTTAATCACGAACCCCAAAATCTCCCTCGTGATCTTCCTCCCTTCCACCACCAAAACCCTCCTCGGCTTCCCGAAGAACGCCAGAAGCACCACCACCGTAATCCATATCACCACCGTCGCCGGCACCGCTACCGCCAGCGCCGCCGCCATCGACATCACGCCGAACACCGCCCCCAGCAGCACCGACGCGTAGATGGCCGGCCAGCCCGACGACGACGCGATCTGGGACTGCTGCTGGTACCAGGAGAGGATCGATTGGAGGAGGTTCCACGAGGAGGACAGGAGGATGGAGTAGACGATGACGAAGAGGCAGACCCATGTCCGCCTTTTGCTCATGATTCGGAGCACGAGGCTGTAGGTGGACGATGCGGGCAGCTGATTTTGCTGTTGGATTGGAGCTGGAGCCTCTGTTTCTTCTTCTTGGTCCATTACAGGGAGTGGGTTTGTGGTGGATTTTGACTGTTCCAATTTGGGGGTTTTCTTTCCCTTGAATGGTATTTCGTTGAAGGGTTTTCTTTTTCCTTGTTTCGGGTTGAAGTTGGGAGACCTAGCTTTTACTTTTCTGTATTCAGTGGGTGGCTGCTGCTGTGTCTGAATTTGGGGGAAGGGGAAAGAGATGATTTTTTGGATTGACGACAATGGCAGTTGCAGAAAGGAGGAAGGAGGGGTTCAGGGGTGGAGATGGGAAGACTTGGGTTGAAGCGCGTGGGCTCCACTTGGTGAAGTTTGTGTGTTGTTTCTAGTGGGTAGTGGGTTGCACGCTCTGGAGGTGGTGGAGACTACATGGGAAATGGGAAAGGAGAGGACTTGTTTGATAATGGCCTAAGAAGCTGAGCAGAGCAAAGAGGATTAGAGGGCATAGGGGGATTTGGGTTGGGAAACTTTCAGAAGATTAGGTCAGTTTTTTGGGCTTGGAATTGAAGGGTTTGGGTTTGGGTTTGGGTTGGGATTGGGATGCTCTTTTTGTTGTTGTGGTTTTGGACCTAAAAGAAAAAGCAAAGTGGGGCTGAAATTAGGGGGCAAAATGGCAAATGGGTTCTTTTCTTATATAACTTTTGTGATTGTCGGATTGCAGGTTTGTTGCAATGGCAGGGTTCCTTGTTGGGTTACCCAAAGCCTTTCGCTTTACAACGGTGGAGGAATCTTGAAAGAGAGTTATTGGTTTGGTTAGGCCGCTTTTGGGCTTTCTTTTGTTTGCACTTTACTCTTCCTTCAGTACAGGCAATCTTGCCTCAGTGGTGAAAGTGTGGCAAAAAGAAAAGTGGCATGGCTGCATAAAAGAAATGAAATGAATCGCTTATAGTAGAAGGAATCACCCCTGCAAAAGTGTTGCACACATAACCAAGATTGGAAAGAATATGACATTCTCAACAAGTTCTCGGTCGCTTTTGATTGCGGTTTTGACATTATCAAGTCTAACTGCATATATTAATATGTATTACTTAACAATTTATTATCCATAGAGTGATTGTAAATTTGTCTTTGCACCATGTTGTAATTGTTTCAGAAAATCAAATATAACATTTCCCCCCTTATTATACAAAACTAGGTGAGTACTTAAATAACAGTGCATGGGTCAAGAAGTCTCTGACTAAATGCTCAAGGCTAACTTGTTAAAACTTTATTCTAACATGTAACTAGCTCAGAAATGGACAACTGTTTGAAACTTTGACTAGGTTTCCAGATTGTGCTTCCTTGACACATTAGGAGCTTCAAATTCATCTCTATTCACAAATGAAGAAAGACAGATACCTTATACATTACCTCCTGTCTTCTTTCCCCATTTTGAAAAGTAGCACGGCCAAGAAAAAGAAATGAAGCTTTAAGAACCCATTTCTGGGCAGCACATAAATGCCTCTAGAAATAGCAGCACCAAGCTAGCTGACCACAACAACATATCAACAGACAGGGAGTCCTAATGACCACAACTACCCTCGTACTGGCCCTCCTTTGGTGAGGACAACTTTTGATTGCAAGCGGTCCATCCTTTTGTATTGCAGCTAGCTACACGATTCTTTTAATGAATCGCTATTTGCCGCCCGCAGTTTTACTATTTGCCGCCCGTAGTTAGAAAAAAAAGACGATTTTGCCCCTAACCCTATCCCACCCTCAACCCATCTGCCCCCCTTCAACCCTCCCTCCTCCTGCCTCCCTCCCGCCGCCGCCGACCCTCCTCCTGCAGGCCCTCCCGCCGCCGCCGACTCCTCCCTCCTGCCAACCTCCTGTCGCCGACTCCTCCCTCCGCCGCTGCCGACTTCCTCGCTCGCTCTCGCCGCCGCCAACCTCCCAAGCTCGGCGGAGGGAATTTTTTTTTATTTTTTTCAGTCGCCGTCCGACTGGCCGGAGCGGACGCCGTCCGACTAGCCGGAGCGGACGCGGTCCGACTGGCCGGAGCGGACCCCGTCCGCCCGGTTTGATCGGACCCCGTCCGCCCGGTCTGGTCGGACCTCGTCCATTCGGTCTGGTCGGACCTCGTCCATTCGGTCTGGTCGGACCCCGTCCGCCCGGTCTGGTCGGACCGATCTGATTGGGTTTATGATTCGGTTTGAATGGTTCGGTTTAAATAAATATTTATTAGATTTATTTTAAATACAATTGTTAGTATCTTAATTAGTTTAATATTGATAGTTGAATAATTAGTATATAATTGTTAATTTGACCACAGTTGGTTAAGGGAATTAGGGTTTGACTTAATTAGGGTTTGACCCGAATTAGGGTTTGACTAAATTATATATTATTTGACCACAGTTGGTTGAGGGAATTAGGGTTTGACTTAATTAGGGTTTGACCCGAATTAGGGTTTGATCTGAATTAAGGTTTGATTTAATTAGGGTTTGGCCCGAATTAAGGTTTGATATAATTAGGGTTTGACTTAATTAGGGTTTGACCCGAATTAGGGTTTGACTAAATTATATATTATTTTGACCATAGTTGTTTGAGGGAATTAGGGTTTGACTTAATTAGGGTTTGATTCGAATTAGGGTTTGACTTAATTAGGGTTTGACCACAGTTGAAATAATCTCACCCAAGATGACAGATAACAACAATAAGAATCAACTCGACTCAATTGGACCAATAATGACAATAAAGAAGGAAAGCATCTCATCCACCTCCTATACCTTATACTCCTCTGAAACCCTAAACCCTCATTCCCCTTGAATAGCTACCTTCAACCTCGATCCATCCAATCCTACTAGGAAATTATTTTAGAGGCAAAATCATCTCTTCCTCCACTAACAATAATATTTCGTCTCGTGGAAATATATGTGATAGGCTCAAGAAACTCCTAGTTACCACCCCCAGAGCCCTAAAAACACCTCGATGAAAGTTTTGGCACTATTCATCTCTTTTTGTCGGGAATGTCCAATTGATAAACAATCGATTCCAACACATTTGTATCCACATTTTAAGAGATCGATGAAAGTTTTAATATTTTTTCATGTCGGTGACTCTAGTAATTGGTAAAAGATGTTTTTGTCCGACCTTCCCTGAGCCGCAAAGAGTCCTCTTCGTGCCTCGATTCCTTGGAAGTTTTATAAAACATAATTTAGGTACGATGATCTTATTAAATATGAAATAAATACAATTAAAAAGGTTTAATCAATATTTATAAATATTTTATAACTATTCTACATAATTAAAATGAATTATTCATAAGTTTATACAATATTTATGATAATTTATGATTAAATATCCATTCTCTTATACACTACTTCAGATCATTTGTAATTATTTAACATACTATAATTATTTAATTGCTATTATACTGAATTTATTTATTTTAGCTCTATTTACATAATTATAAAATAAGTATGAATTAGTTTGTACAATATTTTTTATAATTTTATTTTTTTTCTTATGAATAAATTTTAGTTTTTCTAATTCATAAATATAATTAATAAACATACATATAATTATTAGCATGATATAATATTAAAAAAAATAGAAGATTGAGTTAAATAATTAATATCATTTAGCGACGAATTTTGTGACGGTTTTGAAACCGTCGCTAATGCACGGTCCGCTCGCCGGCGTCGGACGGGGTCCTCCCGCCGGCGTCGGACGGGGTCCTCCCGCCGGCGTCGGACGGGGTCCTCCCGCCGGCGTCGGACGGGGTCCTCCCGCCGGCGTCGGACGGGGTCCTCCCGCCGGCGTCGGACGGGGTCCTCCCGCCGGCGTCGGACGGGGTCCTCCCGCCGGCGTCGGACGGGGTCCTCCCGCCGGCGTCGGACGGGGTCCTCCCGCCGGCGTCGGACGGGGCCTTTCCGCCGGCTGTGGTGATTTGGTTCTGGCGGTGGTGGCGATGTCGGCGATTTGGCGGCGGTGGTGGATTGGCGCCGGCGACAGTAGTGGTGGAATGGGGTTTGTTTTATAAAAAATGAACAAAGGGTAAAAATGTCATTTTAGTTTAATTTACGGGCGGCAAATAGTAAAGAGACGGGCGGCAAATAGTAACCCTCTTCTTTTATCACCAGTGGTGGCAACTGTGTACCCTTAATGCAGCAGAGGTCTCTGCTTTTCTCTGACATGTGTAATTCAAGAGCTTTTAACACCTTTGCCCCATTTCCCCTTTCTTTTGGTAGATTCCACATAAAGGTAATCTACTGCAGGATGGATTGGGCCATTCACTGTGTAGAGAAATAAGATTCAATACTGCTGTGCTGTTCTGTTTGAAAATTCAATACCGGCCCACAGGACAGAAGTAGCCTAGTTGAAAATTCGTCATGAAGACCAAGAAAACAGTGGATCAGAACCCAGCTACTTCGATCAGTCAAGATGAACTTTAACATCAAAACCATTATCATTTATCAATGAGAGACTGAACCACAGCTCTAATCTTGCCTTCAAATCTATCCCTCTCCCTGGGAGTGTAAACAGCAGTGTACGCGTGAGCACGGCCTTGATGTCCTTGGAGTTCAACCCGGCCACTGCAACCTGCTCGCTCGTTACCCTGTGAGCGATGCTGACACGAACCGCTTGGAGATGAATGCCTGTGTCCTCTGCTTGAAAGATATGTTCTTGTTCGGGTTCTTTGATACTTTGCCCTTCTGGAAAGTGTACGGCCTGCTGTTTCGTCGTCCACAAAATCCTCCACCCCAATTGTGTGCCTGTGGGTAATGATATGAAGCAAATTTTCAATGATAAGTCAAGGCAGAAAGTTGTCCATTTGCATACCATCCAGTGATTGATTGTGCCCAGAGCTCATGAGTTGATGGATGTGTTCAAATCCATTATTTGGTTCACCAAAAGAAGGGATTGATTGGAGCTTAATGAGCTTCAAAAATCAATAACGTGATGGATTTGTAAATCGTAGCTCACCCCCTAATCAGAAATTCATCAATCCAAGTTCCAGATTATCCTGAATATGAACAAGAAAAGTAGTCTAACAGTTGCTACTTCCACATTTTTAATAGTTGACCCATCTACATATCACAATCTATCACAAAAGTATATAACCAAGCAATCTATTATTGCCTAAAATCCATCAACCCAAACCCGTTAGTTCACTTCTGGTTTCAATGGCAATAGGCATAACTCATCGGATGATCAGGTGAAGGAAAAAGAAGTACCTGTCCTGTATGGAGGCTCACAATGGCTGCATTTGAGAAAGGTCCAAGCTTTATGCTTGTGTTTCGTTGGCGAAACTCGTGTGTTCAATGCGCACTGTTTTCAAGTAAACACACAAAACACAACGTTAATCACAACCGTCAAATATCCGTCGCCAAAGTCGGCGCCGTTGATTTGATCGATCGAACAGAAAACAAAGAAGATCGTCAAATATCCGCTGCCGGTGTCGGCGTCGTTGATTTGATCGATACACCCTTGACTTCTAATCAAACAACCGTTATTCGGTTCACAACCTCTCCAAACTACGTTCGAACGAGGGTGTTCGACGAATAACCAGAAAATCGAACCAGGAGTGTTCTAAGTTACCTCTACTCCTATGGAGGTTCCTCTGGAGAGCTCCGCAACTACGACTACGATCTACGACTACTACGACTATGCAAAGGAGGTCTTTGACAGAGCGGTTCTACGAAAACTAGAGAGAAAAACTGATAATCTGCGACGGTGCAGTTTGTGATTTGATTTTGCCGTCCCTAACTTCACTTTCTTCCCAATCTTTATACTCAGCGGCGGATCCAGGACACAGCGTAGCACTGGGCCGCATTTCATTAGAAAATTAGATATCATTAAAAAAATCACAGTTTTTTTTACAATATCAATTGTACACGTAAATCTTTTAAATTTTAATATAGTGAATTCATCAATAATAGAGTTTACATCCACATCAAATAGCATACTCTCTTTAATATAAAATAGTTTACCAATTGGAGAGAAATTCATCGTTCATTTTGTTGCGCAAATGTCAACACAATCGACTAATCAATTCCTATTTTCAACAGCTGCTCAAGTAATTTTTTAAGAGAATAAACCTCATATTTCTTTTAGTCTTTTACGTTTTAGAATTTTAGGTTTCATTGTTTGCTTTTCTTTATATGAGAATTATTGGAGCTAGAATTTTCATGCTAAATTTAGAGTTGTGATTTGAATATGTTCATCTTACCCATTTTCCTAATTACACACAATTTTATCATAAAATAACACTGGACTAAATAGTTAAATCGATAAACTCATAAGGGATACTATAGTTCTGGATCCAGGGGAGGGCTGGGCCGGGGCCCGGGGTGGCCACCCCCTGGATCCGCCACTGTTTATACTTCGCGCTTCTTCTCGTCGCAGTAACTGCCTTCGCGCCTTTGTCTCCCACGTCTTCATTCCTGTCAACCGTGCAGGTAACTTCCTCCTTGTTGCGTGATAATCACGTGCCCTCGAAACCGCTCTTGCTTTGCAGAAACTTGGCGAAACGACTTACAACCTTGTCCATGTAACGATGACGTTTCACCAGTACCACGACATCGCCTTTCACCGACCTGCCGTTTTATAATCCAACTCAACTGCCCCGACCCGGTTTAACCAACGCCATTGTTACTCCATCAAACAACGTCGTTCTCTAGTCTTGCGCCGTCGTTGGGCTTGGCGGGCCACCTTTGGCCGAGCTCTTAACCACTGCGATATCGTTTTTAATCAACCGATATCGTTTATGACGCCGCGATGTCGTTGATACCTCCTGCGGCGTCGTTTAATCTTACCGCGACATCGCTTTTCACTAATCAATGCCGACCTTGAACTGCTCCGTCCCGGTCTCATCAAACAATGTCGTTTTTCATTCCGCGACATTGTTCTCTACCAAACGATACCGTTTTTCTTGTCTTGCGGTGTCGTTGAGCTTGCCGGGCCACTCGCCAAAATCCAAACCATCGTGGTATGGTTTTTAACTAAACGACATCGCTTAGTAATACTGCGTCGTTGTTGATGCCTTAAACGGTGTCGTTTTACTTCTCCGCGGCATCGTATTAAACGATACCGTCTAAAATAATAATAATAAAATACTAATTAATTAAATCAGCCCTCATTGTTAACTCGCCGTCAAACTCTCACCCCAGCGTCGTTCTCAGTTAAACAACATCGTTTCCTTGTCCCGCGATGTCGTTGAACTTTTGAGCTTCGCGACACTGTTTTAATTTTAACACTGTCGTTTGCTAATCCGCGGTACCGTTGGGCCTACTCGCGGTACCGTTTTGAATTAAACGACACCGCTGATTTAGCCAACAAATATTCATCCATGGAACCGCCGCAGTCGGCGCACGCATTGGGCCGGTTGAATTTTGGTCACTTGCCCCATATGACTTTTAATTAATCGGTACCGCTTACCAGGCTCTCGCGGCACCGTTTTTAAATCCGCGATACTGTTTTAACTCTCCGCGATACCGCTTGTCTCCATGCGGTACCGATTTTCCCCTTCCAACAAGGAATAAAAATATTAATTAATTATAAACAAAACTCCTTCCCCAACACCTACACTAGAACGCGCAGCCCCTCTCCAGTTCCGCGGTACCGCTGAGCTTCCTCGCGGCACCGGTTTTCTGTTTCGCGGTACCGTTTTAACTCTCCGCGGTGCCGCTTGTCTCCATGCGGTACCGCTTCTCCCCTTCCCACAAGGAATAATAATAATAATAATAATAATAATAATAATAAACTCCCTTTCCAACACCAATACCAAAACGCGCGTTCTTATTTTCCGGCGGTGTCGTTTTCTGTGTCACGGTACCGCTGAGCTTCCTTGCGGTACCACTTTTCTGTTTTGCGGTATCGTTTTAACTCTCCGCGACACCGCTCGACTCCAAACGACACCGTTTTTTATCCGCGGTATCGAATTAAATGCCGAGACTAATTAATGCGGCATTTAATTCAGGACAAATTAATTTTAGGTGTAAACAGCTTGAACTTGACAGAACTTCCTCGCGGAGGACTTTGCGAAGCTCGTATTTCAACATGTGTTTTACAACACTCTGCAATTACCTTGAGGTAGAAATCCCAGTTCAATTCAGTGGCACTTCTCCGGCTATTATAAACTGGGAGCAGGAGGAAAGAACATATTAGCAGGAAAGAATGAGGAGCGAGGGGACCATAATAGAAGCGTTCCTAACACTGATACAGGCAATTCATCAAACAGCTTGCTTGCAAGTTCAACCAGGCCAAGAACCCTAAGGTAACTTCCAATTCAATTGCATTAATCTCTCTTTGTCAAAGAGATAGACGCAGAGGAAAAGGGCCAAAGAGATAGACGCAGAGGAAAAGGGAAAGAGTCTAGTTTTAAACGCCATCGGAAGTTATGCTTCCAAATATTACTGGTAATAGTAAAGCACAGACGATTCAGCGTGAAAGGTAATCAATCAAACACTAGAAAACAGAAGGAGGCCCCGTTAATCTGATGAATTAGGTATTCTCAGTAAGAGCTTTAGTTCAAGGCAAATTACACTTCAGTGCACCCATATTTAGGGGTGTGCAATGGTCCGGTCCGTACCGGACCACACCGGACCAAACCGTTGTTAAGACCGGATCGGATCAGACCGAGTAAAATGCGGTCCGGTCCTTGGTCCTCCTGATTTTTATAATTACTGAAGAAAAGAAGCCGTCTCAATCCGAAACCCATGAACCATACAACCATACAGTGTTAGCAATAGCGGACTTCCTGATAAGTAGGGGTGTGTAACGGTTCGGTTCGGTCCGGACCAGATCAAACTCATGAGAATCGCGGTCCATTAGTGAAAGATATGTTAGGATCAAGGACCGGACCATTCTTGCATTTGGTCCATTTGGTCCGGTTCGGTCTGGTCCAAATATGAGCTCGGTCCATTATTTCTTCAGTAATTATAAAATTCATTAGGACCAAAGACTGGACCGCATTTTACTCGGTCTGGTCCGGTCCGGTCTTAACAACGGTTTGGTCCGGTGTGGTCCGGTACGGACCAGACCATTGCACACCCCTACTGATAAGTAACCTGAAGTTTCCCTTTGGATTCGCCTGTCGGCTAAAGTGGAAATTTTTCTAATTTTTTTTCTAGAAATACCACTCAAAAACTAAATTCTTTAAAATATCATTCTTGTCAAGAAAATTTTTAAGTATAGCACTCTTTCACATAGACCGCAACATCCTGTGGCGTTTTACAAAAGGACCGCTGGGGTTGGGAGCTGTTTATATTTTGATAACAAACCGCGGGGGCCAGCAGCGGTTTTATGGCCGACCTAGACCAAACCGCGGGGCTTCCCAACGGTTCTACGTCGACAAAGAGGAACACTATGGGCCTCATCGGTCCTATTTGCCGACATACAAACCGCAAGGGTCAGTGGCTGTTTATATGGCGTCCCCATCCCCCAACAACCAACATGTTGACATGCAGAGGGTTTTGAAGACGTGGGGTTTGCATGTTTCTTGAAAACCGCCACCCCCTGGGTTTGAGGTGGATTGTAGGGGGGTTTGGCGATTTTCACGAGACATTTTGCCTATAAAAGGCAGCCCTGGATACCCCAACTGTTCACTACTTCTTCTTCTAATTTATTTTCTTCTCCCTACAGTTTTTGAGTTTTTGCAATTATATTACTTTGTAAGTTTGTTTTGTTTTGTGAATTTTAAATGCTTATCATTCAAAAAGTATGCCATTCGCTTGGTTAATTTGAAAATTTTATGGTATTAATTTAGTTACGATTTTATTGTAGATGCTCTTCCGAAAATTCACGCTTGGGTTATGGTGGAATGGTTACACGGAAGAGACTGGAAATGGGGTATGTTACGTAGGTGGTGATTTTCATAAAGTGAAGGTCGGTACGCGACCGAACCGTGCAGAGCACCGTCAAATATGTACTACGATTACTTGCATGGAGGGCACGAGGAGAGTTGATTGTATGGTCTGTCAGTATCCAAACAGAGAAGGCGGGTCGTTGTGGTATGAGGAATTGTTCATAACCACCACGGAGGAAGTTGATGCCATGCTCGAATTTCTGAATGTCAATAACATTTCCAAAGCAGAGATGTTTGTTTACACCGAAGATGGTAAAAAATTTGGTACGAAGAAGGAGGTTCGACATGCTGTTGCCACTGAAGCAATGAATCGAGGGGGGGGGGGGGGGGGGGGGGGTTTGAATGGCGCACACCACATTTTGTCACGAGGAGGCTCATAGTTAGATGGTAGAATCAACGTGAGGGATGCAAGGTTATGGTTCAGGCCATCAGGAGCAAAAGAGTCGGGCATTGGGTCATCACCCGCGCAGTGAACACTCACACATGTTTGTCATCCGTAACATTCCATGACCATCGACAATTGACTTCCATGGTGATTGTCGCAGCTATCAAGCACTTGATTGAGCAACAACCCGACCTGAAGGTGAAAACTATCACGTTCACATTTCAAGTCGTTACGGATATCATATTAACTATAAGAAAGGGGTGGCATGAGAAGCAGAATGTCATGGCCGCCGTGTTTGGCGACTGAGAAGAATCATATGCATACTTTCCAGATTGATTTTGGCATTGGAGAAGTCTAACGCTGACACTATTTTCTCCCCACGCTACCAAGGTGAAGAAATTCAGCTGCTGGAAATGCCTTTTCTGGTCATTCAAGCCATGTATTGAAGGTTTTCCCTTATGTGTCCCGGTTATGCAAGTGGATGTAATGTTCCTTACCGACAAATATAAGGGCGCTCTCCTGATTGCCAGTGGAGCAGATGTAAACAGGGGTATCTTTCCTATAGCATTCACAATTGTTGAGTGAGAGAATACTGAAAGCTGGGGATGGTTCTTCCGACAAATTCACCTCCAAGTCATCAAGAGGACGGACCTCATAATCATCTCTGATCGCCATGTTGGGATTAGAGCTGCCATCTTAGGCTTGTATCAAACGTTGAAGTGGTCCCATAGGTGGTGCATATGACACTTCAAAAGTAATTGGAACCATCATTTCAAGCGTAGGATGCTTTCTGATAATCTGTGGTGGACTGGTAAGCTTTCTATTTGCTTGTGTAGTTATGTTAGACTCGGATCATTTTACACAGATGTTAACATACGCTTATGTATCTCCCTCAGCTATTGCCTACCAAGAGAAGAAATTCAAGGAGAAGTTGCAGAAGATCCATGAGCTATGCCCTGAAGGTGCGCAGTGGCTTGATAGACATGGCATATCAACGTGGACTTTTCATAAGGACGGAGGTACCAGGTGGGGGTATTCCCACAACGAACTCAAGTGAAGTATCAACTATGTCTACAAGGTTGTTCGTGCACTCCCAATCCCTGCCATTGTTGAGATGACATTCTAGAGAACGAACGAATGGTTCGTCAATTCACTCCACTGGACAAGGAATAAGGAGGCACATGGTAAGGTCCACTTCGATAAGGAGATAGAAATAATGGAAAAATACAAACACAAGAGCAGTCGACATAGGGTCACCATCATGAATCGAGATGCTGGCGAGTATATAGTCGATATTGGGCATTGAGAGAATGGCAGATGTGGGGGGCATCACCATGAAGTGAAGGTGAACTTAAGGAAAAAACAAGGGGAGTGCTCCTGCCAGAAGTACTAGGGGAAAGGATTACCTTGGTCTCATGCCATGACCGTAATCAAGTCTAGGAGCAAAGACCCCCTTCACTTTGTGAGTCCTTTCTTCAATATCGACTCCTCAAGAGCTCCTATGGAAAGAGTTTCTGTTTATTGCCAGATGAAGCTTACTGGCCAGTGTATGAAGGAAGGGTGATCACCCCACCATTTGGACAGAGGTGTGAACCAGGGCGACCGAGGATAAAAAGAATTCCCAACAAGATGGATCAATATGGAAGACCACCGCGAGGGCTAAGGTGTTGTTCCATATGCAAAGTACCAGGTCAAGATAAACAAATTTGTCCTGAGCCAATTGGGCCACAAAATCCATAGCCTGACCTTGCATATCCAGATAATTCCATATAGATTGCTTGAGCATTTATTTTTAGTTGGTTTGCTCTTTGTTGGGATTCTCAAGTTATGTTGTTCGAATTTGTGTTTGCTCAAGTTATGTTGTTTGAATTTGTGTGTTTGCTCAAGAAATGTTCTTCAAATATCTTGGTTTGCTCAAGTTATGTTATTCGACTATGTTGGTTTGCTCAAAAAAGTCTAACTTAAACATCAAATGAAAATAAACACACCACATTGTTGGTTTTCTCAATAAAGGTAAACTTAAACATCAAATGAAAATAAACACACCACACAATAAAGTCCAACATAAACATCAAAAGAAAATAAACACCAACTACGAACTTGAGGGATCCTCGTGAAACTTCTCCTCCATCTCTTCACCCGGCTCCATCTCCTTGCCCTCCCTGTGGTTTCTATCTTTTATTCTTCATCATCGATGGGAAATTGGTGTAACCAAGGGTGGACGTGGTGGATAAGATCAAAGTGTCGTGCTAGGGCGCTAATCTGTGTTATGGCGACGCTGATCTGTGCTAGGTGGCTCTTCTATGGTCAGGCGGGGGACATCCGCACTCTGACGGTGGGGAGTAGTAGCTCATTGGGCTGAAGTGCGATTAAAAGACACTTGCCATTGTTGATGCACCATTAAATTTTGGTGGGCACTCGAGGATGTGGCGTCATGGCGAGTACTCGGGCAAGGATCGTGTTGCAACTCCAAAGGGTAAGGCACGCGCCACGCCTCAATCGCCCCTTGGGCACCAGAGGCATTTCCCTTGCGCGGATGTTAGGCTTCCTTTGGTACGGTGGTGGAGGGTTAAAGACATCAGTAGCTACCCTCGGTGTAGGCAATGCAGGTATCATCGGGTATCTATGTGAATCTCGCCCACACGCTCTAACACAGCCGAGGAGACTAGTATTGATCTTCCTTAGGAGCTACACCTCTCTCCTTCCCAAAGTCTCCCCACTGCGGGATAGAGCGTGTACATGCTCGACGCCATCACTATCAACTGCACTATTTAACCAACTTAGGCAATTAAAATCAATAAAATGCATAACAACTTATATGTCAATAAAAGTGAGGAAAGTGAATTAAGAAAAACGAAAAATGACTTACCAATGCACCATCCGTGGCCCCTTATGGAGTCATGTACCTAACAAATTATGCACGAGATTGGTCCACATATGGGTCATGATACCACAGTGGATCCATCGCAGCAAGATTGACAATGTCTCCATCTTGTGTATTGTTCCACAACTTGATGTATAATGCCCTATGTATGGGCCAATCACGAGCGCCTTGGTGCCCATGTCTTTCTTGGAAGGCCCTTTGGCTATCGGGGGATCTAAGGGTAAGAACTGCTCATGATTGTATTGACGTAAGCATCGAACGGGCATGTGCCACTCCACAAAAAGGAGACAAATGACGGGGACCCTCGTGCACCATTGTTGGGTATGAGTCGGGAATTTCCTCACATGCCACTCCACGATGTCGCGAGGGTACAGATAGAATAGAAGCTACAAAAGAGATTACCTTAAAATAAGTACTACAAAATATAAGTACTACAAGGGTGGAAACACACACATGGAAATAACAAAGGAAGAAGATGTATTATGATGGTTACCTCTGCTTCTCAAAGTCTGTCCAACCTCCTATGATACTCCACCAAGGAGTTCTAGGGCTGGTTGTCGCATGTTGTGGCTCCAATCTACCTTATTCATGAGGACAATCATCAAATGATTAAATAACTAACTCTTAATTCATGAAGTGAAAATTAAGCTTTGGTATGTGTGGAGTTGAGAAGTTTAACTACAACCATAAGCTTCTTGTCATAGTGGATGGTCGGGTGCTCAATTGTCTACGGGGCAAACATAGGGCTTTAGGTAAGGAAGATGCTCCCAAACCCAAAATTGGAAGATGGACATTGCCCCTCCAATCTCCCGTACCTCTTTCCCAGTAGCATTATAAAGAGAGTTGTAGACATGAGATAGGCAAGTGGATGCCCAACTCAAGTTCCCCATATCCTCCTAATCAATGCAGTCAAAAGCGCGATTCTACCTAGAAGCGAAAAAGGGGTAAAATCGTAAAGCGTAGAATCAAAGCGTTAAAAACGTAAGTTTTTGAAGCACCTTGTAAAATAACTGAAAATCTATTAAGTACGACTTGTACTATGTGAAATGTGAGTGTAATGATTTTCTATAAGTGAATAAATACCTCCAAATTATGTTTAAAACGTAATTTCTCACACATAAATCAATTTGTCATGATTCCAACGAAATGCAAACTCATAACATCTTAACAATAATCAACCTCATAAAAACACCATACAATAAATTATACAATAAATTAGAGAAGCCATAAAAGACACAAAATAATCTACATTTGGTTTAATTTTACAACAATAAAGAAACAAATTAGTTGCCTATTATAGCAAATTAGCAACAAAGAAACAAACTAATCTCTGTCATTCACTCCGGCAAACCAAAGGAGAATTCTCATACTTCTTGGCCAGCCATCCTCCTCCATTCTCACTGCCAAAACCCCACAACAAGATTACAACACAACCAGAACCCCACAACATCACCTCCTGGCCAGCCATCTTCAGGGGAAAAAAAGAAAAAAGGTCCACATATCAACGACAAACCAACCACTTATAATACATCGCACACGTTTAATTCATGTAATTTCTATCAATTCTTTTCATCCAGCTGCTGTTTTACGTGGTCGTAATGAACATTAAAAAGCAACACCAATATTGTCTAGGGCGATGGCCGATGGGAGCATAGAAAAGAGTAGAACATTCCACAATTGAAAATAAAAAATGAATAACAGAAGAAGGTATGGCGGCGGGAAGCTGCACAGGTATGGCTGGTCGGAGGGTGCGATGGAAGTTGTTCGGAGCTGGAGGCCGCGTTCTGCTGTAGACTTGAAGGATTCCGTCGTAGCTTGTGTGGTGCAGGTCGCGGCTTGTCGGAGCCCGTGCGGTGGAGGCAGCGGCCTGTCGGAGCTCACGCGGTGGACTGGCAACTGATTTGCCCTCGCTTCTTCTCCAATGGTGGTGGGCTAGTGGCTGCTTCAACTGCAGTTGTCGATTAGGATGTAGGTATTTTTTGTTGGGGGCTGGGAGATGCTCGAAATACGAGCTCTCTTGATATCACCTGTCCCTTTGTTTCACGCCAAAAACGGCGTCATTTTGATGAAAATGTAAAGTTTCTAGTTGTTGGCTGAAATCGCATATAAACAATATGAAAACTCGTTTTTACACGTTTTTAGCAATTTTAACGTTTCTACTAGCGATTTTGAGCGCTTTTGAGTACATAATGTTTTTAGTTGGAAACTGAATCGTTTTGGTGACCTAGATACGTAAAATCGTACGATTTTACGCTTTAAAGCGTGATTTTGACTGCATTGCTTCCAATGACCAAGGAGGATCTTTAGCCATGCGCACCAAATTAAGTTGTTCTACTTTGTGGGGAAGAACACGCTTTCAATCATTATAACAAACAATTGAAATTAACAAAATGAATACCATTTGCAAGATATACACATAAATTCATTATAACAAAAAAAAATCAATTAACTAAATGAATAACATTTAAAAGATATACACATAAATCCATTATACCAAACAATTGATATTTACAATATGAATACCATAGATTTTTAGAGAGATATACACATAAATTACTTAGACTATTTTGTAAGCCGTATTGATTGATTTCAATGATTTAAGCCAGTACAAGTGATCTCATTAGACTCTTAGCGAGGTATTCATCTCATTAGAAACACAACTCTTTTGACAGAAAAAGGTGGGGGGAGGGGTCCGAGGATCGCTTAAGGCCCGATTTTCCCAGGAAATGGGAGGATCATGATGATCGCTTGAGACCCCATTTTCTTAGTGATGCATCTCTTTATAAAGAGTCTAAGTAAGTGTCACATTGTATTCGCCCAAATCATTGAACTCAATATAATTAACCATTTAAAAAATTATATTATAAATCATTAAGTACATTAACAAAATAAACTATGATAAAAGTTGAAGAATTATACGTACCAACAAATTGTTCCAAACATCCCTTGAATAATGATTAGGTTGGTCGTACAGAACATTTGCATCATGAGGTTATTGGTCAAGATAATATCTTCGATTATATATATCTACGCCCGCCCCAACCTAAAATGGCATAACAACAAAAGAAATTAATTAGTATATAGATTAATTAACAATAATTATAAGAACAAAAATAAAGAGAAGAATGAGTATGTACCGCTTGATAGTCATTATCACAACCACCCTCTTTTGATTGTAAAAATCTTGGTCCATTTTTTATGGAAGCCGGACAGAGGTTCGACGTATTTTGGAGGAAAAAACTTAAGAAATGTTTTCTGATGGCAGTTCAGATTTAGCCGCAACCAACAAACAACAATTTATTAAGATTTGGGTGGAGGGGAGGATGGGTGAAGAGAAAAATACGAGAGAGAGAGAGAAGGATTGGTTTGGTGTGGTGTGGAGAAAATGAAAAGGGGAGGGGTTTTATATAGGAAGCAGACCGTGAGGGGGGGGGGGGAGCGTTATAGGCAGGAATAAAAAATGAAAACCGCCTGTTCTGCCCACGATTTTCTATTTTCAAACATAAACCATGAGGGAGGGGGGAGAGCGCGGTTTCTGCGAAGGAGGCGCAGTTGGAGGGAGCGGTCGCGCAGATCGTTGACATGACAGACGATCATCTGTTAGATCGCGCGGGGGAGGGGGGGGGGGGTACAGTAGTCAATCTGACCACCGCATCCCCACGCGGTCCTTTGGCGGCAGAAACACAAACAGCAGGCGGTCCACATTTTAACCATCAACGAGTGTTGTGGTTTGTGTGAATTGGTGGTATAAATGGAATTTTTTTATAAGGGTGGTATATTTGGAACTTTTTAGTTTTTGGGTGATATATAGGGAAAACATCTGTAATACTAGGGGTTGGAAAAAGGTTGAGGTATGAGGTTAAACCGCAACTGCACTAAATAAGCGGGGTTTATGATTAACCAAAAATCGATTAAAGAAGGGATATTTGGTCGTGGTTAGCGAAATTGTGCACTTTGAGGTTTGTAAACCAACCACTAATTTCACCGAATAACAACATAACCGACTAATCACAAGTTAGCCCACCTTTTGCTAGAGCCTAGAGTCCGTTACCTACATACCCATCTCAGCATCTCCAAGCCCAAGTAGAGTCTGATTGACCCAATGTCCCAAATCCAATCCGCCCATATGCAGAGAATTAGGCAATTAGCCAATCAGGATTAGGATACCTTGCACCTTCCTTCGTCCGCAACCAGAAGGCTTCCAACAAAGCACGAGGAGCAGAGCCCGATGAGTCGGCAAATCAACCTCGATGACCCTCTTCATTCTTCGTGAGCATACTCGACGACCCTCGTCTCTCAAGTTCCAGCGACGAGTGACCAACAGACCACCCACCGGTAGCGGGTGACCAACACTCCAGCAGATAGCACTTCATAAGGCGATTGAGGATTGAAATTGACGGACATGTAAGTGTTCTCCATCTTCTATTTCTTCGCCACCCCTTTATCATGGATTCTTTCCCAGCCCAAAAATAATCAGAGCTAGGTTTTATAAGAATTAGGATCCATTTGTGTTTTCTGCGCCTTTATCTATGCTTGTAAGTTTGTTATTAATTAATTCGTGTATTTTCAGGGAGAAGAGCAAAAAGAAGGAGAAACGTTTAACTCCAAGTGCTACAACAAAGACCAAATTGAAGAAGAGAAAACTGGGAGGTGAATCTAGTTGTAGTGTGGCTAATCCAACACAAGCTGCTTCAGCTGAGCTTACTCTTACTGGAGCCATAGTTGCTACTGATTCAAAGCCTACTGGCTCTCCTCCTACTCAGAATGTGTAATTCCACCCACTTGTACTAATAAAGAGGCTAATGAGGAAACATCATCACAACCACAAGCTAACAAGTCTTAGAATAAATCTAAGAGTAAGAAGTAGAGAGGCTATAAACCAAGATCGAGTGCATATGAAGAGATCGAGCTATTTCATGTACCCAATACCAATTTTGAGAAGGATACCAAGGAAGGGAAGAAGGTGAAGAAAGAATTAAGGAAAGAAAGATGCTATTTTGCAAGACCGAGTATGCTACCGATTCAAGAGCTAATGGTACTTATGCTCTCTGTTCACACACAAATTCATATAGAAGAAAGAGGGAGACACAAGGTGGTCAAATGCAATTGGATCTACAACCAAATGATGAAAGGACAAGATTTTTAAGCAATTGTAAATTTGAACAAGGTACAGTTAGACTTGGATTAACTCAAATGGTAGTTATGGTTGAGCTGCCATTTAATTTTTTTGAACAAGGAGGGTTTAACAAGATATGTATCTTTGCATATCCTATGTTTAAGATCCCTTGTAGGAAGAGTACTGAGTAGATTGCTTCAAATTTTTTGTTGAAAAGAAGAGGAAACTAACTGATTATTTAATAAATAGTGTGATGGTAGAGTCTCCCTTACAACATATTGTTAGACTGTGTGACAAATTTCAATTATCCGAGCTTGATTGCTCATTTTGTTGGGAATGATTGGAAGTTACACAAGAGGATCATTGGCTTTCGTTGCATTACAAGTCACAAGGGGCTTGATGTTGTTGAGACAATCGAGTGTATTTTGGAGGAGTGGGATTTGAAGGACATCTTTACTATCATAGTTGATAATGCAAGTGCAAATGATACTGCAATTGGCTGCTTAAAGGAGAAATTAATGAGTTGAGGTAGTAGTATTAAGGATGAGACATATTTGCATGTGTTGTGTGGCTTATACAATTAATCTAATTGTGACCGATATATGAGAGGAAACTAGAGTAGTTGTGGAACAGATTAGGGAGACTAGAGGATTAGATGAAGGCATGGATGTCGGGCAATACAAAATAATAATAAAAGTGCCCTAGAATCAAGGTTTTAAAATCTGTTTAAGTTGTTGAGTCGGTTAAATTAGCGGTTTTAGGTTCAATGGTCTGATTGAGTCAAACCTATTTGAGCCATTTTTTACATTTTCGAAATATATATACAAATAATAAAATTATTTAAATTTTAGTGACTGAAATGAATTTTCTCACCATGGATGATGGCAACATGTTGTTCCTATGAAACAAAAAATTAGAAAAAATAGTTTTTGGATAATGTTTCAAGCTACATGATGTATATGGTCGAGTTCTTACCAACTCATTCACTCGATAGTGTGAGGGAGTTCTATTCTCCCCCAAAGTGCATTGTTGGCCCCTCCACTTTGTATGAAGCATGGATGGCCCGTCTCATCCATAACCTTGCGACCTTGTCGGCCACCATATGTATGATGGTGACTTTGAGGCCTAGCAGATGCCTCGATTAGGCCCCACCGACGACTTGAGATGTCAGCAGCAGTCGCCCATCCTCAATGGCGTCGAATCCTCAACCTTTACAAAAACATATACAGGGAGCTCTATGTGGATTTTTACAGCTCCTACACCCACATTAGGGCTGGAAATCCGGTTACAGTTTTCCGGTCAAGCCGAAAACTGCCCAGTTTAAACCGTCCCGATTGTAACCGGAAACCGAATACAACCCGGTCCAATCCGGATTCCGGTTGTGCGTATTTGGTGAAAAACCGTACCAGGTATAATCCAGTTAAAACCGGAAAAAACCGGAAACCAGAAGCTTACCTGCGCAGCCTAGCCCAACTCAAAGCCCGACCCCAAATCCACTACAAGTCTCATCTTAGCCCATCCCAACCCAGCCCAGATATCCAAGCCCAACCTGCAAAACCCATATTGTCAAGCCCAGCCCAGTCCTCCCTCTCCCTCACGACCTCACCTATCACAAAACCCTAATCGCCAAGCTGCCTCGCCACTCTCTACTCTCGAAAAAGAAGTGAAGTAGAGGAAGAAGTCGAGCGACCGACATCGCCGACACAATTATCTCCCCGATGTCACCGAGATGCCCACTCTTTGGCCGAGATCTGCTCACTGCGCTCGCCGCTCTCTCACCGCGGAGGCGGCAGAATCGAGCAATTGATCTCGATTCTATTCTTCTTGTGCATGCAGAAAGCGGGAATGGAGGAGAGTTTATGGAGGCCAGCCGAAGGACGACGACCATGAACGACATCGGCGCCAGCCTCTTCGACTCTCCATTCGGCTCTCCACAAGTCGTCGGTTGTCCAATCATCATCTATAGAAGCAAAGGAAAAGAGGGAGAAGAGAAGAAATGAGAGGGAAGGATGGGATTTTGTGGTCTTGTGGGAGAGTGTGACGGCGAACGGCAAAGAGAAGGAGATGGAAGATAGGGATTTGGGTGGGATTGTGCGGCTAGGGAGAGAGGGTAAGGGTAGTGATTAGTGAATGATGTTCCTGTACCCAATTTTTTTTTAATTTCATTTGCATTAAAACGCTTGCGTTTGAGGAGGGAGCAGACATAACCAGTTTTTGGTTGAAACCAGATCGGACCGGATCCAATCCAGTCTGGTCATGGTTGAAACTGGGTCCCCATCCATCCAGTTTCCGGTTGTTGATTTGGCCAAAACGGTTTCAAAAAATCGGGTTAATCCGGTCCAGTTTAAACTGGACCAAACCGTTTCCAACCCCTAACCCACATCCAGCCTCACATCCGTCGCTGCAGGTTGTAGGTTGCCTTTCAACTCGGCAATACACCTCGAACCATGAGTTACAACTAGCTGGCCAAGCCATGGGGTTGGACACCAGGAACATGGCTAGGAACGAAATAGTTGACACCAAGAACCTAGACCTCTAGTTTATTTTCAAAGCTCCTAGTTGGCCTTAGAACCACCATATCAGGTTCCAGCGCGGGAGGACGAAGACTACTCTGTTCTGACACCTGTAGCCCATCCTTAATATGCTGTTATCCCACTCCATCATTCCCTATCACAAGTCTCCAGGCAAGGTTACCTTGTGCGTGAAGCTAGCCATTTACACCATGGGCAGGCCTTGTGTGCTCCTCCACCTCGAGTCGGTGTTGGCGACATCCTTATCCTAATTGTCAGGCAATCCCAGGGTCTTCAACAAGCCTAAGGGGCTTTTGATTACCAAGATAGCTCATCATCTCCAAGTCTACCTCGACCTCTACTCTCTCATAGGCTATACTGTCAATTACTCAATTTCCCTGAGGAGACATTGACATCCATGAATTTGATCGTGACGGTTGGGCCCATCTGCCACATTCAAGGCATTCCCATTGGTCCCAGTGTTGCTCAAGACGACGAGGAGCCTACCTAGGTGGCTCAGATAACACCACCTCATTTCTCTTCGGGCTCGAGCTTGACCCTCTTTCTAATCTATTAGGGCTGGTCCTTCCTCTTCAATTGATGCTCGACTCACTACCTCGGAGTTCTAGTACTCCAGACTCAGGGCTCGGTTTGACAGAAAGAGGGAGGCCAGATGCCATTCACACTTCATCGAGTAGCAGTTGTTGTCCTAATATGGGCTTGACTACAAGGGATCCTTTTGTGTTCCCTCTTCGTCTCACCAACAAGATGGAGATTGGACACTACCACTACTACTACTACCACTACCCTACCTCTTGTGACTCTTATGGGTTTTTTTTGTTATGTTCGTGTGTTTGAGTTTGAACTATCTTTGCTTTCTGTTACTTTCTTTTGCCTTTATCTTTAAATAATTATGTTTGTGTAATAAATTTACCCATGTGAGTTTGTATGTGTGTGCGTTTGTCTCTTGTCTAAGCCTCTGTCTCGAAACTGGTCAAACTCTAGTCCATCTCTACATTTGCCACGCTCGGTGACTTTGTTCCACCCTCATCTCTTTACTCTGTTGAGGATAATGTCTCGCTTAAGTGTGTGTCTGGGGGATGGGTTTTGAATATGTGTGATAAATGGTGTGTGATTGAATTTTTGGCCTATCTTTTGAGTGCTTGGAGCATATACTAATGGATGAATTTCAATAATTTGAGGACTCCAAGTACATCTGTGAATGAAATGCTTTTGACCTATATTGAGAGTATTTGGAACCTAGTATTGTGTAAGCCCAAATTTGAGGGTACCTGAATTCCAAGGATAGCTCGTAATAATCTATCTTCCGGGGCATACGATGATTCTTTCGCGATTTGAGGCGTTAATTTACCTACTAAAATATCACCTGTCTCGACCCAAGATCCCAACATAACAATTCCATTTTTGTCTAAATTTCGGAGTAAATGGGCTTCTAAATGTGGTATTTCCAAACACCTTGTTTCATGGATTCTTCTACTCATTGTGCTTTGAATTGCTAAACATCATGATAGGGTGTGATATAGGGAGGATAGTGTAGCACTATGAAGGATGTTGGTCTATGAGAAATCTAACCTCCACCTCACCTTATGTTGGTTGATTTTGTTGATTAGTGGTGTTAGGACGCTTGACTTTTATAGTGTCAGTTACTCTCAACCCATATGTATCAAAATGTTTTGCAAAAAGGTGCTCCATGTTTGAACATATGTGCTTAAATGTGTTAAAGAGTGTCTCATGTGTTGTGGCAACTAGACAAAGTGCTAAGTAAATTCACCGAAGGGTTTATCCAGAATCGGTTTGCGCTATGACGATGTGTAAAGAAGACAAGGATATTATTTATGAACCTTCACCCAATACTCTTTGTCCTTCTTTACACCTCTCCTCTTCACGAGACTTGATAGAGAATAGAAAATTTCTTTTGCTCAAGTCGAGAGATCTCTACTCTTGAAAGATCTCACATGTTGTGGCAACCCGTTAACTTAGGCTGATCACAATAGATTGAACCTAAGGATGGGAGTGCACTTTGGGAAATCTTGTGTAAAGTGAGTCTAGGATCATGCATCCAAACCTTCTCTTAATACCTTCCATTCCGCACTTTACACCTCTTTCTCCGCATGGGCTAGATAGAGGAGTGGATGTCACTTATGCTCTAGCCATGAGATAAAGTACTTGGATTTTTGAAACAGTAGGTGAGTTGCTATGAGCGACAAAGTTAAATAAATGCTTGAAGTTTGAGCCATTTAACGTAGGATCATCACAAACGAATCCATAGTTTTGAAACATTTTTAGATTTCCTTCATTCACAAGTCACTTGTTTTAGCTCCACTATTCGGCAAGGTCCTAAATCGAGATTGTGTTTCTCACTCAGGTAGTTGAGATATTTCTTATTTCCTATTGACCTCAAATGTTTTTAATAGACTTAGTAAGTTGCACCTGTTTGAGATAGGTTTGCTTGAAGACAAGCAAATAGTTAAGTGTGGAGGAGTTTGATTCGAACTTAATTATACATGTTTAAATTCTCAATCCTTGATCATTTGGCTTGACATTATCCAACTTGTTTCACGCTAGGTTGTGCTTGGAATGATTGTTGGACCATTTGGAGGTGAAACCAGGACAATGACAACATGGTGACACATGTCATGGTTCAGAGGACATATGTCACAGCTCTATCCCTTACATTTGCAAAAGAGACCGTGACTTTGGATAGACTTCTGGGAGCGTTTTCAGCTGTCGTGGGTGTTGTAGATGTCACGATTTCAACCGTGACATATAACAAAAAATTTGTGACATCAGGCACACTACCAGAAGATATAAAAAATGTCAAGGCTGGACAACATATGCCACGGTCTCAATTGTGACATGGGCAATACAACCGTGACCTATGCAATTGATACGACTTGTTTTCGGTCGATGTCACAGTATCTGTCGAAAGTCACAACTGTGACTTGAAACCATGACACATGAACTTCTAGGTATATGTTAGATCTGAAGTCACTTGTGAAAAGGGAGACAAATTTTACAGAGAAGTGAGAGCAACAACTTTATAGAGAGAGAAATTGACAAAGGAGGAGCTCTAGAAGGGGATTGGAGTCTTCCAACCTCACTTGGGAGTGAAGATTGGAGTTCAAGATCAAGAACTCACTTCCATAAGATGATTCTCTTCTTGTGCTTGTATTTCCCTCTCTTCCGTTCACTATGGTGTAGACTCCACTTGGGTGTTTAGATTTTCTAGCCATGTATGTTAGAATTTGAGGCTTAATGAATCCTATGCTTGGTACTCATTCTATATATTAATTTGACGTATTTATCATGAGATTGATTGGGTATTGATCACACTCTTCAATTTGAGCTATTGAACTAAGAAAGAGAATATATGATTAGGTTGATTAGAGCATCTTCAATGCTTTGTTGTGGGTCAGTATCACGATTGTGAGCTAGTCTATAACGTTATATTAGATTGAGATATTTTAGAGGGAGTCTATTTGCTTGCCTTATGTGTTCTATACTGGATGAGGAAACTCTCCATCTAGATAGCTCATCTAAGTGCGCTTGGATTGCTCGTATAGAGAATCCAAGCCAGTTTATAACTCTTAGCGGTATAGTTTTACAGTGAACATGCTAGGGGAAATCAAACTTTACTACATTATGGTTAGAAGGAAGCATGCCCGAGTGACCTTCTCTTAGTCGAATTCACATCATTCTTGCTTTAATTGCTTAGTTGTTTAATAAAAACTACATCATGTTACCTAGATAACAATTAGTTCACAGAGTAGTAGTAGACTTAGCTCCTGGGTTGATAAATTAAACTTACTTATCTTAAATTGCACCCGATTGATGGTTATACTTGGCCATTAGTTGAGAAATATAGTTAGATACGATTCAGGGTCCGTATTCCAAGAATAGGCCAATCAGAACACTTCCTCATAGATTGCCTCTGTGTTGTGCGACTAGCCGCCACACTTTCTACATCACGCTACATTGGAGCGATCCACGTTGTTTTGTTTGCACGGATTGCATGCTTCTAGCATGAACAATGCAAATCACTTTAAATTTAAGTGATCAAGTTTTGGATCGCTTCGATATTGACGATCCTCCTTGATTGCTTTTATTTATCGATGCAATTATGAAATTGTTGGGATGAGCAGCGATCTAGTCCAAACTTGTGTATTCTGGGGAAAAAAAATTGTAACTATTCTGGAAATTTTTTATATAAGGTATGATATATGGTGATAATCCTTGTAGTAACTTTGGTATTTTGGAAGAATATCACTACTGGTTTTTACACGTCACCATATTTCTATCTTATAACTCTTATAAACATACTAGTGAACAATAATATACTATTCTATGGCACCCAAATAAGTAATAACGTATCATGTGAGAAAATTAAATAACTCAAAGAAAAAGAAAAACAATCCGCTAGAAAAGCAGAAGTGCATAACACATTAAAACGAGCCCATGATCTATTGAACGCAAAATCTGATGTTTGTGTCATCTTTTTATGGGAAATGCTAGCACGTTCGTTCTTAGGACTTCAGGAAATTGGAAGTGAGGCCATCAAAAACATATTTGACAATATCCAAAATTCTCCACTATCATCCTTCCGAATTCTGAACTGCTATTTTAGCTAATTAAATAGTATGGCATCATCACTACTTATGATTGTCTCGCGAGAAAATCTATTCTGATGTATTATTCTAACAAAACAAGCTAATGGAATATGTGGGTAGGAATGACAACTATGCGGGATATTGATAAATATGTCGGTTTATATGATATTGTAAATTTTGATTTGACATTTACAACTAGATTTATTTCAACCTTTTCTATATACAAGTCATATGATACAGTATGGTTCTTACTTCTTAGTCTTGCTCCACTTGTTTTCAACTGCTTTATTGTTGAGTCATTCTCAATTTTAAGTTTTAACTAATCATTAACTAATAAATTATTTTTTGGTCACGACACTCTCACGAGAACAGTTCAATCGTGGTTAGATATGTTGACTGTGTAATTTTCGTGGATTAATTGCTAGCTGTTGTGATAAAATGATTTAAATGGTAAATTAGCGAGATTGTTGGGGTTCATTACAATTATCTAAATGTAGAAGTAGCTTATACCTAGTCCAAAATGTATGGAATTTGGGTAGATTAGCGAGATTTTTCTTGGAGATGAGTATGATTTAAGTAGACCAATTATGATTATGATCGGCTCAAGTGAGGATTGGTGTATGGTGATCATTGCACACAATTAATAATATTAACTGAGAAGTCTGCACACATGCATTTATATCAATTTGTTTACTGCGTGATGACACAATCGTGGGTGATAATTGAGTGGTTAAATTAATGGTATGATTGTTAGTACGAGATTACCATCGATGTTATTTAATGCTATAAATTGAGTGTTTAATGTACTAAATAAGATATCACATAATTTTCACCGTGTAGGTGACACGAGATCACTCACATGACTCAGTAGTTGACCCATTTTGTTATTCATATTCCTATGCGCTAAGTAATCAGACCATGGAGGTGTAAAGTCTTCTTACCTTAATCATGAGGTAGAGAAAGATCGATTCTACATTGGTCACTTATGATGTTTCCTATTCGTTAAGTGTTCGATTTTCTTGAAATAAATGAATAATTGTTTAGATAATGTTATTAATTATAATTTCTTTTAATTCAACATTTTTATTGGAATGACCTATTACTGCTTATATAACTAACTCAAACACATAGTTGAATCCATGCACTATATAAATTTTCAAATTGATCCATTATTATTTTATGAGATAAAAAAGTATTGTAAAATCGTTCCTAGTAGTGGAATGGTTCAAATTAAGGGTTTACCCATATGTAAAACAAGTGGGTAGCATATACGGATTATGCCTTTGAGTTTGACCGGTAGAACGAAAAGTACGATAACTAATCTCTAACCACCATTTTTGACCGGTTAGATTGAAGCCATGTTTACTTTTTCTTCTGGGGAAGCACTGAAGCCTCACATTTGAGTGTAGACAAACAAAATGGGAAGAAAATGGAGTCACATTCATGGACTCCATGAGAATTTAGAAAGCAACGTTGAACTTCCCGCAAGAGTAAAAGGACACCAACAAGGCAACGATGCAACAAAATGAAAAGATATCTATTCTCGTCGATACCCCAAATCTTAACGATTACCAATCAACCATGGCCACCATGGGAGAGAAAAACCAGGTGCAAAAGAATGTAAATTATGAATATATTGATGATAACAAGGAGTAATTCACGAACAATGAATAAAATAATACATACGGTGGATTCTACGATTTGACCGGGTAATCAGTTGAGGATGACTGCCGGCAGATTGCCGTCTCCTTATGTATAATTATCCACGGTATATTTGCGGTTTCTCAATTCTAACAACACACAAATGCGCACACGGCAGGCAGAAGAAGGCCCAATAAACAAAGGAAGAAGGCCATCCATCACCCCTACCACTCTCTTCCAATCCATCCATCCATCCATCCATCCATCCATCTATTTTGCATTATAACTCCTACCCACGTTGTTGTTCTTTCATATGTGGCATCCGTGTCGACCGGTTTGCGCGTTGAAACAGGTGCATACTATTCCAATACCTTCTCCCTCTTGTAAATCCAAACCAAAAGGAAAACCCGATACACAAACAAATAAGGCAGCTCAACTGCAGCTAAGGGATTGATTGCCCAATTGGACCCAGCATCGACTAACAACGATCCTCCCTCTATTTCATCATCAATTTCCCCCCTTTTGCCCACCCTCACAACTACCTTCTTTCCTTTCTCAGTTTTACTGGTAATGGGATCCTTCCCCTTTTCCTTAAATCGTTCTAAATTCAGTCTGGAGAGGGTATATACCGTTCTGGGTCTGGTTGTTTTGTTGGATTCCTTGACCTTGACAGCTTAAAGTTTGCGCCTTTTTTCAGTTCTCGGAGCGGTTGGTTGGGGAAGTTTGAAGGTGTGTGATTGCTCGCTTTGTTGTTGTTGTTGTTGAATTCTCCTTCTTTGTTGTCTTCAACTTTTGAATTGGTTCGATCACCTGGGTAATTCTGTGGAAATGGATTGTGATCAGCTGTTGTTGTTGGTCGAGACAGATCATGTTGATTTCTACTGTTGAATTTCGTTTGTGAGGAAGAGCGAGATAAGACCATTGATCTGGGCAATTTTGATTAAGCTGATTTCTGAAGCTGACGTCTAGATTTGGAAGAAAAATGGGGTGTATTGCTTCGAAGGAAGGTAGCCCTAGGGAGAGGTTGTCATCGCGTAGGGGAGTGTCCTTCGATAGGCGAGTTGCCCATGTGAATACATCGGGAGGAAGGGATGAAGGGAGTCGATCAAGGAGTATATCAGACAGTGGTGAAGTTAAGGTCATGTTGATTGAGAAGAAGAATCATGGTTCCAGTAGGTACCATAGTGATCAGATGGTGGAGTTAAGGTCGAAAGATTATCAAATCGAGAAAAAAATGGTGCCGAGACGTGAGGTTTCTGCTGCTGTTGCTACAACTTATTCCAAGAGTGAGAGAAGGTCTGAGATTACGGATTTTAGCGATCCTGCTTGGGGGAGGGTGCCAAAGAATTTGGAGGCTGAGCAGGTTGCCGCTGGATGGCCTGCCTGGCTTGTCTCAGTTGCTGGTGAATCGATCAAAGGTTGGGTTCCCCGGAAGGCGAATTCATTCGAGAAGTTGGATAGAGTAAGTTCCTCTCATCTCAGTTAACATTATATTTTTTATGCGTGTTCATCTTTGTTTCATGTTGTAGATACCAATTTTGCACCTTTTTTATTTATTTTGGTCCATGATCTCTTTCATCCAATCTTGAATTTGGGAGTGTTTTCTGTTTGTTTTTCTTCGCCTTGATGTTGTTTCCTGATCCAATGCTGGAATTAATTGCTGTATCGATTTTCTGGCGAAGGGATTCCTTATGAAAATTGCAGGCAGTTCATCTTTATATATGCTTTAGTTTATCAGTGAACAGCTGGATTGAGTGTTTACTTTTAATGAATGGTGAAACTGATAATGGTTTTCTAAAAGAAATTTAGACATGCCCCATTAAGAAGTCACGTTCTTTTTAATCTTCTGATGGATCATGTTTGGAATTTACAATTATAATGAAGCACAGAAATGGACACTTGATGCGTGGTACACGTGGTGAACTCAAATTAACTAGTGATTTTCTCTTGCAGATTGGACAAGGAACTTACAGCAGCGTCTACAAGGCACGTGATGTCACTCACGATAAGATTGTTGCTCTTAAGAAAGTTCGGTTTGATAATAGTGATCCAGATAGTGTCAAATTTATGGCGCGTGAGATTCTTATCTTGCGCACGCTGGATCATCCTAATGTTATAAAGCTAGAAGGCCTGATAACATCACCAACATCTTCAACATTGTACCTTATTTTTGAGTACATGGAACACGACCTCACAGGAATTGCTTCAATACCAGGACTCAAGTTCACTGAACCTCAGGTAGTTTTGCTAAATCATTTGTGAAACGGTTCTATGCCGCTCTCTAATTTGTGGCTGATTGCGTCACTTATGCCCCCCTGACTTCTTACCTTTTCTCTTTCCAGATAAAATGTTACATGAAGCAACTTTTGAGTGGACTTGATCACTGTCATAGCCGTGGTGTTCTGCATCGTGATATCAAGGGTTCGAATCTTCTGATTGATAACAGTGGCATCCTAAAAATTGCTGACTTTGGCTTGGCGAGTTTCTTTGACCCTAAGAGCAGTGCTGCATTGACCAGCCGTGTTGTTACTCTTTGGTATAGAGCTCCAGAACTTTTACTCGGGGCCTGCAACTATGGAGTTGCTGTAGATTTATGGAGCACTGGGTGCATACTTGGTGAATTATATTCTGGAAAACCTATCTTACCTGGAAGGACAGAGGTGAGATTTTCAGGAAACTGATTGATATGCCCGTCTGATACTGTTGTGTAATACTACAATATTTCAGCTGTCAAATTTGCTTCTTTACTGACGTTCTCTTTACCATGTTATTCTGTAGGTTGAGCAACTGCATAAAATCTTCAAGCTATGTGGCTCACCATCTGATGATTATTGGAAGAAATCAAAACTTCATCATTCTTCAGTAATAAAGCCCCAACGTCCATACAAACGATGTGTTGGAGAAACATTCAAGGAATTTCCTGCTCCTGCTCTTGCGCTTTTAGAGACCTTACTGTCCGTTGATCCTGTTCAGAGAGGGAATGCCGCTCTAGTCCTGGAGAGTGAGGTATGATATTACCGTTGATCCTGTTAAGGTTCATTATTAGATTTATGGTTGCTTTCTAGTAAAAGCTTTCTCTTTCTTGGTTATTTTCTTTCCTTTTGTTTATGCTTGCGGTTAAGTATTTGGATTATGGAAATGGATTTGTGTACATGTGTGGGGAAACCTCTTTCATGCACCTGCTTGACTATAAGCTTTTTGATGTTGTCTCAGTATTTTGCGACAAGACCACTTGCTTGTGATCCTTCAAGTTTACCCAAGTATCCTCCCAGCAAAGAAATTGATGCTAAAAAGCGTGACGAGGAAGCTAGAAGGTACACTTTATTTGTCGATTTCATCTTTGCTTGATATTCGACATCTTCCACTTGCCACAGTTATTCATATCTGATGTTATCTGAAAGGAAATGCTCAATGTAGCTTATTTAGGACAGGGCTTCTAACGGAAGTAGTTGACTTGAAAGTGATATATGTCCTCTGGCGAAATTTTCTTAGCGATGCACAGCTCCCTTGACACACTCTTTCTTGGAGAATTGATTTACTTTTGTTGGTGCATGTTACGTAAAACTAGTATTTACTTTTGTAGACAAAGGCAAGCTGCCATTAAGGGGAACGGACCAAATGAATCAATGTCTAACAAGGGGCCTACTGGCAATGCAGATGTATCCTCAACACAGGTACTACCTTTTGCTTGTTTTTTTCCTTTTTTCCCCTACCTAATAAAATTGGGAGTGCCTGGATGCATATTTCCAAATCCTTCCGTTTCAGCAGAACGATGGTCTGGGTTTGTTATTCATGACTTCAGTTCTAGTAATATATTATTATCTCGTATCATGGTCTCTTTTCATGTAGTTTCCTTGTGTTTCTTTCTGAGACAAAATTTCCCGTTTTAAGTTTGTAGCTGCCATGAACATTTCTCTCTTTTTCTTCTGAATTGCAGATTAGTCGTCATTCCTATTCGAAAGGCGAAATGTCCCACTCAATCAAGGACAAAAATTTCTCTGGCCTCCTTGTCCATCCCTCTAAGCAAATTCAACCTGGAAATGAAGGAAGACGGAGTTACATGGAAAGCCAACGTCCGAAAGTTTCACATTCTGGGCCGTTGGTCCATGGTGGCTGGACCAAGTCTGGTCGAGATCATCATGACAACAATCATCATGGGGCATCAGCTAGAAGCACCAACATCTCAACAATGTCTGGTCTAGTTGCTTCCAGGGCTGCATTGCCTGAAGACCGCATGGGAAAACCCAGTACTTCGCAGCCTGATTCAGTAAAGCAAGGAGGAAGTAGGGCCCATGGTTCACTAAACAGGTCAGACTACCCGAGAATGGAAGACCGAAGTTTTCCATCTCAAAGGGGAACAGATTCTTCTTCTCAGGCTGGAAGTGGGCAACAACCGGGTAGTCGGGACCCTGGCCTGGTATGCCCACTAAATAGTTCCCTTTTATTCTCAATATCAATTTTGCTTATCTTGAAGCTCTACAAGGCTATAGTTCTCACATTTCCCTCAATTTCAGCATATTCGGGGGGCCAAGGGGAACAAGATATATGTATCTGGTCCGTTACTCGTACCATCGAACAACGTGGAGCAAATGCTGAAAGAGCACGATCGTCAAATACAAGAATTTGCTAGAAGACGGCTTGACAAGGCAAAGCTCGGAAAAGGAGGTGTTCCTGTGAGGTAATAGAACCTTCAGGAAAATGTGGCAATCAGTGGGGCAACGAGGCTTGAAGAAGAAAAGCTAACTTGATTCATGGAAGAGCTTGTTAGTAGCAGCTCTCAGTACCTCTCCTCTTTGTACAGTAGAGTGTTTTAAACATCTTTTCTTCCCTTCCCTCTCTGCTTCAGTACACTATGGTGCAGATGGCAACAATGACTGCCTATGCAGAAGGATTTATCTCTTTTTTAAACATTGAGAAGTGCCAATTCTTAGTTGTCCGCTTACTGTGGGCGGTTGGTAACCGGTGTGTGGCTTCCTTCCTCCATTAGCCCCTGGTTCATAGATTTGGCGAGAGTGAAGAAAAAGAGAAATCTATACTTGTATTGTTTACAGAAGAGTTTTAGGAGAAGAATCAAAACCAAGGTTTGATTTATGATGATGTATTTTGTGTAGACCAGATATATTTATTTCTGCCCTGGTGGTGTACTGGTGTATACAAGTTTCTTTCCCATTTGCAAGGTGTTTTAAAAAGTAGCCAAAAGTAAAACCGATGTTCTCTAGAACTCCACCCTCAAGGATGATACTCTCATAGGCATTGCCTAATCTACAACCTTAACAGCTCCAAGAATGATGATTCAGAGTAATTCTGGCTTATCCAAAACAAAAATGCGGTGAGCATGGATCGAACACGCGACCTTCAGATCTTCAGTCTGACGCTCTCCCAACTGAGCTATCCCCGCTGACATTGATTTATTACTAAATTTGTTACTTGACTCTATGTTACGGCTTTAGGCACAGAAATGAAGAGCAGAAACAAGAATTAGACCATAAACAAAAGAGATATCTGCAAGTTGTGAATTACACATCTGTAAGGATATACATATCACCAATCAAATGAAATTGGTGGTTTGACAATGAAAGACATCAAATGCAATTTTCGCTATACTATACCTCGCTATTCACCATTCACTCATAACTAACTCGTTTCATCGGCCTTCGACTATAACATCTGAGGTGAGCAGCGAAACAGACGATGGGAACGACTGCAAAACATGATCAAGAGTCGGCAGTTCAGCACCATATAAACCATGCTGATACCCAGACCATACACCACCACTACTACTACTTCCATTCCCTTCTCCACTCACAACCAAATCAACATCCCACGCATCAACCTGCCTCTCATCATTCCCTCTCTCCAGCGCTTTCACCACCTGCCTCATCGTTGGCCGAACTCGAGGGTCACGATAAGTACACATCAATCCCAACTGCAATACCCTCTTCACTTCCTCATCACCAAACCTACTGCTCTCCCTAACCCTTCCATCTACTACAGAAACCACATTCCTTCCCTCCATCACTACCTTCCGCACCTCATCAACCAAGCTCGGCTTCCCTTCTTCGACCGGCCTTCTCCCACAAACCACCTCCAAGATGAGCACCCCAAAACCAAACACGTCGGTTTGAGTCGTGGCTCGTCCGGTTGTCATCATTTCAGGCGCCATGTAACCTACCGTGCCCACCACCTGCGTGGTGGTGGCTAGCTGGCCGTGGCTGTGCATCTTGGCCAGGCCGAAATCACCCAACCTAGCATTCATTTCCTTGTCCAGCAGCACGTTGCTTGCTTTGATGTCCCTATGAAGGACTTTGACTTCCCACCCTTCGTGTAAATACAGTATCCCACTTGCTGCATCTCTCAAAATTTTCATTCTTTGTTCCCAGGTCAAGACAGATTGAGAATCTTTGTTGGAGTGGAAGATCTTCTGGTCCAAGCTTCCGTTTTCCATGTAGTCGTAGACTAGAATCAAGCTGCCTTGTTCCTTCTTGCACCAGCCTCTTATGCTGACTAAATTTCTATGCTTTAATCTGCCCAAGCTGGATAATTCGGCCAGGAATTCTCTCAGGCCGTACTGATTCTGCAGAGAGATCTTTTTCACAGCTACTTCAGTTCCTCCATCTAATTTGCCTTTGTAAACCTTACCGTTTCCTCCACAGCCGATTACGTTTTCTTCATTGAAACCATCAGTTGCTTCGTAAATGACTCGGTAATCAATCCTGTGTGGCCAATACTCCGTTTCCCAGTCTTCCATTTCCTCTTGTTCTTCCTTCTTCTTATTCTTTCCTCTCCTTTCCCTGATCAAAATCAGAAAAACCAAAATCCCACCAACAATGCCGAAAGCTACCACAGTGGTCCCAACTATGAACCCTACTGATCTGAACACTGATCTCTGATCAGGACGCACAAAAGAAGGCAGATTCGAAGTAATCAAAGCATCCCCAATTGAAGCATTTGAATTGCTAAAGCTCCAAGCTAAAATGTTATGGCTCTCTACCAATTGCCCTGTAGCTGCCGCAAAACCCACAAACATTTCGCCGGAGAAAACCCCAGAGAGATTGAGAACTTCGCTTATCAAAGCCCTACGTGGCCTAACCTCCCCTGCTCTAGCCATAGTGACATTAATCCTGGAATCAACATAATCGATCCAAACCTGGTAATTCTCCGCGCTATTGAGCATCAACTCCTCGAAACCTCCATCCCCTCTCCAAAACCCAGCTTCCCGCTGCGCAATCGAAGTCAGCGAGTTCACATCGACGCCCACATGATTGTCGTTGAGATCGTTGAACTCCTGATTCATGAACACATCGAACTCCACCGCGAGAACCCTGTTGCTGGGGCTGCCGTCGTTGGTCAAATTGAAGAGACCCAGGTGCTGAGACGAGATGGCGCTGCGAATTCCGGCGGACGGGGAGAAGAGGAAGGCGAATCCGTGGCCCGGGAGAAGGGGCCTGGTTGGGGGAACGATGGAGAAGATGAACGAAGTGTGGAAAGGGAGTGAAGCATTGGGTTGCGTTGTTATGGTGGTGGTGGGTAGTGGAGAAGGGTAGAAGGCTCTGCCGAGGGAGAAAGGGGTGGCTTCGGTAAGGGAAAGGATGGAAGGCGGCGAAGGGCGGACTGTGGCGTTGCCGAGGGTGAGGATGTTGGTGGAGTTGAAGTCGGCGTTGAAGATAAAATCGAGTGATGATGATGGGGTGAAGAGGGAAGAGTGGAGAAGAAGGAAGAATGCAGTGGTAAAGAAGGGAAGGGGTTTCGGAGGCATGGTGATTGCGAGGGGAGAATTTTGGTTTGTTGGAAGGTCGGAGAAGAAGAAGAGTTTCTCGTAAGCAATGGTGTTGTTGTATTTTGAATCATTTTCCGGTCAGCTTTGCGCCGCCATGGTTGAGGACTAGTTTGACGAATCGGATCCATTTCTGTATGAGGAATAGTCAAAGATATTTTTCTCACCTGTGATTAGGAAAGGTGTTGAAGGAAAGTCGGGAAGAAGGATGATCTGTTCGTTCAACGGATACGTGAGCCGACAGAGAACCCTGTCATCCCAGCCCATTTACTTTTGACCACATCGTTGATTATATAGTACATATTTTAATTCGGATCTAGGGTTGGTTTGGATAATGGACTCTTAATTCGGATCTAATTGTACATATTTTACCCCATTTTCTTAGATGTTTGAGGCATTTTTACTTCGTGAGATTCGATTTTATACTAGGTTGTGCTCGTTTTTTTTAGTATGTCTCAGATTCTAACAGGTGGAATCGACCACGGGAAAGAAAGTTGGACGAAAAGGGGCGAAAACGGATAAAAAGGTAGCAGTCAATTGGGGTTCACGGTGGAGGCCAGAAGTTCACGGTCGGGCAGGGACCGTGAAGTGCATGGAGTCCAGAGAAGTTTTTCCACCTCGCGGTCAACCATGATAATCCGCTCCAGACCGTGAAGATCGTTAATGGAACGACGCGCTTTTGCTCAGGATCACGACCCAGACTTAGAGTTCATGGCCGTGAACTGGGACTGTGAAAAGCCGTCGATCTGGGTATAAAAGGGATTTGAACGGAAAGAAGGGGAGAGCCTAGTGTGAGAAAACTTCTTCTTCAAATTTCTAGAGAGAGAAAGTGAGGAAAAAGAGAAGAGAAGAAGGTTAGGGTTTCATCCAAGCTCTAAGATTTGGGAATCTCATCTTCCAAGGTTGATCTTCTCACCAAATGAAGAAGGTAACCCTCTTATGATGGTCTCTTCTCTTCTCCTTTGTGTATTCTCACATCTTAGCATGAAGTAGTCCTTTCTTTCATTTGTGTGTTTGTGAACCCTAGCTAAAATTATGTCAATGTTTGTATGAATTAAATAAGTTGTGTGTGGTTGTGTTTTAATACAAGTATTGAGGTATTTTCATGAAGTTTGTGTTGTGTTTTTTATTTCCAACTCTTATGCCAATTTGACCTAGGTAGAGGGAAATTCCCTCTTTGTTGTTAAGAGGCTTTCACAAGTTGGAATTCATTGGCTAAATTGAATCACCTACTTAGGTCGAATTAGAGCAAACCTCATACTATGTATTAGCACCTTGGGTAGGTTGTATTTTGGCCATATGGACTACGGTTCGAGGGAGAAGTCTAAGCAACCCTCAGTTGACTGGCCAAGAGAGCTACTTTAGTAGCTTGATTTGATATCCCTTGGCCTAGTGACCGAGAGAGTGAAGCTTGTTCACTTGTTGCGCTTCCCTACGATTTACAACCGCTTTTATCGCACATTTGCATTCGGTTTAACAAATCGTAATCACTAGCTAGGGGGAGCAACACCCGGGTGAAGTCTTCTCAATTAGTGTTCAAAACCATTTACTCTTGGCTCGGGAGAGGGAGATGGCAAAAGCAAGAAGAAGGATAGAGGAGAGGGGACAACTACAATTTGGTCCCTAAGTTGAAGAAGAAGTTGTAGTTGAGGAGGAAGTTGAATCGAAGGAAGAGGAAGGAAGTGAAGCCGAGATGGCAGAGAATCATAACGCCCAAGAGGAAAATGAGGAATCGAGGACCATAGACTACTATATGGCTCCACGGGCGGGGATATCCAACTGACCATTTTACATCCACCCGTGGCCGCCAACAATTTTGAGATCAAACCCGACCTCGTCACAATGATCCAGAACAATATCCAGTTCCACTTGCTTAAGGATGAGTCTCCAAGGGAGCACATCTAGAGATTCATCGAGATTGCGGGAAGTTTGAAGATCAACGAGATATTCGAAGAGACTATGATGTTGAGGCTTTTCCCCTGCTTTCTTACGGTGAAAGCACTCTGGTGGTTCAATAATAGACCACCTTTCTCGATTACTTCATGGGAAGACTTTCTCAACAAGTTCATGGCCCGATATTTTCCACCTTCCACGGTAGCATAATGGCACAAGAAGGTCACCTACTTGGCTCAAGAGGAAATTTGAGACATTGAGGGATGAATGAGAGAGGTACTTTGACCTTTTCTTCCAATGCCCACATCACGGGTTTAAAGAGAAGTTTCGGATTGAAACCTTCTACGATGGTCTTCTCCAAGAAGACACGATTATCATTGAATCACTATGTCAAGGGAACTTGATGAACAAGACTCCACTCGAGATGACCGCTTTGCTTGAAGATATGGCGGGGAAGGTGTATGATTGGGGTTTAACGAGACGTGGTGGAAGGGGTGCCGAGAGAGGAGTACACTCCACTGAAGCGAGTCCTCCGCTTGCTACAAAGATCGACCAGTTGATAACTGCAATTCTTGAGGATAAGAAGCAAGGGAAGAAGCTAGTGATGGCGTGTGATTGGTGTTCGAGTACCAACTATGAGATTGCAGAGTGCCAATTGATGAAGGAAGGAAGCACCCCCCGAAAGAGCAAATAAGCTTCATTGCCAATGCTAGGGGAAACAACAACAACAACCCCTATAGCAATACTTACAATCCGGGGTGGCGAAACCATCCATGCTTCGCTTGGTCTTCCCCCGACCAATCCAAGACCCCCGGATTCCAAGGTCCAACGGGGAACTATCAACCAAGGCCTCCTTTCATTCAACAAAGGCCCCAATTCCAAGGTTCAAACTTCCAACAACAACAATTGAAGACCTAGTTACCACCTTTGTGAGTACAAGCTCACAGAAGTTCGAGAAGATTGAGCAATTCATGGATGTAGCAACACACAAGTTTACTTCGGTTAAGGGGGGTCTAAGGAGCCATTAAGCAAGTCTTCAAAACTTGGAGAATCAAATCGAAATTCTTTTCGGGATCCTTACCGAGAGGCCAATGGGAGCTTTACCTTCCCAAACTATTGCCAACCCCAAAGATCAAAATGGCGATTGCAATGCTATTCTCTTGAGGAGCAGGAAGGTAACTCCGGAGGTTGTTGCTAAGGAGGTAATTGAAGAAGAAAATGCCCCTCCAAAGGTCGATGAACTAGAACTCTTGGAAGGAGAGGGCAGAGAGGTTAAGAAGGCACCAACGCCACCACTATTGGCTGAGTACGAGCTTCCTCTCTCTTTCTCTACAAGGGTGCACAAAGACCGATTGGAGGCGGAGTGTGGAAAGTTCATGGAGATGCTCAAGAAGCTCCACATTTTAATTCCTTTCTTGGAGGCTATGACCTACATGCCAAGGTGTGACAAATACCTAAAGGGGCTTCTTGCTAAGAAGCAAAAGTTTGAAGATCTCGCAACCATCACCTTGGAAGAGGAGTGCTCGACCTTCATTCAGAACAAGTTGCCCAAAAAGCAACAAGATCCAAGTAGTTTCACTATCCCTCTTTGCATCGGAACATGACATATAGAAAATTCCTTTGCGGATTTGGGAGCAAACATTAATGTCATGACATTTAAACTATACAAGAAATTGAACCTAGGTGAATTAAAACCCACTAGGTTGAGTGTTACATTGGCTGACTGCTCAGTGATTAGCCCTTGGGGTATTGTGGAAGACGTAGTGAGGGTGGGCACATTTTATTATCCGACGGATTTTATTATCCTTGACATAAGTGAAGATGCGGATATGTCCCTCATACTAGGACGCGCTTTCCATGCAACCGCCAAGGCTTTAATTGATGTTAATGAGGGTACTTTGATCTTGAGAGATGGAGAGGAGCAAATTACTTTTTTGTTTGATCCTAAGAATAAGAATGATGATGTTAAGGAACTGGAATCGGATGGTATGTTTGAAAGTGGAGGTGAGCCACTCAAGACGAACCCCACTAGTGCTCTTGCTCCTTATGATGATGTGAAACAGGGACCCAAGGCGGGCACCAAACCCAACGAAGGAAAAAGAAAGCGTGGCGTGCAAAGATGAGTCACGCCTTTACCCAAAATAAGGATAAAGGTAAGGTGATAGTGCCCGACCAAGAGCGACGTCCTTTGGAGATTAAGATGGGAGGTGATAAGCCTTGCCCCGAGACCGTGGTGGATCCACTCTCGGAGGCCTTGTGTTCTCAAGCATGAAAGATTCTCAATGTCAAGCTAGCAATGTTAAACTAGCTTTTGTTGGGAGGCAACCCAATGTAGGTTTGTTTTCTTTTCCTTATTTTCTCATTTTGTGAACGAGTGATCAGTTCAAGTGGTTGAATGGTGATCACCATGCCAGAGTTGTGTGATTGAATGCTTTGTGATTGAGTTACGGGCAAGGTTGATTAGATCGAGTCTTGAAAATTTGGAAAATGCCCTATTTTTCATCAGTTCACGGTTTTAGCTCTATTATCACGGTCGTTGGACCATGATAATGAGGCGAAGACTGTGATCCCGAAGGGAAATTCCACTTTGCCAAAACTAACCGTTTTTGCCGAAGAGATCACGGTTGATGAGTTATTTTCACAGTCTTAACGACTGTAAAAATTGACCTCCGTCCATGAACCTCAGGATCTTCCTATAAAAGGGGACCGTGAACCCCCCTTCTTCACAAACCTGTTTTCACTAGAATCCTCTGAATCTCGCAGGAAAATCGTGATTTCAATCTGTATTTCGTCAAGTTCGTCGATTTTCGGCTGTTTTTTTCCAAAACCAAAACTAGACCCAAACTCCTCTTGTCTGGGCGCCCCTTCGCCAAAGTTTTGGAGGGATTTGGCTCAACTTTTTTCCGACGAGGAAATTTCCAGTGAGCTTCCGACGAGCTTCAGAAGAAACTCCGACGAGCCTCTCCAACCAGTTTTTTACCGTTTATCGACTCCCTCGCCATTTCCTCACCTTCCACTTCGATCCTACTTGAGTCTCCAATTGTGTTTTGAACTTTTACCTTGTCAATTTTGGAGAATCAGATTAGGGTTCTCAGGTGAAGGGATTTTGTGATTAAATGCATGAATGTTGAATTTGAGCGAGGAGTTAGTCGATTTATGTTGTTTGAATGATGGATGAATTGATTGTGGGCTTGATTGAGCCTTAGTGGGCAAGGTTTGGTATACATTGTATTTGAATTGGAAAATTCCCACCAAGTGCAATATGTGCATGAATGTTTGATCCACTTTTATGCATGATGGTTGGTGGCCATCGAGGCATGGCTTAGGTTTAAAATTGCAACTTTGATGAACTTTGAATTGCCTAAAACCATGCCTCGATGTGTTTTGTGTGTGAAATGAGCTGAGTTGTCGGAGGACCAATCATGTGAAAAGTCTTGCAGGTGTATAGTCATAGTGGAATCCTAAGTGTGGGGGAATCCTTTTCTCCCCGATGATTTGAGATTGACAAATTTTCCATATATAGTGTATGAATTTTGATGTCTTTGCAGGATGGTTGATCCAACCCACCGGTACATTCACTACTTGGTGAATCATCACAAGTACGGGAACGTGTTTGAGCAGTGGCGGAACAACGCAACATGACCTCACTGGTACTTGGACCTGAACATGGTGAACATGTTCAGGTGTTGAGAGACGATGTCTGGGGTGCTCATCCAAACCCCAGTGGCGTAAATTTTTGTCTGCGGATGAGCTCATCTATAGAGAGCTCCGCGTGGAGTTCTACTCCACCTTCATCCATGAGGTGCCTAACAGCAGGCGCAACCGGCCATACGCGAAGTTCATGTTGGGGGGTCAATATCACGTGCTGACCAACGATAGGTTCGCTCAGGCCATGGGCCTCGACACCACTGCCATGCCCATGACGATGACAAAGCGGGAGTACACCAGAGACTTTTACTATTAGGAAGCATATTAGGCCATCTGCCTTCCGTAGAATCAGGACCACCAGTTTCGGGCCTCCAACACTAATGCAGTGAAGTTCTGTACACCGTGGATGATCCTGCACATGCTGATCACCCGGTCAGTGATCCCCACTCTACAGTCTGGGCATATGGTCACCAACAGAGGGTTGATAGCCCTCCACAATTTGAGTCAACCTACAACACCATTCCATCTGGGTTCATTGGTTGTTACGACTTTCTCTAGAGTGTTGGGTCATGACCGAGTGGACACGATGAATTTGGGGGCATCATCACAATATGAAGTTGGTGCCGAGAGAGCGAGGGATTGAGTATCTGGACGGACTCCACCCTTCCTCTACACTGAGGCCACAGGTAGAGCCTGCACCGATGGAGCCCGATCTAGCAGAGAAGCCTTCCGCTTAGCCATGCCACACCGCCTTCGTTAGCCTACACCACCACCACCACCACCACCATCATCATCGATCGAAGCTGGTCCTTCCTCATCTGTTGTCCACCTCGAGGATCGAGACACTCGCCTCGAGGAGCAGTACATAGGGGTCTCCACACGGTTGGATATATACCACAATTTATTGGAGCGGATAGCTCGACGTCAAGGAGTCTTGTCCGACGACGATGAGCACCCATCTACGTCTCGAGAGAGGTAGTCGACCGAGTGAGACACGTAGCAGAGCCAATTTCTTTCGCCCCACTTCTCCACTTGGAACTCTGAACTTTGTTATTTTTATTTTCTTTAGTGTGTGAACAAGTACTATTGTGAGTGTTTCTTATTTTAATCTGTGATGTTGAATATTGCTATGTGTAATAACCTCGCCTCGAGCGAGAATGTGCATGTGTTTGTGTGTTTACTTCTTATTTTGAAGCTCAAAATCTCCTACCCTGGCCTATGTCCAACTTTCACTTTCCATTGTTTGGTAACTTCTTTACCGTACCATTTTCTCCATTGAGGACAATGTCGTGGTTAAGTGTGGGGGTGTATCATTTGTGATTGGCATGTGAATGTGTGTGTGAATGCTTGATCAAAGTGGCCAGTTTGTGGGAGAATTTCAAGTTTTTTGGCATTGACCTTGGATTGATTGCTTGCGATCGAGTGCATCCTATTATGATGATTGAGAATTGCATTAGGTTGGTGCAAATGTTTAGTTCTCATATGTGTGCAAATGAGTGGATGTCTTGACTTGATTACTCTTTGATTGCAATTTCCATGCATTGAAATTTGGGAAATTATAATAGATGATTGGGTGATTAGGCAGCCATGTGAGATTTGTGTCGATTGTTGTTTTCATGTGTGATATATCCCTCTTACCATGGAGAGTAACATTCACTTGTCATTAGTGAGGAAGATGGAGGCATACTATTAGTCCACTCCACAAAAGTTGATTGTCCTTATAGTTATATCCTCTAGTCAACCCTTTTGAGTCATGTGACTTAGGGTCATTCTCAATTTAGGAGCTTGTGTTCTTTGAGATGAATGGTGATTGATGCAACGACCCTTTGCTTTCTTCGTGTCTAAACCATTGTAAGTCATCCTTGTGTCCCTGAGATCTCACTTTTGAGCTCACTGAGGTTCTACCTAGGTGTATTTTGCACGATTCCTACTAGGAATGAAAAGGTAGTGTTGGAGAATGTTCTTAATAGAGAGCATTGTTCGTTAAGTGTAAATGTGGCATGTGTTTAGCTCTCTAATACCCTCCTAAAAAAGAGAAAAAGAAAAGAAGGGAAGTAGAAAAAGAAATTGAAAAAGAGGTAATAAACGGGGTAAATAAAAGTTAGAGAGTTGCCACAAAGGATGATGTGTATGCTCTAGAAAGGATTTCTTGGCACTCAAGCCATTGAAACACCTAATTACTTATTGACCTCCTTCACTACTATGCTTGGAAATTGGATAGCAGGATTAGCCGAGGAAGTGTGTTTGATGTAGTTCGTGATTGGTAGTGGTTTGGAAGAAGGGAAGTGTGGTTTTTGGCTGATGCTAGTGACCCTTGTTGGTAGGAAAGGTTCTAGTCGAAACCATAGAACCTTTGGTTTTAGGTTGAAGATGTGGAACCTCATGCTTTACTTGCCACCACCAAAAGACCTTTTCCCCATGTCCAAGACCCTTGCCAGTCATTTGAACCCGTGTCTAAGACCTCCGGACAAGCTAGTGGTGACAACCATCTTGTGAACTCTAGTATTTAGAGATTGCCATTATGGTGAAGAGACGATAGGCCTGAGTGTTGATAAGCACATCTTTTGCATCAAATGGTCCTGACCCCACTGGTCGAGAGTGAGTGATGCATTCACATTTTGCATGTTCATATCTTATCCCGGTGAGGACCTATTCGCCCATTCGTTTGTTCGTTAGACTTGAACTCTATGCATGGTTAATTGTGGTTGGTGAGTAGTCTTGTCAAGACTTGTATTGATTTGTGAATAGGGTGGGAACTTTTCGTTTTCACGTTCTTAATGCATTCGAATGTCATTTGTGGTGGATGTCGATATTGTTTGTGATTGTCCATATGTTGATGCCCAATAGCCATTGAGATTCACCCTCTTTGAGCCCTTTGATGTGTCCCCAAGTTATCTTGTTAGGTTAAGATAATCCTTGTTTGAAATTGGTTTGCTTGGGGAAAAACAAACATCTATGTGTGGAGACATGCAAACATCTAAGAGTGATTTGGGTCCAATTGTACACATTTTAACCTGGTTTTCCTTTGATGTTTGAGGCATTTTCACTCTGTGAGGTTTGATTTTACGCTAGTTTGTGCTTGTTTTTAGTATGTTTCAGATCCAAGCAGGTGTAATCGATGTCGGGAAAGAAAGTTGGATGAAAAGGGGCGAAAAAGGATCAAAAGGGAGTAGTCAGTCGAGGTTCACGGTGGAGGCTAGAGGTTCATGGTCAGCCCAACGGTGATGACGAGACAAGAGTCGCGAAGTGCATGGAGTCTACAGAATTTTTTTCTACCTCGCGGGCATTCGAGACATCACGGTCACTTGACTGTGATAATCCGCTCCAGACCGTGAAGAGCGTTAATGAAACAATGCGCTTTTGCTCAGGATCACGGTCCAGGCTTAGAGTTCACGATCGTGAATTGAGACTATGAAAAGCCATCAATTTGGGTATAAAAGGGGATATGGGCTGAAAGAAGAAAGGGAGAGGCTAGTGTGAGAAAACTTCTTCTTCTTCAGATTTCTAGAGAGAAAGTGACGAACAAGAGAAGAGAAGCTTGTTCACTTGTTGTGCTTCCCTACGGTTTACAACCGCTTTTACCACACATTTGCATTCGGTTCAACAAATCTCGATCACTAGTTAGGGGGAGCAACACCCGGGTAAAACCTTCTCAATTAGTGTTCAAAACCATTTACATTTCCAATTGCTTTTAACCGTAGTCCTCTTTTTAACTAAATTCAAGAAAGAAAGAAAATGACTTTGGTCCTTAATTTAAACTAATTTCCATATGATTCTAGTACGGTTTGGTCCACTTTTGTGTAGAATCTACCGATACCTACCTCCAGCGTGACCCTCTATTATATCTCATTAAAATTGGCCCTATCATGTATCCAACTCATCAATGTATTGAATTTTATCTCAAAAAATCTTTAATAAAACTCAATTGAATCCCATATATAATATTATGACTTATGAGTTTGGGATTTTGACTTAATTATGAGAATTCAAAATAGAACATGGCCCATAAATATCAATTACCATAACTCAAACTCGTGTTAAGTACCAAAGGTAAGTTAGTCTAACGGTAAAGCTGTCGCGACAGTGAAGGGTTGGGAGTTAGAGATCCTAGGTCGAATCCAAGCGAGGCCTGTTGGTGTTCCCGGAGGTACAAGGCTGCTAGGACGAAGCCCCGTTGGCGTCGAATTTGATTGCAGGTGACCCCCAAATTTAGTAGGACCCGCTGTCACAAAGTGACACGTGGGGCTGAGGTTTCTGGGTAATAAAAAAACTCGTGTTAAGTTTATGTTAATGATTAAATTCGGGAAACAATCCAACAATGATATGACTCAGGGGCGGAGCTAGGATCCAGTGGTCGGGGGCGCCGGACTTTATTGTATAATATCCGTAAAAAAAATTAAGAAAATATTTACATTGCGAGTCATAAACTTCAAAATTTAGAAAAATATTATAAGCTCCAAAATTTGATTATCTAGTTTGAACTTTGAAATTAAAAAGTATTTGAATAAGGAAAAAAGTTTAGTGATCAATCTAAATTTCAAACAAAAATTCAACCAAAGTAGGAAAACTAAAAAAACAATGTTGCTGCCAAGGATTGAACCATGGTACTAGGTATTCACAAATACCAGGCAGTTGCTGCATTCCGTTAGACTAGACCCAGACATTCTTAATCATTATTGCACGTTATTGTTATTCTACAATAGTTAACTTCTTCAGAATTTTCAAAATTCCCGATATTTTTACACGCGATCTCCAAAATTCTCGGGGGGGCTGGGGCCCCCCCGAGACACAAGGTAGCTCCGCCCTTGATATGACTTATGAGCTTAATAAACCAAACTGAAATTAAGGGGTCGTTTGGAAGTTGGCGAATGTTAAATCACTGCATTGTAATGAATCATCATAATATAAATGCATGTATTGATACAATTAATGTATTTTAACAATACATTGTTTGGTTGTTGAGATTCTACTTTATGCATTGTTTTACATAAAGTTACTTTTATGGGTCATATTTACCCTCAACTTTTAGTATAAGACAAAAATTATTAGGGATATAAATGGAAAGAAAAAGTTGACACAAATCTAAAAGCAACAATCACAACAATCTCAACTTTTAGTTGAGATTGTATAATGCATTATTTTTTCTGATTGTTGGTGGGACCTACCTAAAACAATGCATACATTATTTTATATTTTGACACTTCCAAATATTGTATTATGTACAATACATGTATTCAACAAACACAACTCTAACAATCACAACTTTCAAACCACTCCGACAACTCGTTTGACAAAAGCGGCCCGCTTTAATAATTCCCGGCCGCATATGCATTACGGGACGGGTCGGGCATAAAAATAGTTATTATTGAAGCTTGACAAAATGGGCTTTTCGATCTGCAGCTTGCGTCTACTACTGTTCTTCATATAAATTTAATTGTTAAGAGGCGGATCCATGGGCTTTAGGAGTGTCCATTTAAATAATTAAGTGCTGGCGTGCAAACAGTGACAGATGAGTTTTAGGATTGTGATATTGAGATACCAAATTTATTTTGATATTAAATTTATGATACTATTTGATTTTCGAGATTTTAGTATTTGGTATTGAGATATTGATACGTATCAGTTTTCACTCTAGTCAAGTGTATAAATGATGCATCGTGTTAGACATAAATTAGAATATTTTTATTTTTTATTACAATTTGTATCTAAAACTATTGCTATTTGCAGTACTACAAAATCATATCTAATGATTTTAAATTGGGAATGAGAAATCTACATATTAAAGGGTAAGGAGGGGAGTAAAAGATTTAGAAGAGACGTGACTGGATTTTTGGGCCGAAGAGAATTTCCAGACGTGTTGTTAAAGGGGGTTTTCAATTTTTCTTCAAAAATTCAATGGATGATAGTTAATTGGTTTTACATTGGATTTCAAGAAGTTTTGCGTCTAAAAATAATTTTTTTAGCTCTTCTAGATGATATCTATTTTGAAATTTTTTTTATGTCATCATACCACTTTCATATTACCACTGAAAGTGGTATGATTAAGGTTGCAAATGAGCCAAGCCGCTCGCGAGTAACTCGGCGTTCGAATCGGAAAAAACTCGTTCGACACTCGACTCGTTATTTAACAAGCCGGTTCGCGAGCCAAGTCGTTAGTAAACGAGCTAAACTTTAGCTAGACCATGCTCAGCTTGATAAGCTCGTGAGCTAGTTTGACTTGACGACTTGTTGAGCTAAGCTCGCAAGCTTCCTTGTTTGAAGATTGTGGAAGGATTAATTACTCTTTTGAACATCAACATTATCTTGTCAATACAAATGTGTATGGAAGTTAGATGATAATTTTAGTTTCTGGTGTTCTTTTTCCATTTGAATTCTTATGTTAACACATTTTTCGGTAAGAATGATTTCCAATTGTGCTCATCTTGAGCCGAGGTTGTACTCAGCTTGACAAGCTGTGTTAATGAGCATTTATCGAGCTCGAGCTAGATTATTTTTATTCAAGCCGAGCTCGAGCTCGAGCTGGATTATCAAAATTTGAGTTCGAGCTGAATTTTTTTTAAACGAGCCGAGCTCAAGTTAAGCAAAAAAATCGACTCGACTCGATTCGTTTACAGCCCTAGGTATGATGATGCTGTTAGTTTTACCGTAGTGATAAGATCATGAATTGACTGGTGAGATGAGTATTGTGAAATCTTACCATTGTGGTATGAAGTCTTATGTTCGAAAAATATTTTGATGACATCATATCAATTACTATATTATAGTGACAATCATGATATGATAATGATAAGATGTGCAGTCCGTCTTACCATAGTGGTAAAATCATGATACGGTAATGATAAGATTAAAACAAGCAAATATGTGTTCTTATGGAAATCGAGGAACTAGGCTACTTTTGATGGTATGCAATACACCTCTACTGTCCTCCTCCGCCAACATAATTTCCAAATCCAGGAGTGGGGTGCCATTGAAGTAGGGTGTGGTCTGTGTCCTCTGCCTCTCCCCGTTAATGGGATCTCGCAAGCGTTGAGTGGGGATGGGGAGTTCTTTGGATTTGTGGATGAAACAATTTGTATGGAAATATCCCATGGAGTTGATGGCCTTGTAGTTATGGATCAGGCGGGTAGCATTCTATTTTCAAAGGGATTTTTCTAGGCAGGGTTTGTGGATCCATACTTAGTGCAGATGGTGGTGTTTTGTGATGCAATTAGATGGTGCTCCAGTAGCAATATTCAAGGGATTGTATTTCGAGGTGATGCGAAAGTAGTCATCAAGAAGATTTGAGTGGGGATGACGTTGGATGCAACAGGTGCAATCCTTCTTGAGATTAATGGCTGGAAGCAGCGTATTCGAGATTTTGTTTATCGGATTTATAGGTAGGCAAAGCAATCGGGTGGCTCATTTTGTGGCTAAAAAAGGTCTTTCATTGTGTCTTATGAGTATTTCGGGATTTGATTTAAGCTCTTGGGTGAGCTCTGTGTTGAAAACTATATATCTTTCTTCTTGGTAATGCAAGTGAGCTATTGACAAAAAAGATTTTATTGTATAGCTTATAATTAATGACTTCTTTAATTGTAGAATATTAATTTTTTTAAAGTTAAATCGAAAGAGATATGTCATCATACACCTGTCATATCATGATAATATGACAGTGGCATGATGATGTTTTCAGTGATACCATAGTGGTAAGATCATGATGACTCGTGAGATGAGTATTGTGAAGACTTGTCATAGTGATATGATGTTGATATGATGTTGGTGTGAAGTCTTATGTTTGGCAAAATAATTTGATTACATCATATTACTGTTCATTATTAATTTTGAAAAAACTTGATGTGATTTTAAAACTTTTCACAAAATTAGTTGTTAATTTGTTACAGATAACTAAGAGACCGCTCCAAATATGACCTTTTTGTTGTTGTCGTTACTTTATGAGCTTTTGTCATTTTGTGACCATATGGATTTGTAAATGACCGTCTTCATTTGTCATTAATTCATCTGAAAATTCTCCTCATATCTAAAACAAACACATTCATCATGAGTATCTCAGATAGCTCATCGTCTGGAGGAGACGAAGAAATCAAAGAATAAGAAAGGTATCACCACCTATGTTTGAGTTTAATCAATTGGAAGTTGGCCGAAGGCTCATCTAACCAACGTCAAACTACAAGTCGAACTCACATTGATCACGAAATGGTCAAATCTAATCGACGCCTTATGAGGATTTACTTCGATCCAAATCTGGTATACAATGCTTGCATATTCATAAGGCTCTAAAGAATGCAGCCAAGGTTATTCCATCACATTATGGGTGACATTGAGAGGTTTGACCCCTCATTTGTGCTAAGGCGTGATGGCCTTGGTCAAGTATCACTATTTCCAGAAATTTTTTCAACAACGTTATCAACATGTATGAGACCACATGCCTTCGCACACCAATTCTAGTTAATTTAAGGATCTTACTTCATAAATCCTCAAGTTGTGGCTTTTTGGGGATGTTTAAACATATTGAATGCATGCATTGGGAATAGAGGAACTGTTCAAGTGGTTGGGTAGGACTCTACACTGGTCCCATGCATAGGCCACCAATCATTCTCAAGGCGGTGGCCTCATACAACACATGGATACAACACACTTTCTTTGGGTCAGTTGGATCAGACACTAATATAAGTGTTTTGGGGATGTCTCAGTGTTTGATCATATCGTCAATATAAGTGCTCCACATGTACTATTTGATGTAAACGGTCATGCTTATGATCAATGTTATTATTTGATTGACGGTATCTATCCCTCATGGTCGACTTTAGTGAAGACCTTCAGAAATCCAAGGTCAAACAAAGAGGCTTTGTTTGCTCAACATCAAGAAGCATACCAAAAAGATGCAAAATGGGCATTTGGAATCATCCAAACAAAATGGACAATTGTTTGTGACCCTGCAAGAGGTTGGGATGTTGCCACATATAATAATATAATGTTGACATGCATTTATTATGAGGTCCATGAACAACCTCAACTAGTCAAACGACACATTTCAACTTTGATTGATTATTTGGATAGAAATAACATGATTCGCTCTCTAACAACAAATCATGTGCTCCGAACTGACTTGGTTGAGCATCTTTGGAATTTGCATGACAATAACTAGTCTTGTTAAATGGTAGATTGTATTTCATGTTTCATTTTTAATTTTATTTTATATTGTTTGGTAGTTTGTATTTCATGCTTCAATAAAACTTGTATTGAAGTAGTCAACATGTTTCAATAACACTAGTTTTATTACACATGAAAATAACAAAGTTCAAAGAGTACACATAACACATGAAAACAATGAAGTTCAAAGACAACACACAACATATGAAAATAATAAAGACAATAGAGTATCCATAAGTTCTTCTTTTCTCAATAATCCATAACAAGATAATAATCACCTCCTCTATCTCCTCCACCACTTTCATCTCCATCTCCGCCATCGCCTGAATTAGAGTTGAGATCATCTTGATCGTACCACAAGATGTCATTTTGTTTACTTCTCCAAAACTTCTTCTTTTTGGTGTCAGCTTTGATAAATCTTCCATATTTTCATGAAGTATTTGGGCTTCCCTCTCTTTCTTCTCAACAATCCACTTTTCCGCTTCACGCTCCCTCACTTGCCACTTGTGCGCCCATTCCTCTTTCTCATGCTCTAACATCACCTCTTGAACATCCATTCTTCTTTGTTCATGCTCTATCCTCGACTTTTGCCTCTCTCTCATATCATTACCACTAGAGATGGCAACAAAACACGAACCCACGGGTACCCTGTCCGACCCAAATAAACAAAAAGATTGAAAAATGCTAGGAAAAGTTATTAGAATATCCTAAATATGAATGAACAAAAAGGTTAGCTTACTTTTTATATATAATATACACCTATTTGTACACATATATCGGTTATTATTTTTAACTTAAATAAATCTAGACTATTATAGTACATATTAAAGGGTTTGGTTTGCTCCATTTCAAATTTCCCACAATGAGAGTGAAAGTAAGAAGAGTATTTTTGTAACGTCCCGATACTTTTTAACGAACCGAAATAACCATGGCTCCGGAGCCGATTAAAAACAATACTCAAGATTTCAGTTAAAACGAATACAACAAAATCATTTTCAAAGGAAATGCCCTAAACACGTGGGCGACCTCAAATACATAGTCGAAAAAACCACACAAACTCAAAATCTCGAATCTCCAGTTTATATACTCATAATCATGAAACATCGAAACTACATAAGTCTAACTCTAACTCCTGACTTAGCTCTTTGACATCTCGTTAATGCTGGTGCGGCTGCACGCATCTCCTTGCCTCTTCTCGAAATCCGCCTCTGCTAACCCTTCCCCGACCTGGTGAGTGAGAAGGGGTCAGTCTCGTCGTTACTTCCTAAGGTCTTTGCCCTAAGCAAACTTTCTACTAAGACGTTATTAGAGTTTCCTTCCTAGCACGAAAGCCGTTCTCGCTTTCTGCTCTTAAATAATCATCCTTTATACTTTGTTATCATACAGTCTATAAGAGATCTCTACTCCTATCTTATCTTTAGAATTTTCTTACTTATATTCTTAATCCATAAATAAATGAAATGTAGCCTAGTTGGTATACTACTCTTTCTTCATTCAAGTGACCAAGGTTCGAACTCCAATGATAAATGTTACACCCCGCTCTTCCCAAAAATCAAAATGACTATTATACCCTTGGTTCAAGTACCAGCGTAATATCAATGAGGACTAAAAATGTTAACTGTTGGTTTAAGCGGTGCCAAATTTGGACATAAATTGAGGAAGTTACGGACGTTAATTGAGTTTCAGATTAAACTCACACGTAATTGTGAGATTCCCTAAATATCCTCTAGCTAATTAAACCCTAGACCTACTACCCCACTCGGCCTCACACCGAATAGCAAAACCCTCAGAGCTTTTTACTTCTCCACCAAAAGCAACTCGCTCTTCGGACCCGGGAAATCAAAGCAAAGTGGCGCCATCGTCCAAAGGGAGACAGAGCATATTACTCCCTCTACTACGAGAGGGAATCGTAGATCATATCTCCGTGTTATGACTATTGGCATGGGAATCTCCTTATTATTGGTATCGCCAAGCAGGCAGGAGGCGGCGGTGGAGGACCTGCTATCGGGTAATCAAGGCAAGGAGAGGGGATGCAAAGCACCATCATTCTTAAGCTCGTCTCATGGTTACAGCTGTCTTCGCTGCGGACGATGAGGGGAAAGCAGGCACGAGGCGACGATGGAGGACTGCCTGCCTGAGGCGACGATGGAGGACTGGCTGAGTGAGGAGCGTCGGGCTTCTTTTCCCCTCTACTACGAGAGGTTCTTGCTTAAGCAAGCTCGTCTTGCTGTTATTGCCATCTCCACCCTGACTCGGATGCCAATATTTTCCAAGCAAGCTGGTCCATTTAATACCATTTGCCAAGCAAGCTGCTCCATTTTATTCAAGCAAGTACGAGTGTACTATTATCTTGGAAGCGAGTATGGAAACTTTGGAGCAAAATCAGAGCCAGTTTCGACGGAAGTAAGGTGAGTGTAAAGGGGGGTAAATTCTACGCCTTACGGGTTTTCAAATATTTGCCTTGAGTATTTTCAAGTATTGATTTACGTGATGCATGTACAGTGTTTGATTATTCATGTTTGAGATTGCATGATTATGTTTGATAATATGTGCTCTGGTTGAGCTAGGGGTGGAAAACGGGACGGGATTGGGTACCCGTCCCGTTTGAAACGGGTACCCAATCCTATTTGTAGAGGAAACTCCATCCCATATCCCAAACCCTTATGGGTTAACGGGTACCCATTACCCGTACGGGACGGATAACGGGTACCCGCGGGTACCCATACTTATAATTCCCTGTCAAACAAATCTCCCTACCGTCTCGCACAATGACTGGTCTTAACTAAAATACAATTGTGAGCTGATTTAATTTCTTGTAGGGATTTTGACGTTGGAAGAAAAGAGACAGAGCAGGGGAAAGGAGAGCACGTGAGGAAGAAGACTAATAGAGATGTTTTTATTCTAATCGTCTTTCTTCTAATTAAATAATGGGCTTAAAGCACATAAAGCCCAAAAAAGATAAACTTAAAATAAATCCCACAAATTCCCTTCTCATCTCCCAGACCGAGTGGGCTTTGAGGCTTGTCTAGGTTGTTTCACAACTTAACTAATAAGCTTGTTTAAGTTTCGTTGGGATTCAAAGACCGAGAAACAGAGGAAGAACAGGGAACAAGAACTGCAGAAGATACCAATGTTTAGTTGCAATCAAGTTCAGAGCAGAGAGGCCATGGATCCTTCGTCTTGACGGGTAGTACGGGTACCCATAATACCCAAACGGGTATTAACGGGTAACCCGCGGGTACCCGTTGTAGAGTTTATTGATCCCAAATCCCATCCCGAAAAAAAAATTACGGGTATTTGGGTACCCGTAACCCTCAAAAAACGGGACGGGTATGGGTATACCCAAATACCCGTTTCCCGTTGTCCACCCCTAGGTTGAGCCATGATTTGAAGTGAAGGTGTTTGAGTTTATCTCTTACTTTGAAGTTTATGTTTATGAGTGATTATTAAAGCTTAAGAACAAGTCCTTTAAGAAGTACTTCACCTTCGAAGAAGGTGAAATCGTTTTAAGTGTTTTTAGTCACTAGCGCATGTCCGTTGCCATTTGAGATTTTCAGATAGAGCAGCAGTTATGCTCTTGAGATTTTTAAGATGAGCAGCAGTTATGCTCTTGAGAATCGTGGAAGAAGAGCCTTCCACGATAAGTTTAAGTTTAAGGAAAGCCTTGATGGCTTCTCATACGTATGATTTGATGGCTTCTCATACGTATGAGTTGGCAACCGGACTAGCTAGTGAGGGATCCCCGTGTCAGTCAAGTATTTAAGTTGAGATTTAAGCTTTAAGAATGGAGAGTAACAGTTACTCCCATACAATTTTAAGAGTTAAGCTTTTTAAGAATAGAAGTACAAACAACTTCCCTCAGTTTGAGTTTAAGTGTTTGAGAAGAAGTGCAAAATTATTAGAAAGTTTAAAACGTAAGGTCGTAGACTGACCCCAACTCACTCACCAGGCCTTAGTAAGGGAATGAGCGAGAACCAAATCGGTAGCAGCTAGCTAGAGGAGCAGTTAGAGAGCAGCGAGTTCGAGAGGAAAAGTTTGAGGGCAGCCAGCTAGAGGAGGGCAGTGCAAGTGTCACGGAGGATGCCTAGTTAAGATTTTCAGTAGGAGCAACGATAGAGACTACTTAGTTATTTACATTTTTATGATTATGAGTATGGACTGGAGATCAGATTGAGATTTTAAAGTTTGAGTTTAATTTGCCCACGTGTTAGGGCTTTGCTTTGAACTACAAGTGTGTGTTTTCAGTATTTTATTTATGAAAATTTTCCCGCTGCAATTTAAGATTTGAGTATTTTATTTATCAAGGGCATTTTAGTAATAGTAGTACTCAGCAGGGTTAGGTGTTAAATTTTGGGATTTTTGAAGATGTATTTCTATTTTAGAAATTGTTCGAATGTTTATTATAATTAAATAAAAATCTTACCGAGGGGATTTTAAGGGTTTGATAATTTTACAGGGTATAGGTGCTCATGATTGACATAGAAAAATTATTATCATAATATTTAAGATGGTTCAAGTTAGGTGAAAAATTCGTCCAAGACGAAGTGAATTAGAAAAATGGTCGGTTTTGAGGAGATTGTTTTAGAAAATTGTTAAAGGAGGTTAAGGGATATTTGGAGTGAGGTTTGAGGATGAGACTTTGAGTAGAGGGTGTTTGGTTTATAAAATGGGGTTTTAGATCGAGAAAAATCGTCTAAGAAAATGGATTCTTATTAATAGGTTTCCCCAAGATAATCCGGCTAAGGAGGGATTTCTTCGAGGTAGGAATCGATTAGTCATCTTCTCGAGGTGAGTGTAAAGGGGGTAATATCTCAGTCGTAGGTCTTTTCATTTACGCCTTTTGTTTCAAGCTATTAATTAGTTAATTTTTGAGTAATGCACGATATGTGTGTGAGGCATCCCACCGCCTGTAAGGGTGGAGGCACGCGTTGTGCTATGTATGAATGTATGATTGTGATAGTTGATTAATGGTAAGATGAATCCCCGGGCGGTTGGGTCAATACTGGACGGCGAGACGTAACGCAGTAGTTGACCGGGCATGGACTAGACGGCGAGACGTAACGCAATGCCATTGCCGAGTTTGGGTATGCAACCTGACGGCGAGACGTAACGCGGTTGGCATACTAGGGTAGGGACACCGGACGACGAGACGTAACGCGGCGGTCCCTAGTGTTGGTGTATGGATTAAGAATATAAGTAAGTAAATTCTAAAGATAAGATAGGAGTAGAGATCTCTTATAGACTATTTGATAACAAAGTATAAAGGGTGATTATTTAAGAGCAGAAAGCGAGAACGACTTTCGTGCTAGGAAGGAAACTCTAATAACGTGTTAGTAGAAAGTTTGCTTAGGGCAAATACCTTAGGAAGTAACGACGAGGCTGACCCCTTCTCATTCACCAGGTCGAGGAAGGGTTAGCAGAGGCGGATTTCGAGAAGAGGCAAGGAGATGCGTGCAGCCGCACCAGCATTAACGAGATGTCAAAGAGCTAAGTGAGGAGTTAGAGTTAGACTTATGTAGTTTTGATGTTTCATGATTATGAGTATATAAACTGGAGATTCGAGATTTTGAGTTTGTGTGGTTTTGTCGACTATGTATTTGAGGTCGCCCACGTGTTTAGGGCATTTCCTTTGAAAATGATTCCGTTGTATTCGTTTTAACTGAAATCTTGAGTATTGTTTTTAATTGGCTCCGGAGCCATGGTTATTTCGGTTAGTTTAAAAGTATTGGGATGTTACAAAAATACTCTTCTTACTTTCACTCTCATAAAAAAAAGAGCAAGGTATCGTCTGCGAAAAGAAGGTGTGATTCTTCCCCAATACCTCTATTCTCGTCCATGCAAAACCCTTTAATTTTCCAGGCCTCCAGCATCTTACTCATCATGAAGGACAAAACGTCCATAACAAGAGAGAAAAGGTCGTGAGAAAATTGATCGCCCTGGTGGAGACCCTTATGCGTTAAAAAGTAACCTTTAGCTTCGCCATTATTGAGGGTGGAAACAACCGGGGAGCACACAGGATTGATTTACCGTGGCTGTGCATGGGAGACTTCAATAAGATATATTAGTGGGTGCTGAAAAGTAGACTCATTGATGAAGATTTGGTCTTCGATTTTAGAGATATCCTTAATGAGTGTGGTCTTGCTGATTGTGGATTCAAGGGGTATCTGTTCACTTGGGATAATAGTAGAGCAGGTGAAAGGTCAATTGAAGAAAGGCTAAAAAATGTTTGTGGCTTAAATGGAATGGATTAAGCTCTTTCCAAAACATCTTGTCTCACACCTAGACATGTGGGGATCTAACCAAACATTATTTCGATGGATAATATAGTAGAGAATGAAGATGAGGTTAGATGGGGGTATGGCGGAGGAACAATGCAAGGGCATGGCTGATGAGACTTTGGTGGAACTATGTAAGGCAGGACTACGCCCGGAGCTGGCGGCGGCAGTCAAGGTATTCGAGCCTGATTCTCTTCGAGTTGCTTTCAAACTTGCAGGTCGGAAGGAAGAAGAAATGGCTAGCTTGAAGGGAAGTATGGGGCGTTGGTCCAAATGTGGAGGCGGAACTGGCGTGGGCGCCAGTGGGACTGGAGTTGGAACAAACTCCACGGGATTGGCAGGGAGTCAACTAGCGAGGAACTCAACGCCAGGAGCTGCAAACTCGGTGACTACAGGCTTCCTTTAGTGTGGACGCATTCCAGCTCGACTACCGCCGAAGGGATTCGTGAAGCTGTGATATGATCCCAAATGGTCCATTATACATGTTTAATTTACTTGACGAAGAAGCTATCGAAGTTGGGAAGAAGAAGGGCAGAATTTGGCTAAGTCAAAACCCGTGTTCAGGGTACATACTTTGGAGGCATGGTTCTCCCAATTGGCTTGGTGGAAATTCAAGTTTAAGGGTTTGTTTTTCAGATCAATTTTCCATCTTTCTAATGGTATGATTTTTGGATCCATATGATGTCATTAATGTTGTTTTTCAAGGCCTCAAAGTTTAAGGGTTGGTTTTTCAGATCAATTTTCCATCTTTCTAATGGTATGATTTTTGGATCCATATGATGTCATTAAGGTTGTTTTTCAAGGCCTCAAAGTTGCTACCTCAAAACTGGAAAACTGCCAGAAAATGGCTAAGGCATAAACTGTTTTGTGAAGCCTACTTTGGAGCTCAATTCAAGGAGCATGGATGGAATTCAAGTCAAAAGGCTTCTACAACATGAAAGTAGGAATGTTTATCTACCAAGTTAAAGAAATGGATGAAATATCGGAGTTCTGGAAGGCCTCAAACGAAAGGCGCGAAGTTAGTACGAAAGCTGCTTTTGGACTGTTTGCTGGCAGCTTACTTGTGCTTCAAGAAAGAGAGTTTAAACCCGAATTTTGTGTCCTTTTTAGTGTAGAATTTTACCTTTAAGTGTTTTCTAGTTCTACTATGATTGTATTAGGTTTTATTTGCCTTTAAATACGGTTCTATTTCGTTGTAAAATTCAGAGTTGATTAATCGAAAAGAAACCGTTTGGTTTGTTCAAGTTTGCGAACTTGTTTTGGGTTTGGTGGATTCCAAACTTGCTGAGCTTATGTATCGATTGAATAGTCCCTTCAATCGCGGTCGAGCAACTACCATTCTATACCTATCAAGCGTTCCCCAGGTGCAGAGTCGTCCTTTTGGTTCCGTTTTATCCAAGTTCGTATTAAGAACGCTTCGTTCTTGATTCGAGCTCAATAGATTCTTCGATTGAGTCGTTTGATGCGTTACTTTGATAACCTACTCCCCCCAAGGGTGTATTAAGCTGACCCCAGCAGAGATGGAACAGAAGCGCAGGGATGAGCTCTGTTTCAATAGCAATGAGAGGTACACGGTGGGGCACCAATGTGCTAAGGGTCATTTGATGCTACTGGTGGGAAATTGGGAAGATGAGGGCGAGGAGCTGGCCCATGAGGAGGCGACGCGGTAAAGGAGGAAGAGTAGCCGAAATGAAGCCAACCTTGAGGGCAAGGATGGTCTTAAGTAGGGTGGATTGTAGGAAATATAAATCCTCAGTTGTCTAGCTGTTTGGGACGTGATTGTAGTTATTTATGTGTTATGGCTTGTTTAATTGATTTGAATATCTGATAGATAATTTGATTCATCCTCCAACACGAGTATACAATATGAACTAAAGAATTTTGGTTGTTATTTCGGGATTTGGGGGATATTGCATAATTTGGATATTATTCATTATACGGGGTAGCTGTAGGGAATTTGTCGGTTTTATATATTCTGTACGGGTGGGATTTTTCGGATTAACCAAAAAATAGAATAATTATTCGTTAAACCTAATTCTTCTTCCGTCAAACTCTTTCTCTCTTTTCCTCATTCAAACTCGGGTAGAGAACCTCTTCCCACCTTCCTCTACCTCTCTTCCTTAACCAAAATCCCAAATTCTGATCCCTAAATTCCCCATTTCTTTCGCAAGATCGTTACTTCTATCTTAGCTGTACTCGCCTAGATCCGTACTTTCTTTATGCATGCTTCATAGGAATCAATATCACAGCGTTCAGAAGTTTTGAAACGCATCCAGAGAGCACTAAGCTCAAGAAGAAAATCAGGTTTGAAGAATGTTGTAGTAGAGTGTTTGTGTGTGTTACAACTGGTAGTAATTAAGTTTGTTGTAATTGTAGTTAGTTTAAACAAATAGTAGAGATAGGTCTACTTGCATATAGGTCACCTCTTCTTTTGCGTGGCTCAATTTGAGTACCCACCATGAGCTTAATAAAGTTTTTGATTGCCCTAAAAAAATAATTTTATGGTTGGTAACCTCATCCATTAACCATGAGAAATTCTGACCCTATCCACGGGAATAAATTTTATTTAGTAATTACTTATGTGTCTTGATGAGACAAATTAATCACTATTATCGCAATTACAATGATTTTCTGTAAAATCCATTACAGTGACGAGCTTTATATAAATTCTAGTTAATTAACAATATCTGAAAGTACTCGTGATTGCATCAAAATATCTTAATTGGATCTCATTTTACATATCATAAGGCAATTTTGATATAAACTTCTTTTGTAATCCTAATTGTGAAAGAATATAAACATTTTCAGATCCTGTTAAGTGGGATTTATTCGTGAGTTCACCAAGATATAAAGAAAGTTAGGGGTGTTCAAATGGTTACCGTGGTAATAACCAAACCAATTAAACTTAAATTTTATTAACTATGGAATAAAATATCTTAACCAAACCGTCCAAATTAACACGAAAACCAGTGGTAATAACCAAACCAATTAAACCTAAATTATATTAACTATGGAATAAAATGTCTTAACCAAACCGTCCAAATTAACACGAAAACCAAATTAACCAAACCAAAGTTTAATTGGTTTGGTTAATCGGATAATTGGATTAACCAAATAACATAACATTACATGAAAACAATTATCTTGTTAATGAATAAAACATAATCATATGTTATTACTATCATAAACTATCATTATATATAAGCAATAATGATAAGACTAACCATCCATGATTATCATTATCAATCGAGTTTATACATCATTCATCATCTCTGCATCTAATATAGTTAGGTTACAACAAACCCTTAACATAAATATTAAATACATATACCAATACCACTCATCAATAAGTTAAAGCTCTCTTACAAAACACTTAAACTATACATAGTTTGAGATGGCTGTCATGGTACTGTACATAATCCTAAAGTCTAGTAGCTGTCCAAAATGTTTTGGTTTAGTCAATAAGTAGACCCATTTAAATTTTGACCCATAATACTTTGGTTTGTTGTGCACATGGAAATAAAATAGGGAATCACGAAAGTTTGGTTTGGTTGATTGCATGGAAGTATAAATAATTTTGTATATTACGTGTATCATTAATTGGTTTCATTGGTTAGCAGTGTTGAAACCAAACCAAACCACCTAAACCAAATAAGCTTAATTTGTTTAACCAAATCAAACCAATTATTCAAATTAACCAAACCAAATTAATTGAATGCTGCCGATTAATATGGTTACCATGGTAACCAATCCGCTTGAATACCCTAAAGAAAACAACTGTAAAAGTAATAATTGAAGGTTTTTCAAGATTAGTGTGATCACCATTCACCACACTAGTGCTGTAAACAGTGCAGCTGAAAGTGATGATCAAAACCTGACCTTTGGAGTATATTTTAATCCCTTTCGAACTCCTTCGTTCATTGTCTCCAAAGGGTTATTGTCTTTAATAATTGATGGTGTGACTATTATGTGATATAGGATGTTGTTACCTATTCTTGTCTCCTTTCTTGCAGAAAATATAGAAAGCATAAAGTGACGATAAAAAATTACAATTTTTTTTGTAAAGAACACATTTTTTATTTTGTAACAATGAAAGAGCATAAAGTGTATTAACGGTTTATAATATACCAACCTACTGAAACTAGAAATACAAAACTGCTTCATCTAAAAAAAAAATATACAAAACTGACTCGTAAATATTATTACACTTTTCCTTTTACTGATGTCATCAACATGTCCTCCAAGAAAATCTCATAATATTGATGGATCTTGTCTTTCTAGAACTCTAGTAGCTCTTGGACTTGGAAACGTATTCTCAAAGTTAGATCTACTGTTCAGAGGCATTTCTCAGGTCAGGGAAGCTCCTTGTGCTGGAATGACACACCTATGCAGAAATATTCAGTTGGTATGGTTTGGGAATCTATTCGTGTGAAATGGCCCAAGGTGGATTGGTATAAGCTTATCTGGGGAAAAGGTTTTATTCCTGGTCCCAGCTTCTTGTCTTGGTTGGTTCTCCAGGACAGTATTATTACTAAGGATAAGTTGATCAAATGGGGTAAACAGATTGATGGTTGCTGTGTTTTATGTTGCAATCTACCTGAGTCCAAGGAGCATCTATTTTTTGGTTGTCCTTACTCACGTGAGATATTAAGATGGGTACACTGTGAGAATTGGTTCTGCAGGGGTGATTGGACAGGGACTTTAACTGCAGCATGTATGCTGAGTCACACAAACTCGGCAGCAGGGCGATTGGTGGGGAAGATTTGGTGTTTCTGTACTGCTGCTATCTGGAAAGAGCGCTGCAGGCGAGTACATGGTGATGCAGGTTGTAGTGCTGAGCTATTGGGCAAGATGATTGTTCAGGATTTACAGTTTATGTGCCTGTTTAATGACACTGTGAAAAATGACTTACAAAGGTTAGGGATGGGTGTTTGAAGTGATTTGTATTTTGCTGTAGGATTGTGGGGGAGTGGAGAGGTTTTGTCTTGCTGTTCGTTTATCTTCCAGGGGTGCTTCATCCCTTCGTTGTATCAGCTGCTTGTTTTTTTAATGAGAAAGAACTGATTCAACGGGGAAAAAAAAACTCTAGCCTCTAGGTGGTTTGCATAAGTGATATGCGCCAAATCTCTCATTTTGCCGGATTTCTCTCGTTTGAGAAGGGGAAAACGAACCTGATGAATTTTAAAAACCTATATATGTAACATTTCAAAATAGTTTACTCTTCTAAACTATTTCAGTCACTCCAGATGCTAGCTAATTTCGATATGGGTTCACCATCAGTTATTACTATGCATTTTTTTAATTTAAAATCATGGGTTCATCATCAGTTATTACTATGCATTTTTTAATTTATAAAGGTGATATATTATTGACCTCATTATTTACTACTCTCCATTATTAAACACCCTCCCCACACCATTTTAAGTTGAAGAACAAATACATTGCATAATTGATTAAGAAAACTTGCGAAAAGGAAAGAAGAAACTTGATGCAACACAAATTTAAAGGTTGGATGGCAAGTAGGATTTTCGAGGAAATTAGATAGAGGGTGACCAGTAGTGAATTGTATATGTAAGTTAGTGGCTCTGATGTAATAAAATTTTGATATTGGGTGGGTTTTGACCTTAATTTGACACACCCGCTTCTTAACGAGCTAATATAATTGTAACTTGCCATCCACCCACAAATTCTTTTTACCTTACATATGCAAAATTGTTGTATTTATTTTAATCTTTTTTTCGAACAATTGAAAGTTGCATTAGATGTTGGCAAAGGTGAGAAAAGTGCCGGTGGTGGTTGGTATGGCAGCTATCATGGGCAACCAACCACATACATACGTACAAAACACAACACTAGAGCTTCATCTCAATTTTCCAAAATCAAATTATAATTAAGAAGCACTTTATGCCCACTTGGTGAAGTTGTATTTCATTAATTAACCAGCTGAGTTTCTTTACGATTTAGGTCGCCATCACAAAGTGCCAAGTTGCTGCTCCAGTGTCCATTAATGCATATGATTGTCTACATGCTGTGAAGCTTTGATTCGCATATTGGATCAGCAGTACCATGTTTTCCTGTGGGCTATGTTTGCAGAAATGTGTTTGGTTTTCTGCAACCTCGTACCTCAATTCAACTGAACTGAACTGAACAGGTATTTTGCATATACATATATATGCTGCCGCAACAATATGCAAGTTGAGGGATCTTTCTTTTTTCCATTTCACTATCCGTTAATATCAGGATGTCACCTGAAACATATAAGCAACCCAACTTTTGTTTTTCCTGTTGTTAGAACGGATTGGGTAATATATATATGGACATTGTAAGAAAGTAAAACGGATTGGGTAATATATATGGACATTGTAAAAAAGTAAAGAAAACAAAGATTTTTTACGTAGTTTATTAATACGATATGTGTTAGCTACGTTCACGGTCTAACTTAATCCAACATGGAATTTTTTTTGTTACAGGTCAGACCCAAAATACTAAAACAAACATGTATAAGCCCATATACGGTGGGTAGAGGGACTTTCAATTGACGACGCATAATTTGTCTTCAAGTCATAACAATACCTAGGTTGTACAAGCTTATGTGTATCGTGCCAACATAATGAAAATAAATAAATAACGGTAGCAAGTTAAGTTTTAAGATGAGTTCCATGATCTGACTTGGCCTGTACAAACAACTTGTATAAATTAAAGATTCCCATGATCGCAAATAGGTTCACTTCAGGTAATTAAGTCTTAATCATATGCTCATCTCAACAAACAACAAACAAATGAGCTTTCCCACTTTACTAAGTCCGCAAGTTGAACTCACTAGCTCCAAAAATACTAATAAGACAAATGCTAGAGATTCACAATTGATTAGGCAAAAAAAAAAAAGTGATGAAATAAATATACAGGAAATCGTCTCCTACGAAATAGTAATTTGTTGGAATTTTTTATAGTGAATTGGGGTTAAAATTTAGTATGGTTCACTACGAAAACCTCATAAGATAGTGTGAGATGATCTAGTGTGTAAGAACTAGCACAAATGAGTTAACATATATCTCATGGTTCTACTACAAGAGTTCATGGTAGCTCAAATAAGCTTATGGAGAGGTTTTGTGAGATCTATAGCTAGCTTGAGCAAACGTTGGGAGGTTGTAGACCATTAATGAAGATGGACAGAAACTAACGGGAGAGTGACTAAATGTGATCTGTTCCAGTAATTCGAGTAATCAAAATTGATATTAAATTTTTCTAGTGACTAAACATGACAAAAGTTAGTAATCTCAGTGACCAAATGTGGTATTTACTCGACTTTTATCTCCATGAAATTTCCCCCATCTTCTGAAATCTAACAATTTTGAATTTGAGAAACCCTCTCTCAGGGGCGGACCCAAGGCACTTTGAGGGTGTCCCGGGACAAATCTAAATTTTGGGAAACGATTTTTCAAATTCCGGTGGTAATTTACGTATGGACAAAAAAATCATAATTGATATTGAGGGACACCCCTGAAATTTGAAAAAATGATTATCCACTCGCATTTTTACGTATGGAAATATAAGTGGTAGTTTTGGTAACTCAAACCCAGGACACGATTATTATTAATAAACATAATTTCCATCATGCTACTTTGTTGTTTGATTTTAAACACTGTGTAATAGTAAAATGTCATTCCCTATCTCTAATATTTTTCAAACCCTAAAAATTAAACTAATTTCAAACTAGCCTTAATTTGTATTGATTTCATGGTTGTACGATAAGTGTTGAAAGAGTTTTTTCAACTTTGGTTATATCAAGAAAAAATTTTGAAATCGAATATCTGATCAGTTCATGAATAATTGTCTAGTAGATATACAAAGAAATGTTTCTTGTGCAATGTAGACACAAGTATATTCTACAATTATTTCCTAATATGAAAACAAATCATAGACATTTTTTTAACTTGTACGGGACATTTTTTAACTTGTACGAGTCATGTATTTTCTTATTTAATAATTATACATTTTTATTTTTATTTAATTTATTTTTTCAAAGAGGACACCCCTAAATAAAATTCCTGAGTCCACCACTGCCCTCTCTCAACCTGCTCTTCCATCACTAAAAGCACCCACTCCTTCCTTTGATCAACCTTTGATCAACGGTCAGAGCCCAACTAAATAAAGATTTGTAGACAAAATTTGAGAAACCACTACTCGTTCCAACTTAGCAGATAGCGAAGATCTATCTATCGTGTTGGAACTTATAAATCAAAAGCAATTAATAAGATGCCTATAATCAATTAGAGTCGATGAAAAAATATCTCTTATTTTTGTTGCTAAAGAGCACACAAGAAAATATATTCCAAATTCTACTTAAATACAGGATTATCATATACAATCTAATCCTTAAAAAGAAAATTTAAAAGTGATGATCTTGTTAATTAAGGCCATTGCTTAGCGCAACTAATTCACTAAATGATAATCATGAAGTTTACTTAGCGATTATGTAGGAGGTGAACTTTACTCAGTGGTTCACCTAAAGCTAAAGGTAAAAAATAATTTCATAGTTTACATTATCCTAATTCTTACCTTCTTCATCTGAATCATAGTTGGCATATTTTATTGTTCTTTTTGCTACCAAATCCTCAGTCACGCACCTTTTTGTTTATGTATTCCTGACCTTTCCAGGCAGGCAGGCAGGCAGAGGACTTATCTGCTCGCTTACCTATGGCCATCATCGTCATCAGTGAAAAAATTAATTTGGCTGTCAAAACCACGACAGGTCAGGGATGAAAAGCGCTGTTAGTTTAGTAAAAAGAATCCATAACAACAAATTGAATATGTATAAAGCAGAGGAAAAGTGAATTGTGGGTTTCTCAGGTGTACCACTCAACCAGCTTCGTCAATAACTATTCGCCAATTTCATCAGGTAGCTTCGCTAAGGGTTTATGCTTGTGGAAAGAAAATAGACAGGAAGAAATGAAGTTTGAAGGTAGATTTCATTTTCAACATTTACAATGGATAAGTTATTATAATAATGCACCATTTATACAAACTAAAAGGTCGATTCAGTTTTCCCACTTTTCACCCCGTTTATGCCAACATGATATATACACGGGGAAGACGATCACAAGCATATATATATATAAAAAATATTTTTAAAAATAAATTTCATTTTATCATTGAGTTAGTGATTTCTTTTGATTTTGAAATACATGTAATTCAAATTCATTATTTAAATATTTATTAATAATATTTTGGTACTTAAGATTTTATTAAGTGGAGATGGTTTCTCTTGATGATGATGTCCTCTTGACTCCGAGAATTCTTCCCACTTTCATGGTGTCCTCGTTGAGACTTCTCGATTTCTAGATGGACATAGCCCTACTCGTTGAAGTGACACGTCCTTCTCCAGACTTAGAATATTTTTGTATTCTTTGAAGTGTGATTCGTGGGCAGGAGACCTCCAAATCACATACATGTACCGCCTCCGTGAAGCGTCATGTGCTTCTCGGTTTCTAGATGGACGTGACCCTCTTCGTTGAAGCGGCACGTCCTTCTGCAGACTTAGAATATTTTTGTCTTCTTTGAAGTGTGATTCGCAGGCAGGTAACCTCCAAATCACATACATGTACCGCTGGCGCTTTCGTGAAGCGTCATGTGATTCTCGGTTTCTACATGGACGTGACCCTCTTCGTTGAAGCGGCACATGCCTCTAGATTCTAGATGGGCATGGCCCTCCTCGTTGAAGCGACACGCGTCCCTCTCCGGACTTAGAATATTCTTGTAAAATCTAGTGGCACGGCATGGCCTCTTACGAGAGGCCCATGTCCCTCATTGAATCATGTTCATCTTCATTAATGACTTAGTGGTTTGGGCTTAAAATAATCCATATTCATAATGTCCAGCTTAAACAACATTCATAATTAATGTGACCTTATAGATTCCTTGATTATATCTTAACTCACCAATGTAGTACATAACAATTTATAGTGTAAACAACCACGTAAATTTGTGTATTCTTTACTTTCTTGAATTGTCGATTCTAACACTTTTATCATATTATTAATTAATGACAATATTGCATCTTGTAGCTTGTGACTAATTAATATACTGGTATATAATATGCTTGAATTATACTGTACTATATGTTTCAAGGATGGTCTGATGGGGCTTTTCGTTCAGTGCAATATTTGAGCAAAGATTTCAGCATCTCCGTGGTGGAGGAGAAACGTAAGTGAATCTTGTAAATATAATGCATCCCCGCAAGTTGGAAGTGTGGATGCTGAACTAGTCAGCTAACACTCATTCAGCTATTGGCTCAGGCAAAACCATGGTTACAAAACTTTAATGAATTCCGTGAACATCCTCGGCTCTTGTCTCAAGTTTCAACCTTCTAGATAGGCTCTCAATTTTGAAGCATTGCACAGCTTCTATCCTTTACTTTCACTGAAAACTCACCTGCTGAGACATCCAAACTAACCCAACAATGATGTTTCATAAATTTAGGCAAATCAGGGACTAGATAGGGGCTTAACACACCAAGTATTATCACCTTAACAACACTAGTTTGCAACTAATAGGAGACTCCCTTTAGATAGAATTTTAATTTAAATAGGATGATCAAATTTTTAAGAAGATCTCGTAGAGAGAACGACAACGGCGGATTAGATCTCGATCTGGATTGTAGAGGACAATGAGTGATTTAATCTGGCAGAGAGCTCTCGACCACCATCATCAAATCGACTCATGAAAGATGGTCGTTAGATCTATAAAACAAATCACAAATCTCCACAAACACATCACAAATCTCATTAAGTATACTGGGAATATGAGAAAGCACACCATAAATCTCATAAAGCATACTAGAAACATGAGAAAGCAAAGCACACTACTAATTTCATAATGCATGCAAGAAACATGAGAACAAACTACAAATCTCATTAAGCATGGCATAAACACGAGAAATTACACCACAAATATCATAAGACATACCATAAACGAGAGAAAGAAAACCAAAAATACTACAAAGCATATCATAAACATAAGAAAGCTAACAAAAAATTACATAAAACATACTAGAAACAAGGGAAACCAAGCCACATGAGGAAGCAAATGAAAATTTTAGAATGTTTTAGGTCAAATTATCCCCTATAAATAGAGAGCATGACTCCATTGTAAAAGTAAGGCATTACAAACACACAAATCTTTGTTGCACTCTACACTAGTGCCTAGTCTAGCCGAAGTAGAGGGGTCTATAGCTAAGGAGATGATGTCATCATCAATGTTGTTATCTTTCTTTTCCTCTATGTAGCTAGTATAAATTGATTGTATTTGGATGTTATCTTGTTTATTGTTATGTGAATGAATGCCATGCTTTCATCTCATGCTTGTGTTTGTCTATGAATTTCAATGCCATGATATTGTATGGATGCTTGCTTGTGTGGATGCTTATGATGGTAATTGATGTTTCTATATTGTGAATGCTCCTAATACCATCGATGCTTTCCTTTACTTGTTGGGCCTGAAATACGTCAAATGAGCACAAACTATCATAAAATAGGCCAAGGAATGATCAATCACCAAGCTAAACGATCAAGAAATGGAGGAAAAAACACGTTCAATTACAGTGTTATCAAATTCATCAGACTAAATTGTTTGCTTGTCCCCAAGCAAACCTAACTCAAACCAATGCAGCTCACTAGACCTCCATAACAACATGAAACCCCGATCATCGGCAGCTAGTGTTTGAGGCCACTTAGCAACTTACGAGGTTAATCAATACGCAAGATATCCCCCTAACTCCCTCGATAAGAACTCTAGTCTCGAGCCAGGATATCATGCCAAGTGGTGGTCCTATGGCAAATGATTCATGGATGAATAGACTCTCGAAAACACACAGAACCATGGACTCATCTCTTTGGAGTGCTCTTTGTCCCCTACTTCCATTTCCGAACCATTGGAACCCCTCTTTCCTTCCTTTTTATTTCTCTCATTCATTTTCATTGGTAGGGTTCCAACCGTAGCTCCAAAGTCGACTCTTATTAGTTGACCAAGAGTAATTTTTGTATCTCTCTCACTTGTCAGAGTACTTCTTTTAACTCTTTAACCTCAATTTTTGTGGAGGGCCAATGAATTTAAGTGGTGTCAGATAATTTTTTTATGAATCGGTTTATGTTATATCATATAAAAGGATTGTTGACAACAACCCTTGCCAACTATGAAGCTATACAATGTGAATTATATATAACTAACCCCAGACAGCAGATAAAAAGGCTAACAACTAAAAATTTGTGGCAATCTAATCATCCATCAAAACCCCAACCTTGTTCTTAATCACCTTAATTAGAACTTCAACATCTAGCTTTACCCCTCCATAGATGCGCCTACAGTGTTCACACCACAAATGACTCAATAGCGAACCCCACACTAGCTTTCCTGCATCCTTGAATGGAGAGGATGGCTTGAAATTTTGTTCTGCCCAACAAATCTCTAACTTCCATGAAGAGAAAACAGACCAAACAAAATGCTTACCCAGCAGCTGAACAAAACCTCACGATACACGCCACATACTGCAAAAATGTGGTCAATGGTTTCTACCTCCTTATCACAAAAAAACAAAGTTCATAGGGCCAGAATACCACCACAAAGCCATATTTGCCCGCGTATGGATTCTTTCCTTGACAAACAACTAGAGGATAAATTTATTCCGAGGAAGACCATGCCCTTTCTATACAACATGCACTGTCACATGTAGCAGATGACATGACGTGCATAGGTGTCACGTATGGAATACTATGAGCATAGAGATGCATCTAGGATTCTCCCAACCTTTATGAGCATTATGGTGCACTTATGGGCCACATTATGGGTGGTATTAAGGGGTTCATTATGGGGGGGCTTTATGGGTCTATTGATGTAGAGGGACCATTATGAGGGGGCATTGATGCCTTATATTTGGAGAGATCTATATAAGGAGTCATCTCCCTCACTTCTAACTCATTCCATCATTTTTTAGAGTAATACACACTAGAGAGTTCTACCATCTTCTTTGCCTTTGTTCTTGCTTTCTTTGCTTGCTTTTGAGTTTGAGAGAGGAAGAGCCAAACGAAGAGGAAGAGCCTAACCAAAAATGCCGGGATCAGATAGCGGCGTTACTGATGCTGAGAAGCAACATGGAAGAGGAACCATGAAGAACTCGAAGACAAAAGATATATCCAGCACTCGTGATCCTTTCACGTCTCTAAAGATTGGATTAAGAACTCGAAGACAAAAGATACGTCGAGCACTCGTAAACCCAAGATCAGGTTAAGGATCAGAATTGCGCAGCACTTGGTTTTGCAAACCAAACTCTCTCGAAAATAGGGTATAGGTTGGAATAGCTTTGCGAATTAGCTCTTTCGTGCAATTGCTCACAAAGGCAAAGGCTCGAGAAGAATCAGGTGGGAGCTGGCCACAATCAAGGGTGGATGACTTGATTGATACATCAACGAGTGCCCTAGAACTCACTCTAAGCAACTCTCACTCAAAAAGATGAGGCTTGTGAACCAAACTTGACGTTTATCTTCAATTGAACCAAAAACTAAGTCTTACAATGGAATTGATCAACCTTAAATAGACCTAAGCTAGCTAACAAACTTAATACGGAAATCCAATTCTTAACAAACAAAGAAATAGAGTTTAAATAGAAAAGGGAAAAACTTTAGTCGCAATCGTAGTTCGAAGCGGATTCGGATTACTCCTTGCAAGACAGTCTTCTCGGAAGCTTCCATACGATCTTGCTTGCCTTCGTCGGAAGCCTTCAAGGTATGGTTTTGATCACCCAATCCCTCGTCGTTGTAGTATGAAGCTTGTAGTTGGATGTATCAATTCCCTTTTGTTTCGACTTCCCTCCAGCTCCTTCGAATAATCCTTCAAAGTGAGCTCCTCGAACAGCTTCCCATACTTAGCCAAAATCTTACAGCTCCTCAGTTTTGGCATAGGAAGTTGAGAGGCTTGGAACTCGATCTTTTTGGTCTCCCCTCGAGCTCCCAAACACCTTCTTTTGTACTTCCTCAAATTATAAATAATATTTTTGTACTTCCTCAAATTTAATTTATTAAAAAAGAAAATTAATAAATATTTTCTCATACTCAATTTGCCTTTAGTAACCATGATGATTACTACGGATCGGGGCAGGTAAAACCCGCACGGGTATGGGGTGGGGCGGGTCGACCTACTCTTACATGTTATTTGAAAAAAATACACACAAATCTTACTTTTTACGATAAAACAAAGGGGAAAATACTTTATGAATGAAAAATAGTGATAATAAAATGGGTAATTGAGCCTAACCAGTTGAAAGATCGACTCTAACTAGTAGAAGAAATGTCAAAATAAGAGAAATATATATAGATATAGTAAGAAATTGAGATATAATAGACCAAGAACGGGACATGTCGTAAGTAGATTCTCATACCCGTTCCATGCTACAGTAGGTCGGATAATACCCTCCCATCGCGGATTAGGTCGAATAATACTCACAGAACCGGTTCAAATTACCCATCGCGAATCAGGTTGAATAATACTCACATAACCGGTTCAAATTGCCATCACTAATAACCCCTTAAAAAAGAGAAACTCTAGAAATTTTGTTAAGTCCTGCAAGAAAGAATATATATTTAGCATATTCATTTTTTTTCGTTGAATCTATTTAGCATATCCCATTAATGAACATGTTCGTGTCCAAAATTCTAGTCTGTTAGGTTATATTTGTGTATTTGTGATCATGCGTCTTTTTTCTTTTTCTAACCGGATGCATGCTTTGTCTTTTTCCTTCTACCTCTTGAGTCTTGACATCTATATCTATATTTATATATATCTAGTCTAGTCCAGACTAAATATTATGGCTATTCAAAAATAACTTCTTGCCACATAAGTACTTGGTGAATGCACAAATTGCAAAGGTGGACAATTTTTTAACAAAAAAAAAATTATTTATTAATCTATTTATAAAGCTATCTCTCTTCTTTTAATAATTCTACTCATTTTTACTAAACTTAAAATAAGTTAATTGTTTAGGAAACATTTAAACAAACAAACACATACATAAGTAATAATCTTTTTTTTTCAATTAAACAAACTATAAAGATGAAAATAGAGAGTGACATATATCGTATTTATTTAACCCAAGCTTATTATATCTGAATAAGTAAATTTTCTACTCATTTTTACTAAAATTTAATAATAAATTACATTTTGATGAAGGAAAAAAAAGCACACACAGAAATAATAATATTTTACAATTAAACAATATATAAACGATGGTCTAAGAGAAAACAAACATTTGATAATCAATCGACTTTGAGAAATGAACGATATGACTATGTTTTTTGCTATCAAACACTCACTTCTTTCTATGTATATACCTATCAAATAAAACAAGTATAAATTTTATGGCAAAATGTTTGAATATAAACTTGACATAGCAATAATAGTTATTTTAAAAAAAATTCTTATTTATTCCGATTAAATGAAACATATTAATTATTAATGCAAACTTTTAATTTGTTTCTGTCCCTTTCCCCATTTTAATTGTCTCACTAGAAATAAAATCCAACTTTGAAAATAAGAAATCAAGAAAGTATGTCAACCACCATAAAAATAAACAAAGCCCTCTTATTAGTTGCTAATTTTTTTGAGATTTCTGATATTTGTATTCTCATAATTTATAGAGAAGTAAATGGTAATGCATATGATTTTATTTTTCTTTGTATGAGAATAGGAGGCACGAGTTACACGAGGAAAAGATTAGATGACAAAATTTTGAACAGTTGTAACATATTTTTGCATGTTAACGAAAAAAGTTCATCTTATCATTGTGAAGATGAGGTGAACAAAGTCGAGGGTTGTCGACTGCTCCCTCTTCCTCCTTTATTTGAAGCTGGCAACTGGTCTCACTTTCTCAGCGATATGTTATTGTTTGCAGTTGACTGGCCGAGTTATACTCTTCTTCCCATTCTTTTCTTAATTTCTTCCAAATTACGAATGTTGGATGGTAAATTTTCCCACTCTCGATGAGTGAATGTATTTCTTCTTTGTTTTTCACGGAGAAGGGTCGCCATATACTTTTATTTAAATATATAAAATATAATTATAATAAGGGTTAATTGGTTGGACTTAGGGCAAACCTCCTTTGGTTGAATAATTTATCATTTTTCTTGAATGCCTATTGCAACCCGATTTCTTGAATGTTGAAATGGAAAGTAGAGTTGTGATGGTTGTTTATTATATTTTATGTTCACGGTTGACATGCTACTAGCTAGCAATACAATGATGATCTGTTTAGTAATTAGTAGGTAGCAAAGAGGTTATAAGTAGAACGGAACATAATTGGGGTTTTATAAAGGTCACGAAGAAGAAAGAAAATGATAATGGTGGTTTCTCTGTTGTCTATTTCGATGTTTTTTTAATTTCTACATGTTTGCAGTGACATTTGTTCGTTTCATTAAGGTGAATTTTTCGCATTGAATCCCTAACTAAAACTTGATTTTGACATGATTGTTTTCTTACAAACTACTATTTGGATTGATGCATATATTCAGTTCACAAATGAGGAACCTGCATGATAAAATGAGTTGAGTTGTATTGAATGTTGCTCCTTTCATCATTTGTCTATGTTGTTATTAGGTAAAAAAACACGATTCTTTTAAGCAGGAGATATGTAGCTCTCTACAAAATATAAATTGTGTTTAAGTATATGCAGTTTAATTTGCTGAAAATATTGCTTTAATAAGTTAGTGACAGCTGATAGTTTTGTTTGTGGTTGGTTTTGTTAGAATCTTTCAAGGTAATTAAACGACTACGTGGAAGATTGATGGACGTGGATGCTAAGTGATAATACAGGATATTCATGGAGTTTAGATCGGAATATTCTCTATTATCATATACCGACATATGAGAAGGGAGAGAAAAAAAAAGCTCTTCGCTTATTTTTTTTATTAATTGAAGCATATTTTCTTATTCTAACTTCTTTTTTTGATAATTAAATCAAAATGGCATTAAGAACAGGGATACCATTAGCAAATTGCTAAGCCTCCTCTCAAGGCACAAACTGTTTGTACACAAAAATCCATCACAAGGAAACAGAAAAAACACAATACGCCAACTACCCCAAACCCCTCGACTCTAAACAGCTGAATAAAGCCGGGTCTAACTGACATCTAAACCGAATAATCTTCTTTGCCTCCTCACATAGTTGAATCGGGTCCCTGGCAAGCCTATCTCCATACATTCTTGAGCACCGTTCCCTCCAAACAAGACCTAACACAACGCTCCAAATCACTCTATTCAAACTTGCTGCATTACCCTTACCCTTCCAGTTTGACACACACCAATCCAGAACAGATTGCCAGTCAATCAACTCTGGAGGAGGACCTGCACATTCCAAAAGAGAAGACAGCATACATCTGACATAAGAACAACTCACAAACAGGTGGGATCGTGATTCCATACCCCCTGGACAAAGGTAACACAATCCTGATAATTGTTCCCCCCATTCAATCAACTTATCCTGTGTTTTCAGCCTGTCATGTATGATGAGCCATATAATGAATCCATGACGAGGTACAATATACTTACCCCACACAAATTCAACCCATGGAACTCTAGCCCCATGCTGCCTTACCGAGTTCCAAACCTTACTAACCGAGTAGGCCTTCATTATCTCCCCATCCCACTTCGAGACATCTCCAATCTGCTCAATAAATGGTCTAGCCATTTCACGACACTTCAGAATTCGCTTCCAAATCCACGATCCAGCAGCTGACTCTTTAATATCCCAAATAGAGGATTGCTTAACCCTGTACTTCAAAATCCAGGCCACCCATAGTGACCCCTCCTCAACTAGAATGGCCCAAAAATGCCTTAGCACACACACTTTATTCCAGAGAGCAAAATCTCGAATTCCTAGCCCTCCCTCTGTTTTTGGACGAGCCAAAAATTTCCAGGATGTTACTGCTTTCTTCCTAACAGAGTCATCAACATCCCACAGGAACCTGTTGCACACCAATTCAACTTCTTTTATAGCATACTGTGGCAGCAAGAACACACCCATCCAGAACTGTAATGTACTAGTCAACACTGAAGTGATTAATTGCAACCTACCAGCAAAGCTTAGAGTTTTTGCTCTCCAACTTCTAACCCTGGCAGTTATCTTATCCACTAACACTTTGCATTCAGCTCTAGATAACTTCCCTGTGATTAAAGGAACTCCCAGATAACGGACTGGAAGGTTACCCAATGGAAACTTGGAAATCAATGATATGAACTGCTGCTCCTCCTTAGAAATTCCTCCACAAAATAGCTGACATTTATCAGGGTTGCATTTTAATCTTGAAACCACATAGAATGCATCCAGCACACGACAAATCCCAGCCACACCCCTCACAGATCCGTTCGTAAACACTAGCAAATCATCAGCAAAACACAAATGTGTTATAGCTAATGGTTTACACCTAGGGTGATAAGGAACTTGATTTTGTTTTACTGCTAATTTCAACATTGCATCGAAAACTTCCATGGCCACTGTGAACAAATAGGGAGACAATGGATCCCCTTGACGAAGACCACGCTTCATAGCAAACACACCACAAGACCCCCCATTCAAACCTACACTAATCCTTGAACAGCAAACACAAGCTTTAAGCCAGCTAATGAATTTAGTAGGAAACCCCATTACTTCAAGGACAGTAAATAAAAATGACCAGTCAACAGAATCAAACGCTTTCATGATGTCAATCTTAACAGCACAACGAGGAGTAACATTCTTGCGATGATAACCCTCAACTAACTCTGAAGCTAAGAGAATATTATCACAAATGGAGCGACCTTTAATGAAAGCAGACTGAGAATTGGAGATAATACCAGGCAAAACTGATGCTAACCTGTTGGCCAGGATCTTTGATATCCCCTTATAGATTGTGTTACAGCATGAAATCGGCCTAAAATCTTTCATATTCTCTGCACTAGGTATCTTTGCAACCAGAGTAAACAAGGTAGAGTTCAGGATAGATGGCATTATACCTGACTGGAAGAATTCCCTAGCCACTTCCACCACCAATTCACCTATTAGTCCCCAATGTAGCCTATAGAATTCTGAGGGAAAACCATTAGGCCCCGGGGCCTTATCCCTTCCAAGATGTTTAAACACATTCCCTATCTCCTCCCTAGTAACTGGAGCAATCAACCCCACAGACTCCTCCTCTGATAACCTCTTGAGAGACAACTGCTCATAGAAGCTAGAAGGCTGCATAATCACATCAGGATTAACTTTCCCTATTAACTGCCTATAGAACTCCACAGCTACATTCCCCATTTCCTTTATATCTGTCACTGCTTGTCCTTGTGAGTTTACAAGTCGAGTAATCTGCTGCCTGTGAGTTTGAATTTTGACAGATCGATGAAAGAATGCAGTGTTCATATCACCCTCTTGAACCCCTTTCATTCTAGCCTTTTGTTTATAGAAACTTTCCTCAGCTTTTTGCATTTCACAATATTGCAGTGCAAGCCCCTTTTCCTTGTCCGCCAATTCCTCAGTGGGATTGTTTAATAGTGACAACTGTACCTGCTCCAATTCCTGCTCCATGCCACGAACCTTAGAAGAAATGTCAGAATAAACTTCTCTGTTAAGTTTCTTAAGCTTCAACTTCACCTGCTTCAACTTACCATAGAATATGTAATAGGAACGACCCTTGACAGCAGTATTCCAGGCTTCAGATACCAGATCAAAATAAGATGGATGACTAGACCAGAATTTAAAATACTTAAATGGTTTTGGCATGCTTCCCAACTGAGGACTTACTTGTAACAACAGACCACAATGATCAGATATTCCAGGAGCTGTGGTATTAGCAGTACTTGTGGGAAAACCAGAAAGCCAAGCCTCATTTACAAGAATCCTATCTAATCATTTAGCTATTGGATTCACTCTTTGCTTGTTCCACCATGTGAACCAGGCCCCCAGAACCTTGTGCTCAACCAATTGCATCTCATTAATCCAGTTCTGGAACTCTACCATGCTGGGATTCATAACATCAAGATTAGAAGCCTCCTTTGGAGAAAGTATTGCATTAAAATCTCCCAATACCACCATAGGTAGATTGTCCTTCTGTGATAGCAGATCCCTATACAATTCTGACCTCTCAGCTTCCTTATTAGGACTATATACCACCATAAGCATAAATGGAGTCACTCCCCAGACCTTCACCTTTAGAAAATGCTTGCCATCCTCAACTTTTGTTATCTTCAAACCCTCCCTCCAAAGTAACCAGACTCGACCATTAGGGGATTTGGGGTAGTTGTTCAGATTCTGAAACTGACTAAACTGTTTAGTAAGTATACCTACACTATTTGATTCTGCTACTCTGGTTTCTATAATAGCTATTATATCTAACTGCAACCTACGAACTTTCTTCAGCACTGTAGAGTGCTTTTCAGGGGCATTAAAACCCCTGACATTCCAACATAGAACCTTCATTTGCCACGTTTCCTCCCTCGACCTCTACCCTTCACAGGAGCAGGGGGCAGCAACTTGCTTTGGGCTAACACGATTTAATGATGGAAAACTCACCTCATCCACAGACAATTTCCCCAAGGAACTACCAGAATAATTCCATGGGCTCTTAATCGACCCAGGGGCAGGAGATCTAATACGATTCTTCCTATTTGTAACCACCTGAAACCCATCCTCCACAGATCCAGCAGGTGATTGACTAGACTGTGCATCAGCTCCAACAATAGTAGCAGATTGTGCAGAAACCTCAACTATAGCATTAGCACTAACAGGTTCAGTAGCTTCCACCAGTAAAATACTTTTCCCTTTATCCCTGGAATCCTGAGGTACCTCCAACACTCTTGGTTGCTTAACTACCCAAACCTGTTTCGTCCTCCCTCCTGGATTGGAACAGTCATGACCAAAGACATTACACTTCACACATTTGCACGGAACATGACAATACTCCACATCCACAAGCATTTCAGGTTTGCCATCCGGGGTAATGCTTAGTTTATTGACCATATTCGATTTCACTGTCACCTCAATACAAACCTTGGCCATCCCGAGCCTTGTCCCCTATTTCGTAGGATAATCCATACAAAGCGGCTTACCCAAAGAACTTGCAATCCGCCCTAACCCCTCCTTCGTAGTCATCTCAGAAGGCAAGTTCGATAACCTAACCCATACTGGGACCACCGAGTTATCGATAGAGAGAGGCTGAATACCTGGCTCCCATTTCCGCAGAAAAAGCATGTTCTCCTTATGGTGCCATGGCCCCCCTTCGAATACCCAGCGACAAACCTCCGCCGTCGGAAATTGAAAGAGAACCAGAGATTCCCCCAACCAAGAAACCCTAATCGCCCCGTCACGTCCCCAAATCCAATTTGCCCAGAAGTGTATAGATGACAGTGACGACGGCCGATCAAGGAATTGCCCAACAAGACAATTAACCCAGCGCTTTGAACCCTCATCGATAACAGACGCCGGAATTCGCAATGACCCGTTGACAAACTCCGACTCGTAATAGTCCAGCTTGAAATCAGGATTGATCGAAAAAAGAGACGCCCAGGTGCGCCCGTCACCGACGGCACCTGAGGGGGCTCCCCCGGTGACGGTCGTCATCGGCAAAACGATTTACGATTCAGAGAGAAACGGAAGAGAGTTCTTATTCTAACTTCTTCTTTTGTGACTGTAAATTTTTTAACTTCTTTATCACAATTGTGTGCTAAAGAATGAATAACTCTTATATTTATAATCTTAAAGGGCGAGTTCGATAAAAAAAAATTCTAAATCAATAAAGAACATTTTACAAAGAGCTCAGTTAATAAAATTAAAATGTTCATAAATAAACAAAAGATATAAAGGTATGAAACAATACCTGAAATAAGGTAAGTGGGATTTTACAATTCCATGTGTATTACAATTACCTTAATAAACATAAATACTAATAACAATTACAATACTATAACGAACTATAAAATAACCAAAAAAAAAATACACCGCCCAACAGGCGGGTAAAAAACTAGTAACATTGGTAGAGAATCACAAACTCGATATGAGAACAGTTATGGGCTTATCAATAAAAATCGATAAGACTGCCAAATTGATGCGGTTTTTATTAAAACCGAAATTCTAAACCAAACTGCCACCCTTTTTCGGGTTTGATTCGGTTAATACTAATTACTGCTAGGATAATAACATAAATATATACAAATTAGAGGGGCAAGACGATTTTGTGATGAAAATTAATGTTTGTAAGGGTTCTTAAACAAATCTAAAAGGTTAGATAGACGATTAAATATACCATATAATTAGAGTAGTACAATTTATTAGGCACGTTTCAAACTTTTTAAAATTTTAGCCAAATACTTTGAAATACAAAGTGTTAGCGAAATCTTTTGTAATGCATAAAAATATTAGTAATTTTTTTTGTTATCGTTAATAATTTTATAACTCTTTTTCTTAATTAAAATGGTAAAATTTTGAAATGTTGACCACTACATGTCTCTTCTAGCTCCACATCATATTGCCAGGTCAACCTAACCAACAAAGCTAACAGGTAGTAAAGGTTTTGCCAATACTTTGTTTTAACAAAAGATTTGGCTAATAATTTGAATAATATGGCTAATAATATTTGTATTTACTCATATAGTTATTTTCACTCTTTGTATATCTTAGATTTGATACTAGTTCAAAGCAGAACATTACATTAAATTAATTGGTAAGTGTTACTGACCATAGAAAACCAGTTAGTGAAGAACTCGAATTTGTTTTTCAGAAGAACACCTACAATAATAATTAAGGACGTGACTGAATTAAGGACGCGGATTAGAAATGTTGCTGTTATGTATAAAGAAGGCCAACTTAAGCCACCTACTACAATAATAATTAATTAGTATAAACTAAGATTAGCAAGGTATGAGTTGTGATCAGCAAGTCAGTCCGTAGAGTCCTGCAGGCTGCAGCCCCGCCAGCCGAGGATTGGGATCCGGAATCGGATTAGGATAAACCTCACAACCTTCTCGTGGGACAATTGGATATCATTAGCTGCTGCGCTTTGATCCCCCGCTTTTATTCTAAATCCCATTCCCAATTTAACAAAGCCAGCCTTAATAATAATAATAATAATAATAAATAAATAAATAATGAGTTTCCTCCTCCCTCCCACTCAGACCTTACGGTGGAATGGAATCATTCTCCAGCATCTCCATTCTTATCCGCTCCTTCTCCCACACCAAAAACACCCCATACCCGGTGGGGCCCACACCTACGTGGACCTTAGCTGTCAAACCCCTTCTCCCTCTTCACGTCCACGTCACCCATCCCCTCCTCCAGTCCTCCTTCTTCACTCATGTTCGCCGCGTTTCCCTTCGGCCACGTAGGACAAGCCTTTTTCCCCACTATAAATACAATTCCTCCCTCGAACCGCCCCACACCACCACAATCCACAAACAGGAATCAAAGGAAAAGGGGAAACAGAAAGCTCGAGAGAAAAAAAGCTGCTCGCCGCGATGGCGCTCTCCATCCCCGAGAAACAACCTTCCTCTATCTACGCCCACGCCTTCTCCGACGACTCCGCCAGCTTCTCCGACATTGTTTTCGGCTTCTTCGAACAACCCGCCGCCGAGGACGACTCTCCCTCTCCCAATACCTCTTCCGCCACCTCCACGGACTTCCCAGACGACAACGACGACGTGGCGGAAGACCCCAGCTATTCGGAAGAGAGGAAGAAATTCTGGGAAACCCAAAACGAGCTCCTACAGGTAAATTGAAGAATTCAAGATTCCCTTACTTTTCCTTCTTGTTTCTTTTGTTTGGATTGGGGCGTAAATTGGAGATTGATTCTTTGTTTCTTGCTGGTTAATTTTTTTTTTTTTCAGACGACATTGTACAGAACAACTTCCGTGGAAACCAAGATTCGTCAGGACACCAAGGATGCCCTGATCGAGATCGAGAAGCTCGGATCGAACTGCACGTGCGGAAAATCAGACGGCTGCGGCGGCTGCCGGACCTGCCTCCGAAGGGAAGTCGCCGGCAGACTACAGAGTCGGGGCCACAATTGCACGATTTGCAAGTCCAAGTGGAAGGGGAACTGCCTCGGCTTATCTGGTAAGCAGAAATTTGATATCATAAATCCCCAATTGCAGTTCTTTTCCAAAACCTAATTCGGAATTTGTACTGATTTTTTTTTTCTTTCTTTGGTTGTGAACAGGGGAGCATTCGTACTTGGAAGTGGTGGAGAATTCGACCAAGAGAGGGGAAGTGAGGGTGATCGTCGAATTGAATTTCCGGTCGGAGTTCGAGATGGCGAGGGCGAGCGACGAATACAACCACCTAATCGCCCGGCTGCCGGAGGTGTTCGTCGGCAGGGTAGACCGGCTAAAGAATCTGATCAAGACGCTCTGCTCCGCCGCCGAGGCGTGTTCGAAGGAGAAGAAGATTCATCTGGCGCCGTGGAGGAAGTACGAGTACATGAAGTCCAAATGGTTCGGTGGGTCGTGCGAGAGATTCGTCCCGGCGGCGGCGGCGCTGCCTGCTGCGTACTATCACCGGCCGGCGAAGCCCAGAGCGTCGATGCTGACTTTTGACCTGTCGGAGAACAAGCCTTTCCCGGCGGCGATGCATATGACAGCAGTTAAAGTCGTGTGAGAAAGGGTGGCCGGAGGGGTTGACAAGAGTAATTTTGATCCAAGCTTAAGAAGAAGTCGCCGGTTGCTTATTAGTTATGATGATTGGAAGAGGGGTTTGGTAGGCAACAAATTAAGATGGATGTGACTTTTTTGTATATAAGCTAGCTAAGGAGTCAGTATTATTTATGTATTACGGGTAATGAAGCTATATGTATCATAGTATATGCGGCGGATTGGTTATTGTTGTGAAAGAGGAGGAGCTAGACAATGAATGTGATTGAGATGTAAATATACCGATTTGGAGTTCCAATAGTTGTTTCTTCATAAATTGTAAAACCCAGATTGCTCAGGACTGTAATATTCTACATGTAAATGTTCTGCCTAGTTTTGAAGTTTTTGCTTTGCATTATAGTGCAGGAAGAAAAGGGTTTTGATGGTTGATGTAATGGTTGAAAGTTGTACACTTTGAGAGAACCCTTAGTTACAAGGTGTCCTAGAGCTTAATGCAATTTTGATTAACCATAAAAATATATATATATATATATATATATATATATATATATATATATATATATATATATATATATATATATATATTCTACATGATATAGTGTGCAATATGTCATTTATTTTTGTTCGGTTCTAAACCCTGGAACCTAAACAAATATAAAATGACTGGCATAAATCATGGCAATTGATCAAAATGGTTACATAAGTTCAACGGGTAATAAATGATAGTAACAAAATGCATACCTAAATAAATGTAATCACTTTATCAATTACCTGGGACCAATATAGTCAAAAGCGAGTTTCTACGTAGAAACGTTTTAGTGACTTAGAAACGTAAAATCGTAAGTTTTTAAGTTTCAAGCGCGATCCTGACTACATTGCCTTTGACCCACAGATGAGTTAAGATGACCCATTAAGGAGTTAGAATATAGGAACAAAAAGAGTTGTTACCTTTGAGTTTTGTTTATGCTCATTCCACATTATCTAGGCATTATCATAGAGTTGTACCAAGTTGCTACTCCTACCAAGGCTTTTAATATTTTAACTTAACCTTCTCAAGTATTACAAATGTAAAATATATATGATGTCATTTGGCAACTTTGCTAATCCTACCAAGGCTTCTAAAATTTTAACTTAATCCTCTCAAGTATACAAATGTAAAATATAAATGATGTGATTTGGCAATATAACAAAATGAGTTGATACTTAATAATAGGGGTGTAAGGATCATTATTTTGAGCAACAACGAGTAAATCAATTGTCCCTCAGTTAGGGCTTGACGGGTGATTCATGCAAACAATTACAATTTTTCAATGTTTCAAAAGTTAGTGCCAACACGTATAACAACTACTTAACTCAGTTCGTGCGATTGCAAATATTAACATAGGGAGTGGTGTTTTAGAGAATCAAACCATCTTAAATGAGGCAACATTCCCCCATATATAGTCATAGAGCTAGCAACATCGCTATTTCCATGATTGCCGACTATATCGCATTATTTCATGCTCCATACTCTTCTTCGCGAGGGAGCCTCAACAACGAAGTACCATTACATACATGTGGTCACCTGGCCACACATCTACAGACCAGGCGTCTGAGCATGACCATTTGGTCGGGCTGCCACATACCTCTATGTAGGTACCACAGATCCTTAACCTAATCAAAGCGTTTAGTTAGTATGCCTCCCTCTGGACATTACGCTTCGTCTTCTCCCACCTCACTTATTCATAGTTGTCCACATTGGTGGGTTGGGGTGTCCCAGAGTATTTCAACTTCGAACTCAAAGCTCCTTCTCTCGCTGGAAGAGATTCTGCATATGGCTGGCTAGGTGCACTATTGGGTGTCTATCTCTCACCTTCCGCCTAGAATGTTTATACAAGAGTACCCCGTTATACAAAACAACATATATGAATAAGAAAACTCTCTTCTTCTTTTTTCCCCGGTCATTCCTTCCCAATATTCTCTTACAGTTGTTTTTCTTCTTCATTATTTTACCATCTCTAATACATTGATTTTTCTTAACACCCACCTTTTATACCTCCATTGAGACTCAAGGAATTCAAACTATATTATATGTAATTTACATGAAGTTGGAAAAAAAATTAATAAAAAAATTATAGTGTACCCATTAGACCCTCTAATCTTTGTAAAATTGAGCATAATACATCTTGGTAATTGTTAAAAAAAAAAATACATCTTGGTAAGTATATGCACGCCATGTTAAAAAAAAAAAAAAAAAAAAAGACTTCCACCAAATTTTTTGGGAAGTTGTCGCAAGAAAGCAACATTGCTTGAGAAGATGCAACCACGAAACAAGACGAAGTTTCCATTTATTAGGCAAATTGTTTTTTTTTTTTTTTTGTGTGATTATTAGGCAAATTTCGTTTACATGTAGTTATCTTTTGTTAGTTTTGTGGTGGGTTTCTCTTTTGAATTAACTGTATATGATTTTTATTGAATTAAATTAAACTTTAAATTATTGGAATGGTATATTCTCATTGGCACAAAGCACATTCGTATGATTTATGTGTTGAGCAGAGCCCTAAATGTAGGTGAAGACAAAGAAAGAATAGTCTTCATTCCGGAGGAATTTTAAAATAGTGTTTTGGTTTTAAAAAATAATTTTTTATAGTACAAACTGAAGTTGTATTTTTGACGTTATGGTAAACATTCGATTTTAATTTATATTTTATTGTAAAAATTCTATTATGGTAGAAATTATATTTGTACCTTTATGTTAATGTTATGCTACAAACTGAACTTGTATTATAAGATAACTATACAAATTCCTTTATGATCCAAATTATATTTCTACGTTTATTTTACGGAACGGATCAAGTCAGTAATCTTATGGTGAGTAACTATGAGTAACTCGTCCACATCAGCATCCCTCTCTCTCCGGTAAAGCCTTTAATTTTCCCCTCCCTAATCTTTAACGGACGATTTCTCACTCATTTTAAGTCGAAATTTAATTTTTTTGCACAGTTAGATCAGATTAATTGTGATCTTCAAAATGATATCCACTTTGATATATTTTTCAAAAAAAAATTGAGCATTTTTTTACCAATCTATATCATATGGTATTGACTGGTATTGAAATAAGAGCATACCTATGATTTGAAAAGCGTACCATGGTGGTATGAACAAACCAAGACTGTAGGATGGTTGAATACATGATAGTAGAAGTATATTAACTGTCATTTACGACTTTTAACATTGTGTACCACAAGATACCACCCGGTACCATGGTGGTATTGTATGGTATTGTGTGGTATTTTTTAGTCCTGTAATTTGTTCATCCAGAAATTTGTAGATCCAATAGATCATGATGAACTCGTTCCTTCTGTGCAAATGTTTTCAAAAACTAATTTAAAACGAAGAAGATACCATATGGTATGCAGTTGATACCGAGAGGCAAGAAATTTTTTTTCTCAAAAAATATTGAAAATGTATCTCATTTTGTATAGCACAACGAACTCGTTCAATCTGTGCAAAGAAAATTAAAATCCGAGTTAAAACGAAGAAGATATGAGCCGATTAAGAAAGCTAAGAAAAATAAAAATGACCTTTAATTCTCCATCTTTAAATATGGATTTTCTAAATAAAAGGTCGAGATTTAATCTATACATAATATTATGGCAATTCAAAAGTAATTGTTTGCCACCTAAGCACTTGGAGAGCTCACAAATTGCCAAGGTGGACAATATTTTTACAAAAAGAAAAATAGTTATTGATATATTTATGGAGCTATCTCTCTCTTCATTTAATATTTCATTTCCCTTTTATCCTTTTTTTTTGTATTATCAATGTACACAATAATAAATAATGTATGAAAAGTGACATATATTACATTTGTTATCTCTAACTTTTTTAATATTTATTTTTCTTTTCCAATACTTCCTTTATGTTTTAGTTTTTACTTTTGCATTGTATAGATGTACGCAACAATAGACTAATGTCTTTGAGTCACACATATAACTTTTTTCTCAACCAAAAAAATATCTTATTAAAGCTCACTAAGTAAATTTTTAACTCACTTTTACAATAATTTACAAATATGTTACATTTTGATGAACAATTTATACAAACACACATACATAATAACATTTTATCGCGACAAAATAACGATGAAAATTAAAGAGAGAAAACAAGAAACGTTTGAATAGAAACTTGACCAAGCAATAAAATCTATTTCTTAAACAAAAACCTTATTCATTCTAATTAAGTGAAAAATTATTAATCATAGGTGCAATAATTTACAATTTATCCTAAGTTCAAATTACTAATATTTTGCATTTTTGCTCTAGATCGTGTTAATTTAGCAAACTCTACTGAAGTTTTACGTCATATGTTAAGAAATTTAATTTTCAGACTTGGAGTAATAAATTTTCAAGGATTATAAATCAAAAAAAATTTAAAATGACTTCGTATGATTGTTGATGAACTTGACTTCATATCTTAAGATGAAAAAAGAGATACATTAAAAAATGATACATGTGAAAGTTAAATGAATCTTTGCTAAACTCTATGTTAAACATCATGTGTTCATCAACCACTGACCTATGAAGCAAGAATAGAGAAGTTAATCATCGTAAGAGGTATGATCTTTCTTAGCAAACACATACATTTTTTTTTTTTGCAATAAAACACATGCATAAATAATAATATATTTACGAAATAAAATAATTCGATGAAAATTCAATGGAGCAAGAATAGATCACCTCATTGGATAAATGAAGATGATAAGTAAGAATAACTTTTCTCTCACTTATAATATGTCCTTCCATCCCTTATTTTCTTTTACAATTGTTCATATTTCCCTTATTTTCTTAACATTTTACAAATCCCGGTAAAAAACAAGCATTAATTACACTGAAAAATAATTAATCTCTTTTTAATATATATGCTTATATATTGACAATAAATGTGGCAATACAAAAAATGCATATATTAGTATAAGTAATGAAGTTTTTATTTCTAAACAAATACCAAACATAAATAAATTATAGAAAACGGAGTTTCTACAAGTTGTAAAATTATACACTAACGCATTATATTAAGATCAAAATTCGTATGTGAGTATCTTGGATTTAGATTCTAAAACAATATATAAACAACGACAATGAGTCTCAGTTAGTCCAAATTAAATTTCAGAAATTAGCAATTGATACATATTGTATAAAAGACTAAATACAAATAAGATCTTACAGTAAACTTATGAACATTCAAAGTGTCAACTTTAAATTGGGATGAAGAAATTTATCCAATAATGAAGTATATATACAAAGAAACTCTCCATAAGATGTCCTCATCTGAACAACATGGATTCATAATAAGATAGAAAAAATTGTACATGGACGTGGTATACCTTTGTGACATGGTTTATGATTAGAGAATTCAAACAGTATATGTGAATGTGCTAAGTATTGAGAATTTTCAATATATAGACACACCACATACTCACTTATCAATACAAAATATAATAAATTTAGAAGTTCTAAAATAGTTTAAACATATAGATAAATTGAATTAATGTCAACGATAAAATGAAACTCTCCGGCCAACGGGCCGGGTGAAAAGCTAGTTATTAATGGGTGCATAACTCATGGTTATGCACCCTATCTTGAGCCTTTATTTTAGGCTAAAGATCAAGAAATGACCCATAGTTTAAAGTTTAGTCTCACCGTCACTGGTCAAACGGTTAACTCACATGACGTGGATTCTTTTGCCATGTCACTTAGATGAACTTAATAATTAGTACTAAAAATAAAAATGTATATTTTTTACATAAAATAAAATTAAAGAGCTTATCCTTAAAAGAATTTTGTCTCGCCTTGGGGTGTCGTCCGACACCCTTTCGCCCGGAAAATTTTGTGAAGAACCTATATTTTTTTTGTACAAAAAATTTTAATACGAGATTTTCGACACCGCTTTAATAATTATAACCGATACTCGTTTATTAAGTGACACCCCTCTTCAACAATCCTGAATCCGTCACTACTTCCCTACAGCTCAAGATAGGGTGCATAACCCATGGTTATGCACCAATCAATAACCATTTAGAAAATCCAGATCTAAGAATGAAAAATTAAAGGTCATTTTTATTTTTCCTAACTTTTTTAATCGACTCATATCTTCTTCATTTTAATTCGGATTTTAATTTTTTTTTTTTTGCATAGATGGAACGAGTTCATTGTGCTCTACAAAATGAGATACATTTTCAATATTTTTTTAGAAAAAACAATTCTTGCCTCTCGGTACCTACTGCATACCATATTGTATCTTCTTCGTTTTTAATTCGTTTTTGAAAACGTTTGCACAAAATGAACGAGTTCATCATGATCTATAGGATCTACAAATGTCTGGGTGAACAAATTACATGACCAAAAAATACCATACAATACCACCCTGGTACGGGGTGGTATCTTGTGGTACACAATGTTAAAAGTCGTAAATGACGGTTAATATACTTCTACTATTATATATTCAACCATGCTACAGTCTTGGTTTGTTCATACCACCATGGTACGCTTTTCAAACCATAGGTATGCTCTCATTTCAATACCAATCAATATCATATGGTATAGACTGGTAAAAAATGACTCAAATTTTTTTGTTCGAAAAATATATCAAAGTGAATATCATTTTGAAGAGCACAATTAATCTTATCTAACTGTGCAAAAAAATTAAATTTCGACCTAAAACGAGTGAGAAATCGTCCGTTAAAAAATAAGGAGAGAAAAATTAATAGTTTTTCAGGAGAGAGAGGGATGCTAATATCATGTTGATATGGGCTGATTACTCATGATTACTCACCATGATCCATTCCCCTTCCATACCCCGACTCTTACTACCCAATTTTGCTTTACCCACGATCGACCTTCCTTATACGACCTCCACCGCGGCCAATAACAGTAGCTGCCAGTCGAGGGATTGAGACTGAATTGGAGCATCACTGTCCGCTGACCCATCGCCATCTGCGCCCTCCCTCCCACCATAAATCTCCTTCGCCGGTTCTCCACCTCCATTTCAATTCATGCAAGAAAAACCCTAACTTCTTTATCTCTTTATCAACCAAGATTTAATTTCCCTTCATTCACACCCCCAACAAACTCCCTAAACTCTCTATCCCTTTTAGTAAGTTAGGTGTGTTCAAATGGTTATCAGGGTTATTACCAAACCAAATAATGCTAAATTTTATTAATCATGGAATACAATAACATAACCAAACCGTCCAAACTAATACAACAACCAAATTAACCAAAATAAAGTTTAATCGGTTTGGTTAATTGGTTAACCAGATTAACCAATATAAAATCATATTATCATTAAGTGAGAAATTTTTGGTTAATTTACCAATTCACAATTTATACAATGAATAAAACATTCTCATAAAAAAAATATAACGAATAAAACATAACAATCAATACATAGTTATAGTTGACCCTTAACATAAATACATCCAACTAAGACAATTATCTTACGGTTAGTATAGAAGTATTCGCCTAACAAAACTTTATCACAATGGTATGGGTTAATAAATTGTTGTGTTTGTTTGAATTGACTTAGTCTTTTAGCAATTTTCATAGGCTGAAAAGGACTTTGCTTTCAAGTTTTCATCCAACATAATGTATGAGATTTATTTAAATTAGGCGTTCATATGTTGTAGTCTACACTCTACATATACAAATATACATTATAGGAACAATATCAGGCTTTATATTGTATGAGTCTAAAAGGATGAAGGTTTAACTCTTGAGTGGTTATTCAAAGTATTAAGTATGTGTATATATTAGATATATGGCTAATTTGGTTTGGCTGGTTAGGAGTGTCTGAAACCAAACCAAACCACCTAAACCTAACAAGCTAAAAACTTTAACCAAACCAAACCAAACCAATTATCCAAATTAACCAAACCAAATTATCCAAATAGTACTGGTTAAAACGGTTACCATGGTAACCACACCGTTTGAACACCCCTATTCAGTATCCCACACCAAATTCTTGAGAACATCGCAGGCCATGAGAATTCGCCTCCAATCACTAGTATGAGGTCGTGATTCAGACCCATAAAACATGCTTTAATTGGACAGATCTTGCCACCGATCCAACTCTCTCCACCACCCATACCACTCACCTACTGAATTTTAGTCTTATTTCAGTTTATTTCGCCTCCAGATTCGCCAAACTTTTAGGTAGAATCCTAATTTGGATACCAATCCTTATCACAATCCTCTTCTACAACAATGGGTAAATGACGATGGCAGTCCTTGAATCTTAGGCGAACAGGAGGCAGAGAGCGGTCAGATCTTGCTTGACGGGGTGCAAGGATCGTCTGTGGCGGATCCGGCGAAGAAGAAGGAAAAGAGGGGAAAAAGAGAGGAGATAGCGACGAAGGAAGAAGAGTTATGTTTTATTTGCTAACTAGCTAAAATTGGTAAAGTGAGTACAGATGTACAGATTGTCCAAAAGATGACCAATAGAACTCAGGCTCTCCCTATTTATATCAGCCACCCCTTTACACGTCACGTTGCCAGCTGTATCACAGTTGTACTGGGTTGTTACAAACCCTACCCCTTCAGTGACAGCTTGTCCTCAAGCTGGAAAGGCGGGAAACTAGGATTTAAACCAAGCTAACTCTTCCCAAGTAGCATCCTCCACAGGCTGGTGAGACCACTGCACAAGAACCTGGGTCACCGCTCTGTTTCCTTGATTAACAAACCTCCTGGCCAGAATTTGAGATGGCGCAAGCTTGAGAGACCCCAAGTCGTCTGCAGTAGGAAGTTGGTGGGTTGCAGGCGGTACCACTGAGCGACAGAGCTTGAGCTGTGAGACGTGGAAAACGGGGTGGATTTTAGCATCAGCTGGTAAAGAGAGTTTGTACGCCACCTCCCCAATCCGAGCCAACACCTTGTAAGGTCCATAGTACCGAGCTTCCAATTTATTACCATACCTTCCCACCATAGAACCTTGACGATATGGCTGCAATCTGAGATAAACCCAGTCATCTACCTTGAGTACTCGCTCAGAACGTCTCCTGTCAGCATATTGCTTCTGCCGGTTCTGAGCCTTAGTTATGCTATCAGTAAGAAACTGAGATAACTGGTGTTGCTGCGTCACCCGATCCTCAACAGCTCCCACAGCAGTAAGAAGGGCAGAACCAATACCAAAGAAAGAGGGAGGAAATCCATACAATGCCTCAAATGGGGACATGTGCAAGCTGATGTGATAATGCGTATTATAGCACCACTCTGCCAACGTTAGCCAAGTCGACCAATCCTGTGGTCTATGGAAGGTCATGCACCTTAGGTAATCCTCCAAGCAACGATTAACCCGCTCCGTTTGCCCGTCCGTTTGTGGATGATAGGCCATTGAATAGTGGATGTCTGTCCTCTGCTAATGAAAGAACTCCGTCCAAAAAGTGCTTGTGAAAGTCGAGTCTCGATCATAGACTATTGTCAACGGCATACCATGGTATTTGAAGACCCCATCAAAGAATATTTGTGCTACTTTAGCTGCTGTATAAGGGTGGGACAAAGCAATGAAGTGAGCTATCTTCGTAAACCTGTCCACCACTACTAATATCACCTGTTTACCCTTCGAATTCGGCAACCCTTCCACGAAATCCATGCTTATATCTCGCCATGCACAAGATGGTATAGGCAGAGGTTGCAGCAGCCCTGGGGAAGCAAGAGTTTCAGTTTTACACCTCTGGCACACGTCACATTCAGAAACCCATTTGGTGACTGCTGCCTTCATCCCACGCCAATAAAAGAATGACTTAAGGCGCTGATATGTACCCTGCGCTCCTGAATGTCCCCCCACCGGTGACGAATGGAACAAACGTATTAACTTGGGCCTCAAGAATCCAGCCGATCCCACCACAATTGCTCCTCGATAACGAAGTATGCTTGCAGAAAAAGACCATTGAGAAGGACTAGCAACACTAATTGCAGCAGCTGCAATCCAGTCAGCCACTTCTGAATCGTGTTCATATGATTTTTCTATCTCGACCAGCACTCCGGAATAACAGAAGTCAACACATTACAAGTGCTACCCACAATCACTTCCTCAAACACACGAGATAATGCATCAGTAGCACCATTGTAACGCCCTCTCCTGTATTTGATTTGAAAATAAAGTCCCATAAGTTTGACCAGCCCCTTCTTCTGTATAGTTGTATGCACTTTCTGACCCAAAAGGAACTTCAAACTTTCATGATCAGTCAGTATAGTAAATTTTCTCCCTTCCAAATAGTGTCTCCAGTGGTCTACTGCCAACAAAACGGCCAAGTACTCCTTCTCGTAGGTGCTCAAACCTTGATTGCGAATGCTGAGGGCTTTACTGAAGAAAGCTAATGGTCTGCCATGCTGGGATAAAACGGCTCCTACACCAGTCCCACAAGCATCCGTTTCCATAGTGAAAGGCAGAGTGAAATCGGGTAAGCCCAGAACTGGAGCTTGACTCATGGCTGTCTTCAAAGTAGTAAAAGCGTTATCAGCCGCTGCAGACCAATGAAACCCATTTTTCTTGAGAAGTTCAGTAAGAGGTCTACTGATGATGCCATAATTCTTGATGAATTTGCGGTAATATCCTGTCAAACCCAAAAACCCTCTCAACCCTTTAACTGAGGTAGGTCGAGGCCAAGATTGCATAGCAGCCACCTTATTCTGATCGGTAGAGACTCCCTCCCTGCTAATGGTGTGCCCTAGGTACTCAACAGACTGCTGGCCAAATGAGCATTTGGAGGACTTAGCAAACAGCTGATGATCCCTAAGAAGTTGCAGAGTAATGGTGAGGTGCTGCACATGCTCTGATTCTGTCTTGCTGTAAACCAGTATATCATCGAAGAACACAAGAATGAATTTCCGCAAATATTTGCCAAAAAATGGTTCATAAGAGCCTGAAATGTTGTTGGAGCATTGGTCAGGCCAAAGGGCATGACCCTGAACTCATAATGCCCTTGGTGAGTGCAAAAAGCTGTCTTAAACTGGTCTGCAGGATGCATGCGAATCTGATGATAACCAGCCCTAAGATCCAGCTTAGAAAACAGTACTGCCCCATGTAATTCATCCAACAAATCTTCTATGTGGGGAATTGGAAATTTATCCTTAATTGTGTTTGCATTAAGTTCGCGATAATCTACGCAAAACCTCCAAGTTCCATCTTTTTTACCAATCAACAGCACATGCGAGGCATAGGGGCTGTGGCTCTCCTGAATAAAATCAAACTGAAGCATTTCTTCTACCAACTTTTCAGCAACAGCCTTTTGGTGATGAGGGAATCGGTAAGGGCGAATGTTGATTGGTTTAGTGTTAGGGAGTAATGGGATGGTGTGGTCGAAGGAACGGGCAGGAGGAAGTGATGTGGGTGTGGCAAATACATCAGGGAACTGGGCAAGGACAGATTGCAGGAATGGTGGAGTAGTGGTGGGAGCAGAGATGGTTTCCAGGGAGAAAACAGCTCCTGTTAAATGTGTCATAGGCCTCTCCAACAATTGCTGCAAGTCTCGACCAGTTATCATCTTACACTGACCTTCTTTGGTCAGTCCTTGTAACGTGAGAGTCCTACCCTTCCATTCAAAAGCCAATTGCCTCTTCTTCAAATCAACCTGGAAAGGACTAATAGTCTCTAACCAGTCCCAGCCTAACACAAGATCATGCTCAGGCAAATCAAGTGTGCGAACATCAAAACCAAACTCCTGCCCTTGCATCTTCCAACTGAAACCCTGGCAAACTGAATTGCTCAATAGAGTGTGACCACTAGCTACCTTAACCCTCATTAGCGCTACAATCTCAGTTCTACAGCCCTAATAGTGTTTAAGAAGGTATGAGAACTACCTGTATCAATAAGGACAGTAACCTCGCGCTTTCCCGCTGTGGCAGGTATCAACAACGAGTTTCCCATGAAGCCTAAGCCCATGGCCTGTAAGGTCACTTCCAGTTCAGCGCCCTGATAATCGTCCTCCTGATCTTCCTCGTCACTGGTCGGCGAAGGAGCTTCTGCTTGCATCATCTGAAGCTGCTTCTTCTTGGAACAAACATGATCGTGGAAATACTTATCTCCACATTTATAACAGAGACCTTGACCTCGGGGCACAAAACCACGATCGTGAGTATGGACAGAGGAAGGTGGTGTTTCTCGCGGCAAGGATTTACTCGTCGAAGCGGAAGACTGAGCGGCCCAGCGATTGGAAGATAGAGCACGAGTCTTCTTCTTACGTGCTTCAATTGATGTTTCCTCCAAACGATCTTGATAGAAGGCACATGCTAAGGTGGGAGGAGGCAGGGCCTGTACACGCGACCGAATCTCATCATCGAGATCGCCCAAGAAACTCAGAATGAAGTAGTGCTCATTCAGCTCAGGGTTCAATCGGAGCATGCGAGAACAAAGCTCCTCGAATTCCTCCTGATAGCGAGAAACAGAGCTGCTCTGCCATAACTGATTGAAAGCAGCAACCACGTTCAACTTCTCTTGATCATCAAACCGGCGGAGTAACTTGTCAACGAACTGCCCCCACACTAATGGAAAACGACGAAAAGACCATCCGTCGAACCAAGAATGAGCGCGGCCTTCAAGATAGTAAGAAACCAAATCCACCTTCTGGTCTTCGGAAATCGAATAAAGCTGGAAGAGTTTGTTGCACTTGCTCACCCAAACATGAGGATCGGAACCGGAGAAATAGGAGAACTCCAGGTGAGGATAGTGATCCAAGAGAGATTGACGCCGCGACGGAGGTCGGAATTGCGGATGACCGAAGAATTGCTCAGGCTCCGCTTGCTGGCGATCGCGTACCGGTGACTTCTCACGGAGGTACGCCAAAGATGCAGTGAGCTCATCAAAGTTCTCCTTCGTCGACGCGAGAGAGGCGATTGCGTCTCGCAAGTCGTGCTGTTGGGAATCAATTTGCGACTGAACTGCCGCCATCTGCGACTCCAAATCAGCAATGCGAGAAGTGTGCGTCGCCATGTTTGCCGGATTGAAGGCTCTGGATACCACTTTGTAAGGATCGTCTATGGCGGATCCGGCGAAGAAGAAGGAAAAGAAGGGAAAAAGAGAGGAGATAGCGACGAAGGAAGAAGAGTTCTGTTTTATTTGCTAACTAGCTAAAATTGGTAAAGTGAGTACAGATGTACAGATTATCCAAAAGATGACCAATAGAACTCAGACTCTCCCTATTTATATCAGTCGCCCCTTTACACGTCACGTTGCCAGCTGTATCACAGCTGTACTGGTTGTTACACGGGGATAGTCCAACCGTTTAGGTTTCAGCTAAAGGAACAAGGACGACAAAAGTAGAGGGATGGGTCGCGGTTATGGAGACAACGTCACCTCTCGAATTCACGAGGAACATATAGAGGTCGCGCCGAATCAGGTGGCAACAACACTTGAGTCTCTTCCACCATGGATAGTTTGATTTTTCGAAGCCGGGACGATGCTGGGCGTGTGGAAGAATTCCAAAATTACACAGAAACTCTATATTTTGTTGGGGATTTGAGGAAGAGATGAAGAGAGTCGAGGAAGGGGAGCGGATCAGGTCAGTAACTCTATGGTCAGTAACCATGAGTAACCTGTACACATCAGCATGACATCAGTAACTTCTCTCTTCTCGAAAGTCTTTTATCTTTTTCCCTTTAATCTTTAACGGACGATTTTGCTCTCATTTTAAGTCGAAATTTAATTTTTTTTTGCACAGATAAATTAGATTAAATATGCTCTTCAAAATGATATCCACTTTGATATATTTTTAGTACAAAAAAAATTTGAATAATTTTTTACCAGTCATTACCATATGGTATGCTCCAATTTAATACCATATGGTAAGAAAGCGTACTATGATGGTATGAACATACCAATATGGTAAGAAGGTTGAATACATGATAGTAGGAGTATATTAACTTTCATTTACGACTTTAATAATTGTTTACTACAAGTTACCACAAGTTACCAACCACATACCATAGTGGTAAAGTATGATAATTTTTGATCTAGTAATTTTTTCACCCAGAAATTTATAGATCCAATAGATCATGATGAACTCGTTCTTTTTGAGCAAGCGTTTTCAAAAACGACTTAAAATGAAGAAGTTACCATATGGTATGTAGTTGGTAAAAAAAAGTTTCTCGAAATATATTGAAAATTGATCTCATTTTGTAGAGCACGACGAACTCGTTCCATCTGTGCAAAAAAAAAAAAACCGAGTTAGAACGAAGAAGATAAGAGTCAATTAAGAAAATTAGGGAAAATAAAATGTCTTTCATTAACAACCCTTAGATCTGAATTTTCTGGACCCACTTAAATCTAAAGGTCCAAATTTAGTTACTAATAGGTTAGTAACCATTGGTTACTGACCCTATCCTAAGCCCGGGGAAGGGGACTGGAGAAAATATTTTATTTAAACGAGATAGGAATTAATTATATTTTAATTTTAATGGAAAAAATGCCCATAGATAAAGGAAAATGCTTGTGATGAGCTCTATAACTTTCTCACATAATTGGATTCAATTAGAATAAAACGATTCAACCACTAACCCTATATCAGTTTGTTCGACCGGACTAATAATTGAAATCATATTGAAACTTTGATGCTTGTGATGAGCTCTATAACTTTCTCACATAATTGGGTTCCATTAGAATAAAATGATTCAATCACTAACCCTAAATCAATTTGTTCGACCGGACTAATGATTGAAATCATCTTGAAACTTTGATATAAAAAGTTAGTTGGTCAATTTCATTATAACACCTACCCAACCCAAGAATGCATGCCTAGAGTAACGGAAGGCGCTCACTTTTTTGTTGGAACTTTGGGCTTTTAGACCACTAGCTAGAACCGTGCCTAGCAAATCCTTCTCGCCACGGGATTTGACAGCCCCACTCGCCGGATCAGGCCAGACATCGGCCATCCATTTCCTGCGGCTTGGCGTGGTTTCGACTGATTGCTTTTTTCGGCCGGGCTAGTTTCAGCCTCTAATTTCCCCCCGGTTCGATGATATGCCACAACAAAAAGTTGGGGAAATATTACGTTATGACGGAATCTTGAAAATTACGTAATTTGTGAGGATTAATGAGATATTAATTAAGTGAGAAAATGAAAAAATATGACTTTATTCTTTTCGGGCGACTTTTTGTCAACGTCGGGTTTTTCAATTTATGAAAGTAGGTAGTGTTGGATATGTGTTATGAAGGATATGTTCATCGTAGATGTCTCTTTATCACTATTATTCATTCATAAGGTCTTTTCCTCTACGTTTTATCATAAAAAGTAAAATTTTGCGTGTATTTTTTTCAAATAGCATGCAAGAGCGGGTCGACCCGCCCCTTCCCATACCTGCACGGGTATTACCAGACCCGTAGTAGCATGGGGCGGGACATGGATATTGAGGTACTCGCCCCGCTCAGACCCATTTCCATCACTAGTGGCCACCCCTGGATTAGCCACTGCTTGAGAAGATACAAATTACATAGATTGAGAATGAATATATTGAACCTTCTCTAGACGAACTAACCTAACTCAAACTGCAAAAGAAAAGGTTATAGACCAGATAAAAATAGTAAAACAAAAGCATTTATAATTTTTTACAATATTAAAATTAAATAATTTTTATAAAAATAAATATTTATTAGAATTTTGTCTGGCATGAAAATGAAAAAATATTTATTTTTTAATCGACACATAAGCTATTTAACGATCAAACATCATAGCTGACGACCATGTAGGACAGACTTAAAGGAATTGGACGGCTGGTGACTAAAGATTAAATAAAGTGAAAAATCTAATATGAATAAGAAAAGAAATTTTAGAGTGGCAAACATGAAACATATTGATAAATTGATTGACCAAACATGCAATTCATTCTTTTAAAAACTATAAACAAAATTGATTTTGTGAATAATCTATTGCAAGGCCAAAGTGTGAGCTGTAAGGCTGTCGACCTTGTTTAGCCTGTTGGTCCGGATGAGCAGGTGAGTTGAGGGTTAATGGCCCAATTGCTTTAGTCCAGTTTAACCAGGATGTATGAAAAATTTATTTTAGTATTCATGCATTTATAAATTCTATAAAATCTAATCCAACATATAAATAATAACGTATAACATTACACAAAAATAACAGTTCATACTTGGATCCAAGATATAGTGAAAATGCAACACACTCATATAACATCAATATTCAAACGTTCAACTAAATATTCCAAAAGTAGGTTTAGACGAAGGGAAAAATCGAAAAGAGGTGCAATTTGCAAACCAAAAGAAAAAACAATATCGTGTGACCTCCGATCAAGAAACCTTGCGGCGGGCCGACCTGTAGGTGTGTTGCACCCATTTTTTTATCGGATCTAGGTCAATACAGACTAACCCGATAGTCCGTGGGTTGACAACCTCGGCGAACTGTCTCGCCCCGGCCCGTGACTCCTAGTATGATACAAGTAGGGACGACAATGTCAACAAGACCCGTTTTACCCGACCTGCAGGGTAGGGCGGGCATGAGTACTTTCATCGACCCGACCTGCCCTGACCCCTCGCATTCTCGACCCGTTCTTGTCTAAATTACATATAATCTTAGTCAACTTACTTAATATTTCCCTTTTATTGCATAATATTTTAGCTAAAATAAAGTTATAAATTAGTGAAAATCCCAATTTCTCCAATAATTTAACTACATTTAGCATATTATGGTTTGTTTCTTGGTCTTGTAATAAAATAATGATTTTTTTAATATTTTCCATATAAATTACCTATCCATTAGGTCGACCTGCCCCAACCCGCGTCCAATAATAAATTACGTGACCTCGACCCAACCTAGCGCGAAACAGATATTGATATCGAGATGCAACAACTGCAATAACCCAACTCGACAAAATAATACTAAACAAAAATTCTATTTTCAATCATGTCGGCAATTCTATGGTGCGGTGCCGTCACCTTGTTATGGCCGGTTAAACAAGACGGTTCGGTCCGTGATTAACTTATTATTGGGTGGGTGATTTAACTAATAAATTAATTAAACAGAAACATAAATGAACAAAAGGCAAATAACAGGTAGCCTGAGTTCCGTTCCTTCGAAGGCGAACTCCTCCGGCGAGTTGCATCACCAATCGATCGCCATCATCACCGTTGTCGTCGACCATCATCACCAAGATCTCGAACCGCTTGTCGGTCCAAGTCACCACCGTCATCAGATCGACGGTGATTAATCGACGGCGGTGAAAAACTGTGCGGGTAGCCGGATACATCACCCCTGTGATAATATCATAAGCCAACTTTTTTTAATTATATGAAAAAAGCTCTGGTTAAAAAGGACCAACCGAAAATATTTGGTCCAACCAATCATGGTTAATTTGCGGTTACAAACAAAGGTCCTGATTTAATCTCATATATCCAACGGTGGAGAATGTGCCGGTACCGATGCAGGCACGGCACCACAGAAATCCCCCAATCATGTGCGAAGATTGGAAACACAAATACACTCCCACTTTCAAGGAAACAGAGAGACGAAACCTGAGCGAAAAAAGAAGCTCTGATTATGCTTTTCCGGGTTCTTCCCCCCTTCCTTCTTTTCTGTATATTCCAAATCGGCGGGCTGGACCGTGACTCTGCCTGTCGGCTGTACGGTGTTCAGATGATGCATGTAACAATGCTATATAGATAACCAGAGACTCCAATTCTGTGGGAGAAGACCAAGAAAAGGATCAAAACAAACAACATGACACTGCTAAATTTTGCTCAAGTGGATCAGAATCGTCCTGCTTCTTCGACTTCTTGCTCCACGAAGCTCGAGAGGAAAGTTGTGGAGAAAAATAGAAGGAACCATATGAAGACTCTGTACTCCCGCCTCTACTCTCTCCTGCCCACTTCTCGCTCCAATCAGGTTCCCATTTTAATCCAATTAAACAATTATAAGGGTTAGTTAACTCAATATGTTTAGCTAATCCTGTTAAGATGGAAAGTACATTTTTTTTGCAGGGATCAGCTGCTGTGGGAATCTCGTCCTCGACGTCGCCTGGATCAGGAGTTGCTGACCAGATAGACGAGGCAATAAGCTACATAAAGAGCATGGAATCGAAGCTGAAGAAATTGGAGGAGAAGAAAGAAAGTCTAGCGACGAGCAGAAAGAGACTGCGCAAATGTAGTAGCAGTATATGTTGTAGTGATGGACCGAAGTCAAAGGGAGCGAGGAGATGGTCGGCGGCGCCGGAATTGCAGATCCGGCAAGTGGGTTCTGTTGTGGAGGTGGTTTTGACAAGTGGGTCGGGTCGTGATGAGTCCATGGTGCTGTTTCAGGATGTGATCCGAATTCTCGAGGATGAAGGCCTTGAAGTCTGAATGCTAGCTTCGCTGTAACTGGGAATTCCACTTTCCTCTTAACTGTTCATGCAAAGGTACTTACTTCCCAAGTGCGGCCTAGTCGGTTATACATACTTGGGGATTCTGATGGCTAATTCTCGATCGGCCTCATTCTTTGTTTTCTTTTTTCTGTTGGGTGTAGATAGAGGAATCTTGTTTCAGTTTTGAAGGAGCAAAAGCGTCGGAAAGGCTGCAAAGGTTAGTTTATGGGTCTGTAAGCGATCAAGAACTGGAGGCAGAGTTATGGGACCTGGGTCCTGGAGTTTCATACTGATACCTTGTAGCTGCTTCATATATACTTGTAATTCCTTGATAGCCTAGACAACCATTTATCTTTAGAGTCCATGTCAATTGAATTGTACTGAAGAGTATAGCTTCTCTAGTTTCTGTCTCTGGGATTTCCTCTCTTGGAGATTCATACTGTAGTTTCTGTCTCTGAGACCCTTCTCCACTATTTTGGATAGTATTTATGGTTCTACCTAGCTTTTTCTTAGCAACTGGCTTTCATGTAATTATAGGTGCTCTTTTATTGATCATACGTGGTATTCGCAAATTAGTGATGGCAATTTGAACCCGCCCTATGGGCATTACCCGACCAGACCCGTGATAGGGAAAGTATTACCCGACCAGCAGTAGCGTGGGGCGGGGCATATGTATCTACTATCGACATGCCCTGCCCCGCCCCGTTCTTGACCCATTTTATCTCAATTTCTTATAGTATCTATATATATTTCTCCTATTTTGCATTTTCTTCAACTATTTACAGTCGACTTAACTAGCCATTTTATTAGCACTATTTTTCATTCATAAAGTGTTTCCCCATTTGTTTTATAGTAAAAAGTAAAGATTTGCGTGTATTTTTTCCCAATAACATGTAATAGTGGGTCAAACCGCCCCGCCCTGTACCGGTGCCGGTTTTAGTCGCCTTGACCCACAGTAGCATGGGATGAGGCATGGGTATTGAGTTACCCGCCCCGTCCCACCCCATTGCCATCAATATCGCCAATATATTGGTCATCTGACGAAAGAGCATCACATTGGCTTTGAAGCAGGTGCATGGCTCGAGGGAGCCTTCTCCATAGTCTTGACATTTTTAGTTTTGGCTAACCAAGGCAATGAAAGTGCGCGCCGTAAGCGACAAATTATTTATTCCTATACTAGATATCCACGATGACATGTAACTTTTGATCTTAGGTAGTGGATCATAAGAGGCTTTCAAGGTAATCCCTTGCACTTAGAAACTTTTGATCCTTGCATTGATGCTCGAAACGAACTTCGTAAGAACGAAATGATTCGTCCCTCACGAGATGGAGTACTTTCTCTTACTCAAGTCATTTTATACAAAGATTGGGGTGAAGTTTATGTAGCTTGATTAGGAAGTATTCATATCTCTGTCCACGTAAAGTCTTTTGAATAGTCTTCGTACGAAGACGAGCTTGCCTAGCCTTTTTGCACACATTGTGCTCTTCTATGCTCTAGTTCGTCTATTTCTCTTTGTACTTTTGTACTTAACAAGCCTTGATCAAGAAAGAGCAGTTTTAGCTCCTTTTCCTTGATCGCATGGAGGGTCAATGAAGTCTAGGGGTGTCAGAAGATTTTTCTGTGTCCTTGAAAACACATCCCAAGTTGGCAATCTTATTATACGAGTGACAATTTTTCATGAACTAGAGAGAAACTAGCAAAATCTCGTAGGACTATCCCACTGAAATTTTCTCTTCCAAAACCCTTTTTTGCAAGGTTAAGATGCTTCACACTTTACCTATACACTTCAGTTGCGGCGGCAACATCTTGTAAGCTAGGCTTGTCGTGGTAGGATTCGGAATGTATAAAGCAACATATCGACCCCTTTTTAGCTTTATGCGAAAACGACTCCTTCCTTTGAGGAGTTTGAGAACTCAAAAGTGATGGTAGGAAGCACCAATCTGTACTTCTTAAGATGGATCCAAGTCTCATGACAATGACATCTTTCATAGCCCATACACTAGCCTCTCTAAGTCACATATCAACAAAGAGACTAGCAATTCAAAGTTTGATGAACTTCAAATTTGCTTTCGGGGTGTGTCATTACTCGAAATTTTGAAATAAATGCGCAAATGCACACACAAAATCCTTTCCACATAACATATGAACATTCACAAACTCAAGGTCTATAGAATGAAGAATAATCTACCTAAATCTCACCCCACACTTTCAATAGGACAATGTCCTCATTGGGCCAAGCAAGGAGTAGAGAGAAAAGTAGAAAAAGTTACCATTTTTGTAAATCCATGCAACTTGGTTAGTTCCTTTGATGATTGGCTCCATGAACAAATTAAAAGTGTAAAATGGAGAGAGCAAGTTCGTCATCTCCTCGCCTATGGCAATACTTAAGAGGTTCACCTAATTAGCTCTCTTAAGACAATCCAATGCTAGGCGACATGCCACTTACATGTCCAAATCGTTGAGAGTCTATATTGTCACAGAAGTGAGGAAATGCACAATGAATGTTCATGAGAAAAATGCATGAATGTGAATATGGTTCCACTTACACCCTCACCCCCTAAAGAAGAAGAGTGATTGTCTAGGGCTTACCAAAGCACCTATCACCAGGCTTCAAGAAAGCAGAAAAAGCGTCCGCTTACTAGTGATTAGGCACTCCGCGACTACATATCGCCTCTCTTTGGGGAACAATGGAGAACTAAGTGACTGAAGTGATTAGGAAGAGGAAGGTGGATATTAGGTGGAGGAAGGCTATCTAAGGCGCGATTAATCAATGCCTAGGATGTTGAGGCGTTGAGCTATTTCATGGAGGATTTAATCGAATCAAATATGCAACATCTCTCTTCTCTATCGTTGTTCTCAAATTTGAGGGTTAGAAGGGAGGATTGTTTTGTGGTCTCTCTCTTTTCCTTAACCCTTATTCCTTGGTTTGAGCAACAACTCTGCTCGAGGGCATGGTTCTCAGAAGTGCGGCAGTGGCGGACCTTGTAGGTGGTGCCACCGTTTTTGTTTATGGTGGACCTTTTAGCTACCCACTTGCTCAATTGAAGATCCGAGACGAACCTAGAAACACATGAAAAGGGGGAAAAGAAATTTTCAACATTGCTTTGATTCTCTTTTAATCTCTCTTTTTTATGTGTTATAGTGATGTCCTGAAGGTGTGTTGTATGACTGTATCTTGCGATGCCGAGATGATGTGTTGTAGCGATTCTTCTTCATGCAAGTGACCTCTACATCAATCGCCGGCTAGCTCTCTAATTCCTCTATTCTAGTATGGAAATGTGGTACCCTCCAACCAGCAATCCTCCAAGGAGAAAGGGAGGCTGGGAATGTCTGACTCGTATAGTAAGCGTTTGACCGTCAAAGTTAACGGTCAAAAGTCGGATCTGGCCAAATTATTTATTTTGGTGTATAGTTCGGGCCAGGATGTTTATTTTGGTCAAAGTTCAGGCCATACGAAAATATTAACCCTTAATTATTATAGAAAACTTACATATTATTTTTGTAATTTATACATAAATGATTATTTGTCCATAAACTTTACGTAGTGTCTTAATCATTTAGTAAAACTCATGTAATAGTTATAGAACGTTATTACATAAAATTTTTATAATGTCTGGTCTAATTGTATAATCAAGTTATAGTAAGTAACATCGACGGAATTTAAGTTTAAGTAACTTTTATTTAATTTTGTTACATAAATATTTCATAATATGTGGTCTAATAATAATTGCTTATGAATTTTAGACTTATCGTTGAAGTGGTTGTAGATAATAAAATTCATATATTTGCTTATGAATTGTAGACTTATCATAGAAATGGTTGTAGCGAATAAAAATCATATGAATAATATTCCAAAAAAGGAGAAAAAAGGGCTTAGGTAAAATTGGGTATATGGGATAGAACCCTATTGTGAGCAGTACCCGTGGAGAAAAAATAACCTATTTTTTCTTTATGAACAGTGAAAAGTGCTTGTGCTTTCATAATAATGTGGTCTAATAATAATTGCTTATGAATTTTAGACTTATCATTGAAGTGGTTGTAGAGAATAAAACTCATATAATTGCTTATGAATTATAGACTTATCATAGAAGTGGTTGTAGCGAATGAAAATCATATGAATAATATTGCAAAATAGGAGAAAAAAAGCTTATGGTGAAATTGTGTATATGAGATAGAACCCTATTGTGAACAGTACCCGTAGAGAAAAAATAGCCTATTTTTTCTTAATGAACAGTGAAAAGTGCTTGTGCTTTTAATTATAATATAATAATTTTTTACTTCCAATGCCTTACCCCGCATAGGCAATGCTTAATCGGGTTAGACGCTAGTTAGGAGGCCAATGCTCGCTTTGCATTTTGCACCTTGCCTGTCATGTATCATCGTGATGCGCACTTGAAGAGAGTGTCACTAGGAGAAGACCAATTGGCCACCCCACACTTTAATTTCTTCCATAGGAGCTTAGAATTGAAAAATGAAACCGATGTCTAGCTAGACACCCACACACACTAGCTATGTGTCATGGCACAAGTAGAGGCCCCCCTTCCTCGATCCATACACACATAACAAACATCCACTACACGAAGCAATCATTGAACATTCATCTCATCTAATCTCAACTCTATCGAAACACATACAAACAATAGCAATCTCAAAAGATATGGCAATGGAAGCATAAGAGCTAAATTATCACAAGCATGTATCAGATGGACATATGAAGCTCGAGGATTCGAAATCCAAGCAAACACATGGAACCGCACATGCACTCACAAGGTTTCGATCTATAGATATTAGGAGAAGAGAACATGAAGAAGGACATGAGGTGGGTGGTGAGGGTTAAAACAAGACAATGGTGGTAGAGTGAACAAACAAAGGTAATGCAAAGGAGTAACGTACGATAAGACTACTTTCACTCACAAAGGACTGCAACCACTTCTTCTTTGAAGCGCAAATTGATAGAGTACGAGGGTTTAGAATTGGCTTTACTTGCAGAAGCAGTTGATGGTGCCATCTTCAAGTCATTCTGTGATGCTTGATACTAGGTACGACCCATAAAGTTAGGGTCGACCAACTTTATTGATGATGAATTACTCCACGAGATCCAAATTATGTAAAAAGGTTGATCTTTTATTTTTAACCAATTGGTGAAACGAGAAGAAACAAATGTCCTAAATGAGGGTTTAGGACAACCAAACTGCGCCCCAGGCTACTATTTTGGCCGATGTTGTAGGGGGATGATCATGTTGATCTTGCTTAGCAGACGCACAGTACGATTAATTTCATTTTAGAAAATAATATTATTTAATATAAAAGAAATCTAACAAGATTCATTTTTGTTAATTTTTTATCTTTTAAATTTTTAATTCATATTATATATTAGAGATTAATCTAGTACTTTTACATATCCTTATATTAAAAGGTACCTTTAATAGTTTTACTGTTAAACACTCTGATTTTTTTTTTTAAATACTTTTTCAAAACCACCAACCAAAATCTGCTTGCTCGCCATGGTTGTGACTTTCTTTTTTCATATTATGTGAGCGGCACGGCCGAGGCCTATGGGAGGGGTATTTGGGTCATTGTTAGTAATTGGGGAGATCTCTATTTAAACACTAGTTGTGCACTATTTTTACGTATGAATAATCATATCAGAATTATCAAATCCCTAATCTCTCTTCAATTCCCAATTCCCAACCCTAAACTCTCAATTCTCAACCCTAATTCATCTATTTCTCATCCCTAATTCATGTTCGTAACTACCGTATTCCTCACAATTGGTATCAGAGCTGTGTTCGACATGAGCTCAGCAAGGAATTCTGGCGGGGACCGGGGCGAGTCGACCATCGATTGCTTGCGGGGCGTTTTGGCGCGGCTGGCGCGCGCGGAGGAGGAGCTTCAGGTGGCGATAGGCGAGGCGCGGGCGGTGGCCGAGGGTCGCATACCCTTGATCGCGACTGCGACGGAGAGGGCAGAGGCGAAGGAGGCGGCGGCCGTGGCAAGGGAGCTGGAGGGCGCCGGCGAATGGGCCGCTGCGGCCGATGCAAGCGAGAGCCGAGAGGCTCGGGTCGCGCGCGCGGAGGGGAAGAAGGATGGGGAGGAACCGACCGCGCGGAGGGAGAAGACAGGCGGGGGCGGTGAATCGATCTCGGCCGTCGCGGCAGTTGAGACGGCGGGGTCGGCGACGATGAGTTTCAAGGCGCAGGTCATGGGGGAATGTGGAGTGGCCCTCGTCGATAGTGGGGCTTCTCTCAATTTTGTCAATACAGAGTTTGTGAAGCGGTTGCAGTTGCCAAGGTCAGCCATTGAGTCCTTTGATGCGAAGGTGGCTAATGGGGCTCCACTACGGTGTGCAGAGAAGCTAGTAGGGGTTCCCGTGATGATTCAAGGGCTGATAATCCCTCTCGACCTATATATACTGCCGTTGCACGGATCCGACCTGATTCTGGGCATGCCATGGCTCAAGAGTCTGGGACCGGTGACGAGTGACTGGGTAGAGATGGTGGTGAAGTTCAAGTGGAGGGATAAGGATTGGGAGCTGCGAGGGATGACGACAGCGACCGGACCCATCAACTGGGGCGATCCCCAGATCGAGGAGGACTTGGAGCTGGCCATCATTTGCTGGCCGATGGAGCGCGGCGAGGGACAGGCTCGAGCACCGGACTTGCAGTTGCTGTTGCACCGATACGCTAGTCTATTTGCTTAGCCTACCAGCTGCCCACGAGACGGCAGGTTGACCATCGGATTAGACTCAAGGGAGGCACTGAGGCGGTTAACGTTCGATCGTACAGGTATGCACATGCTCAGAAGGAGGAGGTAGAGCGCCAGGTGGCCGAGATGATGACCGCGGGGTTGATTCAGGCAAGCTCCAGCCCGTTTTCGTCCCCGGTGTTGCTGGTTAAAAAGAAGGATGGCACTTGGAGGTTCTGTACCGACTACAGGGCCCTCAATGCAGTAATGGTTCGAGATCGGTTTTTGATTCCGACTGTTGATGATATGCTTGACGAGTTGCGAGGGGCAAAATATTTCACGAAGCTCGACCTACGAGCTGGTTATCATCAGATACGCATGCACGAGGAGGATATTCCGAAGACTGCATTCCGGACACACAGTGGCCATTACGAGTATCTCGTGATGCCCTCGACATTCCAGGCATCCATGAATGACATTTTTCAACCTCTCCTACGCAGGTCAGTGCTGGTATTCTTTGATGATATCTTGGTTTTCAGTAAATCGTGGGAGGAGCACCTACAGCAGTTGCAGGAGAATCAGTTTTTTTGTGAAGGAATCCAAATGTGCGTTCATAGTACAGGAGGTGGATTATCTGGGGCATGTGATATCGGGATAGGGAGTTCGAGTGGATCCGCGGAAAATTCAGTATATGATGGACTAGCCAGTGCCGAGGAGTGCGACGGCCTTGAGGGACTTCCTGGGCTTGACCGGGTATTATCTGCACTTTGTGCAGGGTTACAGCTCGATAGCCGGACCGCTTAATGCACAATTGAAGAAAGGAGGGTTCAGTTGGACCCCAAAGGCCGAGAGTGCTTTCGAGGCACTCAAGGTGGCCCTATCCATGACCCCAGTCTTGGCACTACCAGATTTTTCCCAGCCATTCGACATCGAGACAGACGCGTCGGGCAGAGGAATTGGTGGGGTGCTGTCACAGGATAAGCATCCCATTACTTTTATGAGTCGGACCCTTCCTCCCTCCAAGGAGGCTTGGTCAACATACCAGAAGGAGATGAATGCTATCACAGAAGCTGTACAGATGTGGCGCCCTTACCTGATCGGCCAGAAGATTCGTATCTATACTAATCAGAGTTTGAAGCATCTGATGGATCAGCGGTTGTCCACTCCAGATCAGCACAAATGGGTTGGTGAAGTTGATGGAATATGATTATGAGCTACATTACCGGCCGGGGCCGATGAATAAGGCCGCAGATGCCTTGTCACGAGTGGAGCTTGAGCCGCAGGTGGCAGCTGTGACCGGGTCAGTGGTGCAGTTCGGGGATGAGGTCAGGAAGGCAGTAGAGACGAGCCCATACCTGAGGGAGAGGCGCGACGTTGCTTTGAGCGTGACCCCGGGCGATTACTCGTTCCGCCATGGGCTGGTATACTTTAAAGGGCGGGTGGTCCTACCGGTGTCCACTTCTCTTACAGCGACGGTGATGAAGGAGTTCCATGAATCCCCGGTTTGTGGGCACTCAGGGAACGAGAGGACGCTGAGGAAGATTCGCAGTCAGTTCTACTGGTCGCAGATGGGTCGCGAGGTTAAGGAGTATGTGGCCTCTTGCGATACTTGCCAGAGGGTCAAGGCTTCCTTGCTACGACCGGCAGGCTTACTACAGCCATTACCAGTACCGGAGCGGGTCTGGGAGGACATTAGTATGGACTTCATAGTGGGGTTGCCGCCGTTCGGAGGGAAGACCGTTTTATTTGTGGTGGTTGGCTGGCTCACGAAGTATGCGCACTTCATGGCGTTAGCACACCCGTATACAGCCAGGAGTGTAGCAGAGCAGTTCGTTTGGGGAGTGATCCGGCACCACGGCTTTCCCCGGTCGATCGTGAGTGATCGGGATGCACTTTTCTTGGGCAGGTTCTGGCAGGAGGTGTTCTCGATGGCGGAGACAGAGCTGAAGATGAGCTCTGTGTATCTCCCGCAGACGGACGGACAGACGGAGGCCGTTAATAAGATACTCGAGCAGTATCTACGATGTTTTGCACACCAGCAGCCGCGTCGGTGGCTGGCTATGTTGCCCTCGGATGAGCTGTGGTATAATACCACCTATCATCGGTCGATCCAGATGTCGTCGTTTGAGGCTTTGTATGGCCGTACACCACCTATGCTGGTACGGTACCAGTCCAGGGCGAGTGCAGTGGATGTTGTAGACAGGTGGTTTGGCCGAATGAGACACAGCCCTGCAGCAACTGAAGGCCAACTTGGCCGCGTCCAACAATCGGATGAAGCAGCAAGCCGATTTGGGACGCCGGGATGAGGAGTTCGTGGTGGGGGACTGGGTGATGCTCAGGTTACACCCATACAGGCAGACTTCGGTGTTCCGCCACGCATACCAGAAGCTTGCAGCTCGCAATTTTGGTCCCTATCAGGTGCTCGAGCGGATTGGGCAGTGGCCTACCGTCTGCAGCTTCCGGCGACCGCCCAGATTCACTCTACATTTCATGTGTCTCTCCTGCGCAGGTATCGGGGAGTAGAACAGCTGGCAACACCACTGGAGCCGCCCGTCGATGGGGAAGGGTGACTTGAGCTCGAGCCCGAGGGGGTGCTAGATGTACGCTGGGTGAAGCAGGGAAGGAAGCACGTGACAGAGAGTCTCATACAGTGGAAGCACCTCAGACCAGAAGAGGCGACCTGGGAGGATACTGAGACCATTCGTCAGAACTACCCTACATTCGATCTTGAGGACAAGCTCGGTTCCGAAGGGGAAGGGAGTGTGAGCGGCACGGCCGAGGCCTAGGGGAGGGGTATTTGGGTCATTGTTAGTAATTGGAGAGATCTCTATTTAAACACTAGTTGTGCACTATTTGGGTCATTGTTAGTAATTGGGGAGATCTTTATTTAAACACTAGTTGTGCACTATTTACGTATGAATAATCATATCAGAATTATCAAATCCCTAATCTCTCTTAAATTCCCAATTTCCAACCCTAAATTCCCAATTCTCAACCCTAATTCTTCTATTTCTCATCCCTAATTGTTGTTCGTAACTACCGTGTTCCTCACATATTATCATTAAATTTTAACCGATACATCCAAACAATATATAGATATATATTATTATTCCTATCAAACACATTCATGTTCCATGGAATATAATTGTACTTCCCACCATGCTTAGAGCTGCTTGAAACTTGTTTAAAAAAGTCAGTTGCACATAGTTTATGGAAATGGAAGTAGACCAGCTAGTTCGTTGACCACCTCCATGAGGCACTGCCTTGGAGTAGAAGGCAAGGGAGGCTGTCAAAGACTTTAGGGGCTTGTCGTTGTCAACCTACTTCTCTTACTTTGTTTTTATTTGGACTTCCCCTACTCCAACTAATTTGCTGCATTTAAATGAGCCACCAAAACTCCCAGTACCATATCCTCAAGTCAAGCCAATATCATGTCATACATTCCACATACTGTTTCCACTGTGGTCATGGAGGTTGCTGCAGAATCACCCCAAGAAACAGATCTGTTAAGCTGCAGTTTACAAGAAGCAGAGGAACAAATGGAGCTGATAAACAGAGAATATCGAAAGGTTCTTATGAAAATAGAAACGCAAAAGGTATGAACAAAACAACTTGGAAGAAATTATAGTGTCTTTGCTGATTGTTGTCATTCCAGTACTAATCAAACTCGTTTCCAATGTTTCACCAGCTTGAATTAGCCCCGAAAACACGGTCCCTCTTCAATCTGGAACGTCACATTGAATCAATGAGACGCACTGCTGCCTGTAGAAAGGAAAGACTGGACCCTCTCCATCTTGCGATGGACAAGCTGAGCTTCGCAAACAATGCATACCGAGACAATGCCATCAAGCATTCATTCTTAGAAGAGCAAGAAATCGATTACCGGGTAATGAACATGTGTATCGTTTTTTTTTTTTTTGTGTTTCCCCTTTTTCATGAACATCTGCTGATTGATTCATTTCCGCTTGTATCAACATACTAAAATGTCACGGTACAGAGATTGAACTTCAAAATGAATCATGGAAGGAAAAGCTTTCAGATAGAGAGACGACTCCTGAGCGAAATCAAAACAAAGGAGGGAAAGGGCAGCAACACTACTGATTCGTTGCCGCCACTTGAAGTTATTGAGTCCAAAGTAAGTCTTGTTTGAAATTCTGCTTTACTAGCGAGTGTAGGTAAAATAGTGGTAATACTGCAAGTGTAGAATTTGATGATGCGGAATAACATGAACACGAGACAAATGATTTTACGTGGTATCCTCGATCGATTGATCGAGACTAATCCACGGTGAGCTCATAAGAGCTCACAACTGATCTCTTATTAAGATTACATCTTGACGGCTTACTATCACACAAGTCGATAGCTAAGCTTATATAGATAAACTTAGGGTTAAAACCCTAATCCAACGAATCAGACGAGGCCCAATACTAACACGGTTTAAGTAACCGCAACCGCAAGAAAAGCTAATTAATGCGGTTTTGTTTTTCAGATCAGAGGAGCACAGTACATGATCAGATTCAGTACAAATATGGCTACGGGCAAAGACGGGGCTGGAGATCAAGAGCTTCGCCGGCAGCTGAAACAGCTGGAATTGGAGAGGGAGAAAGTTGTTGCTAACTGCGTTGTGGGGGGAAAGATATGGAGTTCTTTGGGTTCGATAAAAACCATCAAAGAATGTATTGAGGTAAGTGAGACACAGCCCTGAAGTTGAAACAGCTTTAGCGCAATGATCGAAACTTTGATATATGTTACATCTTTGATTCATATGGATCATTACAGGCAGAGCATAAGGAGGCAGAGGACTCAAAGGAAGATCGTCGGAGGTTGCAGGTTGAGATTAAGCGTGTTAAGGAAAGTTTGAAACCTCTGGAGGAAGGGCATAGCTCAGTGCAGAGTCAGCTGAATGATCTGCGTAGAAGAGAGCAACAAGTACGGGAGCAAATTCTTGATCTGAAGAAACAGCTCGCCAGGCGTCCGACCAAAAAGAGAACGAAAGAAAGAGTGAAAACCAGCAAGACGAATCAACTGTAATAGTTACTTTGTTGTAACTAGTGTATGAAATTTGCAGGCGTACTTAAACCCTACTTGGCAGAGTACTTGCTTCTTTGAAAGGGAGCTCTGCGCTGCACCAGAATTATCTCCCTTTAGACAAAGAAACAACCAAGTTTATCCTTTCTTATGGTGACTTACAAGTTATCGTGGTGATTCGGACGTCACATTTATCATGCTGCAATGAAATTGTATAATTACAAAAGGAAATAATAGTTAAGTGCTCCAAAAGATTGTTCGACAGGTTGGTCATTGCCTTATCAGTGTTGGAACAAGATTCCACCACAGAAAATGATTCAGTATTTAATACAGACCATGCTACCATTTAACTCGAGTTAATATCAATATAAGCTTTCTATACGTTGTTAGTTTATCACTTTAAAGCCGGTGTAGCAAACTCTGTGTTTTTGTGTGCATCTTGTCTTCAATTCGGTCCACTTGCATACCAAGAGATTATTAGCCATTTCTATAAGTTGTTAGTTTATCACTTTAGAACCGGTGTAGCAAATTCGTGTTGTTGTGTGCATCTTGTCTTCAATTCGGTCCACCTGCATACCAAGAGATTAGCCATTTCTATGGATTGTGGATACGATTGGTTCTCCAGTCAACCTCTATGTCATAATACAAACTACAAAGCCAATATGTCCCGTTGAGGTAGGTATATTCCCTTACATTCAATCCACCTATGAAAACAAGCGATCAACTGTTGTTTTTTCTTTGTATTGATGGAGTTCTTTTGTAAATGTGTCATCTGGTCAATCGAGTTCTCGAAAGCGATCAATTCTCATAGAAGCTAAGTTGTATGATGCTTCTTGCGGCTTTGGAACTTTTTTGATATTTTTCTTCCCCAGGTGATGTAAGTGCGGTTTCTTCTCATTTCTAACGAGGGAACTATGGCTTTTGCACTTATAAGCCATAAGTCATAAAACCCTTAATTACTTAAATTGAAATAGTCATTTTTTAAAGAACACCAGAAAAGTTGCAGTTGCAGACACCCAATTACCATAGGGGGTGCACTCAGGGGCGGAGCCAGGATTTCGAGACCGGGGGGGCCGAAAATAATTAATTAATAAAAAATTTATAATTATTTTAGAAGTATAAGACGTTCTTTGATCATTGAAATCACTCAAAATAACATCTAAACTAAAACTTTTGGCTGTCATTTTTCCGTTTGAAATTGGGAATGTTAATGAAAATTGAGACTTAAAATTAATTAAACTAAATAAAAAAGGTGGCTTTTTATCGGTACTCTCTCACAATAAATGGGGATTTCGGTTTTGTTTGGGGAATTGTAGAGGGGGAGTAAATTAATGAAGATTAAAAAGTTGGTAAAGAAAAATAAAAATGACGGTTTTGTTTGGGGAATTGTAGAAGGGGAGTAAATTAATGAAGATTAAAAAGTTGGTAAAAAAATGAAAAAGACAAATGTGATCTTGTGGATTGAACTCATGTCCTTGAAAACAAAAGTCAAGCTTGACTTCCATTAGACTATACACCTTTTACATAATAGGATTTACAGAACAAGTAATACTTATATAATTTGTACAAAATATCCTTAATATCCTAGGGCCGAGACTAATCCCGGGGGGCCGGGGCCCACCCTACCTTGAACATAGCTCCGCCCCTGGGTGCACTAATTTGATGAAGAATTCTGAGATGGGCAGTTAACCCTGTTCCACATCCTTTTTCATTCAACACAACTGATTAATGAAATAAATAATCAAGAAGTAAGAGAAACCAGGGGAATTTAGTCATTTCAGCAATCCATCTTACAATCCATTTCAGCAACCAGTATTATCTATCCCAAAAGCTGTATATTCTTAACAATCCATCACTTTTAATAATCAATCAGACAAACTACCCTTTTTTCTAGATGTCATTTGTTAAATATTTTAGTTGAAGAAGTAAACGAGATTAGTTGAGTCTTTGACCATTTCTGAAGGTGAAGGCATTACCTTGGCGTGGAAGGCAAGCATGGGAGGTTGTCAATGGTGTCAACTTATTCTGCTTGGTCTAAATAAGCCACCAAAACCCCTCGCTGCCATATTCCTTTAACCAGCAACCATCAACAGCCACTGTGGTAATGGAGTTCACAGCAGAAGCTCCCCGAGACCCACATTCTTTAAGATGCAGTTTACAAGAAGCAGAGGAACAGATGAAGACAACAACCCGAAAAATCCAGGAGATTCATAAGAGAATAGCCAATAAGGAGGTATCAACAAGTAACTTTCTTGAAACCCACATAGCCTAGTACTGTTGGGATTCCAGTACTGATCAAACCCGTTTCGTTGTTTTACCTAAACTCAGGCTATGTGTAAAAAGCGGGATTTTACGAAAACTGTTTGGTCAGTTAGTCAGTACTCGGTACCCTTTCTGGCGAACTACATACCGTGTTATTGTTTGGATGGATTTGATTGGATCAGGTCGCGCCATCTGAGCTTGAGCATTTGCTTCAGTCCCGTCCAGATATACTCGAGGCAGCTGTGGTCCCGTAAGTTAACATTTGAGTTTGTAAAGAAGTTAACCATGTAAATGAATAGAGAGTGAAGAGGTTCTGGTGGTGAAATTTTTGGCAGGTTGCCTGACGAGAGAGTGTTGGGATGAATAGCTTTGAAAAGCTATAATGAAATTCCTAATTAATTATCCAGTATTTTCCCATAATACGAAATTAAGATGGATAATTAATAAAATGAATATTATGGAGATAATTAGGAATAATTATCTTAATAGATTATATTTTAATTATGAGAGTAATTATCTCTCTCATTAAAATGTGACTTATTCCCAAAGAAAGAGGGAAAAGATATGGAGTTCTTTGGGTTCGAGAAAAACCATCAAAGAATATATTGAGGTAAGCTAAGACATAGCCCTGAAGTTGAAACAACTTAACGCAGTGATCTCTTGCGCGCAACTTTGATATATGTTATATCTTTCTTCCATATATTTTACGTAGTATTTTATTCATTATGGAAGACTTTCGTAGTACTTTTGCTTAATTGATGCATGAGAAATAATTATCCCTCCATAAAGTTCATGACACGGTATTTCAAAATCTTCCATAATGTGTGGTCTAATAATAAAATCAAGTTACAGAAAAGTATAACATCTGATAAAACTATTATGTAAAAGTTAACTTACCTTCAATGAATTTTAGTTCAAACTTATATCACGGAAGACATATGCAATATGTTTGTTTCTTAATAATCATGGAAGAAAAACGTACTGCTTTTTGTTTAATTGACAGATACGAAATAACTATCCCTCTATAAATTTTACGTAATGTATTTGTAATTTACTTAAATGTTATAGGATGGTGTTATTAAATCTTCCGTTATGTGTGGTCTAATAATAAATCAAGTTATAAAAAGTATCATATTTGATGGGTCAGACTGGTGTACGTCAGGCGTATACTATACGCCAGGTACTACTAGTGAGATATCTCTATCTAGACCATGAATTAAACCGAGTTTGGGGTATGATACTATACCCTAACCTCTAATGGATAAACCCCAGGCTCCGATTTTCTAAACCCCAACCCGAAGTTTAATTTAATGAAAAACAAAAATTAACCGTTGAGATCGGTCGGAGCTCATCTAAGTACATCTAACGGCTAGATCACCTGACGTATAGTATACGCCTGACGTACACCAGTCATCACCCATATTTGATTAAACTACTATATAAAAGTTAACTTGCAATATGGAACTATACTACGCACAAATAATAAATCAAGTTATGAAAAGTATCACATTTTATTAAATTATTATATAAGAGTTAACTTTTCTTATCGAACGGTGCGTCATAAAACTTTTGTAATATATGGCTTAATAATAAAATCAATTTGTTGAAAGTATCATTAAAATTTTATGTAGAAACTTATCTTACGGAACTTTGTTTCGATAATATGATGAATATTGTAGTTAAACTTTGTAGTTAAACTTTAACTTATAAAGAAATTAAAAAGGATTGAGATGCTAATAACTTAAAAATTCGTAATGGTAAAAAAAAAAAAATCAGATAGACATACAAGTAAATTGAAAAAGATTGGTATGCTTTGTAAACCGCCAGCTAAGATACACACACGCGCATGGGATTACAAAACACTAATGAACAGTAATTAAGCTTTATTATGGTAAATAAAGAAGTGATCCGTTTTTCTCGTATGCAACAGTGACCCGCAATTTGGGTTACTTGTACTTTTAATTAATTAATAATTAATAATAATTAATTACTTTTCTCCTTTCGGATTTCCTTGTCAGTGTTAGATGCGGATTCCTTTTCTTTTTCCCCCGATATCAAGCGGATTTCTTTTCTGTTTATATAGTTCGAGTCAAACAATTGGTAGAAGGATGTTCAATTAAAGTCGGAGAAGAAGTAGTAGAAGAAGACAGGGAGGATGAGGAAGAAGTGGACCATCAGAAAATGTCAAAGACTAAGAGGTTGCAGCAGCAGCGGAGGGCCAAGTTGGATTGAGCTGCCGGTGGAAATCACGAGAATCGTGTTTGGGCGTTTGAGTTATTTTGATCAAATATGTTGCCGTAGCGTGTGTAAGAGCTGGCGAGACGTTCCCCCAGTTCCACCCTTAGACCAAAACTGCCTTCCATGGATGTTTCTGCTGTGCGCCGAAGACACCAAGGCGGTAAACTCAATGGAACGGCAGCCAATGATGTTTGATCCGTGGAAACAAACCTCGTACCCGCTGACAAAAAGAAGGCAGTTCGGTAGTCGTGGCAGCAGCAGCAGAATAGTAGCGTTTGATTCCCGAAAAGGTTGGCTTCTCATGGGCAAAGAAGCATCAGAAGAACAAGAGACCAGAGCAAAAGTCCAATTGTTCCTCTACTCTCCGTTCAGAGACCAGATGATGAACCTCCCCTCACTCTCTGTACCAGGAAAAGTGGCTGCCATCACTTTTGCTCCTCCAATTGATCACGATTCATCCACCATCCAAGTATTCGCCATCTCCATCCTTCACCGCAGCACCTACGAACCCTTTTGTCAGAAGCGTCGCTGCCAGAGCGAGATCACGGTTGGTACATGCCAGGCAGTAGTACTAGATGAAGCTGATGCGGCAACTACTAACAGTAATTGGACTATGGAACTAGAACCCATCTTCCACCCTGCCTTCCAAACAGAGCTCAGCTTGCAGTCGGTGGTGTACTTGAAAGGGACTTTCTACTGCCTTTTCCAGGATCTAGTGTTGGCGGGATTTGAGCTCTCGACAAGACGCTGGCGCTGGCTCGTTCCTCGACCAGTAGAGCCTCGCACCCCTAGCTGGCGCTGGCCCGCGGGGGGAATGTTCGAGTTCGATGGAAAGCTTGTTGTCAAAGATGGCCTGTATCGCAACTGTGTGGTATTTGATTTCGATACCGGAGGGTGGAGGCCTTCAACGGGAGATGACGACCATGTTGATGATTATGTGCGGTTCCAGTGCTCGAGCAACAAGACATCGTTCTATGCTTTGGGATCGCACAACCTCCCTCGTCCTGCTAAAGATTCCACCTTTGGGAATGATGGTGCTTTCCAAGCTTTTTCCAAGTACCCGACACCGCGCCTGCTGTCTACTATAAGCCTCCTGCGACCCAATCCCACAAGATTTTTTGCGCCCAATTATTGGCTTCTGCTCTCCAATCTTTCCTTGATCTCCCAGCGTAGACTGACTGGCGGCGACGCAAGTTCTTCCCCTTCGGTTTTCCCGGGTGTATCATCGGAATTCGATCTATACCGGTTGCCTCTCTTTCTATCCCACCGGAAACACCGCAAGCGGTCCGGATCACCGCAAGTCCCGCTCGCGCTCTTTCTTTCGTTTCGAAATTCCCATTATCGTTTGTTTCCTTCTCATCGTTGTCCTTCCTCTCCAATTGCCCATCCGTGATTTCCCCCGTCGACAGACTGGCGATTTGACCAGTTGGATCCCCTGATTTTATCGTTGTGCTCCTCTCGTCTTCTTTGGTGGCTGGCCAAATAGCAGCGATTTCCCTTCCGAATTCGTAGAAGCAGAGGCCAACAGAGAAGTGCCCTGTGTATCGTACTGATTCTCTTCTCTGCGAAATCAAAGCGACCAAGAGAGCCTAAGTGGTAAAGAGTCTGAGCGACTTCTTAACGGATCATGGATTCCCAAGTCCCAGCCATTTTCATACGGGTGGTTTATGACTCTGCTTGTCCAATTGTTCATCTATGATTTCATCTCCTTTCACTTTTGCCCCGATCGAAAGATGGCGGTGTTTGAGATTTTATTAGTCCAGATGGATAAAAAGAGAAAAGAAGACAGAAAGAGAAGCGGGTGGTTGTAGAAAGATTAGAGTGTGGTTCAACCAAATTTGTTGCTCCTCAGTTAAAACTTAAGAGCGTTGGTTATCTAATTTAGTTAATTCTAACATCCAGTTGTACATAAATATGTGCATGAATTACACATTGCACCAAAAACTTGACACTTGGGCACTTAATTACCAGCATGGAATCATTTCCTTATGATACCTTTTTTTTTTCTGGATCAGTTAAAATAAAATGCTATGTTTCTTTCTTCATTAATTCTTTTCTTTCATCTTACCATAATACCAATTTCATGGTTTTAACTTTTATCTAATGAATGATGGACTAACCAAAAGCATGGAATGGATTACTGGTTTCGTACAGGTCTCCCTCTTTTCTCTTTAGATTTATCATTTCTATCCTTTGTATATCTTATGTAATTAAGGATGAAAAGACGAGGAGTGACCAAATTTTTTTGTTATAGTTAAATGATTAAGTTAGTTCTGGCATTAAGATGAAATTTGTCAATCTGTGAAACATACACAATTGCTATGTAAATGTTTAGATTATTATTGAGTTCGTATACGTTCGATTGTCGAATATATATGCTCCCGTTTTCATTCGTAGACCGTAGTATTCCAAATTGAGGGAGAATTTGTACTCTTGGTCCAATCGAGGTTCTTCACCACAACTGATAACTTGAGTAGAGAACTTTTGAGTTGTGTTTACTCTTCCAAATCAAGCTTTGTTGGGCATTCAAGAAGATAATCGGAAATGAACGAAAATGGTCCTTCGGAACGTTGTAAACAAATTAACAAATTTAAAGGATAGTTCTATATACATTTCGTAACTAATTAAAATTACACCAAACAATACTTTTAGATCTTTACCAGACAATACTTTTAGACCTTTAGCAGTCACACGTTGCTCATTCCATTTATATTTTGCGACATACCCGCCGCAACGCGCGGGCCATTATTCTAGTGTGTATAAAATGAAGAGTAAATACAATTTAATATCCAAACCTTTTATTTTAAACAATATAATAGCCAAATTTTTTCGAAAACAATCTAATATCTAAATTGTCAACTTTCCGTTCGTTTGACCGTTAGTTGACACTTCTAGAAAGCTTTGTTTAGGAGAAATTGTCACAATACAACTTTGTTTTCTTGTTTTGGCATTGCAGATGACTAAATATTTAGATATTCTATACCATCATGGTGGAGTCGTGGACTTCTTGGGTTTGGAACTATGATATGTTGGTGGTTTTTCAGAGAAGATATCGATGGATATTAATGAAGTGTCGTACTTCGAACTTATTTGAAGTGTCAACTAACGGTCAAACAGACAGAAAGTTGACCATTTGGATATTAAATTGTTTTCGAAAAAGTTTGGCTATTATATTTTTTAAAATGAAAGGTTTGGATATTAAATTGTATTTACCCTAAAATGAATGAGTTCTTATAAAATTAGGTGAGCCAATTTGGCAAGTGTACAAAGAATATTGCATTAATTAGTTTGCGTAGAGTTTTTTTCCTAGATCTCACATGTAGCTTACTTATGTCACGATAAGTAGGGTTTGCTTTTTTGCTCATGAATTGATTTTGGGGTCGAGTATTGACCTTTCACTAACTAAAAACAAAGGTTGTAGAATGGAGAGTGGGGTAAAAGAAGGGGTTGGAACTTCCCTACTTGCACTTGGAGGAGTGTGAGAACCACTAATAAATAGTAACTCAAACTTAGACTTTAATATATTAGTTAATATATTAATGGATCATTTCAGGCAGAGCATAAGGAAGCTAAGGACTCAAAGGAAGATCGTCGGAGGTTGCAGGTTGAGATTAAGAGTGTTAGGGAAAGTTTGAAACGTCTGCAGGAAGGGCATAGCTCAGCACATAGTTAGCTTAATGATCTGTGTAGGAGAAAGCAACAAGTACGGGAGCGAATTCTTGATCTGAAGAAACAGGTAGCCAGACGTCCGACCAAAAAGAAAAGGAAACAAAAACGGAAGAAAAATCAGCAAGACGAATCAACTACAATAGTTACTTTGCTGTGACAAGTGGATGAAAATTCTGGAGTAAACCGTACTTGGCAGAGGACTTGATTCTTTGAACGGGGATATAAATATGAAGAGTAACGAGCTGGGGACTAGGGAGCTCTACGCTGCACCTTAATTGTCTCCTTTTATCCAAAGAAACAACAAAGTTTATCCTTTGCTATAGTGACTTACAAGTAATCACGATTTGGATAAAGTGGTAAATCATTTTACACAAAAGATAGACTTGATGATGCCGCATTTATCTTTTTGGAATGAAATTACACAATTACAAAAGGAAATTAAAGTCGACCGCTCCAAAAGAACATTCGACGGGGTGGTCATCAACTTATCTGCATTGGAACAAGATTCCGCCACTAGAAATGATTCAGTATTAAACAAGGACTCTGCTACCATTTAACTCAAGTTAATATCAATATAAGTTTCATTAAATAACGATCTACGTTATTACTTCATCACTCTAAAAACCGTTATAGCAAACCCCTACTGGGGTGTGCATCTTGTCATCAATTCGGTCCACCGGAAAACTAAGAGATCGACCTATTCAATGAACAGGGGATTGTTTGGTTCTCCGATCAGCCTTAATATGTCATCATACATAGCAAATCAGTCGGTTGAGATATATATATTTCCTTAAATTCGGTCGACCTATGAAAACAAGCGATCAACTGTTGTTTTTCTTTGTATTGATGAAGTATGGTTGTAAGTGTGTCATTTGATCGACTGGGTTTCTGAAAGCGATACACGATTGTTCTCATAGGAGCAATGTTGCAAGATGCTTCTTATTGTTGCTTTGGAATTTGTTTGATGTTCTTCTACCCCAGATTTCCCAGGCGATGTAAGTGCTGTTTCTTCTCATTTCTAACGAGGGAACTATGGCTTTTGCCACTCATTTGCTTTCCCTTAATTTCCTAGCTAATTAAATTGAAATTACCATTTTAGAGAACATCAGAGAAGTTGCAGTTGCATACTCTTTTTCATTCATCACAACTGATTACTGAAATAATAAAAATGAGAAATAAGGGCAAGTTACTCATTTCAGTTATCCATCTACTACAACCAGTATTATCTATCCCAAAAGCTATATATTCTTAACAACCCATCACTTTTAATAATCAACCAGACAAACTACCCCTTTTTTTTTAGATGTCACTTGTTAAATATTTTAGTTGAAGAAGTAAACGAGATTAGTTGAGTCTTTGACCATTTCTGAAGTGAAGGCATTTCCTTGGCGTGGAAGGCAAGCATGCGAGGTTGTCAATGGCGTTGGATGTTGTCAACTCTTTCTGCTTGGTCTAAATAAGCCACCAAAACCCCTCGCTGCCATATTCCTTTAACCAGCAACCATCAACAGCCACTGTGGTAATGGAGTTCACAGCAGAAGCTCCCCGAGATCCACACTCTTTAAGATGCAGTTTACAAGAAGCAGAGGAACAGATGAAGACGACAAACCGAAAAATCCAGGAGATTCATAAGAGAATAGCCAATAAAGAGGTATCAACAAGTAACTTTCTTGAAACCCACATAGCCTAGTACTGTTGGGATTCCAGTACTAACCAAACCTGTTTCGCTGTTTTACCAGGACGAAATAGCCTCCAACAGGTCGACCCTCAACGTGCTGAAGAGCTGCAATGAATCGTTCAGATATGGTGTTGCCTGGAGAAAGGAGACACTGGACCATCTCCATCTTGCCCTGGACAAGCTGAGCTTTGCAAACAATGCATACCGAGACAATGTCACAAAGCATTCGTTCTTAGGAGAGGAAGAAATCGATTACCGGGTAATTAACAATTTAACATGCTGTTGTTGATGACTCCGTGTAGAAATGTAGTCATAAATAATGTTTGTGCTACAGAGGATGAACTTCAAAATGATGCATGGAAAGAAAAGCATCCATGCAGAGAGACGAGTCGCGAGGGAAATTAAAACCAAGGAAGGAGAGGAGTCTCACTGTTCCATGTCCTCGCTGGAAGATGTTCACTCCAAAGTAAGCCCGATTACAAGTTCTGAGCAATTAGGAAAATGCAAAATAGTGCTTCTGTAAGAAAGCTGATGCAGTTTGTGTTGCAGATCAGAGGAATACAGTTCAGGGTGAGGTGCTATAGTAACGTCAATGGTAAAGAGGAGCTTCTCAGACAGCTGAAACAACTTGAAATGGAGAAGGAGAAAGTTATTGCCAACTGTGTTGCAGGGGAGAAGATATGGAGATCTTTGGGTTCGAGAAACGCCATTCAAGAACAAATTGGTGTGAGTGAAGCCTGGGTAGAGATGAGCTGTAATCAATTTTGTGCTTAACAAGTACCTCATTCGCTCATCTCTGATGTGAAACTTGTATATCTTCCTTCTGTTATTTTAAGGCCAAGCATAAGGAAGCAGAGGAGTCAAGGTGGGAACACTGGAGAGTGCAGGTTGGGATAAGACGTGGTAAAGAGAGATTAGAACATTTGCAGGAAAGGGATATCTCATTACACAATCAGCTGAACGATCTCCGAAGAAGAAAGCAAGAAGTACATCAGCACATCCTTGATCTGAGAGAACTGCAAAAGAATGAAGTCCAACAGTAACTTGTAACAAGTGTATGGTTCTGTTTTTGGTCTGGAGCACCACCAAACCAAATACAACATGGTTTACTTGGTTTCGTCAAGGATTATTCCATCCTGAGCTACCGAAAGAAAACAAAAAATTATGGATGTTAGGTCATTATCTTTCATTGCCCTACAACATTACTACTTGAAGAGGCTGAAAGATATTATAGAGGGTCTACGTGGCAATTAGGATCCAAATCTATGAATCCAATCCAATCCATCCACCAAATTATCCATCTAATTCAATCCATTTAAATCCAATCCATTTTATCTAACTCCAATTGGATTGGTGGATTCATGGATCAATCCATGTATCCAAATGGCAAATTACGATTTGATACCTATATTTTTTATATTTTACATTTTGGTACCTAAAATTTATATTTTTATACGAAAAATATCATTGGAAAATTACATTTTGGTACCTAAAATTTTTCATTATGACATTTTAGTACCAAAACTTTTCAAATTTTACATTTTGGTCCAAGCCTTGGATGTCATTTGGATTCATGGATCAATCCACCAATCCATTTGATCCATGGATCCACCAATCCAATCCACGAATCCACGAATCCGATCCAATTGGCACCTCTAAGAGGCTCTGGTTCGGAGAAAATTTATTTGCTTGACCATTATAAGAAGTACAAACAAAGGTAACATGAGTAGTTATGTGACTACTGAATTTGTATATTGATAGAAATGAATCAACATCTTAAAGTGGTTGTAACCGTGCGGATTCCTGTTCAGCTTTATCAAGAGCTTCTCTTAATAAATTTTTTTTTTTTTTGACAAATTAAGTGAAGGGAGCTCATTTGTCCAAGTTGAGTGAGAATGTTAGCCAGGTCATGTTTTTTTTATCCTTTCCCAAGTAATTAAAAGGGAGAAAAGATTAAAAGAAACATCTACCCATAACCTGCTTTGGGCAACACTCTAATGAAGTCACACAACAAAATTAAAGGAAGCGTACTTGAAAGAGAGCAACAACAGAGTTTTAGCTGCCACTCTATGGGTAGTCCAGCTGACAGTCCGCGTAATTTTACTCAAAACTATACAAAAGGACTTGACTCAAGCAGCTGACGAAAATCTCGAAGCACGGACCCAAAATGCGAATCCACCACCAACCCTTGGCTAAGTTGTTGAATCACAACTTCAAAATCACCTCCCACGGTAAGTGACTAGGCACACTTCTTGGGCAAGTGAAATGACATCTCTAGCAGCTAGCAACTCTGCAAGGTAGGGTTTGGACAAACCTTGAATTTTTCAAAATCTATCCTCATCGCCATTTTCAATTCGTAAACCCATGTCCACCCTATCTTTGCATGAGTGGAAGTTTTTTCTCCTAATTCTCGTGGTTTTTGAATACTCGTAAAATTTCCGCCCCACAAATACGAACCAAATTCAACTTATAACTAATGTAATCAACTTGAAGGCACATACCATATTTAGAGACTTTTAAACAAACATTATATATCATAAACTAACCACAAAAGTATGAGAAATATAACAAAATTTTAAATTCTTAGGGGAAATAAGGGTTGAACCTTAAAAGGTTGGATATATATGTATCGATGAAATAGAAAAAGTTAAATAAAGATGTTTGGGGTTATATTAATTTTAAATTTTAGTGAAAATGGAAAAGAAAAACATCATATATATGACAAGTAATTGAATGTGGGTAGTATATGCATTACTTGCAGGGGAAGTATTGGTTTGAGGATGGGCAGAGAGACCCAAATCCATCCCACCATTTTCTTTGTACTTATTACATACTCGTCACTTGCCGATCAACACTGAGATTTCTCTCGTTGACTAAGTTGAGATTGTCACCATGATTTACTGCATGACTTGAGATGTTAGTCTCATTGTTGTTTAGTAGTCAGAAAGAGTCTCGTCATATTTGATTAACATAGAAACAAAAATTTATGTTCTAAAATAATCTCCCTCCCCTAGTTTATAATGGTATGACTACAAGTTAAATCATTGAAAATATTCATTGATAAAAACAAGTCAAACCATTTGCAGTTGCTGAATGGACACAAGACGTGCTGTGCGCGGCAAGTAATCAATCACTCATTATATAATCCGAAATGAGGAGGGGGAAGATCATCCAATTCACAAAGCTTTGTGGGTATCCTTGAAATTGCAAACCAGAAGCTTTGATATGAGTCCAGTAATGGCTGAGAAGGAGGTTGACACATCCAAGCTCTGCCAACCTGCAAATCAAGAAAGCCAGCGGGAAAAGAGAATCGAAATCAAAATGCTTTCCATTCGAGATAAACTGGAGCAAATCTTGGTCAGAGATCCTCCAATTGAAGCTTCCCCATGCTAGTCTGATGTCACCTTGTTTACCTTCTTCATGAACAACCTAATGCACTTCTGGTTTCCTCTTCCCTTCTTCTGCCTTTTACAGAAGGACCGAGACAGCATCCGCTGGAAGCTGGAAGGCTTGAAGATGAGTGACAGAGGGTTCAGATTTGGTGTCATCGACAGGAAGAAAAAGTTGGATCTACTGCAGCAATCTCTGGACAAGCTGAGTTTCGCGAATCGGGCTTACCAAGATAGAAGAAGCATTAGAGCAACCACAATGGAAAAAGAAACCCATTACCATGTAAGTTGCAACACAATCTATGAACATCAATGTAATTGATCCCCACTATCCTTTTTTCTCAACATTGTTCTAAAGAAAGGCAGAGCCTTTTTTGTAACATCATTTGTTTTTGATCCACACAAAAACAGAAAAAACAGCTGCTGAATTTCCGAATGCAACATGGAAGGAAGAGCTTGGCTGCAGAGAGAAGACTCTTGAGAGAGACCAAGGAATGCCGGAAACACGGTTCTGCTACTGCTAGTTGTTCATGGGGATCATTTGAAGAACTTAATACTGTAGTAAAGGGCAAGAACGAGATTCGAAGTCAAATCCAAGTGAGGATTGCTCTGTCTGTCCCCTGCCCTGAGAAGATCAAAGCTGTAATTATTTATCTCCATGTTTCTTTCTTTCTCGTCATTTCGTTTTCTGGGTCTTTCAGGCGATACAAGGAGAATCAGAACAAGCGAGGAAGGAACATGTGGAAGTGAAGAGTAAGATTCAGCGTTTGTTGAAAGAGCTTCAGCTGGTCGAATTGGAGTTGGGCTGTCTGCAGAAGCGGTTGCTGGAGCTATGCTTCACAAGACAGGAAGAAGAAGAAGGATTCCAGGTTTATCCATCTTCCCGTGCTCTACTCTATATGAGAGTATTGGAGGTACAAAACCAACGCACATATAGAGCTAAAAGAGATTCAAGAGAAATTATACACTGATAAACAAAAAAATGCTGTTACATTGATTGTACAGTCCACAATTGAACAGTGTAAAATCAATTTAAACCAGCAGGGAAATGAGAGATCATCGATTGTTCTTACCAGCATATGTTACCATCAAGAACTCCTCTTTTTTCCTCCATGTTGTCTTCTTCTCATTCTGTTGTTTCGCCTGCTTCTTTCCCTCAACCTTCCAAACAAAAGGTTTAACCAAACTCTCCAAACAATAAACCGCATCAAAGTAAACATCTTCTGGCGGCCCATCAACCTCAACGACATCAACCCGTTCCTTCGATGGATCATACCACGCAAAGCAACTACGGTCCAACATGAACAGCATTCGGCCCTCCCAAAAGCCCAAAGCCAAAGCCCATCGACGGCCCACTGCAGAATCTCGAATCGAGTACAGCCGATTCCAACACCGTCCTTTCCCCTTCTTCCCGGGCTCTTCCATCGCCCAAACGTCGAGTCGTTCGGCATCTTCGTAAGCCGCGCAGACGCACAACCCGCCGGAACCTAAAGCTCCGATCGTCAGAATAAAAGGCCGATCGCCGAATTCCGGCTGCGGCAATTCGTAAAACTCGTCGGACCCGAGATCCAGAGACACGATTACCCGCGGCCCGAATAAATCACCGCACCTTCCGCCGATCCAATGCAACCCGCCGCCGGCGGAGACGCCCATCCGGTGAGGACCAAACGGAAGGGACGGCATGTTTACCACCTTGCGAGATCTCGCCCCCAAGCTGTAAATCTCGGCCTGCGGCTCCGACTGATCATTGAACGACCCGATTCGCACCGCCTTATAGTCGTGGGTAATCGGGTCGTACCCGAATCCACGACCGGCCAATTGGGCCCCGGCCCAGAGAGAGAAATTGTGGAGATAGTTATTGACATAGTAGTAGTAGTGGCGTTGACTCGTGGATGGGTTGACCAGGAGGAAGTCAGCGAGGGTGTTGGTTAGGTGAAAACAGAGCAGACCGTGGCAGGAGCCCATAAACAGGTGGGTGTTATTGGTTTCCCCACCGAAATTCGGATCGTCGAAGAATCGGAAAGGAGCTCCCGGACGGCAGCATTTCAAGCGTTTGAGACCGGCGAAATGGTCGATTTGGATGAAAAGGCGGCGGTTGGAGTTTGTGTGGATGGAATGCTGTAAATGTCGTTTGGTGAAGTGGAGGTCGTCGATGATTTCGCGCCATTGTTTGGAGACGCACCGGGACCTGGCGAGGGTGAGCGTGGGGAGCCGGCAGAGGATGTCGGCGATGAGTTCCGGTGGAATGGATTGGGACATTGTTTTGATTTTTGCACTAAAATGGGGTGTGAGAGTGAGAGTGAGAGCAGGGGAGGGGAGGTTTTGTGGTTCCTTTTTAGTGTGTGGGATTGTCGGCCATATTTGTCGATATGCAGAGGGGGAGGATAGTGTTGGTCGGTGGGAAGACAGATGGCAATGGCGATAGATAGACGGGAGGAACTGAAAGGCAAGGCCAGTGCTCTGCCCTGTGTCCTCCTCCCTTTTGAGTAATTCTTTTTGGCACATTAGCACCGGTTAGTTTGATATGTTAGTTGGGATTTCCTACTAAGGTTGTCAACACGCGGGTTAACCCGGACCCGGTCGAGCTAGTGAGTCAAGGGTTAATGGGTCAATCGTTTTAGCCCGGTTTGGCCCGAAAATATAGAAAGAGTCATTATATTGCACTTATTCTCAGAAATTATATCAAATCTTATCTAACATACGAGTTATAACATATAATATTACACCAAAATAACATATCGTACTTAGATTCAACATATAGTGAAAATTCACACACACTTATATAACATAAATATTCAAATGTTCAACTTAGTATTCCAATGATTGAGTTAGGCGAAAAGAAAAATTGGAAAATAGGCACATTTAGCAAACTAAAGAAAAAAATGACACAATTTGACCTCCAACCCGGTACCTAATAGCGGTCGGCCCGGTGGGTGCGTGCGGCCCGTTTTTCTCACCGGGTCAAGGTCAAATTCGGTCGACCCGTGGGTCAACCCGCGGGTTGACAACCTTGTTTCCTACAATAATTTGGGGTTAATTGCATGGTTGGTCACTGACATTACAAAAAACGTTCATGTTTGGTCACTCGAAATATTTAAATCCATTTTTGGTCATTAACTTTACAAAAACCGTTCATTTATGGTCACTCTCCGTTAGCTGCCGTTAACGGCGTCCGTTAAGTGATGACGTGGCTGACGGATTCGCCTAATCACCACCTTTTAACCCGAAATTGACTGACCCGACCCGCCACTTCATTTAAACCCTCCATGTCAGCCAAACCTAACCAAACCTCTAACCAAACCAGACCAGATCGTTCAGCCGACCCACTTCTTCTCCACCACGTCGTAACCCAACAGATCGTTCAGCCGGCCATCGACGCCGCACCCGTCGAAGATGTACACGTGGCGGTCGTCGGCCGCGATGGAGTGGTCCGGTTGGCTGGCCCGGCATCTCCAGTCGAGAGCAAGGTCCACTGTTTGGCATCCGTGTCGAAGGCGTAGAGCTCGTTCAGCTCGTTGTGCTCGTTGTCCCTGCCGCCAAAGACGTAGATCGTCTTGCCGACGGCGGCCATCGTGACCCCGACTCGCGGCAGGGGGACGTCGCCGGTGGTTTCGGGAGTCGACCAGGTGAGGGTTTTGGAGATCGAAGGCGTAGATCTGATTGTCCACGGGGACGCGTGGTGCGAACTCGCCGTCGAACGCGTAGGCCTTGTCGCCGACTAGGGCGACGGCGTCGGAGCTACATGCGCTTGGCCCTTTGCCTTCTGTTCGAGCTGGAACAAGGGGGAATTGGAATTGGGGATTCGGATATACCAGATGGAAAAATTGGGCGTTAGGGTTTCAATCTTGGAGAATTGGGTTTTGATGGAATAGTAAAAAAGGGGAAATTGATGGGTAAAAGAAGCTGTCGAAGACCAGAAAGAACAAACCTCGATTGAAGAGGGAGGAGGAGGAGGAAGTCCTCGCCCTCAATCTCAAAACCCTCACCTGGTCGGCTCCCGGAACCACTGACGACGTCCCCCCGCCGCGAGTAGGGGTCACGATGGCCGCCGTTGGCAAGACGATCTACGTCTTCGGCGGCAGGGACACCAAGCACAACGAGCTGAATGAGCTCTACGCCTTCGACAAGGAAACCAACCAGTGGACCTTGCTCTCGACTGGAGACGCCGGGCCAGCCAACCGGAGCTACCACTCCACCGCGGCCGACGACCGCCACGTGTACATCTTCGACGGGTGCGGCGTCGACGGCCGGCTGAACGATCTGTGGGGTTACGACGTGGTGGAGAAGAAGTGGGTCGGCTGAACGATCTGGTCTGGTTTGGTTAGAGGTTTGGTTAGGTTTGGCTGACATGGAGGGTTTAAATGACGTGGCGGGTCGGGTCAGTCAATTTTCGGGTTAAAGGTGATGATTAGGCGAATCCGTCAGCCACGTCATCAATTAACGGACGCCGTTAACGGCGTTGGACGGCAGCTAACGGAGAGTGACCATAAATGAACGGTTTTTGTAAAGTTAGTGACCAAAAATGGATTTAAATATTTCGAGTGACCAAACATGAACGCTTTTTGTACCTTATCAAAAAAAAAAAACATGAACGCTTTTTGTAATGTCATGACCAACCATACAATTAACCCATAATTTGGGTATAATTTTAAGTTAGGTAACTTGATTAGATCTTAACAATTAAAATAAATTCTAATCACTTTCCATTGATTAAAAATGAAAGAATAAAATAAAACAAAAAAAAAAACAAATAACGGCAACTGGCGGTGCCGGTTGCTTTTAGTTTGCGGGAAAATTTCTTTCCCTTTTCTAACTTTTTTTTTGTAACTTTCCTTTTTCTATTTTATATCTTGTTTCTCTTTTTCTTTTTTCATGTTTATTTTTTCTTTTTGATTATTTAGTTATTGTACTTAAAACTCATTACGTAAAGTTTACGAAACGATAGTTAATTGTTCCGTAACAGTTAAATCACAAGCATTACATAAGGATTCCGTAATGGCTTAACACTTTACCTAACGCGAGGTTAATACTCATTACGTAAAAAATCCCTCAATTACGTAAAAGTTACGGAACATAGTTATTTCTTACGTAATAGTTAAATCGGAAGCGTTACGTCAGGCTTCCGTAATGACATTTTACAACTGTTACGTAAAATACACATCCATTACGTAAAGTTTACGAAATGATAGTTAGTTGTTCCGTAACAGTTAAATCACAAGCATTACGTAAGGCTTCCGCAATGACTTAGCAGTTTACGTAACGCGATGTTTATACTCATTACATAAAAACGCCCTCCATTACGTAAAGGTTACCGAACATAGTTATTTCTTACCTAATAGTTAAATCGGAAGCGTTACGTAAGGCTTCCGTAATGACTTTACACTTTACGTAATGCGATGTTGGTATTCATTACGTAAAATAACTGTCCATTACGTAAAGCTTCCGTAATGACCTTTTACAACTGTTACGTAAGGTAACCATATATGTTATGTAACCATTACGTAATGTCTATTGTGTTTTATGTAATGCGACCTGTGAAACCTGCTATAGCAGGTAAGAAAATTCAAGTTACCTTAGGAAATCCTTACAACAATATGTAGCACAAATCGTGACATACAGGAACACGAGTTCAAACAAAATAAGAAACACAAAAAATATATATATAAATTGCAACCCAAGTGCAAACTCTGTGTATTATCATGTAGCTACAGCTACAAGACAAGTTGATTTAGTTGCCGGTAGGAGACGGGGTGAGGATGGGGATGGAAGGAATGGTGGCCGGAATAGCCGGGATCGATGGGAGATTGCTTGGCAATGGCGGCAGAGAGACCTTTGGGATGGAAGCCGGAATCGCCGGAATGGTAGGCATGGCTCCGGCGCTGGGAAGTGGAGGCAATCCACCGGAAGGAAAGGAAGGTTGTGGCAGAGTCGTCGTCGGCTGAGGCAGAGATGGGACGGTGGCGCTGGGCAGAGGAGGCAGCGTGGGCAGATTTGGGAGAGCTGGCATTTGGAGGAGCTGCCTCGCCGCCAGCCCCATTCCCATGTTGGAGAATGACACAGCAAGGAAGAGAGCAACGAAGAATAGCTTGAAAGAGGCCATCTTAGATTAGGCGTATGGATTTAGATTGTTGATTCTCTTGTTTTGTTTCTTGCTAGTTCTCGATGAAATTTGTGGTGCTTGGACGACGTGTATTTATAGGTAACTGAACGCATTGGTTGGTGAAATGGGTAAAAGGATTTTGTGACTTTAGGTTGGAAAAGCAAGACAGGTGGTTTACCTTCTAAACTCTAAAATGCTGAATCTGATTGAATCATCATTTTCTGGAGGGAAATGGAAGCGAGTCAGTGGGTGTTGATAATCAACCTTGTAGACCGTCTTTCTGGTTGGTAACCTGCCAATTTGCCAGTTTGAGGGTATTAAAACATGAGTAGTTGTTTGAACTCTCTGGTCTCCGGATGTAACAATTGGCGGTACCGGAAATGCATAATTATTAGAAGTCTTACTCCGGATTTAAGGTGGAAGCACCAAAAGACCTGGCTAGAAAATTACTCTCCTGTTATTAGGCGGCAAATGAGCCGAGCCGAATCGAGTCGAGTTTTACTTCAGATTGAGCTCAGCTCGTTTATAAACGAGTCGAGGTCGAGCTCAGCTCGTTTATTAACGAGCCGAGTTGAGTCGAGTTCGAGCTAGCTTGTTTACTAAAATCTTGACTTTTATTTAGCACTTCATTTTGTATGTCATGGTACATATGTATTATTTTGTTAGCTAATCTCATATTATACTTTGCTGGTATCATATATCATTTAGTTAATATTTTTAACTACTCCATTTCATGTTATTTTATAGTATCGAAGCAATCTATGATACATAATTTCTTTTTAAAGTAGAAAATAAGATACATTTGCTCACATACTCAATGTGTTAAACTTTATATATGGTGAGATAGATAATTTAACAACCATATGAATTAAAATCATAAGATATAGATTGATTCATCCATAAGTTGGTAATCGAGTTGGCTCTCTAGCCACATGTTGAGACATATCATGAGCTCTAAATGAGCCAACTCACGAGTTTAGCTCAATAAGCCCCCGAGTCGAGCTAGTTCGCGAACTTCACGAGTTGAACAAAGTTTAGCTCATGTTCGGCTCGTTTATTAAAGAGCCGAGTTTCGAACGAGCTTTTCTCGAGTCGAACGCCGAGCCGCTCGCGAGCAGCTCGGCTCATTTGCAGCCCTACCTGTGATCTGAGCAATTCAATCTCCTATAAGTAAATTACAAAACTGAATACAAGACGATTGTTATTGTGACATACGAACTTGTTTGTAAATGACAATAGTGAGACTGGCGTCATCGAATTTAATAACAATGATACTTATTACGTTCATGATATCAGACCAATTGAAAATGTCTCCTTGAATTTTCACATTAATTGGATATGGATTATTGAGATTGTAGAAATTATTCATTATCCAAGAAGAAAAAATATATTGACATAGCGAACTACTATTTTCCTGCCTACCCAATGGGCGATGCCTTTCATTTGCTTGTTTTTCCTTCTTCTATAATTTGTTATTTTTTAAAATTGTATTGGGTTGGGTTGCTACTTTTTAATATTTATTTATTGTCTGGACTTTGTCTGAGGACCAACACTTTTCAAACAATAAAAGTCAGTCGTGATCATCTGACCTTTGATCGACAAACATTTTTCAAATTTAGAAGTTATACATGGTTTTCTTAATTTTTTCTTTCATGTATCTAAATTTTTGGGCCACATATTCTATGCATGCAACATTTTTCTTTCAACATGGCGATAATAACTTCACATGAAGGATTCAAATTATCATATATAATTAGTTAAATTTGAGTGATATTTTACTTATTTCTCCACTTAATGAATATATATATAACTCAACAAACTTACGAGTTGAATATTATGCAATGTTGTTAGAACCAAACCATAGTATGAACCAAATGTAGAGAGTAAGTCGTATTTTATTGGTTAACTGGTATGAAATCATTCAACCCCCGTTTTCACAAACTGGTAGCTTATAATAACGGAAATATAGGTTATTTAGACAAGAATCATTCAATCTAAATTTTTTGAATGAATTAAAATTGTTATTAAAAATGCATGCAAACAAATTTGTTACTAAGTATTTCAAAATGTGAATTTATTCATAAATAATTAGTATAGAGTTAATTATTTTACATTTTAAAAGGTTTATAATATAATTAATAAGAAGCTTGTAGCATAGTTGATAAACAACTTACTCCTCTAAAGAAAAGGTTGTATGTTCAAATCCTCCCTCCAACATATTTCAAACAAAACAAGCGTGGGAGGAGCTCAAATCGGTCAAAATTGATCAAGCGGTTTGATCGATTTGCTAGATTAACCATTCGGACTGGTTGTTGGCCGGTCAACTCTCAACAAACGGCTACAACTTTCACCTGGGCCGAACAAGGGGTCGGTTTCCAGTTTTAGTCGTCAGACAGAACAGTGACTAGCTACGATTTAATTCGTATATGGGTCTCATGTTTCATATTGAAAAGTTATTCTAAAACTAAATGAATCATTCGAACTCTTAACATATGCCACAAAATTGATATTAACAATTTCGGTTTACTTGATAAAGGCTGGTCAATCTTTTTATTGCGAGAAAATGTTATCAATTTGTTCATTGGTAAATGATAGTAGCAAATCAAATGTATTTCTCAGTGCTGTGAAAACCGAGCCGAGCTGGCGGCCGAGCCGCCAAAACCGCCAACCGGGCACAAAACCGGCTCGGATGAGCTATTTAGCCGGACTAGTTCTTTGGGGCGGCCGGCGAGCGGCCGAAGCGGTTAACCGCTCGAGCCGGTCGTCCGGTTTTTTACATTCGACCGGTTGGTTTAATTAAAAAAAAGTTCGAAAATTAAAGGGGGTCGGGGCGGGCTGTTCTGCAGAAGCAGAACCCTAATTTTTTTCATTCTTCTTCGTGGAGACAAGGAAGCGCCGCTTCCGACTCCAAATCCGTCTCCATCGCCGTCGTTCCCCGTCTCCATCGCCGCCGTTCCTCCTCGTTGCCGTTCCCCGTCTCCATCGTCGTCGTCCCCATCACCATCTTCCCCAGCTCCGTTCCTCCTCGTCGCCGCAAATCCATCGTCGCCGTTCCTCCTCGGCGCCATCGCCATCTTCCCCAGCGCTGTCTCCATCGTCGTCTTCCCCGTCGCCGTCCTCCTCGTCGCTGTTCCTTCTCGTTCTCGCTGCCGAGGAGGAAGACGGTAGAAGAAGGTAGCTAGCTCCTTCTCGTTCTCGCCTGCCCGCCGATTCCCCATCCGATTCACCATCGCTGCCGAGGTAAAATGGACAGTAATTGGCATTTTCACTAATTTAATTAGCAATTAGTAGAAGTAGGTAGCTAGCTACCTATCTAGGGATGAGCTATAAATTACTTACAAAATCCCAGAGGTAAGTGAAGGAAACGTTAATCGCATTTTATTTGCAGATTTGGAATGCGGTGACTGCCATTTTCCTTCAATCAGTTGCTGAGTGCTAGCAAACTGTGGATCCCTTAAGTGCATTTTTCTTAATCTAGCTTATGTTGCTCACTGAGACTTAAAGAAGTTTGTTTCTGTGGGCTGATTCCCATTTTATTTGCTGATTTGATCTTTCTTTTGTAGATGAGTACTCCAAATCCATATAGTGGTACTCAATCAACAACACCAAGCTCTACTGCTTCAACTGGGCAAGCTGGTCGAGGAAAGAATGATCCTGCTTGGAATTACATCCAAGAAATCAAAGATGATAATGGGAAGGTGCTGGCACTCAAATGCATGCTATGTGGAATTGAGAAAAGGGGAGGGGGGATTCATCGGATGAAAGAGCATCTTGCTCATTCTACAAAAGGGAATATTGTGAAATGCTCAAAAGTTCCCTATGATGTGCGCTGAGATTTGCAAATATTCTTAAAGAATATGATGTAAAGAAGGAAGGGAAGTCGAAATCTAATGATCCTATCATTGGTGACAAAGATGATGATGTGGTTGAGTTAGCGAGATCACAGGCAACTAAAAATGTTAGTGACTTGATGAAGAAAGCTAAGGGAGCTGACTTTTTTGCTTCAAGAACCACTCATGGGTCGCAACCAAGCATCAAAAGTGCAATGGCTACTAAGGATGCAATTCATAGAGCTCATATGATTTGTTCAGAATTCTTCTATGAGAATTGCATACCTTTTAATGTAGCTCACTCAGATAGTTGGCAGAGGATGTTTGATGCTGCAATGGCTATTGGTCCAGGATTTAAGGTACCATCATATCATGATTTAAGGGTGCCTTTACTAGTTGATTGGAAGAGAGAAACCTAGCTAATTGTTGATCAACACCGAGCCGTTTGGGGACAGCGTGGGTGTACTTTAATGGCTGATGGTTGGACTGATCAACAAGGTATAAGTTTGGTCAATCTATTGGTCTATTGTAGTAGAGGTCTTTGTTTTCTTAAATCTGTTGATGCAACAACGGTTGTGAAGACTGCAAAGAACCTTTTCAAGATATTTGATGAAGCAATTCAGTGGATTGGCGTGGGCAATGTGGTTCATGTGGTCACTGATAATGCAGCTAACTACAAGTCATGTGGTAAGATTATCCATAAGACCTATCCACATATTTATTGGTCTCCATGTGCAACTCATTGCATGAATTTGATATTGAGTGATTTTGGAGATTTGGAGAATGTGAAGGCTGTCATTCAAAAGGCTAGAAGAGTCACTGTGTTTGTTTATAATCATTCTCCTGTGATTAATTGGTTGAAAGCAAGGCCAAAGTGGAAGCAAATAGTGAGACCTGGTGCAACTCGCTTTGCTACTAATTTCCTCTCCATGAAGAGTGTGTATGAGAACAAGGTTGATTTACAAGCTTTAGCAGTGAGTGAGTTCTTCAATGCAGATGAATCATCTAAGACTGCAAAAGGAAAGGCGGTGAGTGCTATATTGTTAGATGCTCAGTTTTGGGGTGATTGTTTGGAGATGTCAAATGTGGCTCAACCAGTCATGAAGTTGCTGAAGCTTGTGGATTCAGATGAGAAGCCAACTCTTGCTTATGTTTATGAGGGAATGAGAAGAGCAATTAAGGGAATCAAAGAGATCTTTTTAGGTAAAGAGACTTTGTACAAGCCTTACATTGACATCATCAACAAAAGGTGGGATAAGCATTTCCGGGGGGATCTAGTCAAAGCAGCTTATTTCTTCAATCCTGCTCTCAAATATGATGAGGAATATGTAGGGGACATTGAGGTGAAGGGGGCTATAATAAACTTGCTTGAAAAGCCCCAACTTGGTAGTGATGGTTTGCAAGCATGTAAGGAACTGAAACTGTTTGAGGAAGTGAAGGGGACTTTTGGTAGGGACTTGGCTGTTAGAGGTAGATCGTCACTTGATCCAGGTAATATGAAGTATCATGATATGTAATGCAATAGTTGGTCTATATAATTGTGTTTGTTCTAATAAATTATTTTTCTTTGTAGATGATTGGTGGAATACCTTTGGTGATAGTGCACCATTGTTGAAGAACCTTGCACTTCGAGTCCTAAGCCAAACTTCTGCCTCTTCTGGATGTGAAAGAAATTGGAGTGTGTTCGAGCGGATTCACACCAAGAAGAGGAACAATATAGAGCATGAAAGACTAAGCGATCTAGTCTTTGTGTACTACAACATGAAGCTAGGAAAGAGGTATGTGATAAATAGCAAATATGTATGATTTGAGTACAAAATATTTTTGCCATGAAATAGTGACATATTTGACTTGTATTTAATCATTCATAGGTCTCGTACTAGAAAAAGTAAGTTCTTGGTTGATCCATTTGACTATGAATGGATTAATGCCACTGAATTTTGGGTTATGGATGAGGAAGAGGATCCAACTCCAGATCTTAGCTTTGATGAGTTGATGCAAGCTATGGGTGATAATAATGCTAATGACGTTCCTGCAGGAAGTGGAACTACAAGTAGGAAAAGAGGTCGCAATGAAGGTTGGATTGACATATTATTAGTAAATGAAGAATGTTCAACTTTGATCTATTTTTAACACATAATTTCTAACATATTTTTGTTTACTTATTAGATGATGATGGACATGATGGTAGCACAGCAATTGGGATAGCGTCTTCAAGCAGTGATTCATCTGATGCTAGTGATGGTGAATGAAATGATGATGAAGTTGTATTTGATAGTTGTTTGAGTTTGAGACTTTGAGTGGTTTCCATGTTTAATACTCTTGTTTAATGTTCAGACTCGTGTGATATTGCTTCTATTTTGGAACAATGTGGGGGTTTGGAATTGAATTTTAGATCTTTCAGTACTGATGTTCTATAATGGTTTAAGAGAGTAATTTACTTGTGGTATACCATGATTAAGAAGTGTCTACTATTACAGATGACTGTTTATTAGGTACCGGTTCTCAAACGGTTTTTAAACGGTCTAATGCCGGCTAGACCACTAATGACCGAGCCGTTCACGTTACCGGGTCATACTCCGGCTCGGCTTTGACAACATTGCTATTTCCACATGCAAATACATTGATGGAACAAACTCTCTCTAAACTTCCGTTATCATAAAAAATTAATGATTTCCTCTAATAATTTGCAGCTATTATCCATCTTCATAAACTAATGTATTCATATAAAAATCAGTATATATAATTAATTTATATAGTTTTATATTTGATTCGACAATAGTACATTTAATAATTGACATTGAAATGTAGAGTTTAAATAACATTATTAACATATGAGTACTACAATTTGTTTATTCAAATTTAACGGTGTTATGGAACCCCTTATTAGTCTCTACTCTCTAGCTCCCCCTCTAGAACTGAATGGCCAGGTTTGTTCTTTATAACACTGATATTTTGCTAGTCCAATCAATAATAAAATTTTCCACAATTGATACCTATAACCCATACCCATTATTTAAATGTTGATCGATATTGTCACCCATAAAACTAAAGCCAAAATACTATTATAAATTCTTATGCACATTTGAAAATGTTTGCTACTTCAGTATTTGATGCTATTAATCTCATAAAAAAGTGAGTTGTGATCGATCTTGTCACCCATAAAACTATAATTATGATACTCAAAATCGTCGTAAAGAGATAGATAAACCGACCACAATCCCACCACACATAACGATAATTGATCCACCTCCTACTTACTATTCTCTAACAAAACCAACAAACATTCTAATGACAATTGAGAGATTTTGGGAAGAAAGTGAGAATAGAGTTTCAAAGGGGAATGAATCAACTTCTTTGATCTTTCCATAGTAGTTTAACGTCCGGTTCGTTAGCCAGAAGAAACTAATTTAATAAATGAAAGTCGAACCAGGTATGTTTTGTGTGATCATCACAATGAAATAAATATGTATTTTCATAAATGATAGTAACTTTGGTAATATACCAAAAAATAAAAGAATGTCACAAATTATTCAAAAAAAAAAAACACATATTAGACCAGCATTCCATAAAAAAGTAACATAATTAGCATTTTTCGTGACAATTTATCTAGATACTTGGTATTTTCATACTTAAACTGTACGTACAATAAATTTTGGAAAGTTTTCACAAGAGAATAGATTGTTTATAAGTCCTAAGAGCATCTCCAATGGTGCAAATGGAGGGAATTGCAAGCTGAGGTGGCAGCCATGTGCAATTGAAAAAGTGGATGACATTGATGCAAGACCACTTTCAAGGGATGAAAATTTGCACACCATGAAAATCTGACATGCAATTGCAAGTGGGTCCTTTGTTTGTTTTTATTTTTCTTTCTTCTTTTCCCAACCATTTGTGTGGTATTAAAATGTAAGTGGGACCCAAAAGTGCAATTGCATTGGAATGGCATTGATGTAGCTAGTATGAAATTGATGAGTGAAGTAATTGCTAGAGTTGCTTAGGTGGCAGTAGGGACCACACTTGAAAATGAAGAAGGATTGCATTGTTGGAGATGCTATAATGTCCATAACTTTTAAGCATTCTATTTACATGGTGTATGAGCTACTAGGTGTGCAACTTGATTATTTGTTTTTCCCCCTCTGAACCTCTCTATTCCACATTATGTTGACGTATTATTTTGAAAGTGACATGATCAAATTTATTTAAATTTTCTTATAGCATCGAGTCAAAATACGTCAATATGTGTTTCGTTTATCAATCCTTGTATTTTGTCGGATATTGCACAAGCCAAGAGGAAGTCCTACCATTTGTGCCAACGCTACTTCTATAAAATATATGAAGCAGATTCATGGGTTACTTTTGCAGGGATTCAAAATTGGAGGCTTCTGAGAGCTTCACGGCGGGGCAGTTTTGTCATTTCATTGTCCTGGCCGCTTAATGAAGTGCATCGTTTTGGGCTGGCATTAATTGGTGGGTTGAACTTACATTTTTGGGCTTTCTGGCTGATTAATGAAGTGAAATGGGCTAATAATATTGGTCGATAATTGCGTTCCCTACGTAGAATTGGGAAAAGTTACTTCTGTATCAGGTTTTTCAGGTTTTTGGTTTTACAGTATCCGTCGTCCGGTGGTTGTCGTCCCTGGGTTTGTTCTTTAGAATTAGCAAAGGTAAGAACAAAATAAGGATTTTGGAATATATGAACTTAGTGTGCGGCCTTTTGGAATATATGAGGTCAGTGTTGAGGTTAATATCGCATCAGGTTTTTGTTTTTCTAGTGTTCATCGTTGTCGTCGTCCGGTTTGTCCATCTATGGTTCGTATTGAAGATACTCCTGGTTCTTCTTCAGCAATAAATCGACTTCAGCAAGATGCTCGACTTCAGCAGGATGCTCCTGATCCTTCCTTGACAATAAAATGACATCAGCAGAATAGGGGTTAATGTTAGTATTGAGATGATGACATATATGAATTTGATTTTTTGTATGCTGTTTGGAGGGGAGGAAGTTATGTATTGGTAGTCACAATCATTTGATTTGTAGGGTTGATGAGGGCTATTTGCAGGCCGCATAAACATCCTCCACAAAAACAAATTGTGGCTGAACGAGCCCGTCTTAATCAACGTAATTATCCGTTATTCCTGTTTTCTACTACTCCTAAAAATATTGTTGTGGTGTATGTTATTTGTTATCGTACACAACGTTTTTCTTCGCAGGGATTGATAGGTTAAATGTTCAACTTCGCCGAATGGATTTACTGTTGGCTCAATTCCATCGCAAGCAACGTCGTATACTTATGAATAGGCGTTTGGGACGTGCAGTTCAACGTCGTGTGCCTATAAATATTGGTAGTTATCTGTAGTTATAAAAGTTGTCGTTGTCATTATTTGATTATGATTTGATGATGATGAATTACGTAGTTCCTCTTTTCTCACAGATTATACTTCGTGTTTGTTACGTTTGCGGTCAAAACGAGCACGTGTACTACGTTCTATTTGTTTATTGAGAAGACGGTTGGTTAATGCTATACCTAGGGGATTCACACGTAATCATGGTTGGTTTGTATTATGTAACATATTTCCCTCTTGAATTTTTATTTTCTATTTATTTTTCAATAGTCTTATGTGAGATTTTGTGTGTAGGTCTTCCTTCCGTTGAAGTTTTCAGTCTTGGTGAACCTTCGTACCTTTGTCAATACTGTAATGCAGTGATGTGGGTCAAAGAAAGCACGTTACATTCTAGGATTCATGCTAATCCGGTGTTTCCATTATGTTGCAAACGAGGTAGGGTGAAATTGCCTCCTAGGCGAGATCCACCTGGATTTTTGAAAGATCTCTTGGAATCTTCAACTCCTATGAGTCGGCACTTTAGGGAGGCTATCCGTATATACAATGCCATATTTAGCTTCATTTCCCTTGGCGGTAAAGTGGATCGTGGTATAAATGATGGTGGTGGTGTATATGTCTATTCTATAAGTGGTCAGATATATCACAGTATAGGCAGCTTGCTTCCGGTTGAAGGTCAACCACCTAGATTTGCACAATTATATATTCATGAATCTACCTCCGAGCTTCAGAATCGACTCCAATTATTTCCAAGTGAAGATCATTCAAATACGTTGCGATCTGAGATTGTTAGAGATTTGCAAGAAATGTTAGACAGGAACAATGTTTTGGTTCAAACCTTTCGCATGGCTCGGGAAAAATTATCTGAAGCTACCGTTGAAGAGTTAAAGATCAAATTATTTGCTAAGCGTGCACAGGATGGTAGAGAATATGACTTACCAACGGGAAATGATGTTGCAGCTTTGATAGTGGATGAAACTGGTCAGGATACATTTGAGCCAGACATTATTGTTCAATATAAGAGCTCTGAATTAGAGAGAATTAATTATGGACATCCATCATTAATGGCATTACAATATCCTCTTCTCTTTCCTTATGGTGAGGATGGTTGGCATCTTGATATACCCTGTGTTGATGAGGATGATGAAGAAGAAGATCTCTGGAATAACAATACTTTGTCCCAGTGTGATTATTATGCATATCGTCTTCAGACCAGGTTTGATCAATCAAATGCAATGTTATTAACTGGGAAGTTATTTCAACAGTATGTGGTGAATGCTTATGCATTGGTTGAAGCTGAACGTCTTGATTGGATTCGAAATAACCAATCTAAATTGCGTGCTCATTATGTGAGTGGTTTGGTGGATGCATTTTTACGTGGTGACTCTGATCTAGATTCGACTGGCAAGCATGTTATTCTTGCAGCTTCACATACAGGCAGTCCACGATACAAGTATGAGAATTTTCAGGATGTTATGGCTATTTGTAGGTTGTTGGGATACCCGGATTTGTTTATTACATTTACCTGTAATGCAAATTGGCCTGAAATCCAATTTATGGTGGATTTGGTTAACTCGGATGGTCGGAAAGATGTCAATCGATCTGATATCTTTGCTAGAGTATTCAAGCTTAAATTGCATCAGTTGATGTCTGAGATTAGAGATAAGAAAATATTTGGGGCTACAACTGGATGTAAGTTGTTTTATATATGTTTCTTTCTATATTTAATTTTTTTACTAATATATTCCTCAATCATCCTATGTTTCTGCCTATGTAGATAATGATATTGCAAAAGTCTCTTTTTTAATTTGGTTCTTTAGTAATCATATGTATATCTATAATATATACATACACGTGTTGCCATACTATTTTTGGTTTCGTTTTTTAGCAAAAGACATATCATGCTCAATCATATATAAAACCAATTGCAATTGCAAGAACAAATCTTATAGATGGATACACGTGTTGCCTTTTTAGTCTACAAGTGACAGATTATATTTATCAAAAGCTATTATTTAATACTATTTTGCATGTTCAACAACTTTTGAAAGAGTAGTTTTTGTAGTTATTGTAATTTCCATGTAGAATGTAAAATTTACCTAAATTTATTTCATGAAAAATTAAGATTTATCAATCATTTATTAGTGCAATTGAAGTTGAGTGATCATGTATTTGTTATGAATTTCAGTTCTTTATATATTATATTTTTTGTTTACAGATGTCATGGCTATTGAGTTTCAGAAGAGGGGTCTTCCTCATGCTCATTTGTTAGTTTTCCTAGCTGCGGAATATAAACTACGTGGTCCCAAGGAAATAGATTCTGTAATATCAGCAGAGATACCTAATCGTGATCTAGATCCAGAAGGTTATCGAGCTGTAACTGCATTTATGTTGCATGGTCCATGTGGTGCTTTGGGTCGTAATGCTCCTTGCACTCAAGGTGGGGTGTGTACGAAACATTTCCCAAAGCAGTTTTGCGAGCAAACTATAATTGATGATAATGGTTTTCCGAAATATCGACGATGTGATACTGGGATATCTTTCAATATCCACTCTGTGGCTCTGGATAACCGTTTCGTTGTTCCATATAATCGCTATTTATTATTGCGCTTCGATGCACATATTAATGTTGAATTCTGTAATAAATCGAGGTATGTGCTGAATGATTTTAATTTTCAGATGTGCTTCGTGTTGTTCTTTATGTTCTTATAATTATGTTGGGTTATTTTGTATAAATTGTTAATCAATTATTAAAAAATCCTATGCATGATTTTAACATAGTTTTATTTAAATTTTCTAATTAATAAATTTAGAATGCAGGCAATTATGTATTGATGATTGAGGAAAATTCACATTCATGTTTGATATATGGTATTTCATTATTGTCTTTTGATTGCAGGGCAATCAAATATCTCTTCAAGTATATCAATAAACCACAAGATAGAGCCAAAGCATCATTAGTTGGAACTCAAAGTGCTACAGGTGGTGATTCGAGTGCTTCAAGTTCTGACCGTATTTCACGTATCGATGAGATCAAGTCATTTTTAGACTGTCGTTATATAACATCTGGTGAAGCATGTTGGAGGTTATTCAAATTTGATGTCTACTCACAATATCCATCTGTATTACGTATGTCATATCATCTTCCGGGGCAGAACGTTGTTGTCTCAAAGCAAAACCAGAATCCTCAAGGGTTACTTCGATCTAAACGAGCTCACACCTCTATGTTATTGAGATGGATGAAAATGAATCAATCATCTCCAGAAGCAAGGCAGTACACTTTTGTAGAATTTCCCCAGTTCTATGTCTGGGATCAAACAAAACGAGATTGGCACAGAAGGAAGTCCAAATTCTCAATTGGTCGGTTATACTATTGTCATCCTTCACCAACAAATGACAAATTCTACATGCGTATGCTCCTACACATTGTTCGTGGATCAGTTAGTTTTGAGGATATCAGGACCGTGAATGGAGTTATACATAAATCTTTCAAGGAGGCATGTTATGCTCATGGGTTATTGGCAGAAGATAATGAATGGAATGACTGTTTAGCTGAAGCATCTCTTTGGGCGTTAGGTCAAAAGCTTAGAGATTTATTTGTCACTATAATAACCTTATGTCAAGTTTCAGATATTGGCAGATTATGGGAAAGAAATTAGACAATGTTGTCCGATGATATATTGTACTCCCGTCGGAAGCAACTTCATATGCCTACTTTGGAGATGACCGAGTCTCAGTTGAAAGAATGTTGCTTGCTTGAAATTGATAAATTTCTCTCCAGGAATTGCAAAACTATTTCAGACTTTCCAGGTTTACCAGTTCCCAATTTTGATATGTTGCAATCTTCATCTAATAGATTGATCGCTGCAGAGCTTAACTATAATGCCACAGATCTTCGTTATAAATTTGATAGTATGATATCCAAATTAAATGACCAACAAAGAGTCGCCTATGATGAAATTATGGCTTCAGTGTATGGTGACCAAGGAAAGTCATTTTTCATTAATGGTTGTGGTGGAACGGGAAAGACCTTTTTGTGGCAAGTCATTTGTTTGAAATTGCGTTCAGAGTCATTTGAAGGTGGTTTTATGTGTTGCTTCTTCTGGTATTGCAGCCCTTTTGATGGATGGTGGGAGAACAGCTCATTCCCGATTTCATATTCCAGTTGATATTGATGCGCGATCAACCTGTCATATTGAACAGGGAGGTGAATTGGCAGAGTTAATCCAACGTGTTTCTTTGATTATTTGGGATGAAGTTGTCATGTCTCATAAACATGTGGTGGAAGCTGTGGATAAATCATTACGGGATATATTGCGTTTCCGATATCGAAATAGTGATGAGAAACCATTTGGAGGTCTAACAATTGTTTTCGGAGGGGATTTCAGGCAAACCCTGCCTATAGTATTGAAAGGTACACGAGCTGATTCTGTCAACTCATCTATTAAGAGGTCTTATTTGTGGCAGCATTTGAAGGTAATCAAATTGATTCAAAATATGAGGCTAGCACGTGGCAATCAATGTCCAGAAGAAATGCTAGCAATTGCTGATTTCCAGAATTGGCTTTTGCAAATTGGTGATGGGGTTGATTCAGATGTTTTTGGTGAGTCTACTATTTCTATTCCACATGAGTTATTAGTACCTCGCCAATCAGATCCTGTTACTGATATTGAGGGTTCAATTTATGGTGATCTTTTGAGTCATTATTCGGATCATAATTATTTGGTCAGACGAGCTATTTTGGCACCACACCATGATATGGTTTCTGCAATCAATACATTTATTTTAGCAAAATTTCCAGGAGATGAGGTCACATATTTTAGCTCAGATTCAATTGAAGTGGACCCTGGAAAGGAGGGTGTGGTGGATGCTGATTATACTACTGAGTTTCTGAATACATTGAAGGTTGGTAACTTTTCTGATTATGAACTGAAACTTAAAGTGGGATGTCCAGTAATTTTGATGCGGAATATGGATCAAACAGTTGGGCTGTGCAATGGTACCATAATGATTGTTAAGACTTTGGGAAAATGGTTCATTGAGGTGGAGGTCTTGACCGGTACCAATGTAGGTGATCGTGTGTTTCTCCCTAGACTTACATTGTCAACATATTACAAAAGTCTTAATTTTACTCTCCTTAGAAGACAATATCCTATTGCTCTATGTTTTGGCATGACTATTAATAAAAGTCAGGGACAAACACTCGAACATGTTGGCTTATGTCTCCAGAGGCAGGTTTTCAGTCATGGCCAACTCTATGTTGCATTGTCCAGAATTACAACAAGGCAAGGTCTCAAAATCTTGATTGAGAATGATAATGATGAAGACCCGAACTCGATGCTAAACATAGTATTCCCAGAAATTTTTGATTGAATTTACAAGTTGCAGTGTGGTTTGCATGATCAGACATGGGATTAATTTGCTATATTTATTCCTTTGTAATACAGCTTTGCTTCTCTTTAGTTGTAAATGTCAAACTTGCTTCCTTTTTATTCAAGCAACTCTACCCATGTCTATTGTTTAAAATAGTAGTAGTGCTCTTTATGTGTTATTAACAGATTATTATTCCCATGGAGAACAAATGGATCATTTGGTGCATTTGTTTGGTATTAATTTATTTGGAATTGAGAACAGTGGAGTCTTATTCCAATTTAGTGTCATTAGTTCTAATTAGGATCTATTTTGATTTATATTTGATATTTACTCACTACAACAAATTCGGCCTATTACGACTAGGCAATTTTGTCATATTAGATACAAATTTTGTCATATTAGGTATAATATGACAAGAGCTATTGTCACAAAGGTTTGTCATTTTATCGCCGTCAGGATAGCTCAAATGTGACAAAAATTTAAAACAAGTTTGTCACATTTGCTTTCAGTATAGCTGAGATTCTGGGTAGTCTATTGTGACAAACAGAGATGTTATGACGACATATTTTGTCATTACGGTTGTCATAATCTGGTGATTTTGGAGAATTGTTCGTCATATTACACAATTATATTTTGTCATAACTGTATAATGTGACGACTACATTTTGTCACAAGTTTTTATTGTGACGACATTATTTTGTCATAACTAAATATTATGATGAATATATTTATCATAACTGCATATTATGACGAGTATATGTTGTCAAGATAGGTGGTTTATTTGTCTCATGTCTAATATGACAAGAGAACAATTTGTCAGGCAATGTACATAATGTGACGACATGACATTGTTGTCACATTTGACCTGCTTCAAAATTTTCATAATTCGAAATTGTTTCCTGCATTGCAACCTGATAATGGAAAGATTACCAAAGATCTAAAACATTACAACTATTTCCATAGCAGTCTAACTCCTTGTTCAGCATAATCAAACATTCTAAATTGTTCACCATGACACAAAACATTCTAACTCCTTTGTGAATCTTGGGTTCTCCTTCGGTCCATGCTTCACCTTTTTCTTCAGGACCTTCTAAACAATCTCACGGCTTACTCCTCAAGTCAATGATGATACGGTGATGAGCTCGACCCGCTTAGACTTCACATGAGAACAATGAAGCTCTGGTCGAAAGGACACGATTTGTGAACCGGTTTTCTCTAAACATTTTCTTGATTAGATTTTGAAGCTCCTGGTTTTCACACTTTGGTAAACGCTATCTTGTGCCAGGAAAATTCAAGTCAAAATGTAAACCATGTTCTTAGTTTCATGTTCAGAAAGTTCTTTCCTATGTCAGAAAAATTCATAATGGGTTTAGTAAAACCAAACAACACAGCTGAATATATGTAGCAAACATGACTGTTCAATTAAAATATAGCTAAAACAAGTAGTATGATAAGATCATGAGAGTGAACACACCTTTTAAAGAATTGTCCATGGAACCAGAGAAGAGTTTGTTAGCTCCAACAACTAATGAGACAACAACTAACGTATGACCCTTAAGTGATGCAGCTGGCTCAAAGATTCTTGTGGCTACATTATATATCCATGCCAAGATTGCTGAATCATGCACTAAATATTTTCACAGTTATAAGTTTTTCATCCTATACAACTGCAAATGAATGACTACACGCAGCAGGAGGATGAATAGCATCATCCAGAAGTCTAATGCAACAAAATTATCACTAATATGTCCAAACTTCAGTTTATGAAGTTGAGCCCCAGATAAGGACAGAAAGATCCATAATCCAGTGACATATTACATGGGTGCCAGCAAATAGCAAGCCACTACCCACAACCATAGCATAAACTTGTCCAACAGGCCCACTAAGACTTAGGTCAGCATTGGTCTGCAAGTTCCATGCATGAAAAATATGCAAACCCTTAGTTATCAATTTGAAAAGGGACTATCATTGGTCACAAAAAGAACTAACTCAGAAAAATGCAGATACTAACTCACTGGCAGACATAAACTAAAAGCAAAGATCAAGCATACTGGGAATCGACTAAATCTCATGTCTTCCTAACCTTCACAAGATTTGGGATACCGACAAAATTCCATGGACATTCGGTGATCATGCAACCTAATTCACCACCCAGATTGATAACTCCCATGCATTGGATAATCACGACAAGTAAACTATTAGAAAACTTATACAGTAAAAGATTACAGAACAAGGAATTGAGGAACCAACTATTTATACAGTTAGACTATAGCAACCTGGCCGGATTGGCAATCCCAAATCCTGACAGTTTCATCTTGGCTCCCCGTGTAAAAGCTTATTAGACCTAGATGGCAAAGCAATCCCACTGACAACCTGCTCATCATAACAAGAACAAATCCGATTATTTTAACTTCGGAGTAGGAGAAACAAACTAGATGGCTAGTTTTAATTAGACACAAAGAACAACCATTTGCAGGCACATAATCACAACACGTCAATATTAATGGGAGAGAGAACTGCTACTAACTAATATGTCGTGGGTGAGAGAGAACAAAGCAGAAGAAGGGATAATTTGTTGGCAACTATTAGCAGACCTACAAAACAAAAGAAACCAATTTTGAAATTACCTCTATTGGAGGAGGTGGGACTCATCGATGGAAGTAGTAGGGCAGTGGGTGGAGGTGGCGCCGGCCGGCGCAGGAGCAAGAGCCGGGAGGAAGAACGCCGGCCAGAGCAGAGGCAGAAGAACGAAGAGTTAAGAGAGGCAGCAGGGCAAGAGAAACTTATTCGACGGCTAGAGCTTGGTTCGTCGTTGAGTTCGCAGGCTGAAGGTTACCAAATCGCTGGTTCTTGATCGACGAGCGACGGGAAGCGATGACGGGGAGCGGCGACATGGCGATGGGTTTTGGGGCGGAGATTTCAGAGTTCGTCTCTGGTTCCTCACGAAATGGAATTAGGGTTCAGCGAGCAAGAAAATTTTTCCTTTTTTATTTTTAAATTTCATTTTGTAATAGCACTGAAAAAGGGGATCAATAAATTAAATGTGTATTAGGGGCAGTTGGGTGGTTGATTTGAATTTTTCAATTGCAGGGGGAAATGTGAGCAGGCTAGGGGATTTTTTTTTGGCGGGACATGATTGTAATTTGGGCGGGGTATGGTCAAATTTTGGATGGGGAAAGGGAATTGTGTCAGTTCGACATAAAATGTATCGGCAGGGCCGATTGGTTTCAGTCTCACACGAGGTTTCAGTCTGACACAAGCAAAAATGACAAAAATGACTTTTGTCAAAAACGAAACTACTATATTATGACGAACATGCCTTTTGTCAAAGTCAAAACCACTATATTATGATGAACATACCCTTTTGTCAGCTCGCCGTGAGATTATTGCTATCTATTGTGACAAAATACTTTGTCATTTAAACAATTCAGGAATGCATAATTTGGCAAACTTAATTGTGACACGAAATATTTGTCACATTACTCACTTTAAACAACAAAATATTCTGACAACAAGAAATTTGTCACTGTTGAGTCTCTTCCATCCCAATATGGGATGCCTATTTTGACAAAATTAATTGTGACACGAAGTATTTGTCACGTTATTCACTTTAAATGACGACTTATTCTGATAATAGTAATTTTGTCACATTAGGCATACCAAATAGGACATATATTATTTTTGTCATATCACCGTACCTATTGTGACAAACAGAAAATGACAAAATAAAAAATTTGTCCTAATAGGCCGAATTTGTTGTAGTGACTATTGTTCAACTAGGGCTTTTATTTGATGACAATCTGATATATAAATGGGCTTCTATTTTGTTGCCATTCCCAAGTTGAAGATTAGTCACCTCCAGCCCAAATTGAAAGCCCACACAAAATTCAAGGGCCAGAAACATGGAATACAATTAACTGGCGGTGAAGCCATAGGGAACCCTAGCTCCATTTTTGTATTTGCGGTAGATTCCCCTTTGCTTGGTGCCGCCGGTGAAATCACATTCATCTTTCCATCTCCAACCAAATTCCAATCCTATTTGCACCATTCTATTAATCAGTTTACCAATCTCGCCCAAATACATATCAAATTTAGCGTTGAGGTGAAGATGATGAGCTCTCAGCTGGAACGAGGTCTGAAATTGGGAAATCCAGGAGTCAGAATTAGTTGCATAGAAGAGACCAAGTTAGAAGGCCCTCTCAAAATTTGTGAGTTATATTTACAAAATGAAGGTCATAGTTGCCCAGAGTTACAGTTATCTCCATTCAGCAATAATCTTCCGCGGGAATCGTCCGAGTGTGTGCAGCTTCTCTCCATTCCGAAAATGTAGCTCTGCGTGGCCGACGTGGCTTTTTCAAAGTTGAAGTAACTGCTACTGTCTTCGGGAAATATATATATCAGCTTAGACACAGCAGTTGACAATTTTCTGTGCTCAATTGTTTTTCTCCCAGGTATCAATTCACGTTCAATTTTTTTAACTGTATCTACTGATTTGATGCAATCCCGTAGCTCTTCAATAACCTCCTTTTTTGTTGCTGAGTCTCTAGAATGGATTCCCAGAGCATTCGTGACCTTGAGTCGGAGAAGAAGATTTGGTCAGGTCAATGTCGTGTCTCCAGAATGTGGCTTGGGGTGAATGTACATACAGACAAAGTTCTCCATTTCGACCTCATTCTGATGGATTCAAAGGTACTCACTTCTTTCATGGCATATGAAGATTCTGTTCCAAAATGAGTGCTGTTTTTTAAATTTAGTTTTCGTTCCATTTTGAAGGGCAATGATATCTGGGTACAAATCCGTCCTGTGTTGATAGAAAAGTTTAAGAAGATGCTGAAGGAGAACCATGTTTACATTATCAAGAACTTCGATATCAATACAACTGGACTGAAATATCGACCTATTGGGAATCCATATTTGATACAATTTAGTAGGAATACAACTGTTCATCATGTTCCTGAAGTTCCTGCAATTCCGACCTTCAAATTCAGTTTCCTAAATGCAAGTCAGATGGCAGGCAAATTGGGTCATGTTGAGATCCTTTCAGGTTACTTCTTCATTCTTACATGAATTTTCAGTTAGCAAATAATGTGTATCTTATTTTATTAAAATGATTTGTTGTAGATGTTGTTGGTCAACTGCGCACACATTCAGATGCAATTACTACTACCAGCCTTACTCGGAAAACTATAAGGAAAGAGCTCACATTGCAACTGATTGAGTGAGTTTTTTTTATATGTTTGACATGAAAGGCATTTAGAAAACTTTTGTTGAATTTGATTGCTCACTATCTGGTTGGTTTTTCTTTTATTTGTTAAGGGAGCATTATTGCACTTTCGTCATTCATGTTTGTTTGCAAGATTAGTTTTTTAAACATCTTAGATATTTATTTCAAATTTATGTAGGGGTGATGTTGTCAAAGTAGTTATTTGGGGAAGAGTTATTCAACAGTTTGATAAGATTATTGATGCTCATGGTGATGATCAGACTATACTGGTCATTTCAGCTGTTAGTGTGGGTGACTTCAAAGGTGCTATTATTATTTCTTTCCTTTCTTACGTTTAATAATGTTATGAGTGGCAAGATCAGTGGCAAGACCAGACTGATTTTTGGTTTTTGTAGATGAGTTATCATTTTCATCATCGGGGTCAACAGTTGTGTATCGTAATCTCGATATTCCAGCTGTCAAAACTTTTGCTACCGGGTATTCATCACCGTACTGTGTCTATGACATTGTGTTGTTATTTAGTTTTGTTTAATTATTGATTTTTTTATTCATCAAATCAGTACTGTGCAACCAGAGCTGCCTGTCTTTGTGGAACCACCGCCACCTCCTGAATTCCCTGTTATTTCACTTTCTGAACTTTTGAAATTGCAAGAGGATCCAGACCAGGAGGTTACTTCTATGGTCTTTCATATTTCTTATACTATTTGCATTTTCATTTCATTAGAGACTTATAGTAAACGTATTTGGTATTAGGAAATGGTGTTTGCTGTTGAATGCAAAGTTGTTGGAATTAAATCAGGCTGGTGTTATATGGGTGTCCTACCTGTGTTTTGAAGCCTATACAAAGGCAAAATGAGTACTATTGTGTTAGATGCAACGAGGGACTATCAGCCAAGGCTGCCAAGTAAACATCTCCTACTTAGTTGACATTCATTATTCTTCCTCATTGAACTGTAATTATTTCCATTAATTTTATTTGAAATTCGTGTTTTGTGCAGATACCGTGTTCAACTTGAAGTCCAAAGTGATTTGAAGTCAGCAGTATTTGTACTCTTTGAGTATGAAGGGAAGCGATACTTTGGATTGAGTGGTCATGAACTATTCCTGAAAAATGGGCAGAATGGTGACTTGCCACCTGATGAATTGCTTCAATTGGTAGGTCTGACCAAGAAATTCCATGTCAAATTCAAGATCAACTTTTTTGCTGATTCCCAGGCTGATTTTACTGTGTTGAGAATACTAGAACCCACCTCAAAGGTTAGTAGATATCCCTGCAAGTATTTTTCCTCTTTAAATAAGAATGAAGTGTTATGATCACTTTTCTATCTCAGTATTGATCTAGATTGTAATTTTTTCCCCAGTCAAGAATCCTATTATAATTTCTTTACTGGCTAATGTTACATTTGGATATTATAATCTCAGGGAGAAGGTTATATGATTCACAAAGATGGATCATCTTCATCTATTGCGAGTGGGCCTGCATCTTCTCAACCCTCCTCTGATCAGTCTGGACAGTCTGCTACTGAAAAATCGATTGAAACACCAGTGAATTCTGATGCAACTCCAGACAACAAACTGAAGAGGAAGATGCCCCTGGAGTGATTGCAACGCCAACAAAGAATTTGTTGCAGCTAGGATCTTTTCATTGCATTTGTTTTGTGTTCCAGAGTTTGCCATGTGTTTGTTAAGTACTGAATGTTGCTGATTTGCACTTGGACTTAGGATTGTGAACATATTTTAGATTTGTAAGCATTTTCTGAATATTTCAATTGGGCATTATGTAGCCTATACATATTTAATTTCATTATTACTAAATTTGTTTTGAATTTTTGGATTGGTTCCAAATTCCATATTAATGCCAGAGATGGTTGTGGTTGCATGCCCATCAAGACCCGAGCTGAATTTCTATGGCCCATTTGGTATGGTTTATCAATTTTATTACTTTATAACTTACTTTAATTTGTTTCAATTGGAATAATCTGATCCCTTCCACACAACCAATTCCACAGGCCAGTTTTTCTTGGGCTTTTTCAACTGAGAATTGGGTTGGGCTTTGAAATTAATTTGGCAGTAGCATTCCGCAGCAATATTTCTCTGCCAGATTGATTCCCTCTTTACCATTACAGAGATTTTCCCCTTCTCCTTTCTTCTGTTCTTCCTCCTCCTCTCTATTGCTCTCTCTCCCTATATTTCTGTTATTTGATTTGTGTTAAATTGGTTTTCCAGTTGATAGTCTCACTACACTATTTTATATAATAAATTGAAGGTATTTGGTACTAAAATGCATTAATAGTAGTACTGTTGTATAACTAAATTAAATAATAATGATTTGGCACTAAAATGTATTAATAGTAGCAATCAAGTTACATCTACTACGACTAATTTGTTCAAAGTACCATAACTAAATTAAATTCATATTTTACATCAAGTACCACCTCAAAAGGATAATAAACTTACAAAAGATATTAGCGTTCACATATCCATTACGCTTACAGATGATTATAAATTAAAAAGAGGTGGACCATTACTAACATTAATCTGATCATATTAATAATACCCAATGCTACTTAGTTATCTAAAGCTGGGAACAATTTAACCAAGAAGAGATCAAGATAATTCCCCACGTCGTTCCAACGACCGAATGTGACTAAGACCTTATATGCCTTCTCACAAATCATGTTGAGAAGTGTAACATAATCTGCATCTTTGATCTCAGAGGGATCGACAACAGAAGACATGATTCTCCTTAAGTAAGCTGATGGGAACATGACCTCAACATCAGTAATGTCATCTTCAATGGTCAAGTGAATCAAAAATATCTTGGATGCCTCACACCAAGATCTCCTCAAGTCTGTTACAACGCCAGATAAAATGTACGACTTGCCCTAATATAATTCAAAATATAAGGAGTTGAAAATAATACCAAATCAGATGCAAATCATTGAGATAAGAGATAGAGAAGGATAGATAACAAACATATTATCTTAGTCACCTCATTAGCAGCATCCAATTGCATTGGAATAAGATCTATAGTTTCCACAGTCTGCCAAATTGCTGCGGCAATTTGATAGTCTAGATTCGTAACGAAATCGTCTCCCATGGTAAAAAACCTATAATTTAGATTATTAGCAATATTAGCAACTGTATTGATTCCATTCAGGTATTATATCCATTTTCAAATATTTGTCAAACTTATTTCATTCTACTAAATCTCTATTATTGGAAGTAACTGCCTTTTTTAGGATCATAAAAATAAACAATGTTAGTTATTGTTTGGGACCACAAATGTATATTACACTTCCGATGTTGAATTAATAACTACTTCGTATTCATTTCAACAATACCAAATAGACTCTAATCAATTATATCAACAAAGGTTAGAGTTCTTAGATTAATCAACTAATCATGTAAAACAGAATATAAACAAACAATAGCAAAGCAAGACGTGACTCTGTCAATCCCTCGATGAATTTTGTCAATTGGACCTGAATTTTACTTCTTTTAACTTATTCATCTTTGATTCTTACCTGGACAATAGATTCTTAATTATAACAATATATACTGTTTGATGGATCTCCAATGGAAACTGTTATACCCATAACTGAACTCCACTATGTATTAAACAAACAATATACAATGTTTTGTTTGTATGCAACACACACTACGTAATCAGATCCAAGAAAAGAAAGAAAGAAATATACGTCCTCAACTATGGGATTAATGCTATGTTACAATCGAATAAATCATAACTAATCATGTCCCTTATTTTAATAGATCCAACCACATTATAAGAGAAATCATGGAAACAAACGCACCTGTGAAGCTTGCAAGGTTTTGCATGGATCTTAAGTCAAGTTTAGCAATTTTGGGAGTAGGAAAAAGGAGAAAAAGGTACCAAAGCAGAGCATGCCACAATCATAAGAAGTCTCACCTGTAGAATAAGATCCTATGAGGCTTGATCCGATTTGATTTGTAAAAAGCCAAAAGAAGGTCTCTGCAAATAAGTAAATATCAAACTGAATGAGACCTGAAAAATATCAATAACTACTTAGAAGTGCATTTGACTTCTCGGTTCTGAACCTGATCATTCCACAAGATGTTAGTAGTATTAGTAGTCTGGTTTAGATCTAATACCTTCACATAATCTGGATTCGTTTTGGGAATCGGCGACTGGAGTTATCAGAGGGTAGAAAAAACTTTGTTGTTGTTGAGAGACTGAAAGAAAAGATGTTGCGAGGTAGGATTTGGGGCACCGTCGACTGGAACTGAGAATGCAATGGGGCACGCAGACAGGAGGACGCGAAACGACGTGCATGCAATGAATTTGGTGGTTGTTTTCTGTCTTCGGCGGAGAATGAAGAGAGGTATGGAAGGGAAGAAGGAAGCTGAACCGTTTTCGTCTTTGATGACTGTTGGTGGGTTATTATTTTGTAGTTTAATAAATTTAGTATGTTTATAAAAGTAAAGGGAAAATATTGGGCCTTTAATTTATTTGATAAAGGAAACACACTTTGTATTGGGCCTTCCATTGAATTGCAATATATAGAATGCTATGCTTTATGGCTGGATTCATGGATCTCTATGGCCCATTTGGAATGGTTCCAAATTCCATACTGATGCCAGAGATGGTCGTGGTTGCATGCCCATTAAGACCCGAGGTGAATTTCTATAGTACGTAAGTTGTAAATAAAAAAAAGTTCAACATAGAAACGTATTTATTCTTGATAAGTTGTTGCAAAAGTGGTTGGCAATCTAACGGTTACAAGTTAATCATATCACCAGTAAGTTGAAAGTTGGAAACCTAAAATTGACAATTTTTTTTTTGAAAATCACTTTTACAAGTAAAAATTGGTATGATTTAAAAAATGCAACATAGATATGTAATAAGTTTGGATAAGAAGAAGCAAAATTGCTTGGTAGTCTAACGATTATAAGTTGATCGTATCATCAATAGGTCAGAAGTTTGAAACTTAAAATTGACAATTTTATTTTCAAAATCACTTAATTTAATTTTTTTATTAGTAAGTTAAAAGTTGGAAACTAAAATTGACAATTTTGTTTTTCAACATCACTTTTAAAACTAAAAATTGGTGTGGTTTAAAAATGCAACATAGAAATGTAATAAGTCTGGATAAGATGTTTCAAAATTGCTTGGTGGTCTAATGATTACAAATTGATTGTATCATCAATAGATTAGAAGTTGAAAACTTAAAATTAACAACTATTTTTTTTTCAAAATCACTTAATTTAATCGTATCATCAGTAAGTTAAAAGGATAACACCTAACATAGGCAATTTTGTTTTTCAAAATCAGTTTCAAAAGTACAAATTGGTGTGATTTAAAAAATACAATGTAGAAATGTAATAAGTCTGGATAAGCTGTTGCAAAATTGCTTAATAGTCTTTCATATTATAGATCTTTCTTTGTTTGCAATTGAAATTAAATTCCTATATCTGAGAAAACCCATCACCAAGTATTTCACTATGCCCAAACCTATTGTTTTGAATGTGTGAATCATTAAATCAAAAGTATTTATTTTTGAAGTGATTTAAATAAAGTATTCAATTTATTGCTTTGGTAATGTACTCTTAGTAGTAATGAAGCTGATTCCGGTGAATAATTTACACCAAAACAAATAATTATATATGTCCTCAAACTAATTTCAATCAAGTTTTGATGAGTTGTTACCGCAAAAAAGCTTTAGAGCCCGTAATGTTCAATTACTATTCACAAAAATAATCCCAAAACTTATAAGCCTGTTAATTAGTATAATAAAATGGGCCAAAACCAAAGCCCAATCAGATTTTGGTCGCCATTCAGATATAAGAAACAAAATGGGCCAATATCTGAATATCTCCACCAGCTAAAAGAGGTCGTACAAAACCCACCTGAGCTGCCTCTGTTTGTCTCCTTGGTCAGCTGGTTTTCACGAAAGGAGAAACCCTAGAATCTTACCCCGCAGCTGCCGCCGTTCTGGTCCCCCATCTTCTGCAGTCGACCCCATACATAATTTACGGCAAGTATTATATATTTATTCTATTCTTTCTATTTCTTTTCCTTTGTTTTCCTCATTTTGTCTTCTTTCACAGTTGGAGTAAGAAGCTATTGGTACTCCAAAACTCTATCACAACCGAGCTGTTATTTTCGGCGACAAGAGAAGGGAAAATGTTGCCGCAAGACCCACATGGTATTTTACAATTAGTTGAATAGAGGTTTGTTCGAATGCATTTAGATAGAATGACTCAGTTTCCCTTTTGGTGTTAGATGCAATGGCTGAATCCACAACCTTTCGTGAGCTACAGCTTGGAAAAAGCAATCGTTTCCTCATGGCTAGATTGTTAAACATTTGGTCAGAATATGAGTCAGATGGAACTAGATCTATTACCTCCATGCATATGCTTTGGTTAGATAAAGAGGTAAAATTATAATCATTGAACACCTATTGGTTTTACTCTTATGACAGAACAGTTCTTTTAAGCTCATTTGTAACATTTTACCTCCTTTAGGGACAACTTATGGAAGGAAATGTACCCTATGAAGATTCTGCTCATATTTGCAAAGACATTGAGATTGGTTGTCTCTATACTATGATGAATCCAACTGTTATACCAGCTAGATCTGAGCGTCGTACTGCACCTTCCAATTTGAGATTGTATTTTACAAAGGAATCTTCATTCAAAGCAATGATCGAATATCGGAGCACAATGCATTTTCCAGATGATTATTTTTTTCAAAATCCTTTTAATGGTGCTGGTTCTTCAACAAGTCTTCCACCTTGCTTCTCAGGTATTCATTGTTTATTCTTAACCATTTATTTCAACAGGTTGTATTAGAAATTGATGTGCTAAAAATTGTATATTCCAAACATCATATAGATCAAAACAACTAACATATTTACATATTTCAGATATCACTGGATGTGTAACGCATATCACCGAACCAGCTAAAGTCAATTCTGATACATCTATGTTCCAGATTTATCTTGAAGATATGAGGTACCACTTATAATTAGTTACTATAATGTCTTACTGAATCAAGATTAGTCTATAATCGTACTTATATTCCGTTTGCTAACTTTTTAGTGGAAACAAAGCACTTGTGAGCTATATTGGCACAAGAATTAAAGAATTCATTGAAAGTGCTACTGCCAAAGAAGTTCATTATCCTTTGGTTGTGACAGCAACAACACTCACCCGGAACATGCATAAATATGACCATATATATTCCACAGTTCTGTTTCGTAACATCTCTTGCCAGTCGTCTTATAGTACATTCGTACAATGAGATGACCAAAGATTTAATGTACAGGTAAATGGTTATTTTTATATGTTTACTTTTCATACATTTTGCATATTTTTTCCTAGAAGCAGTCTAATTTAACTTTCAAAACACTCTAGGTTCTTTCCTAATAGACTGCCTGTGGATATGATTGACTACAAGTCAAAAGAGCGGTTTGGATACCTTCGGCGTGACATTCCGCCCAGAATCTCATTATTGGAATTGACCAACAAGCTGCCTTTAGGAGAAGAAGAAACAGAGGTAACCATCATTACCTTCTATGCTTTGTTATACATTTGTCAAGGAAGTATATTTGAGAAATCAATAGAAGTTTCAAATTGACTTTTAACAATAGCAGTGTTTTAAAAAATACCTATTTCTAATTGTTGTATTTCTCCTATATCAAACTATATGCCAGATACTCTATCGGTGCAAACTCAAAATAGTCAAATTCGACCTTCTTTCTGTGACCCGTGAAGTTTTTCCTGGACACACTGAGTATTTCCAAATACCTTTGCTTTTTGATTCCCTATTATAAAAATACTACATATTGACCAAATGCATCTAATCTACATATTTCTTCAGATTATTCTATGAACTGTAGGCTGAATGTGAATCAGGAAATCACAAGGCAAAGGTCATTCTTAATCATGGACCTGCTCTTGCTCTGCTTCGTAAGCCACCGATCGAGTTTAAAAAAATGCCATATGACAAGAGAGTTCAGATGCTGAAAGAATGCTGTAACATCAAATTCATGGCAGAAGTGTACATTATTGGATCAGAATATGAAGTTGAACCACAGATTCGCATGTTTGCAATTTGGCATCCAAAAGCATTTCAACCATTACTGGATCTTAAACTGAACTTATAAATATTATCCTCATTTTGCAATCCAAGAAGGTATATGTCTTCCTTTTTTTATTTCAAATACAGGAGTATATTGTTATTTATTAGCACAACTGAGGTTTTACATGTAATAATTAGCTTCTACTTCTGTTATTATTTCAGGGGGTAAAAATAAGAGATGAATCAGCTGGTTGTCTGAGAAGGAATCAAGGGAATGATAACTAGGAGATATGAATTCCCATGTTATTTTGTGCATTTCATCTTTTCAGTAGTAGGAAAAGTACTTTTATATTGTTATTGCGATGTAGTTGTTATATTTTCATTTAGAAGAACAGATACTTATGTTATTTCAAGTACATGTATGTCTTCCATTTAGTTCAGCTCTTGGTACGTATGCAAAACAATATGCACTGCACCTAATTTCCACTTCTTTTTTATATGTTTAAAAGTAAACATTGGTGTGGTTTGAAAAATGCTAGATATGTAATAAGTCTGGATGAGGTATTGAACCTTGCTTGATAGTTTAACGGTTACAAGTTGATCCTATTATCAATAGGTTAGAAATTCGAAATTTAAAAGTGATGATTTTTTTTCGTTCAATAATCACTTAATTTAATTTATATTTGTTGTGCTTTATTCAAAACAAATATTAAATCATTTGTGTTAACTACCACACCCCACTCTCCCCATCCCTCCCGTACATTAATCCCACACCCCACATTAATCCCACATAATCTGATTTTTACCTAATATTATCCCGCGCCCAGGTTATTTAATTGCCGAAGATCCACAATAGTTTTGTTACTTTCCCAACTTCCATTCCCTGGTTTTGGAGTTCAGAATAATCGAATGGTGAAGGTGAATTAAAGCTGAATCCAAGACATGGTGTACCATTCTTTACGTGAGTTGCAGGTTTCCCATGGGCAACAATGGTCTGTTCGAGTGAGAATTTTGCGTTTATGGAAGACTTTGATAGCTGATATAGATGAAACTCTCTTCCTACACATGCTATTGTTAGATAGTGAGGTTAGTACGTCTATTGAATTCCTTATCACGTTTCACGTTGTGTATCATTTACCCAATCGAAGCTTCTAATCATTCAAGTTTTTTACTTAAAAACGACTTGCAGGGAACAGAAATGGAGGCTGTCATTCATCGCCTTGAAATCCCGACATTCTTACCAGCCATACAACAAGGAGGAATCTACCGGATTGAAAATTTCGATGTTGATTCTTATGAAGTTTCTTTTCGGGTTGCAATGTCAACTAGACGAATCGCTTTTCATCATAACACTGGTGTATATCGATTGCCAAATGCTGCTGACATATCATTATGCAGTTTTCGATTCCTAGGTCCTGCTGATTTCTTTGATGCTGTTCAAAATGATCAAATATTTTCAGGTAAGCAAATCATTAACCAAATAGAGATCTCCAAGTAGTTATGGTTGATTTTATTATTTGAATGATCATAACATTGGTTTGATATGATGTGTAGATCTGATAGGTGAAATAGATGTTGTAGAACCAACACAAACAATTTATCACCATGGTGTTGTTCAACGAAGCAAATATGTTTTCCTAAGGCTGTTTGAGTAAGGCTTTTTTTATCTATACTCTAATTTCCTGTGTGTTTACTTGAAAAATGGAACTAATGAGATTTTAATTTTAGGGGGATTACGGTCAGAGTTTTACTATTCAACTCTTGCATTGAGCAAATTGAGGGTCTAAATGAAGCTGATCCAGCACCAGGAACTGTTGCTATCTTCACTTCAGTCTATGCCTATATGAACGATAGTACGTAAATATGTTGATGCGTTACTAATACATTTAATGACCTATTCTAATGAAATACTTGGTTTTTGTAGATCAATTCTATTTTATAGCCTCATTTGCAAGTAATGTCTACTTGAATTTGCACTATCCACAGCTTCATATTTTGTTGAATCAGTAAGTTAATTTCTTTATATCTAGGGTTGAATTCTATTCAATTTGGTTAGGATAACTCAATTTGTATACATCTATAATTGCATCTTCCATAATTGGGGTCTAAATTCAACTAACATGTTTATCAGATCTAGCAACCTGCTTATCAGTCACCATGATTATATTGACTATTCATTGGAAGCAGCAATGGAAGTGAGTGAAGCAAGTTCTGTTCGGGAAATACTTTTTCTATCGACTAATGTGCACAATATGGTAATTTAATACAAAATTGTTTATGTATTTCTTGCTTACTTTAGCATTTATTTCTATTATCTAAGGAAATTATTTATTTACACGCAGGGAAAGAAATTTGTTATTGAGGCAACAATTGAAGTTGTCGATGTATTCTGGACACCTACTTTTCAGAAGTACATGGTTGAATTGTAGGTGTCCAGAGACTGATGTTCCTGTCATACGACTTTAAGAAAATAGGCAGCCAGCTCTTCCCGAACCCAAGAATCGATTGGACTACTACTTTTGAAGCCAACCTGAGATCTATTACTTACAGATCTCTCATTTTCATGATTGAAGTTGGACGTGTTAATGAGGTCACAAATCAATGTCTTTTAGTGGTTAGTAAGTTGTTTGGGTAGTGTTTCTCCCCATATATCATTTAGTAAGTTAATGTCCATTTGGTGAACGTTCAAAATTGGGTAGTTGCACAATTCAAACTATGTTTCTAATTTGGTACTTTATTAAATTAGGTCTTTTGATGTTTTTTTACCTTTTGGTACTATGTGTTATTAGTATAGGGATTTGTAAAGTGTCAAGTGATGGCATTTTCAATGCTGAAATTCCATTTGCCAATTTGATTGCTCATAATTCATCACACCAAGACCTCCTCAGCTCTATTACACGACCAGAGAAAATGTATGAAGTGCCCTGATATAATTGAAAAGGAAGGGTTTTGCAAAAGTAAACAAATAAGATACAAATTATGAAGTGCCGAACTAATCTTGTCCATACCTCTTCCCTCATATCCGAGGGAAGATAAACTCATCTGGCACTACGATAAATCTGGTCAATATACAGTGAAATCGGGGTACCACCTCTTAACAAATGAAATTAACCCATTTCATAATAGTATACCAGACTACTTGGACACAAAATTTTGGAAATCATTATGGAGTATACCAGTACCACCAAAACTCAAATTTTTCCTTTGGAGAATAGTTCGGGGGTTCCTTCCTGTTCGCAAAATACTGCAATTTAAAAGATTGACTACGTCTAGCGAGTGTCCAGTGTGTTGTGAGCCAACTGAGGACATTAATCATTGCTTTTTTGAATGTAGGATTGCAAAAGAGTTATGGATTATGGCTGGATTGGAACATCGTAGAAACTCAATGCGCTCCTTCCAACCAGATCTGGCATGGAAAAATCTATTCTGCGCTACTCACATCTCCAAGATCGAGATTGCCGATACGGTCTTCCTATTCTGGCGAATTTGGAAAGGAAGATGCAAAGCTACTTATGCTTTAGTATTACTTCAATCTCGAGTTTTGTTCCGACAACTAACAGCGCATATAGAGGAATGGCGAACGGCAGAGGGACAGGAAGCTCGGCAACCCACAGGTGTTCAGAGATCATCGGCGAACCCTAACAATCAAACAGGACCTCGAAGGAGTCATCCAGATGTTTTATGCCCTAATAACGGTATCCTTGTGAGATTTGACGGAGCCATGAAGAAAAATCAAGGAGGCTCCATCGGATTTGCGGGATTCTCGAGAGACGGTACATTATCCTTTGCTTTTGGTAAATATTATGAAGGAATCTCGGAGGCTTACATTTCCGAGCTTCTAGCTCTTAGAGACGCTATGAGATGGTGCTTAACACATAATTTTTTGGTGGTTGCATTTTGTGGAGACGCTCAACTGGTTATCAAGCACGCTATGGAAAAGAATGCTTCTCACTCTCGAGCAGGGGCCGTCTTGGAGGAAGTTCACTCCTTTTTCTCCTTTTTTGAGTCAGTGTCGTGTCTTTTTGCTCCTCGGAGCTTTAACAGAGCTGCCCATGTAGTGGCTAATCAGACTCTTTCATCGGGAATCCGCTTGCTTACGGATTACCGTCCTTTCTTGGAATCTACTTGTACCTGAGTCGAGTCTTTGTCCCATGCCCTCTGGGCTTGCCTTGGAAAAAAAAAAAGATACAAATTAATAAGATAAGGAACAGAAAAGGATAAGAAAAAAGAAATTATAATTCAATTTGGGCTAAACATAATAGAAATGCAACAGATACCCTTTGTGGTTTCGAATTGGACTAATGGGCTTCTATGATCGGCCCAAAAACAATCACTAATTTAATCCAGCTAGCCGGCCAACGGGCCGGCCCCTCTGCTAGTTGTTATAAATAGAATTGGGTTGATTGGTTAGTATAGTATATGACACCAAATCAATCCACTTAACCAAACTCACTAAGCATTGTTAAGGAATAAAACAAATTAGCCAAATTAATTGAACCACAATTGAACTCACGATCCTAAAGGTTCCTTTGATCATGTGCAATGTCCCCTCTTGCATCTTGCTTGGAAAAAACAACTTCATCTTTACTATTGTCACTAACTCATGCATTCTCTATGCCCTTAAATCGCTCAGCACCACCTTCTTGAGTAGAAGTGTTTTTGAAAAACCCTGGATACCTTGCTCCCAGGCCATATGTCTATGCCTTGTTAGATTGCTCATAACTCTGCCAAATATGATCATCCTCGTAATCTTGCTACAAATGCCTTTTATCCCGTCACGATCCTAGAGGTTCCTTGAGCCGCCCCATCTGCATTCAGTTTGGACCAGCCAATTGAGAACAACCTACTGGGGAGTTACTTATCTCCCGTCCGGTTTGTTGTTAAAACTTAACAGTAACTTGACGTGAGTGGTGGTTCCGAATCTACTATGCACACCAGGTGTTTGATGAATTGACTCGCTGAAATTTTTGGTTATTGATTATCAGAGTAAATCGAGATTCATGTCCCCATTCCCCTCACAAACTCAGAGAACAAGCAATCCACAAATCCCCTCACAAACTCAAAGAACAAGTAATCCAATGTTATCCAATAAGACAAATTCGTAGTAGAATAACAATCTACAACCCACCATTACATTAGTCATTAGCTTGCTATACAGAAACTTTCTAAATAACAATCTACAGCCAACCGTTTCAAAATAACAATAAAACGTAAAACCTAACGATCTGGAGCAGGGATCTGGAAGCGGCACAAGGGGCAGAAGTTGGAGGTTTTCAGCCAGGAAACAGCGCAGCTCTCATGGAAAAGATGAGCACAAGGCATCCGAATTAATCCCTGGGTCCCGCCATCGCCACTACCACCCACCATTTCCTCCAAGCAAATCCTGCAATCCCCTGTCGCAGCGCCGGCTTCCACCCTTTCAAGCCCTTTAATCGCAGAGTCGGAAGCAGGGGTCGTCCGGAACCACTGGTCGGAGGCGAGATCGAGCGCCTCCTGGTTCGATCGCGGCGGCGAGACGGCGTCGAAAATCAGAATGCTTTCTTCTTCCGGATCGTGCTGGACGAGGATGCGTCTCCCCTGCTGCAGAGGGTAGTGGTTCCCAAAATTACCTACTGCAGGGGCCATGGATAGGACATCGGAATCGCGCCTCCATGTCCTTGTAGTTGGCTCGCGGCGCTGACGAAGTTGGTCCCTGGGAAATCGTCCTGGCGTCCCCGGAAATCGATTGACGGCGGGGCAGCGATGGTTGGGAGGTAACGTAGCAGTGCCGATCATGACTTCTTCGACGGGATCGTAGTGAAAACCACTCGCCAGGAGATTTGCCCCGGCGGCCGTCGTTGTTCGGCTCATGGGTCGGGAAGGATGTATCTTCTCTTGTGATTTTTACGAAAATTGAGGGTTTGTCTCGTTACTTTCCGATGGTCGCCGCTCTGGATTTCTGATGAGTTATGGTCTCTGGCCGACCTAATTTAAGGGAATGGGAAGGGGAGCGGAGCTTGGGGACGCTTCTGAGATCAGAAGGATTCCTTCTCAAATTTGGAAACGGAGACGCGGTTTCCAACGGTACAATTAACAGCAGTAGAGAAAGACATTTACCGGGTGGGAAAAGAGAGAGAAACATAGCGAGCGACACAAAGCATTTTTACCTTCTCCTTTTCTAGAATGGAAACGCGTGAAAACTGAAAACAGAGTTCAATGGGGGGAAAATTGAGGAATTTTACAATGCTATATAGCATTGGTGCTATAGGTTTTTGCCTTTATGGTACAACTTGAAATTGTACTTTTAACGTTATGGTACAACTTCAGATTGTACCTATACTTTTTGTACAAATTCTTTTATGGTACAACTTAAACTTGTACCTTATATGATGGTACAACTTCAAGTTGTAAAGTTGTACCATAACATAATGATACAAATTCCTTTATGGTACAACATAAACTTATACATTTAATGTTATAGTACAACTTCAAGTTGTACATTAAAGCACCAATGCTATATAGCATACTAGAAGTGCTCGGGAAAATTAGCATTTTCTATGTGAACGAATAAAAGCTACGACTCAATTTTAACTCGAAAGTGGCTAGTGTATTGTAGCCAAGGTTGTTAGAAGTTAGAACCGGTTTATACTTGTTTGTGCCTAGCAAATACTAGGCGGTTTGTGAAGCTGGAGTGAGGCGTCTGTCCTTGGATCGAGGGGGGCGCTCCAGATACTCTGCAAAACAGGGGTCCGGGGCGGTCGCCCGGGACACTCTCCGAAGCCTAAGTTAGAGAGAGAAATGATAGTAGAGAGATTTAATGTAGAGAGAAGAGTAGTAGTTGAGTTTACCATTAATGCACACACTCTATATTTATACCTGTTCTAAGGGTGGTTGGGGCATTAAATGCTGTGTCGGGCGCCTCAACCCGTGTCGGGCGCCCCTGACAGGCTTTTTAGCCTTTCTGCAGGCCGCCTGTGTCTGGCAATAAATGCTCAGTCTTACCTGACGTAAGATACGTATCTCCAACGGCTCCCTGCCCTCCTGCGTTGCTCAGTAGCTTTATGTCAGGCGACCTGACTCATCCTCGGGTCTGCAGTCGGCCAGGGACCGCCTGTTGACCTGGTCTTCAGGCCGCCTCTGGGTCCCTCATTGGGCCTTGCCTGCTGGCTTGCTCCCCTTGGGCCTAAAGCCCAAATACGCTCAACTATGCGGCCCAACAATTGCCCCTTAGGCGGGAAAGCCTAGGGCTTTGGCGGCTACCCATAATGCATTCAGCTAGTTGAGCGTTTCACGCCTCTCTTTATCTCACCTTGCCCCTGGTCGCCGAAGGCTTAGGGTTGTCCCACCTAAGCAGTACTTCAGCCGCTTCGCGGGCTTCCTGGCGGAGACGCTTTGCACACGTGGCCGTAGATCGGTTTTCGTGCTCTGACACCGGGCAGGCGAAACGTCCCCTCGCGTGCCCGTTTTTGAATTTTGTGGCCAATGACCACATTTCGGGCACTCAACCGTCACATCAGCCTCCTCCCTGTCACTATATATACCCTTAGTGTGACTGTGGGGGAATCCTTTCTCATTTTCGTCTGCTCTCTCTCTTATTCAAAATTGCTCGTTGTTCCCGGTTTTCTCTCTCTCGGTATTTGGAGACTCGTCTCTCTCTTTCGGCGGAGCGCTATCGATTTCTTTTTTCGCTGAGGAGAAAGTTGAAACGAGACAAGAAGAAGAGGAGGTATCTGCTAGCAATGGTGTCTCAGGCTACTACCCCCTCTGATAGCCAGAACCGAGATCTCTCCAGCGAGTCGGCGCCGCCCTCTGCTTCCGATGTCGCTACAACCACTGCTTCGGCCGCCGCGACGCCCTCCGCCTCTGGGGCGGCGGGAGCCACTGCTTCCGGCGACGGGGCGGTTCTCCACGGCGGCGCCAGTACCACGCGCCCCGCCGCTAAAACCGCGAGCGCAGGCGGTCCCGCTCCTGGAGCAGGTATGCCCACTTTCTCTAACCCTTTAAGCTTGTCCGACATAGAATGGGACTCTGAGGGTATTGAATTGTTGTGTGGGGGCGGTAATGCGGTTAATGCGAGTGGGCACGTAGATAGACCTGACGGTTGCATTTTAGGGCTAGGGGTTGGCACTTTAGCTGACACGGCTACCTCCGTGGTGGAGCGCGGCGCGACCTCCCGGGTTGGGGACAACTTGGTCGATCTGTCCTCCGAAGCGCGCCGGAGGACACGGTTCACGACTCCGCAGGAGAGGATTCCATTGAGGATTCCTCCGTACTTGCTTTGTCTAAGACGCCTATCGTTCACCCGTTCCAGGCGGTTTCCGACCGTGTGTACCGTGTACGGTTGCACTCGGACATGTGGGAGGGGGAGGAAGTTCCCAACGCGGTTTACTCTTATGGGCCGAAATATAAACCTGCGTACTCCCCCATTCAAGTACTCCGTCAGCTCCACCGACATCAGCTGCCTGCGGATTGGGAATATGCTGCTCCAGCCCCGGAAGGGAGGTGCGGTTCGTGTCCCGTTGGGTGGATCACCATCTTCACGGAGCATGTGCGGTTGGGATTGGAGTTTCCGCTCGACCCGCTCCTTACTGGAATTCTCTTGAACCTTAACTGCTCCTTGAGCCGCCTTTCCCCCTCCATAATTTTTCACTCCCTTTGCTACCGCGCTGCTTGCGACCGCCTGAAGGAGGCGCCGTCCGTGGACGCGTTCCGGCTGTTATATTCCATGACTGGTTCGAAGAACTGCTGGTCACCTCGAAGGCGGTCAAAAAAGGTTGGTTTTGTTTACGGCTCCCCTAAGTTAGATTCTCCCTGGTATGCCGAGTATTTCTTCGCCCGCCCCACTGGGAAGTGGTATTCGGGAGATGCGGAACCGCTAACCGCGTTTTCCTACGGGCGAACTGACGATTGGGATGAGGGAGTCAAGGAGATGCAGCACTTGAAACCGCATCTCGACCGGGTCACGTCGACTGTCCAGTTTCGGTTGCCTCCTCATGGTCACGATAACGCTCTAGAGATTGTGCAGCGTTTCCACGGTTAGTTAGTTCTACTTGACTTTGATGGGATGTTGTATGCTCATGCGTTTTACTTATGTATCTACTTTGCAGGTATCCGTCGGTATGCTTCCTCGGCCAGACCTCCTAGGGTGGTCTCAGGCGGTTCTCCTTCTGCCGCTGCATCCGTTCCCGCTGTCTCAGAGGGTCCCAAGACAGGAGGCGGTGCGACCCAGTCCCATCTGGCGATGGGACGCTCGGGAACTCTGAAGTTGGCCGTTCCCAGTGGTCAGAGCGTGCCCCGAGTCAAGCGTTCGCTGGATGTTGTCGTCATCAAGGATAAGCAACCCTCGGAGAGCCAGCCGCGGTCGAAAGAGAAGGGTGTCATGGTTGACCCGCGCCCTGAGCAGCCAACCGCCTCGAAGAAGCAGAAGACTACCGAGCTGTCATCCAGTGCGGCGTACTCTCCTCAGGTGACTTCCTCCGCCGAGCCAGCTCGTCGTGCCCTTCACGCGATTGCCGACGGGTTCGCGGTTCCGAATGAGTACGTGCGTGTGACAGGCGGCCTTCCCACAACTTCTGACGCGCGCTACCTTGCCGGGACAACCGCCCGATGTTTTTTCGCGGTGAGTCTCCTATTACAGTTATGCCTTGTATGTTTTGAAGCTTTCTCGCACTAACTTAGTTTTAACCTTCCAGGCTCAGTTTGGGATAAGCCAGCTCATCCTCCACAATGAGCGGCTGCTGGATGACCTGGGTGAGCGGGAGACCCGCATCCTTAAGCTGGAGGAGAAGCTGGAAAAGGGTCGCGATGGACTTCGCCAAGAGCTGCGGGGTGAGATCCTGAAGGAGCAGGAGGCTGTTTCGCAGGCAAAGGAGGCCGAGTTGCTGACCGCCAGGGGGGAGCTAGCCAAGTCGGAGCAGGAGCTAAAGGAAGCGAGGGAGAAGGCGGTCGAGGCGGCCGATCGGGAAGAGAAGTTGCGGGAGAAAGTTCGCGAACTGGAAGCCGGGATGTCCAGATTGGAGGCGCAGCGGGAGCAGGATCTTAATGAGGCGCGGGAAAGTGCTCGAGCGACTTTCCTTGACTCCGATGAATTCAAAGCAATGGACGAAGCCAAGTACCAGAAGCTGTTGAGGGACACGGTCGCCTCCATTCGCCACTTGTTCCGCCGTGACCATCCCTATGTGCTCTGGGATCGCAACGCGGTTTGGGACGCGGTGGAGTTTTGGGGCGACGATGATGTCAACTCCGAAGAGGCGCCTCCATCCACACCCGCAGCGACTGCGGCCGGGGAGGAGGTGAACCAACCTGCTTCCACCGAGGGCGGTTCCGCCCCAGCTGAACCATGATTCTTCCAAGTGTTATCTTTCCCTTACTGTCTTTCTTTGCTTTCCCCTTCGGGGCGTATGATACATTCCGCCTCCGGGCGATGGTTTGTAATATTTTGGGGTTGAATGTTTTTGCTTTCCTTTGCATGTCGAAGACTTTGCTTGTGCTCCATTTTGGAGTTAGCATTTGCCAGACTAACCTGTTATGGAGGTTGCTACGAAAGGGCCGTGCTTCTCTTCTTGTTACTCTTCGCTGCCTTTGGGCAGGCTAAGACTGCGAGATGGGATTTCGTGGGGTTAGGCGGGTCTCGCGTGTTAATATTCGGCGGTCGCAGTTTGACCTATGAGCGCATGTAACGAATTATGTTATGAGAGTATGGAACGAGTTATGAGACGTGGCAACATCGATGCGGTCCGGTGTCGTAAGGTTAACTCGCAAAAGTTGTGTTAGATTGGGTTAAGTTATGGGAATAACTTCGCTGGCTGTGCCGAAATGGGTCGCTCAATGGCAACTTAAAATGCTAAAGTTGAAATTAGGGAGCGCGAAGCTGTGAAGCTTTACAAAAGCGCTACAACCGGTAGCGGCGACTCCTGACAAAATTCCTTTCGCTCTCTCTCCCTACTCGCTGAAGTACTTCCTGAGGTGGATGGCGTTCCATGTCTTGGGAACTGGCTGTCCTCCCATGGTCGCTAGCACGTATGTAGCGGTTCCGATCTTTTCCGCGACCAGGAATGGTCCTTCCCATATGGCTGCGAGTTTTCCATGCCCCTCCTTCTGCTCGAAGTTCCTTTTGAGTACCATGTCGCCCTCTTCAAGTGGGCGAGGCCTTACTTTCTCATTGTACGCCTGGGCCACCTTGAACTTTTCCTGCATGGTCCGAGCCAGAGCCGCATCCCTTCTTGCCTCCACCATATCGAGCTGGTGGAGCAGCTTTTGGTGGTTCTCCTCTGGGTCGTACGCCTGGACCCTTAGCGAGGGCAGGATAACCTCAGTGGGCGCGACCGCCTCGGAACCATACGTCAGGGCGAACGGGGTTTCTCCGGTGGCCCGCTTGTAATTTGTGCGGTGCGCCCAGAGCACGTGTGGGAGCTCGGCGGTCCACCCTCCTTTCGCTTCCTTGAGCCGCCTCTTCAGACCTCGGAGGATCAGCTTGTTGGAAGACTCCACCTGCCCATTGGCTTGCGGAAAAGCCACTGAAGCCATCCGACAGGTGATGCGGTTCCTGGCACAGAAGTTCTCGAACGGTCTGCAATCGAACTGCGTCCCGTGGTCAGTGATGATCGTATTAGGGGTACCGAACCTAATCATGACGTTGTTGAAGAGGAACTTCTGGATCTTGGCGCTGGTAATGGTGTCCAGCGGTTCAGCCTCTATCCACTTGGTGAAATAATCGACCGCCACGACCAGATACTTCTTCCCGAGGGGGGCGGTTGGAAACGGGCCCAACAAGTCAAGTCCCCATTGCGCGAATGGCCATGGGGCCGTTATGCCCCTCAGCTCCGCGCTGGGTAAGTGCTGCTTGTTGGCGTGGATCTGGCATTCATGGCATCCGCGGACCACCTTTTCTGTATCCTTCTTGACTGTCGGCCAGTAATATCCCTGCAGCAGGATCGTCTTCTCGAGGCTCCTTGGGCCGGCGTGGGAAGCGCATGTTCCCTGGTGTATTTCTTTAATAATCCATGCTGCCTCTGCTGGGCCTAGGCATCTTAGGTATGCCCCTGAGAAGGACCTCTTGTGCAGCTGTTCTCCTATCATGCTGTAGTGGGCCGCCTTTCGTTTGATCAGTTTGGCCTGGGTCTCGTCGTTTGGCAACGCATCCCTTTGCAGGTAGGCAACTATGGGGGACCGCCAGTCCACACCTTCTTCTTCCACGGCCAGGACCCCTTCCCCGGGCGGGGCTTCCTTTGTGACAACAATCTGACGGTCGCCCTCGAAATCCATGGCGGTCGCCAGTTTGGATAGGGCGTCCGCGTGGTGATTGTCTTCTCTTTTCACGTGCTCTAGCTTCCACCCCTCTAGCTGAGAGAGAACGCCCCTGACTTCATCGGCCAACTTGACCAATGCTTCCTCTTTGGCCTCGTAGTTTTCCAGGACTTGATTTACCACCAGCAGGGAGTCGGAGCAGATGTGGAGACGCGTGGCGCCCATTCCTACGGCGATCCTGAGACCGTTCAGGAGGGCTTCGTACTCCGCGACATTGTTAGTCTTCAGCTCCTGGAATCTGTGCGAGAATTCATGTATGACTCCCCGCGGCGACTCGAGGACGATGCCGGCTCCCGCTCCGCTCTTGCCGGCGGCTCCGTCTACAAACAGGCGCCACGTTTCGTTCTGCCCTCCGTCCGTCGGGGTGTCGAGGCTAAACCCCTCCGCCACGAAGTCCGCGAGGACCTGGCCTTTTATGGAGGGGCGCGGAGCGTACGAGATGTCGTACTCACTGAGCTCGACTGCCCATTTGGTCATCCTTCCGGAGGCGTCGAGACTTCGGAGTATCCTTTTCAGCGGTAGGTTGGTGAGGACCGTGATGGGGTGCCCCTGGAAGTAGGGGCGCAGCTTTCTTGCTGCTGAGACGACGGCCAGGACCGCCCGCTCAATAGGCATGTAGCGCCGTTCTGCTGGAAGGAGGGCTTTGCTGACATAGTATACGGGACGGTCCGTGGCATCGGCGTCTCTCCTCACCAAGGCTGAGCTGACCGCCTGGTCGGAGACCGCCAGATACAGATACAGGGGCTCTGCTTGAACGGGGGCACTTAGGACGGGTGGGGAGGCGAGCTGTTCTGTCAGCTGGAAGAAAGCCTTGTCACACTCGGGACCCCACTGTGACCGCGAGGCGGACTTTTTCAGCATTTGGAAAAACGGGGAACACTTGTCGGCCGCTCGGGGGATAAAGCGGCTCAAGGCGGCCATCTTGCCGTTGAACGCTTGAATCTCCTTTACCGTCCGTGGCGGTTTCAAGTTGAGTATGGCCTCGATCTGCTTGGGATTCGCCTCTATCCCTCTGTGGGTGATCATAAAGCCCAAGAATTTTCCCGCCTTCGCTCCAAATACACACTTTATCGGGTTAAGCCGGAGGCGCTCCCTCTTGAGCGTCTCGAACGTCTCCCTCAGATCGGCCAGGTGGTCAGACCCTTTCTTGCTTTTGACTAGGACGTCATCGACATATGCTTCCACGTTCCTACCCAGTTGCTTGTGGAAAACCGCATCGATCATTCTCTGATACGTCGCTCCTGCGTTCTTCAGGCCGAAAGGCATTACCGTGTAGCAAAAGTTTCCCATGTGTGTCATGAAGGCCATTTTTTCTTGGTCTTCCTCCGACAGGCGTATCTGATGGTATCCGGAGAACATGTCGAGGAAGCTTAGGGTTTCATGGTTCGCAGTCGCGTCGATCAGCTGATCAATCCGGGGAAGGGGGTACGCGTCTTTCGGACAGGCCGCGTTGAGGCTGGTAAAGTCTATGCACATCCGCCAGAGGCCTGAGGCCTTGCGCACGAAGACGGGATTAGCTAGCCACGTTGGGTACTTGACTTCCCTGATAAAGCCTGCCTTTAGCAAGCGCTTCACCTCCTCCTCTAATGCCATCTGCTTTTCAAGCGACGCGTTCCTCCTTCTCTGTTGCACAGGTCGCGCCTTGCTTTTTACGGACAGGGAGTGCTCTGCGAGCTCTCTTGGGACGCCTGGCATGTCTTCCGACGTCCAAGCGAAAAGGTCCTTGAACTCCCGCAGGAGTGACAGGAGTTCCCGCGCCTGTTCCTCTGCCAGGTGAGCAGCGATTCTGACCTTTTTCTCGGGCTCTTCCTCGTCCAAGACGACCGCTACATCTTCCTCGGCCGCCTCAGGACGGGGATGGTTCCCCCGCGCGTCCACCTGGTCCACCTCCAGGCTTCGGAGGGTGGCCTGATAGCATTCCTTTGCTTGCTGGGAGTCGCCCAGTACGCGTCCTACCCTGCCCCGAGTGGGGAATTTAAGCATCTGGTGGCACGTTGAGGGAACTGCCGAGAAGGTTGATAAAAAACCACGTCCTAGGATGGCGTTATACGCGGATGGACAGTCTGCCACATGGAAGTCCATGAGGCGTGTCTTGGTCGCCCCCGGTTCCCCAATAGTCACTTGGAGGGTAATGGAGCCAAGGACTCTGACTTTGGAGCCGGAGAATCCCACCAGGCTGGTCGTAGACGGTTTGAGGTCTTGAATCCCCTTCTTCATGCTTTTTAGGGTAGAGTAAAACAGAATATCCGCCGAGCTTCCATTGTTGACCAAGGCTCTGGTGACCTTGAACTTTTTCGTCCTGAATGATATGACCAAGGGGTCGTCACCACACTCCTCGGGTGCTAGCTCCGAGGGCGCAAAGCTGATCTCGATCTGCTCGCTCCTGTTCACGCTCATGCATTGCACCAGGCGGTCCCCCTCTGTTCGAGGGCGCTTACGCCCTCCTGCGATGGTGATGATTTCCACGCCGTCCTCCTCTTCCCTCTCGTGATGGCGGGGCGGAGGAGCACGCCTGGGGGGAGGAGGTAAGCGTTCCCGGTGGGGCGTTCGCTCCCTCCTTGGCGATCTGGATCTCCGACGTCTGGGCGTCCGGGATCTCCTTCTTGGGCTCGGCGACCCTTCTCTTTCCCCCGCCCTTTCTCGGGGGTGCGCCCGCGTGTCCAGGCGGCTTCTCAAATCTCCTGGGGCCAGGTACTTGAGGCTGGCTTTGAACTCGCGACACTCTGTGGTGTCGTGGGTCGGCAGCTGGTGCCAGTCGCACCATTTCTGATCATCCTCCCTCCTTTGTCGGGGGCGCGTCTCTCTAGCCTTGCCCCCATCTCTGCGTCCTTCCTCTTCTTTCTCCAAGGCGAATACCTCACGCCTTCCATCCCTGTTGTTGAATCTTGGCTTGTAGCTGCGTCTGTCGGGTGTGCGCCCCCTTCGCCTTGGTGATCCATTCCTTCCCTTCTCGGCCTTGTTCGATGGGGGTGCCCCACCCTTTAAGGCCTCTTCGGCTCCCAGGGCTTCTTCTATGAGGATGACTTTTCGTACGACGCGGTCTAAATCTTGCCACGACCTGATGCTATGCTCCTTTTTTATGAGGGCTCTCTTCAACTCCCGGCTGTGCGTTGACATTCTGAGGTTCCCGGTTGCCACGCTGGTCGAAACATCTTGGATCTCGCATGCTATCGTGTTCCATCGATCGTAGAAGTCCGCCAGCGTCTCCTCCTCTCCTTGTCTGCAGTTGATGAGTGCTGAGACCGTGAGCTGCCTTCTCCGCTGGGACGCGAACTTGAGCGAGAAGAGGGTGGCGAACTGTTCGAAGTTTTCAATTATCCCCGCCGGTAGCGACGCGTACCAGCTCCTACATTGACCTCCAAAGGTGACCGGGAACGCCTTGCACAGGTCTGCGTCTGAGGCGTTGATCAATTGCATCTTGAGCATGAACGCGCTCAAGTGATCCGACGGGTCGGAGTTGCCTGTGTAAGCAGGCAGACCGAGCGACGAGAAGTTCGACGGCACCTGGGTCTTGAATAGACTTTTCGCCAGGGGGTTGTGCAGCACATTGTACCCTTTGGGTTTTCCGTAGCAGGGCCGCAGATGCTCTTCGAGGAGGTCGAGGTGGGCGCCTTCCTCCCCTTCTTCGTCAGTGGACCCCCCATCTTCTGTCTGAGACGGGCTCGGTGGGGCCTCCTCTTCTACTCCTTTACCCTTGTCGTCGCGCTTCCTTGAGCCTTCTGGCTCCTCCCGGGTCTTGAGCATGGCGAGGATTTGACTCAGACTTTCCTGCATACTGGTGATCTGCTGCCCCTGGTCCTTCACACGTTCCTCCATGTCCTTTTCTTCTTCGACGGTTGGCATTTCCAAGCCTCTGATGCTTTCTCCGCCAACCACGTCTTTCACGGGAGTTCTAAAGTTCCCCTCCATCCTTTCTTCAGCGCTTCACTCTAGCCCCACGGTGGGCGCCAAATTGTTTGTGCCTAGCAAATACTAGGCGGTTTGTGAAGCTGGAGTGAGGCGTCTGTCCTTGGATCGAGGGGGGCGCTCCAGATACTCTGCAAAACAGGGGTCCGGGGCGGTCGCCCGGGACACTCTCCGAAGCCTAAGTTAGAGAGAGAAATGATAGTAGAGAGATTTAATGTAGAGAGAAGAGTAGTAGTTGAGTTTACCATTAATGCACACACTCTATATTTATACCTGTTCTAAGGGTGGTTGGGGCATTAAATGCTGTGTCGGGCGCCTCAACCCGTGTCGGGCGCCCCTGACAGGCTTTTTAGCCTTTCTGCAGGCCGCCTGTGTCTGGCAATAAATGCTCAGTCTTACCTGACGTAAGATACGTATCTCCAACGGCTCCCTGCCCTCCTACGTTGCTCAGTAGCTTTATGTCAGGCGACCTGACTCATCCTCGGGTCTGCAGTCGGCCAGGGACCGCCTGTTGACCTGGTCTTCAGGCCGCCTCTGGGTCCCTCATTGGGCCTTGTCTGCTGGCTTGCTCCCCTTGGGCCTAAAGCCCAAATACGCTCAACTATGCGGCCCAACAATACTGTTATAGCATCTACATTAATGCAATTGAAAACTCAATTGTATTTGTTGTTTTTGTTGCAAAGTCAATAGTTTTGTAATCCATCTCATTTTACTTTTATTATACCTACATCAATGCAATTCATTTACAATTATATATGTGATTTAATTCCACATATAAAGAAAAACAAAAACGAAAAAATTTATAAAAAGAAAAACGAAAACAAACCGTCCTTCCCATAAAAATAGTCATATTGGCTTTCACTCCCACTTGCATTATATCCAAGTTTGCAAAAGTGCAATTGAGGACAAAAACCAATCACTTTGCAATTGCAAAAAGTGACCAATGGAGATGCTCTTATACAGGTTTAGCAAGTGGTATGGTTCGACTAGTAGTACAATCGAGTTCATGTCGGTTCATGTCGATTTAATAAAATATATATAAAATAAGAAACTCATTAAAATCAAATGAATTTAAGCATATATAAAGCATATTTGAAAACAATTTTAATAAAATATGATATTCCAAACAAAATAAAAATTCTCATATTGGAATACAACATTAAATGTATACATTCAAACTTTTATACTTCAAACCAACAAATGACATCAACATTTAACTTTAAATTTATTAAATAAATAATAAATTATTTTTTTATTAATTAAATTCGCCAAACAATGTCATTTTGTTTATAGGACAAAAACCAATCATGGTGGTGGTATTCACACCAACTTCATGACTGGAACCAATTGAACCTAATTCAACCGACCAACATTCCATCGGCATGACAACACTGATTGTAGCGCATTGAGCCTGTTTTATTACTTTTTCAACTCCTCATTGAACGAAGGGTTGCTATTTTAGCCAACTATTACCTATAAGCAAGGAATTAAGATAGCTGCCGTGGAAATATTATATGTTTCTTGTAATGTAATCTTCTTTTTATCTAGGTAATGTAATCTTTCATGTTAATACCATCTGAAGTTTGTTCTGAATAATTGTCGCAAAATTGGGTTGAGAGTAAATAATGAGGTTGTTTTAGCTTATTTTATCATCCCAAAATTGATTGGGTAACACTTACGCCCCCTATATGAACAATACAAAAAAGGGATAGAAAATCTAACTTCATCTAAGAGCACACCTCATTCTATATGAAGAATACAGTGGGTTCGATTTTGTCCCTGTAGTGGCACTCCTGTTTCTATCTTATTCAGTTGCCCTGCTGGCTTTGTAAGCATTCACCAGTTGCACCTGCACGTCCTGAGAAACAGGCAGATGTTCTTTGTACTCCATTGTGAACTCACCCTTCCCCTGCAACATTATGCCCACAACAGCACCAAAGTCAGTGCTGAGTGTCAGATATATCTGCAGACATCTTTTGCTCACAACAGTAAATACGGATTCTAAAAAAATCTCTGTCTAACCTGGGTCATAGAACGAAGAGAAGTGGAGTACCCAAACATGTTGTTTAGAGGAACCTGAGGTTGTCGAATGAGAGTTATCCGAATTTAGTTAAGATGAAAAGAATGTGGATCATGGGAACACCTTATTAATCAGGTTAACAAGAGAAGAACAGGGATGGAGGTCTTACATGGGCAGTTATGACGGAGTCATCTCCATCTTGATCATTACCAACGATTACACCTTTCCTCCTGGCATATTATTAGTGTGTAAGAGCTAGGAAGAGAACAGACCTTAAAAGAAGGAAGAAGGCAAAGAAGTGTGGAGTGAGAGAGAGAATAGAGTGCACGCACTTGTTGATATCACCAGCAACAGTTCCCTGAAACTCTGATGGCACTTTCAGTTCCACCAACATAACAGGTTCCAAAATCACAGGTTTTGCAGCTGTATACAACTGTTTCACAGGAAACGGGGGGAAAGACGGGTGAAACATTCTGATCCACATTCCAAGCATATCAAAGGAAGAAACGCCAAAGGAAAGAGAGAAAAACCTGTCTGAAAGCGTATATTGCTGCCAATTTGAATGCAAGTTCACTAGAATCAACAGCATGGGAAGCACCATCTGTTAAAACAATCCGGAGGTTTTCAACTGGATGCCCAATCAGGGAACCCCTGGAAAGTACATGCAAAGTATGCATTCATTAGCAAGTTGACAATTTGTGGTAATCAATTATCCTTCACAACCAAGGGGAAAAGAGCTCCGAGACTCACGAGTTAGCTGCTTCTTTAAAGCCCTTCTCAATAGCAGGAATGAAATTTGATGGTATGGCTTGTCCCACAATCATGTTCTCAAACTCAAACTTGGTTCCTTCACCTAGAGGTATTGGCTCCACATACCTGTCAATAGGGAAATCCCAAAATAATCAAGTATGATTATGTGTAGTCTAACAAAAAGGCATTAAGTTTGTACAATTTGACGTCAATTTTCATCAATACTGAAGAAAAATGAATTAACAATCATTAAACTAACAAGTAACACGTTTTCCATGTAATAGTTACTAACATCTAGATACTGCAGTACAATCAACAAAATTCACATGCAGTGTTGATTCTACTCTGCATCATGCCACAAGGAACTTGAAGGCATATGCATAGATAGTAAAACTTCTATGTCTATCGGAGAACATCTGTCTTAAGGAGAATAGAGACCAGTCCAAATGATGATAATATTCTTAAAATGCTCGAAAAAACGTATAAATTGCATCCTAAAAGTAACTACCAAATGAATTAGCTCAAATTCCCAAATGATAATTCATAAACAAACCCAAAGAGATAATGGATGATACCAACATAAAATGAATCTAAAGGTTGCCATTGGAATGCCAAGGTTCCATAATGTCACTTCAACTAGAGACAATATCCTCTAACAACAAGGGGAAAATAAGATATTGGACAAAACCAACATAAAGCAAATCTAAAGGTTGCCATTGGAATACCAAGGTTCCATACTATGCCACTTCAACAAGGGAGAATAATCTCTAACAATAAGGCAAATACTAATAAAGCACGGCAACTAAAATATCACCTATTTAACAATTCACAAACAGAAAAGGATATTCATGTTAAGTGCATTAATTTTAACCAAAGGTCAAACAGAAAAGTAGCCAGACGAATGAGATAAAGCACTTACCCAGTTACTCGACCATATTGACCTTGTCCTCCACTTTGCTTCTTGTGTAGGTAATCAAATTCTGCACGTTGAGTAATAGTTTCTCTGAAGTTTACACGCGGTTTACCGACAGTTGCATCAACCTGTTGCATAAACATTTGTCAAGAAAAACTAATATTGGAAAGGAGCAGACTTCTTAATACCATCAAAAGAAAAGGAGATACACGAGGAGAAAACAATTCATTGTCATTACCTTGTATTCTCTCCGAATGCGCTCAACATAAATGTCCAAATGTAGTTCCCCCATTCCAGAAATTATAGTCTGCATGTGAGTACATTCTCAGCATTATTTATCTGCTCAAAGAAATTATGAATGAAGTATGGATCATGACACAAACCTGACCACTCTCAGGATCCAATCCAACACGGAAAGTGGGATCCTCTCTCTGGAAGCGGTTCAAAGCTTTTGAAAACTGTAGAATGAGAAAAAGAAAAAGGAAGCATGTAAGCCTAAATGTCATAGCAGAATCATCAATAGGAACTTCATTTCGTCGGGAATCACTCACTTGTCCCCCAGAATCTTTAGAAACTGGTTGAACAGCTAAGGACATCACAGGCTCAGGTACATTCATAGATGTCATAGTGTATTTAACGGATCCATCAGTGAAGGTGTCACCTATATAGCCAACAAAAAAGTTATGTTTGTGTTAGTGTAGAGGAGCAAAAATGATAAAGCATAGCAGTCATTCATCATTCCCATAGTAAACAATTCAAATATCTAAAGATATGTTGTATCCCAGGGCACTGCAGTTCATGCACTTTTCCAGTCGACTCCATGTTTGAAAAACATTCTGAGCAAAAACAATCAAAAGCTCCATTTGACTGAGGGATTCAGATACAAATTTGATAAAGGAAGAATATTACCTGAAGCACAATCCATACCAAACACAGCAACTATCTGTCCAGCATGTGCTTCTTGAATATCCTGTGAACCGTATAATTGCAATGGAAAAGATGGGTTAAGCATCATCAAATATTGATGAGTAATCAAAACAGCAATAATACCATCATACTGTTAACTGTTAAGAGAAGTGGAAGAAACTGACCTCCATCTCATCAGAATGCATTCTAACCAAGCGAGGCACCTATATCAAAAGGTATTGGAACATTTTAGCCAGCAAGCAACGGAAAAAGAGGCATGCTTTACCAAGACACTCAAACTACCACATGCAGGAAGTGTGAGGCTAATCAAGCAGCTGATATATGCTTCATAATTTTGTAGGGTTGGATCAATAGTTGATTTGGCAGGAGACGTTTTCTGACCGATGCTTGAAAACAGAGCGTATCCAATACTAACTCCATCCTTAAAGAGACTGGACAAGGAGATAATCTTTATCTAAATTAACGTGGGATATCTTATATAGATCTGACGCATTCTTACTAAAAACATCAGGGAAAAATTATTGAAGTAATACAATCCGTCACAATGTGATCTTTCCATACAATTGACAAAGGTTATCATTATACAAATTCATGGATACTTTTCCTCGCCCAGGGATAAGTTTCTATGGGAGATAACCTTTTCAAAATAGACCATCAACAACTTGACAGACTCCATACCATGACCGAGTTTAGGAAGCAATAATAAAGTATAAAATATACATAAAAGAATACAAGTAGAAAAAACTTACCTTGATCCTTTTTCCTGTGTTTATGTTTACGACAAAATCACCTTTGCGAATGACACCCTCGTAGATTCTTCAATTACAAAAGTCACTGTTAGCACAAATGACCAATAATCCAAGCTCTGGTATCAAGTGTGTTATCACATTCATGCAAAGCACTATATGATTGATACCTTAAGTATGTCAACTGACCAAAACGACCTTCCTCCAATTTGAAAGCTAATGCAACAAGTGGTCCTTCAGGATTACCTCCCAACATAACCTAAGCACCCGGCCTTAATCAGTTTCCTGAGTTAGTCAGAGTATGAAGGCAATCAGGAAATGGTTATGAAACCAAGTACCTTCTCTTCATCCTTGGTTTGGTCAAGAGCATAATTGTTCACTTCAATTGGACAAGGCAAATAATTAAGAACACCGTTAAGAAGCGGCTGCACTCCCTGTGCTCGGAGGAATAGAGATGGTACGGAATCAGAAGCAATAATTAAAACAAAGTAACAAATATAGATACATAAAAATCATATATAAATTAATACAAGATGAGCACCTTGTTCTTGAAAGCACTGCCCATAAAAACGGGTATGAATTTCCGAGCTATAGTAGCTCTGCGTATTGCTTCCTACTCACACAGAGAAGAGGAGGATGAAAAGGGACATTTAACTTTCAAGTTGAAGAAAAACATGGCCGCAGTACATTCATAGATACGAGAGTCAGGAGGGACTAAAAGGTAGGGACTGAATCGGCACTGAAATTTGGGAATTCAACATTCTCCTTTTAGCATACCAATTTCGCAAAGAATGGAGCAATTTTTACCCACTATGGGATTGTGTTCTCCCAGGAAACAAAAAGAGAGCAGCAATGTGAAAATATGGCATATCAAAGAAAGGTACATCCCCTCCCTTTTCTAAATTCCATTAATATCAAATATCAGTTTCTCATATAAGACATACCTCAAGGTCAGAGGCAGAAATAGGCTCATCTGCAAGAAAAGCATCAGCAAGTTTATCGTCGACATCTGAGACTGTCTCGATAAGTTCACGCCTTTTAGCTTCAACAAATGCTGCCATATCCTCAGGAATATCTTCAGCAACAACATTTTCACTGCACACGTAACAGAGAATATAAGGGGCAAAAGAATTAGTTCATAAATAGGATGGATACTTAGTAGTTACTAAGGGAACAGCATAGTTTCAGTTCAGATACCCACCCACTGGATCCACGGAAGTAAAAGGCTTTCATTTGCACTAGGTCAATCAGACCTTGAAAATCCTCCTCTAACCCAATAGGAACTTGAACAGCTGCACTGTGATGCCTCAATTTAGCCCTTGCCTAAATAGGAGATAAACGAGTCTTTTAGCACAGAGTTGCCAAAATCATCAATAAGTATGAACTGCACAGAAATTACATTCTCAATGCGTTCTTAGTAAAGAGTAACGCTTATAACCTACTACAAGAAGAGGCATTCGGCTTTCTTCCTGTACAGTCCTTGTTCATCAATGGTTAACTCTTCTATTTTATCACATATCAGCTTAATTGACATTCGAAAATTTCAAAAGAAAAACCATGAAAGCTTAAGTTACCTGGCTCAAAACCTTCCACGGATCTGCTCCCATACGATCAAGCTTATTAATAAATGCAACACGAGGCACCTCATATCTCCTCATTTGCCTATCAACAGTTATTGATTGACTTTGCACTCCTCCAACACTACACAACACAAGAATGGCACCATCGAGCACCCTCAAAGCCCTCTCCACTTCAATGGTGAAGTCAACATGGCCCGGTGTATCAATTATATTGACCTATCCAATATCCAACATTAAACCCATAAAAAAGAGTTCATCTTGCTTCTTTCAATCAGTAGGAAAAGGGTGGGGAAAGAAGATAAAATTTATCATTACCTGGTAGCCGTTCCAAGTACAGTAAGTAGCCGCTGACTGAATTGTGATGCCTTTCTCCCTTTCCAAGTCCATCGAGTCCATCTTAGCTCCGACGCCATCACGACCGCGGACCTCGTGGATCTCGTGAATCCGGCCGGTGTAGTAGAGGATGCGCTCGGTGAGGGTGGTCTTTCCGGAGTCGATGTGAGCGGAGATACCGATGTTCCGGAGGTGTTCCATTGATTCCTTCCACCATGGCTCCTTATCATCCTTGGCGCGGATGGCGCTGGAAGAAAATTGACGGAGGTGAAAGTTGCCGAGGAGCAAGGCAGAGGCCGGAGAGTGAGGTGACGAGCGCTTGGACTTGGTGGAGGAGTTGAAAAAGGAGTAGATGAGGTGGGGAGCAGAGGATCCGCGGGGGAAACGAGCCATGGCGGCGGGTGGCGTTGCTGCCGGCGGAGCCCGAGATGGAGGTTTAAAGTTTGAAGCCCTTAAACCCGGCTGCGTGAAGGTTCTTGTTCGCTACTTCGCTTGTTGCTACTGGCGTACTGCTTAGAGTACCAAAAAAATAAAAAAAAGGATAACTAAAAAAATTGGCCCATACAGGTCTCGAACCTGTGACCTTCGCGTTATTAGCACGACGCTCTAACCAGCTGAGCTAATAGACCAATTGATTGAATGTTAAAATTCAGATATTTTATACATTATACTACATATTATTTCTCAATTGCCAAAACATTATTAGCACCGGGGATGACATTGAAAATCGAGTATACCCTACTGAATCTAATTTGTTAAATTGGGTAATTACAAAGATTTTGAAACCAAAGATGTTGAAAATCAAATTATTTTGCTAGTCTTCCTAATTTCACATTATATACAAAATTGTTTTCATGTGGGTTTGTGCGTAAAAAGTAACCCTCCTGACAATGGCTTGATTATTTAAATCATAAGTAATTTTTGATTCACTATTTCTTCTTCTACCCTCCCATAACACAAATTATGATTTTATTCAAGATTCGTCTTAAACCAAGAGTTGATATGTCATTGAAACACAGGCCTATTTGGATCCTCTTTTGTGAGGAGATCTATCATCATGGTACATGTCACATGAGACTCTTTCTCATTGTCGTGGATTGGTTTAAAATGATCACGGGGCTTCGTTAGTGCAACTACAAACATAGAGGATGCAGTAGAAGAGGGCTATCCCCTTGTCCCTATGAAGTACGAGCGCCACTCGCTCCCATTGTATTAGTGTTTCTTTAAATTAATTTTCATCATTATTACTGTGTTTGGTATTATTTTCTCCGAGATGAAGGTTTAAAATTTAAAGCCCTTAAACCTTAAAACCCGCCCGAGTGAGGTTATTGTTCGCTTGTTGCTACTGGCCTACTCCCTAGTGCTTACCACACCCGACCAGTTAAGACTACGGAGGTAAAAAAAAGAGGGTTAATAAAACAATTGGCCCATACAGGTCTCGAACCTATGACCTTCGCGTTATTAGCACGACGCTCTAACCAGCTGAGCTAATAGGCCAATTATTTAAATGTTAAAAGTCATGTATTTTGTACAATGATAAGAGGAAGAATGAAGAATTAAATAAGAATGCATCTAAGGACATCATGATTTATTAAAAAAATGCATCTAATGAAGCTATTTAATTTGTTCTCTTTCTCATAATGCAAACTCTTCTCTTCTCCCTCTTTTCTGAACCAAATGCTGAACAAAGAGAGACAATTTATTTTGTCATATTCTCTCTGTAGGACTTGTTCAAAGAACAAATGAGAATAAAGGAGTATGTATCTTGTTTTAATGGAAAAAGAGAACAAAAGAAGTGTTTACCCTCTTGTTTGAAATGTGAAATTATGGTATAAAAAAAAATGTGAAATTATATTATTACCTGCCATATTTGTGAATAGATGATTGCAGGAAAGAGTCTCCTAACTAAAGCGAAGATCAAGAGAAGACCGTTGTATTAAGAAACTATAAATAGAAAGAGGCAACAAGACAAGTCTCATGAAATTTAGTAGAGCAATCCTACACAATGTAAACACTCAGTGGTTAGCAATGGGTGTCAGAAGTGATAGATGTTCACTATCTGTATTGCTTGAGTGATTGTGAGGTTGTATAGTTTATCTCTTTAGCGTGAATGCTTGTAAGAAACAGAGAACGTGGTATATTGATCTATTCTTGTCAAGGGTCTGAGCTCCACCCAAAAGAACTCAACTTGGAGTTAAATTGGAATAAGATACAAACCTAAGCATTAGAACTCAAAGGGTAAGCCACCTTAGAGTCGAGAGGTAAAGCAATAGGTCGCGCTCAATAGGTGCCTCCAATTACACAACCTGACAAACAGTCTGCCACAAGACATCCAAAGAAGAAGAAATAAGTTGGGAGAGACAAACATCAAATAGAAAATGGGGCATTCTATTAATTTTCGAAGCGGATTTTTCCTTCAACCATTGACCTGCATATTTGGGTGAAAGAAGAGCAGGGAGCTGGAGGGCTCGGGAGATGGAGGGTCAGTGGGCACGTTTTTTATTTCTCTATTGTTTGTGGAAGGCAAGTGTACCAATTTAGCTTTTGTATATGGTGTTGTTAACGTTCAATTATATGCATTAAAAATGATGACACATCGTTAATAATGATTTCATAAAATGCTAACAATTATTTATAAAAAAATAATAATGGTATTGTACATCGTTAATGGCACATTGTATAAATGTTGACACCGTTGCCCTAAAGCATAAATAATTAATTTCTAGTCATTGTTAACGGGTGCAGTAGTAATCACCATGGTTACTAAATCAAATTGGGTACAAATCTTTCTTATTAATGAATTTTTTTAATAAATTACATTTTAAAAAGTTAAAAAAAACATATTAATTATAATTTTCTCTCTCTTTTTCTCTCACTTCCGCAATCTCAAGTCAGACCTCACTTTTTTTTCTCAATATTTTTCTTTTCTCCATTCAGCGAATTAATACTCTTACAAAATAAAATAAGAAATCAATATCAATTCATTATACAATCACTTCCACTTCGAAAGACACCAATACCATTATAGAAAAAACATGAAATCAATATCGCTTCGAAACCTATACCAAACACTACCACTAGTAGTATCACAACATATGCCACTTATTAACCAATGTCATTGCAGATTTAACCAATACCAAAAAAGCAATTTCAATACATGATAATCAATATCAATTCGAAAAAAATACAATTACAAAAAATCAAATCAAAACGAAAAAATACATACCAATATGAAAAAACCAAATCTGGAATCCGATCGAGGATTGTCGGCTCCTCCTCGCCGGGTAGTGAGAGAGAGAGAGGGGGGGAGGGCTGGGAGGAGAGGGAGAGATGGCGAAAGGCATATGGTAGGTGGGCTGACAAGGAGCTTCGTCGAGAGGGAGGAAGACGGCTGGGCTGAGGAAAATTATTTAGAATTTGGGGAGAATATATGAAAAGCCATATCTTAAGGATAGTAATATGGTTATTGATTTTTTTTCAAAATTATCCTTAATGAATCATGGTTGTCCATTTAAAAACGATGAGAATAAATGATGAAGATGTAGGTTGCTATGATAGCTACTAAAAAAGAGTAACTATCCTAACTCTTCCCAGTGTTAACATTTTATGATACATTGCATAATGACGACATATCATTAAATAATGATTTCGTAAAATGTAAAAATCATTTAGGAAAATGATACATCGCATTAGTAACTTTATGTTACTTTGAAAACAATTCCCCCAAAATGTAACTAATATAGTTTCTTGTCATTGTAAACGTTTTATGATCTATGTTAAAATGACTAGATATCTTTAATAATAGTTTCGTAAGATGCCAATAACTATTTAGAAAATAATAATGATGATGTATATCATTAATGATATCGCTTATAATTTTGATAATGTTATGTTACATCGATAAAATTGAACTAAAACAGTTAATAAGTCAATGGCTATTCATTCTAAATGTTTTAAGACTTATGTTAAAAAGATAAATGATATTGTTAATAATGAATCTGAAAACACCATAAATTATTTATGAAATGATAATAATGCTGCTCTATGTTTTATTATTATTATTTGGGTTAGTAACACTAGGAAATCCAAACTATCATGAAAATGCCATTTATGCTCCATAGTATTTAATATTCCATTGATATCCCAACGTATGATAATTTGGTGTCATTTATGTCCTGACGATTTCGTTGACCGTTAGAAATAACAATTGACCAGACGATGGTTGATTCATTATTGACTTTTGATGACGGGCAGTCACGTGGAGGACACGTAGATGCTATATCAGCGGCCACTTTAAAATTTAATTCAAAATTGATTAATATTATAAAAATAATGTAATATTAATCTCCTCGGCAGAATAGAGATACACCACCGCCTTTGCTTCCTCCCTCCCGGTGAAGTAAACTCCCCTCGGTCCAACCCCTCAACAACCATTGTCATCACGCACGAACGACAGTGACTCCCTCACGATGATCTGCTCCTGCCATGCCTATCTATTTCTATCTCGATTCTCAGAAGAAGAGACTTCGAGCCAACAACTTGCTCTTTCTAGGATGATACCAAGGATTTGAAGAAGCCCAAAATCACAATCGTTCCGCCCTAATCTTCTTATGCCCAGTCCATCACCAGCGATTTGAGGGAGAGCTTGTGGGAGAGCTCAATGACTGGGGGAAATCCTCGAAGGAGTTCTATAGACAGCGACAGAGGAAGATGACAAAGAAGAAGAGAGGAAAAGAAATTTTGTTTGTTTTGATTTGATTTATTTTCTATTTTTTATAAATTGAAAATTGTCAATGGAGGGTTGCGAATGCCCAAAACGGTTCGTGAAGCGGAAGCAGTCAGGTGGAAAAACAGTCTCGTCGTCGTCGGGCAGTTCCTGCATGATCCTCCCCCGCTTTATGTTTTACTGCAATGGGTGAATAAGCTCTAGGGGCCAATGGGCTAGGTAGAGTCTACTTGCTCTATGATAAGATGTTGTTGATTCAGTTTCCAAATCAGAAGGTGTGTGAGTGGATTCTAGAAAATGGTTTGTAGTTCTACTTCAATAACTTGCTCTATCTCGGACTATGGGTTCTAAATATCATAATTATCCTCATTTGAATGTCATATTTGCTAGTCCAATTGCTACACTGAATAGTGGAAGGATTGCTCCTCAGAACCTGGAGAAATCGTTTCTGGCTGTGGTCACTCTTTGTCCCCGAAACCACCCTTGGAGGATGAGTTTCTTAACTATGTGGATTCTAATCTATGTCGGGTATGGCTATTTTGGGACCCGGGAATTAAACTTCACGTGGTCAAACCTGGGAAGAATTATGTCCACTGTCTGATTGAAGATCTTAATAAGGATAGCTTTTTCATGATGGCTATCTATGCATCCAATGACGAGGCAGAAAGGCAGAGTACTTACAAGAAAATTACAAAACTGAAGATTGTAAGGTCTCACTGATTCATGATGGCTTCAAGATCATGTTAAAGTGGTTGAAACAGAGCTGTTAAGAGCTCAAACTTTGGCTTTCTTAGATCCTATGTCAGCACATTTTGAGGCAGTGACCCAAGCTAAGGAGCATTTTGATCAGATTTCTACTGCTTATGAGAGTTTTTGTTGGCGGAAATCCAGAGTGGACTGGTTAGCAGTTGGGGATAAAATTTCAGCATTTTTCATCAAGCTTTTAGGATTAGAAACTCGAAGAAGGCTATCAGGAAACTGGTAAAGGAGTCTGGAGAGGAGATATTTTAATCAGAATAGATTGTGGAGGAAGTGGTGGAATCTTATAAGAAACTACTAGGGGAAGCTAACAAGGATATCATACCTCAAAAAGAAGAAGTGGATCAATTGATTCAAAAGCGTATCCCATCAGCTGAATGTGACTTTCTTACTAAGGATGTCACATCAGAGGAGGTTTGCATTGCAGTATTTGGCATGAATTCCCGAAAGGCTCCAGGGCCAGATGGATTTTATGCTGGCTTCTATAAGAGTGCATGGTCAGTCATTGGAGCTGATGTAACCAAAGGGGTTCTTGATTTCTTCAAATCAGGTACTATTCCTAGTTGGGTTAACTCCACAGCTGTGTCTCTGATTTCCAAAACCTCTAATGCTAACACCTTAAGGAATTTTAGGCCCATTTCTTGTGCGAAAATACAAAATACTGGCTAAGATTCTTGCTAGGAGAATTAGAGAAGTACTACCCCTGGTCATAAGTAATACATAGTCTACTTTCATCAAAGGAAGGAGCATTATGGATAATATTCTTTTAGCATCAGGAAGGAGCATAATTGGATTGTCTTCTCGCTGTGCTATTAAAATTGATATTGATTCTGTTAACTGGACATATCTCTTCCTTATGATGAATGCAATGGGGTTCCCTAAGAAGTTTATGAAGTGGATTAAGAGTTGCATACAGACGGCAAATTATAGTATTAATATCAATGGTAGTTTATGTGGTTTCTTTGGGGCTAGGAAAGGGGTACGACAAGATGATCCGTTGTCACCTTACCTCTTTACCATTGCCATGGAAGGACTGTCTTCCATGTTGTTACAAGCTAGCTAGTCAGGGTTAATTCCATTTCACCATCAATGTCGAAGAATAGCTTTAAATCACATGTGTTTTGCGGATGATATTCTTGTGTTTACCACTGGATCTGCTCAAGCAATTCTTCAGGTCAAGGAGGTGATGCAGAGAATTTATCAATTGTCTGGCCTTAGAAGTAATCTTGCTAAGTGTGAAATTTATTTTGGAGGAGTGCCATTAAGCACCAGAGTAATGTTGTGAGTCTCTCTGGATTCCAAGCATGTAACTTACCAGTAAGATATCTGGGCTTGCCCTTGCGAACTAGTAAATTATCGTCGAAGGAAGTTGACATATTGGTGGATAAGATCACCAAGAGGATTAAATCATGGCGAGCAAAGAAGTTGACTTATGCAGGGAGATTGCAACTACTAAATTCTATGCTTTTAGGAGTTATTCAATACTGGATGCAGCTCTTTGATCTGCAAATGTAGGTTCTTAAGCAAGTTCAGAAAGTTTGCTCTCAGTTTTTATGGCATGGCACTGATGAAGGCAGAGCAAAGGTGGCATGGGACTCTATAGCGCTTCCAAAGAAGGAGGGTGGCCTGGGGGTAAAAGATTTGCAAGCTTGGAATTAGGCTTTCACTATCCGAATGATGTGGTTGTTTCTATAGAATTCAGGGACATTGTGGGTGGCCTGGATGCATGAATGCAAGTGTCGACTAGATGATTTATGGTCATTGAAGGTTCAGTACATTAGCTCATGGGTTTGGCGCAGACTGCTCAAAATGGGGCCTCTTATTCGACCCTGGCTACAATAGTAGAATAATGAAATATACTGGGATTCTCAAAAGATGTTGGTTTATTCAGTTCGTAGAGTATGGAACACGTTGAGGGCAAAAGCTCAGGAGGTTTCATGGCACAAGCTCATATAGAACAAATCTTGCCCTCTAAGATGCAGTCTGATTGGTTGGATCCTGATCAAGAATGCCATAGTCACGAGGGACAAGCTATTGAAATGGGGAAAATCAAGGATTCTTCCTGTCCTTTATGTGGTAAGACTGTGGAGATAAGAGATCACCTTTTTCTTCACTGCTCTTTTACTTGAAGGCTTGCCTCCTTGATGCATTGTCGAATGCTGATGAACAGAGACTGGGATACAATGATACAAGTTACTAGTGACATAATCTGTAGGAACACCTGAGATGGTACCTGGCATGCTTTAATATGGTGCATGATTTTGACATTTGTGTGGAAGGAAAGGTGTGAGGTGATTCATGGCTCACATTGTCGTGACCTAGAGAAGGTTGTGGAGTTATTAAGAGTTGAGTTGCAATTTATAGCTTGTGGCAATAGAGGAATGCAAAATGCACTTGCAAAGCTAGGCTACTTATAATTTTCTTTGACTTTTACTCTAAGTAGTTACAGTACAGATAGGCGAAAAGGTAGATGAGCATTTGTATTGTGTGGCATCTATTGTGATCCCGCTTCGTTGTATTGGTTTCTTTCTTGGGAAATAGAAGCAACTGATTCAACAAAAAAAGTAAATTATAATTAAAATTAAAATTCCACGTCAGATGTCACATCTAAGCTAATTGAATTTTTTGTTAAATATTGCCGGTCAAAGCCGATCAACACTAACGAAAACATAGTTCATGACATAATGGTATATTAAATACTATGGGACATAAATGAAATTTTCGTGATAGTTCACCTTTTCAAGTGGAAATAACCCTTATTATTATTTTCGTGATAGTTCGCTTTTTATAAGTAGTTATTCTTAACATACAGTATGGTTAATAACCGAAGGCCAGAAGGGCGCAGTGGCGGGTGACTTCTATGAACATTTATTTCGGTCAGAGAATCAGATACAGGATATGGCGGCTCGAGTGACTGACCTGATGATTCCTACTTCTGTCACTGAGGAGATGAACAGGCGTTTGACGGCGGAGGTTATTGCGATTGAGATTAAGCAAGAAGTGTTCAATATAGGAGCAACGCAGGCGCCAGGGTTAGATGGCTTTACGGGCAAATTTTATCGTAGTTATTAGGACATTGTGGGTCCGGATGTGGTGGAGGCGGTCCAGTCGTTTTTTCGGTCTGGTAGACTTTAAAAAGTTTTAACAATACATGGTTGACTTTGGTACCTATTAAGCAGTTGAAACTATGTGGTGGAAGCAGATTCGACCGATTAGTCTTTTTCAGATGTTTTATAAGATTATTTCGAAAATCATGGCTGAGCGAATGGACATCATTTTGCCTTCTATTATCTCACCGGAGCATAATGGGTTTATTTGTGAACGCCAGATTGTAGATAATGTACTGATTGGGCATGAGATTATGCACTATCTTAAGCAATGTAGTCAAAAGCGAGTTTCTATGTAGAAACGTTTTGGTGATCTAGAAGCGTAAAACTAAAATCGTAAGTTTTTTAAGTTTTAAAGCGAAGTTTTTAACTACACAAGTTATAAAAACTGAGATTTTGTGTAGAAGCGCTTTAGTGACCTAGAAACGTAAATTCGTAAGTTTTTAAGTTTTAAAACGCGATTTTGACTACATTGATCTTAAGATCAAAAAGCAAGGGAAAAAAGGTTACTTGGCTCGAAAGGTTGATATGGAAAAGACCTATGATAGAGTTGAGTGGCTTTTCTTGTTTGCTCTAATGACTAAGATGGGGTTTAGTGCTCAATGGATTGGGTGGGTACAGGAATGTGTCTCTACAGCGACATTCCCTGTAATGATGAATGGTACGCCGTCTAGGTACTGTAAATCGACGAGGGGACTGCGTCAAGGAGATCCGTTATCTCCATTATTATTTGCTATATGTTCTGAAGGATTTTCGGAGCTAATAAGAAAGGCTATACAGGCAAGAAGTTTAGTCGGGGTTAAGGTGAATCCTCAGAGCCCCAGTGTGTCTCATCTCTTCTTTGCCGATGACTCATACCTGTTTTTTTCGGCCATCCAAGCGTGAATGTGAAACGTTGCTTGAGTTGTTGAAGGATTACTAGGATTCTAGTGGTCAGAAAGTGAATTTGAGTAAATCTGTGGTGTGCTTTAGTGAGAATGTGCATCCACCTGATGCAGCGGAGATGGCGACCATTTTAGGTGTGGGAGCGATTGGTGTTCAGGACAAGTACTTGGGTCTTTCGTCCCTGGTTCAGTGATCGAAACTGGAAACGTTTAGGTATCTGGAGGATAGGTTATTGGCTGAGCTCCAAGGGTGGAAACAGAAGAAAATGTCTTGGGAGGCGAAAGAAGTTCTACTTAAGGCGGTTGCAGCGACCCTTCTGATTTATGTCATGTCTTGCTTCCTTTTACCGGTGACTCTATGTCGTAAGCTGGATAAGTACATGGCATGGTTTTGGTGGGGTTTTTCGGGGGAGAAGGACAAGGCCCATTGGGTGTCGTGGCGTAATTTGTGCAAGAGAAAATTTGACGGGGGTCTAGGTTTTCGACGGTTTGAGAATTTTAATCAGGAGCTGTTGGCAAAGGTAGTGTGGTGGATCTGGAAGGAGCCGAATTCGTTGCTTGCAAGGGTATTGAAAGGAAGTACTTTCCGCAGACGTCTATTCTTTCAGCGACACGTCGGTCCAGACCCTCTTGGGGGTGGACTAGTATCCTTCATGGGAGGGATTTGCTTATTAAGGGTCTTGGATGGCAGATTGGGGAAGGATCTCAGGTAAGAATTATAGAGGATAACTGGATCCCTGGAATTCGATCGGAGGACCTCGAGCTTAAAGCTTCGGCGCAAGATCTGGCAGGAGCGACGATTGACTAGCTGCTCATTCCCGGTTATGGAGAATGGTGTTCGGACTGTCTTAATCAGTGCTTACCTCGGCCCGTGGTGCGGGCTATTCAGTCTATACCATTGGTGGTCTATGATGGGTTGGGGAGGGTTTGTTTTGGGCAAGGTTTTCGTTATCCAGGTCTGGAGGATCCCTTTCTGGTGGAATTGGTAGCGTTTTGTGATGCAATTCAGTGGTGCTCTTTGAATGGTCTATTTGAAGTGCAATTCTTCGGGGATGCGAAGGTCGTCATTGAGAAAATTCAGAATATGGATGCTCGAGATATGAAGGGTGGGCGGATTCTTGAAGAAATTCGGAAGCTGCGACATCAGTTCCTGCGGTTGGAGATGGCCTTTGTTGGCAGGAGTAACAATCGGGTGGCCCATGAGGTGGTTAGGAAGACCCTTTCTTTGTTGCTTGCGGTTGTAGATACTTTTGATTTTAATCGTTAGTTTGCTCTTGGGTTGTAAACTTTGCTAGCTTTTTTCATTGGTAATACAAGTGATCTATTGGTAAAAAAAAAAATTAGATCCCATCATTACTAACGATTTACTTGCATTTTAAATGAAAACAACTTAGTTATTAACCATTGACAATTTCGTTATCAACTGTTAGAGGTTATTTTTAATATTAAGGTTTTTGTTTTAGCTTCAAACGAAATAAAATATTCATATGAAAGTTTTGAATGGTATTTCATACTTAAGATTGAGTCCAAATATTATTGTTAATTTTGTACTTGTTTGATACGAATTACAATTTGTTTTTAATTATTTGTTATATCGATAATAGTAGTTTGGTGTTGGGTTGTGAATATTGGTTTGCTTGATTGATATTTTGCACCTCCATGAACCAATTTTTAATTGACTTAATCACACGTGTAGTATGTCACAATTATCGAAGATGTTGAGAATCAACATGGTTATATGAGCGCTGAAAATGGCTATGTAATGTGATATCACTTGGCCACAAAACGTTAAAAATGTCACTGAAAGTCATAGTAAGAGGTCATGATTGACTAGTTATGAACATGACGTGAAAATGTAACTCATTTTAATAGATATATTTTAAACCAATGATAATGTTATTCAACTCGTTATCAGCGCAGTCAAAATCGCGGATTAAAACGTAAAAACTTACGTTTTTACATATCCAGGCCACCTAAATGTTTCAGTTTCTACCTAAAGTCGCTTAGTCACAAAAACTGGTAAAAACATGGTAAAATCGATAAAATCGGTAAAATCGCGATTCTGAAGCATTTTTATATGATTTTGATCATCTCATAAAAAAGTGCTAATTGGTCCAAAATGATGTAATTTTGGAGACATATTAGCAAAAAATAAAAAAATAAAAACATGATTCATCACCGTTCTACAACTATTGTCGAAATATGGGCTTCACATTAGGTTGAAAAGACACCTAATGGTATTCTCAATAGTCACTGACCTTCTATCAGTCTTCTCCCATAATCTTCACATGTGGCTCTTACATGGGTTACGATAAAAGTTTATGGGTAATTGATCGTATGTAATTATGTAAACTCAAACCAGCTTATGAGAATTTGGATTCTCAAGCTCGTTTAAGGGTTACGATCTACGTTTATGAGCTTATTATTAAGATGCTATGAGTTTTCTCTACTTTTGAGTCAACGCAAATTAGTTTATGTGTTAGATATTACATTTTAATTATGAATTTCATGTAGTTATCCACTTATCTAAAATCTACAAACTCACATTTTACATACTATATGTTGTACTTAACATATTTTAGCTATTTTAGAGGATGCGTAAAAAACTTACGATTTTACGCTTTGATTCTACGTTTTACGATTTTACCCATTTTCCGCTTCTAGGTAGAATCGCGCTTTTAACTGCATTGCTCGTTATAACTTTAATAATTCTCTCATAGGCGTTGATGACGAAAATGTAAATAGAAGTTAAACTAAAATCGTAATTAATGTAACCATAAAGCATGGATAAATATATTGAAGTTTTTAATAATAACTCATTTCATAAATGTTGATAATGTCATTGCAACTGGAGAGAGGACAATGATTATTTTGCATTTCCATTTTAAAACATCAAGTATTAATTTTGAAATTCCATTTTAATTATATTAAATATTACATATAAAATACTAATATTTAATCGATATATCCAATATGTCCTTTTTGGTGGTTAGACATAATTTTTCTCTCTTCTCTTTCTATTAGACAAAAAAACTTAAACAACTCCTTAAATTTTAGGTTTATGGACATGATCCAACCCGAAAAATGTAGATCAATTAATATTAAACAAAAAGAGGTAGCAAAACATTAAGTATATACCAAATTTTGTGGAAGCATAACTACTTCAAGGATTACATTATTAGTTATAAAGATGGCAACGAGTCGGATTGGATGCGGATAGTGCCTTGTCCATTAGCCTAACTAGTACGAGTTTTATTCATACCCATACTATGCAAGATCCGGGTAGTAAATTTAAATCATACTCATACCCGATTGGGTTTCGGGTATCCATAAATATCCACGAATAAAATTTTTCCTTTATCTTTTCCACTAATGTGTTACTTATCACAAATATATTAACATTTACTTAGGGATTCCGATCCTGATTTTACTATAAAATCGGTGGACCTTAAAATCGTTTAAAATTGGGATTAAAATCATAAAATCGTACCAAAATTGGGATTTTGATCGTATGAGAACAAAATAGGTGGTTTGAGCCAATTTAAAAGAAGCATAACTGTTTCGGCGGAAAGGGCAATGACGAGAATTTTATCAGATATTTTTCAATTAAAAAATATTTAAAAATAATAAAAATAACCAATTTATGGCTCGTTCAATCCCTTTCCCTTCACCCAGTTAACTTGTTGGTAAAAACAATTGTCCTAATATTAGAAGTACAGAAAAATTAACATCATTATTAACTAATTAATTTATTAATAAGTATATTTGTACCAAGCCACTAGTAATACTTATTTTATTGGAGTTCAATTATTTTAATTTTTAAATCATATTTAGACAATGTCGGAATATTATTGTGAGTTAAACTACCTAGACACAATATGAAAACAAGAGCCAAACCCATTGAGCTCTATCCCTTCCGCATGACTACTCTACTGACTACTCTACTAATTACAAGTTGGGAACTCACTTAGGTATGTGACTCGCTAAAACACAACACCTAACAATGGCCAAGTGTAACCAATGAAAGGGACTGCAGTATAGTGGCACAAGTAATAAATATCGAATCAACGGGTCTCTAGAGTTACTATTACTCAGCTTCAGTTCATTATCTAGCAAACTAGATTAAGAATTGATTGATAAACTACTCTACTGACTACTCTACTAATTACAAGTTGGGAACTCACTTAGGTATGATTCCCCCTAGCTCCTCAATTAGGTCCAAGTTGCAATTACCTTTGGTTGATCTACTGTTGATTAAACTGCGGAAGATCCTAAATTAGCTTGGAATCTCTTAAGCTGACCAAGCCCTCTCAGACAGAATACCCGGCAGGCGACTAGCCTTCACTGGGATAGACTGCTAAGGCAATTCACACAGATCTCCACTACTGGAATGAATTCCAGTACAAAGCAGTGAATTGATTGACTCTCGCACAACCAATTCACTACTATCAATCAAGGAAGCTCTCTTAACCTAATCAGATTCTATCTATCATAGGTTAAAGCAGAAATCAAGAGAATTTGATCAAGATCCAATTGACTCAATAAATCATGCCTCAATCGATTATAATCAAACAATATAGCATCCAAAACTTCATACAAGAAAGATCCTAACTCATGGAACTAGGGTTCCTCAAAACCTAAGTGAAGGGAAGTTACTCCATAGAGAAGAGAGAGACTGCAGAAATCTGATCAAGATCTTCAATCTCCATCTCCAAGCTTGATTCCTGAGCTCCAATGGCGAAGAAATCCTCCAAAATAGCTCCAAGAATGTTCCCAAGTCGCTCTCTCTCTAGGGTTCGTCCCTTGGGTGTTTGGGATCCAAAACCCAGCTCTCCCCCTTTCCTTTTGCTGAAAATAGGGTTTTAAACATCAATTCCCGACTCACACGGCGAGGCCACACGGCCGTTTGGCTTTCCCAGCTGCCCGTGTGAAGGCTCGGTGAATTCCACACGGGCAAAAGTGCCCCTTGCACGGCCGTGTGGGTTGTGCCCGTGTGGCTTGCTCAGCCTCTGTTTAGTGCTTCGTTTCTCCCTCGTCCGGACTCCGAATCAGTCGCCGTTTGATCCCAGACGCTCGTAGTCTCGTCCTATTTCTTTTCATGACAAGCTTGCATGATTCTTTGTCCATAAAGTGAGGTATAAATCCATTCTTCTTCAGGTCATACCCGAGTTTCTTCTCCCGAATCGTCAATTGATCTCTGATTGACTTGAAACTTGCGCCTATGCTTCACTTTATGTGCTAGGACCTGAAATGTGACAAAGGAACACAACCTAGAATAAAATAGTCCAAAGACACAATAATTCAAGCTGAAACAATCAAGAAACAAAGGGGAAAACATGTGCAAATACCGAGTCATCAGTTGTATAGATAGAAGGCTGCTGAGAGAGAAAGGGAGGTTGGATTGGATTGGTTTTACATTTTGTGGGTTCCCTTCTAGGGTTCCAGCTGAAGAAACCTCAAGGGGAAAATCTAGTGAGAGAAAGGTCTTCTTCTTCACAATCTAGAGAGAGAAAGTGATCAACAAGAAGAGAAGAAGAAGATTTGGGCTTACTTCAACCTAGAGGAGTGAAGATTCTTACCTCTCAAAGGAGTTCTTATCAACAAAGAGGGAAGACAAGCATCCACCATGGTTCTTTCTCTCTTCTTTGTTGTATTCATTTGCCCAGATACGGAGCCAGTTCATAGGAAGGAGGGGCCATGGCCCCCCTTAAAATTTTAGATCACGATAAAAATAGACCAGGCCAAATGAATACAACAACTCCAAGTATTCTAATGGTTGAAAAAGAGAGTTTTTTCTTCTTCTGAAACATAGAAAGGCAAGAGTTCGATTCCCACATTTCCTCCATTTTCCATGTATTTTGAACATTTGATACTTGTATGGATTGAATACTACGTGTGTGAGTTTGTGTTTAATGCAAAGTTTGAGATATTTTTCAGAATATATGAGTTGTGTTCCTCATTTCTCATTACTATGCCAATTTGACCTAGGTAGAGGGAAAACCCCTTCTTTCTAAGAGACTTTGATAAGTTGGATTCCTTGGATTATTGAGCCACCTATCTAAGGCGAATTAGAGCAAACCCCAAACTTCGAGTTAGCACCCTCACTGGTTGTTATTTTGCCATCCGGATTAAGTTCGGCCAAGAGAGCTAGTTACCTAGATTCATTCGTCATTCCTTGGCATTTCAACCGAGATAGTGAAGTTCCTTCACTTGTTGCACCCTCCTAGCGGTGTATGACCACACCTTCACATAATTGCATTCTATTCGGTCGATCTTGATATGTAGCTAGGGGGAGCAATACCCAGGTGAGTTCTTCTCTTATTGGGACAACCTCGATTTACTTTACTTGTTTGTTTATTTTATAGTTTTCTTAGTTTTAGAACCCCAAAACCATTTGCTAGATAACAACTTATGCAATTGAAGTAGTGGTACATGGACCGGCCTGAGTTTGACAATTAAAACATACGTGCCCTATACTGAATCCAGTTGGAGTTTATACTTGGGCTCTAGTCGGGATTTTAGTTCGCGGTGTAGTCCGTGGCGAGTCAGTTTCCATCGCAGGAAACAAAAGAAGGCCTAGACCCTCTCGCTCCCAATAGTGTCGTCGCACAGGTTCTTGTTCGAGAACACCAAACAAACCAAAAAGCGGAACAAAGAGACGCGATCAAGCACAAGGTTCTTATTCAACTATCACAAACCAACTATAGCGAGGCGAAAGCAGTAATCAGCATCGTGGCCTAGAAACCATGGATATGGTCCTTGGTGGCGAGGTTGGATGAAAAAGGAAGGTCTGGAAGTTCTTGTTCTGCTCGCCCTATGATACAAGCCAAATTTGGCCGCTCTACAAGCTGGAATTGCTTGACAAAGAAGCAATCTCAAGTGTCAAGAAAAAAGGTAGAATTTGGCTAAGTATCAAAACAGTTTCATGGTTCCTACTTTGGAGATTCATATCGTACAATTGGCTCGAGGTTATGAAGATAAAGTTCCCCTCTAAAAGATGGCATGGTTTTTGGACCAAGAAAAAGTCATTAAAGCTATTTTCCAAAGTCTCAAAGTTGCTACCTCAAAACAGGATAACTGTAAAAAATGGTTAAGTCTAGAAACGTGTTTGTGAAGCTAATTACTTTGGAGCTCAAGTCGAGAAGTATGAATGAGATTCGAGTCCAGAGGCTTCAAGAACATGAAAGTAGATGTGTTTGTCTACAAAGACAAGGCATTGGGTGAAATATTGGATATCTGTAAGACTTCGAACAAAAGGCTCGAAGTTGCTACGAAGGTTATTTTTCTGGCAGTTTACTTGTGCTTGAAGAAAGAGAGTTGAGGCCGAATTTTGTAACCTTTTTAGAGTAGATTTTTACCTTAATTGTTTTCTTGTTCAATTAGGTTTGTATTAGAATTTATTTGGCTATAAATAGCCTTCTATTTTCGTTGTAATAGGAGAGATTTTGATGAATTGAAAACCTAGTACTGTTTGCTAGTTGCAAGTTTGCGTACTTGTTTTGAGCTTTGGTGGATTCCAAGCTCGTTAGCTATTGTGTCGATTGAATAGTCACTTCATTCGTGGTCGGGCATCTATCCTTATATCAATCGAGCCTTTCCCCGGGTGTGGAATTGCACGTTTGATTCCGTTTTATCCGAAACAACCAAGAACTCTTTGTTTTTGGTTCGAGATCAATCCAATCCTTTGATTGGTGGTTTTCAGTGTAACTTTGATAAACATACACCCCCTAGGGTCGTATTACCCTAGAGCTGAATAACCTTCCACAACTCCTTGTCATTCACTACGTTGTCGTTGCAACATAAATCCTTCTTCACGTATTCCCTTTTAGGGTATTGCTTTGTAATCGTTTGGTTTTTATTTTGGTATTGATTTTATTTTATTTTAATTTGGTATTGATTTTTATTTAGGTATTTGTTAGTGTTTTAATGATTTGGTATTGGCTAAATCTCCTCTACAGAGAACATAAAAACTTAGATCTAAGTTTTTTTTCGTTTTGGTATTGGTTGTTTTATTTATTTATTTTGGTATTGCCTCAATGTTATATTGGTATTGATTGTCTAGGCTAGTATGGAATTTTAGTATTGGTATTGATCTTTCTTGGATTGGTATTGATTTTGTCTAGGTTGGTATGAATTTTTTGCATTGGTATTGATTTTTCTAGGATTGGTATTAATTTTTTGCTACGTAGTCTGAGAAAGTACAAATGGTTAGAATCGACGAAGCACAAGCATTTGAAAGGATCAGAGGAAGGCAAAGAGGCTAAATCAGATAGAGGGAGAGATATAGAGCTAAGAGTTCAGTTTTAATAAAAAATTTATTTCTCCACTGTAAGTAATTCAATGTAGTTAACATAAATGTAAGTATAATATTTACCAATCCATCCAAACATATAATATAACCAATATCACAATGTCAACACTACTAATAAAACATATGCACCACTACCAAAACAATAAACACCAAAATATATCATTCCTACTCTTAGTAGTCACGGTGGCTACAAGGGTCTAGTTACCACCGTAACCGCTTCCGTTACAATCACACATAGAAGAAATTTGTGTAACAAGTTTTTACAAATCTATCATTTTTCTTGCCATCCTAGGCGAGAATTCTAATGGCACGAGGATTCATAAATGTGGTGGAATGCCATTTGAATGCAAGACTTGAGCTTGTCGTGGTCTATGAAGCCTTTCTCCGCTACAACGGATACCCTCAGCTGTCCCATATAGCTTACTATGGTGACGAAAACATCCTGCGCAACATTAGACCGATCAACAATAGTTTATTTTGCTATTCTATTTACGGCCGCTTGAGGATTTCCAAGTCATTCAACAATGTATTTGTAAAAATGTGTACGTACGTGTAGAGTTCCAGCGACCACAAAATACATGCCTTTGACAGGCTGATCGGCCAAAGCCATTTGCTCTAAAGGACCAACCATGTTAGTAACTGCCATGCTTGTGCTCTTTAACGCCTTGTACAAGTAACTGGCTGTTGCCTGCTCAGTCCATTGGTTAGCATAGCATGAAGTCAAGAAAATTGTGTCTATGTTCCATAAAAGACACTTTATATGTATGGTAAAAAAAAAACCCTAAATCGCCAGAGCAAGCTAGAAATTTGAATCTGTAATAAGCATATAACAATTACAACAATCCCTATATGGTATTTTACATAAGAACTATACTTAATTTGGTAGCTACATAATGTTCAAAATATATAACAACAACATTCATCATAAAATTGTTTGTAACATGTTGTAACATAATGTACAGAAACTGATTGCATTTTGATGAAATAAAGCCTAACCATTCATAAAAAAAAAAAATCTTTCACTGTGCTAAAAGATTAATTATAATTCATATTAAAATAAAGACGATACAAGTTCATTAAGAAAAATAAAAAAACTAGAAAAATTTAATTTAATTTAAGTCGTTATATTGATCTTAGAGTTGAGAATCTGTTAGGTAGTGGTGAATAACATGCAATTGAATTCACTTAACCTGGGCTGAATGGAAGATGTAAAGTCCTAAGGTATGCTATATGTTGTGTATACCATAACGTTGAAATTATAAATTCAGTTTGAACAATAATGACAAAAATCTAAAGCATCTATAATCTGAAGCTTTGTAAAATTCCTCATCCTATATGGGTCAAAAGAATCGAAGTAGAAGCATGAAAATGATGACACAATATGAATTGGTCACAATTATATAATGTACTTGTACGTACCTCATGTCCTTTCAGTTTCCGATAAAGGTCAAGGAGCTTGGCCGTGAGAGAAATCGCTAGAGAAAATCTCTTCTTTTGAATGGTAGCACTGGTCGTCCTCACAAATTCCAGAGCACGACGACGCGACGGCAATTCATCGCCGTCTGACATTCCGATCAGCTTGGGGACGGTGATATGGAGAAAGGCGAAGTGGTTTCCCCAGGCCAAAGTTGTCTTGGGTTCTGCCATTTCCTGAATCGAATTGTAGCTTTGAAGCATCCTCGTATTCATCAATACCATTGCAGTGGTTTCTGCAGCTTGTGATCCTGGATCCATTTCTTGCATATACAGTCGAGTCCCCAAGAATATGGTCCCCGTCATTACATCATTTACGGTCTGCCCCACCAATAAATAATTGTTAATATTTTTGTTGATTAATCAAGTTTGAAGCAAGGGTCAGGAAATCGTACAGGAGGTTATACCGGAAAAGTGAACGACAAGGTATTTTCTACTAAAATCGTGATTTAGCCATGATTGAATCGTTTCCTACCGCTAAAATCACTACCGTTTTGGGTCTGATATCCAGTATTTCCGATCTGACCGACCAGTACGATAGGGTTTCCTAAACCTTGGTTTGAAGGTGCAAGCTAGCTAATAGTAAATAGATAAATATGAATTCCACTTCTCAAAATCATTTGATTGAATTTTGGAACATTTTTTTTTTGGAATAATTGCGGTAGAGTCAGAATAGAGAATTTTTTTTATAAGCCGTAAATTGAATTTACATCATAACTCAAATGTAAATATTTAATTTCTACAGTTAAATTTTTTTTTTTTTTTTGCAAACCAAAACAACGATGCTATAAAGCATTATAAAATTCTTCTTTTATAAGGGGGACTTGGCTTAAAGGACCTAAGTTCATGGAATGTAGCATGTCTAGCTAGACTGATTTGGCTTCTGCTGGTTCAAGGGGGGAGTTTCTGGATGGCATGGTGTACTAGATATAGGCTAAGGGGTAATTGTATTTGGGATGTCAAGAATACAGCGTCTGGATCATGGATCTGGAAGCAGTTGCTCAAAATCAGACCTTGGCTTCATTTCAGAATGAATCTTGAGACTGATGGGAGTGTATCTTGGTTGGGAAGAAAGCTGAACAAGTGTTCCGTATCGCTAATCTGGGATACTATTCGTATTAAGAAGCCTGAGGTGTCCTGGTGAAGGGTTATTTGGGGCAAATTTACTTTGCCACGCAATCGGTTCATCACTTGGTTAATCATTCTGGATAGGATTGCTACTCGTGACAAGCTAAAGGGTTGGGGGATGATAACTGATGATACCTGCCCGCTCTGTCAAGCTTCTGTTGAGTCTCGACAGCACCTATTCTGTGAATGTGCTTATACAAAGGAATTTGTTACTGTTCTTCTTAAGAGGGTAGCTACTCTTCCTTTGACTTGGAATAACATGTTGGATGGTATGATTGTGAAAGCTGTGCAGGGAGTGTGGGAGTTGGTCTGATTGATTGCTCGATATGGTGCTGGTGCCTGTGCTTCATTTGGAAGGAGAGATGTCGTCGCTGTTTTGGTGAGAAGCCTTGTGCCCCTGATGTTTCTTGCAGAATTGTTACGTAGGGAGATTAGTTTTTATGGAAGTGGGAATGCTGCTTTTCATGAGGAAGCTAAGAAGATTCCGGTTTACTGTCAACTGTTGTAGGCATGCTTTTTCTGTTTTCCCCTTTGTTCTGAGTTGATTTGTTATTCGAGGGATTTGGGCTTTTAGCTTATGTATTTTCAAGACTCTTTGCTTGTTGGCAAAGATGTTTAGATTATTGATGTTTGTGTTCGAGAATAATTAAATTTCTGGAAATTTTTTGTTCATCCTCGGAAAAAATTAGAATCTTTGGTTTTGAGACCAAGATGTTTAGATTATTAAAGCAAATGTTATTCATTATACTACAAATCGATTAAAAAACTGAAATGACGAAACCACGGTAATCAACCCGTCACTGTCTCCAAATTCCCTTCCTAACCTAGGCAAAAGAGTATAAATAAGCGCAACCACAAACAGGGGAGGACTCCAAAAAGCCCTACAACGTACGTCTCTCTCCATAGCAAATATTCCACTAAATAAATACCGATTGGTTTGGAATACAACCAAGCCAATCTGGTCAGTGTATCCCTACTTGGGTATATTCTATATTTGTTTGATTAATTTATTTCTATTTCTTAAGGAACAGTAACCTCACTTTTTTGGTAAATTTTTAGTACTTATGGTTTAATCATTCTAACTAATTTACGTTACTTTATTCGATATCTTTTGTAAGGTGGCGTATTCGGTGCACCCACTTTTTCGGATGCACTCAGTGCACCCGCCTCATAATTGTCATTCTGACCATGCGATTCATGTCAAAACGGTATTAATTGTTGCTTATGATATTATGAACAAGAAGCACATGAATTTGAAAAAAATTCATTCAAAATTTACTTTAATTTGAAGGATTTAGGATTTAGGGATTTAGGGTTAGGGTTTAGGTTTACAATTTGGGATTTTGGGTTGGGATTCAAAATTGAAGGTTAAGGGGTTAGGGTAATGGATTGATTTGTTATGATTATATGCAAGGTTCTAAAAGGCGCTAGGCGTAAGGCAGGCGCTCGGCTCCTGACTTGCGCCTTGCCTGATTAGGCGTAGCCTAGGCGCGCCTAGGCGTTCAGAGCATAAATGGAAAAAGTTCTCAAATATTTCATGTTTTATGGAATAATTCATATAATCCAAGTGCATATAAAATTAGCAATGCCTAGTTCTTAACAGTAAACACTTAACATAACAAATAGCAAGCAAATAGTGAGCACTTCCTAGAATCACAAGTTCATAAAATGTCGAAATACTAAACAATAGTCCTGCAAAGCTCACTCTGTTCACCTTCCATTGCATCTGTAACAGTACTCGAGGGTGCACAATATGATTCCTCGTCCTCATCTACGAATACATACATAGCATGGTCATTCCCTTCCCGTGTTTCTGATTTTCTAGGGCAAGAGGCAATTTTTTGATTTTCTAGGACAAAACAAAGAGTATTGGGTTTAACCGCCTAAGCTCGCCCAGGCACGCCTTCTCTCCACTAGGCGCAAACTAAGCGCTATTCCTACCTACTAAGCGCTACCAGTGCCTTTTACAACGCCTTTGGCCAAGTCAAGGCGATCCTCCACCGCCTAGCGCCTAATTGAGCCTAGGCGTGCCCCTAGGCGCGCCTTCTTGAACCCTGATTATATGTCATATCATCATATTATATTGAGAGTACTAATTAAAGTTCAAAATTTGATGTATTATGGACACTTTTAGAGTTGGGTGCATTGAGTGCACCAAAAAAAGTGAGTGCACCGAAGTAGCCACCTTTTGTAAATTTCAGAATTAACCTTCATAATTCCAACAATTCTATTTGCTTAATTAATTACGTACGTACGTACCACTCCCAGGCGACCCTTGATCTCCTTGACGTCATCAAGAGGGAACGTCATCGTCACCACAGAGACGGGGCGGGACCCGACCGCCGGATCTCCGGACCGTATCGGCGACAGATCATCCTCCGAAAACTTGGTCTTCGAGAAGCTGAACCACATATCCGACGCCGTATTGACAGCCGACGTCAGAGCTCTGGACAGGAAAGCAGCACGGCCATGTGCTGCTGAGGATCGCCGGATCCGGTTCTTTGGGAAGGTCAGGGGCAGAGAAGGATCGTCGGATCGCGTGAAGCAAGAAATCATTGCCGCCATCAGCGAGTAGCCGTCGCCGATGGCGTGGTGAATCTTGAAGATCACGTTTCCCGCCGCGTTCAGCGTCGGGTACTTCACGAGATGGAACTCCCACAGCGGCCGCCCCTCGGAAAACTTTTCCCCGGAGATTTTGTGGAAGTAATCTTGAAAACACCGGTCGTAGAATTCCGGCGACTTCCCTTCCGGAAAAACGGGAGTCTTGATGTGGTCCTGCAAATTTACTTCGGCCACCTTTTCCCATCGTTTTACTCCGTCCTCTCCTGTCACCTACTCAACATCAAAGTGGGATAATAAGACGATAGGATTTAAGGCCTGCATTGTGGTTCTGCTGGAATGTTTCGACCACATCTACGTGTGTCTATAAATTTGAAGCGAAAGTAATCATTTTTTAGTAGAAATAAAAAAAAGTACCGTACTTTTTCTACATAAAAAAAATTACAATACTTTGTATTCAGCTAACTCTTAGCCACAAGTAAAATATGTCCATAATTTTCTAGCATCACAAATATATAAAATCATTAATTCGCAGAAAGTTAGAAACGCAAATTCAAACTTTTTTGTATTTGGTATTTAAAAGAATTCATTTCCAATTCTAAATTTTGAATTCTACGGTGTTTTGGAGGTAGTTATATCAATTCTAAATTTCTATCTCACATACGGTTTGGTATAAATGAATTCCAAAAAGTTAATGAAAACTTTTTTGTGTTTGGTATTTAAAAGAATTCATTTCCAATTCTGAATTTTGAATTCTACGGTGTTGGCGGTTGTTATATCAATTCTAAATTTCCATCTCACATACGGTTTGGTATAAATGAATTCCAAAAAGTTAATGAAAACTTTTTTGTGTTTTGTAATTAAAGAATTCATTTCCAATTCTAAATTTTGAATTCTACGGTGTTGGAGGTAGTTATATCAATTCCGAGAAAGTGAGATGGAAATTCCAAATGAATTCTACAAGTATTTACTAATTATAACTGAATGACATGCAATATGAGGAACGCCGACAAGAATTTGATTGCAACGCTAGTAGCATGTGCTGGTTATTTGATATGTCTGCTACGATTGTATTAGTACGTTGGCAAGCCACAACTAGAGTGTAGGGCTCACCAATGAGCTATTATAAAAGACCAATCAATAGAATAGAAACAAACCAAGAACACTTTTGGTATTCTACGTATGGGACCAAAGACGTTTTTAGAAGATGGATTTTCAATGAATATTGTATCTACCGGAAATTAATAAGGGTGTAGTTTGAAACAATCCAATTCAATTCTAAACGTACATAGTTTGGGAATTTAATTCATTATATTTATAAAGATTTGAATATGACATACCAAACAAAGGAGTTCATTTGACAATGATTATACACGATAATTAATTTTAAAATGAAATGAATTCTCGATTCATTTCGTACCAAACGGTCGTTCATTCGTCGTCGGATCAAATAAACAAATCGAATAAACCATCATCACTTCATCATCCTCAAAATAAGTGACTTGAGAATTGTTGTTACAATAATACTTACGATGATGGAGGAAAAACGAGGATGGACAGGAAGGAGGCGGGTGTCAAGCAGGTGAACAACTCGGGAAGAAGGGAGGCTGATGGGTTCTTCAGTCTCAAAAACGGCAAGGATTACCAGTGAAACGGCAGAGCTATTGAAGAAAAGACCATTAGGGCTGACGGGAGGCAGCAGCTGCTGCTCTGCGCAACACTCTTCCTCTTTCAAGAATTGCATGGTTGCTAATTTGGCTGCCTTCCTTGTTTCTTTCTTTCTTTCTTTCTTTCTTTCTTTCTTTCTTCTCCAAGTTGGCAAGCTGTAGGTTTAGGTTGGGTTGTACATTATATAATGATAATTGCCATATGGGAAATGTGGGAATGGTGAATAGGTTTTCCAATGTTGATGTCCGCTGCCCCACCAGAGCAATCGAAACCATGAGCAGCCAACTAACTAATTCTTCACCATCCAAATACGAAGGTTAATACCAATGAACATTCCACGCAGAAACCTGCACTTCATAATTACATCCCCTACACTCGAAATTTTCAGGCACAAGCAAACAGTGGCATCAGTTAATTCTTGCATCCAACTCAAAATCTCTGAAGTTTTTAGAACTTGTACATATATTTTAATGGTAAAATTTCACTAATCCATACATTATGATAAAAGTTCAATCGAACTTCTACATATACTTTATAGTACAAGTTCAAAATAATTTTGTACCTATACTATACAGTACAAGTTGTAATTGATTTGGGTTGTGAGTCAATAAAGTTATGGATCAATGATGTTAAAAAAGTCATATTGAATTTAATTCCAAAGTGGCGACTATATTTTTTATTATAAGTGGCATTGTGAATAAATTTCTTTTGGCGTTAGATGGTTTTAATGTATTTAAATTAATAATAATTTAATAAGGAACCAAAGAATTAATTAAGCTAATTAATATTATTCTCCTTATAAAAGATAAAATAGTATTTCTACCAAAAAAAAAAAAAAGATAAAATAGTATGAGTATGTCATTAAACTCTGGTTAAGCTAATTAAAATTGCACATCAATCCACCTCAATGTAGGTTTTTTAATTTTTTCATTATAACATACTATTTCTGATACATTACTAAATTACTAAATAGGAACATATACATGAAAGTTAACAAACAGTTAGGTAGTGCAATTGGTGTGTACTCATCATTTTAAATTCATGGTTCATTGTTCAATCCTCCAAATATGTAATATTTTTTGTACCTTATACATTATTTTCAACCGAATTTTGTTTTCAGCAGATAAGGTCACAACTAACTAAAACATTGGTAATGTTAACATGTTATTTGTCACGACCAAAGTTTGGTCATAAAAACTTATATCTGATACATTATCTTCCACAAATGTATATTTCTCATCAAAAATACTGTGGTAATTATGAAGATTACTCTGATGAATTGCAATGTAACTTTATTACAACCAAATTTTTCCAACAACCAGTGATTGATGGTTGAAAAATATAGAGTTCTTATGATGGACCAAACATACCTCACAAATAATATCATTTCTGACGAAACATTTTTTACAATGGAGACAGTTCGTCAAAAGCACTCAATTATTCCCACGACCTTTTTTGGAGCGTCGAATAAAACATATATTACTCACGCCATTTTTAACCTTATCACTAATAATAATTATTTTTGACGCCATAACAGGTTTCATTACAAATAGTGACTCACGATTCCTCAAATTTGCCTAAATTTTTATTTTCGACGGGGTTTTTCAAAAATAATAACTTCTTTCCCAACAAAATATCTATTTCGTTGGAAATGATGCTTATTTCTGACGAAAATACAGTGTCGTCGGTAGGTTTTCGTCACAACTATCTGTCTTTGTTGTAGTGTAGTAAATCAGGTTCGGTTTAAAGAGCTACAACTACTCTAACGAACTACACTAGGCTAGACTACTAATTACAGGATGGGGACTCATTCAGGTAATGATTCTCTAATTTGATTCACTATTCATTCAAAATTTTCAAGAGTCCTTGACTAGACCTTGAATCTCGATTAAAGCAATCTAAACCCTATTGAGTCAGTTGCCTAGAGGGATGTACGCTTCTATATAACAACTGATCAAGGCGTTCTACACTAGACTCCCTCTATTGAATGAGGTTTTCACTCGATACACATCAATGAATCGACTCACTCTCGCACAATCAATACCCTACTTCCAACCCATGGTGCTCTATTAGCCTAATTAGGAATTCCCTCTCATAGAATGAAAGCAGAATCAATAATATCGACTAAAGCATAATTGAATCATGAAATCAAGCATATATTGAATATGAACTCAAGAATATACAGAAAGAGTGCTCATATAATTATCCAATATAACAAAACATGGCTTGGTCCTCGAGCTTCCAAGGTGAAGAAATCCTCTAATTCTGCTCCAAGATTGCCCTCAAATCGCTCTCCCTCTCTCTTCTCTGTTCCTTGGGTGTTTAATAGGGTGTCTGGACCGAATTAACCCAACTTTAAAAAATCATTTTGTCCATATCACCAACCGGAAATTGGATTAGATTGGGACCCGGTTTCAACCATGACCGGACTGGATTAAATCCAGTCCGACTCGGTTTCAACCCAGAAACCAAAACTGGTGTCTATTCCCCAAAACGCCATCGTTTATTTTTTTTATTAAAAATTTAAAATGAAAAAATGGCATGCCACACATAATCCCATCTTCCTTATACATCATCGATTAAAACACCCTCTCTCTTCTGTCTCCTTTGCATCTTCCATCTCCATCTCCATCTATCAAACCAATCTGCACAAATCATTCACAAACCTAGATCTATCAGGCGATTTTGCCTCATATGAGGAAGTTTCATCCGTCATAAGTGGTGACATAGGGGAAGCGACGAATGACGACTATGAAGTGTTAGCGATGGAAGCAAGCACTGCCAGCGGAGTATCTTGGCGCTGACACTGGAAAGTTGGGTCGACGGAGTGAGAGAGACACGATTCGCGGGGTGGGCATGTCGTCGGCTCGCCGCCTCCAAAATCAACCAGTGCCCTTGCGTTGTGAGCATCACCATCAGCGTCTCCACTATGGTTGTCGGCCAGAGGGAGATGCCACGGAAATGAGAGTAGAGGATGAACGATGAGTTTGAAGAATAGAGGAAGAATAGAGAAGCGGCAGAGTGTGGGATATTAGAGAAGAGAGAACGAGGAAGAAGAGGAAGGTAGGAAGCGGCGAAGTGTGGGCGGCTATGGTAGTTGTGTGCGAGAGAGATGGAGTTGGAGGTTGAGGATTTTTGGCTGGGTTGGGTTTTGCAAGTTGGGCTTTGGGTTTCAATGTTTTAGGATTGGGTTGGACAGAAGACATGCCTGGATTTGGTAGAGCCGGTTTTTTGGGTTTGACAAATTTTAACAGGACTATACCTGGTACGATTTTTCTGAAATACCGGCAACCAGAATCTGGACGGACCGGGTTGTATCCGGTTTCTGGTCAAAATCGGTACGGTTTAAACTGGGTGGTTTCCGGTTTGACCGGATAAATGAAACCGGATTTCCAGCCCTAGTGTTTGTGGTCCAAAATCCAGCTCCCCCTCCCCCCAAAAATGCTTAAGACGTGCCTTTATACTCGTTGCTGGCAAGTTCCAAGACCAGGGAATTCTATGTCCAGACAAGGGAATTTACAGAATGCTTCATTTTGAATTGATTCTTCTTGGGAAACCCCCGGTCTCTCCTTTGAGAACCACAATCATGGAACTCACCTGTCCAGATGAGGGAACACGTTGTTCTAGTTCCACGGTTGCTAATCGAGGAGCACAATCATGGAATTTGCTTCTAGACCGTGTAATTCTTCCCTTCTTCCTCCAAATACCTGTTCATCTTCCAACTACCCCTAAACTTGTTCCTAAGCCCTAATTTATGTTCTAGGACCTGAAATATGACAAATGAATAAAACCTAGTGTAATAAGAATAGGATGCGAGGTATTATGCTCAAACGACCAAGAAGTGAGGCAATAAACATGTGTAATTAGTCGTTATCAAACCCCCCCACACTTAACAGTTTTCTTGTCCCCAAGCAAACCTGACTCAAACCAATGCATCTTATCAGACACCCATAGCAATATGCCACCCCGATTGTCGGTAGAGTACTTGCTAGGTCATTTAGCAACTTACGAGGTCAACTGATAGATAAGCCATCTCCTAGCCACCTCGGCAAGAATTCTAGTCTCGAGTCGGGATAATGGGAAGTAACCCCAGGACAAGCAATTTGAGGATAAAGAGCTCCCAATAATGATTTAAAACCAAGGACTCAAGTCGAGTGATCTTTCTTTAAAGGCTAAAACTTTTGAGCTTTCTTTTCGATTTGATTGTTCATTGCAACACCTTTTTATTTTCTTTTTGAAATTAAGGATCCAATCTTCCTAGATTCGGGAGCGAGGTTCTCATGACTCGAGCAGAAGACACACTTTTCACTCTGTATTGAGTCCGTGTAGAGGACAGGTGTAAAAGAGGTTGGAGAGTAGCACAATGTCAAATGGATGATTAATCTGAATCTCCTTACACATCCTCAAGGGTACTCTGGCATGAGAGACAATCCATTTGAAGACTTTACAAACTCAAACACTTTGAACAGTTCCCACATCATGTGACTCCCAGTTTAATCACTTTTAAGCACAATCACATTCAATTTTAGAGCACTTTCTCAAAACAATTTGAGTCCACACCAGGGAGAGAGTCATCGATGCCATACGAATCACATGTACTAAAACCACTACTTCTCATGATTCAACCAACACAATATGAATTCGAAAGGAAACTACTCAAGTATCAATATCCTCCATATCACTACACTAACCTCACTAGGTCGCATGCCACTCTGAAAGCTAATAATTCAAGCACTCACATTCACATCATTCATTCACACACGTACATAATGGAACACTGCATCCCACACTTAATCACAACATTGTCCTCAATGGAGGAAACATAAGAAGGGTTGAATGAAGTTACCTTATCAGGTATGAAGGATGGTGGATGAAACAGGAGGCGCAGTCCATGGAAGATAGAGTAGGTGGAACCACAAAAACTACACAAAATCTCACAAATATTTAGTTATTGACTCTAAAATATATAAAAAAAAAACCGACTCAACCAAAAAGAAAAGGAAAGAGATGCAAACCGACTAGTTGGGTTGTGTTCCAACAAGCGCTTCTTTAAAGTCATAAGTCAAACAGTGGTTCCTGACTCTGGATCCAATCCAAAATCTCCTTAAAGTTGAGTTTCTCATTGATGAGGGGGAGTCTCAAGTCACGAGCATGTGGCACAGCAACTGCGGTAGGCTCGCGTATTTGAGTCAGATGAAGTCTCCACTCTCGAGACCCCTCCCTCTCGTCTTCTCTCTTCTCATTGAAAAAGTTATAAAATACTCCATTTAATATATATGGCGATACATATTTTATCCGTTTAAAAATTATGTATTCGCATTATTGTCAAACTGTTTCCTTTTGTCATATTCGTTTGATGGCTTCCATACTAAATACGTCTAAAATACTATAAAAGGTTTACTATCTATATTTAATGAATTAAATTGCTAAGTTAACTATTATTTATATATTAATTTATTTTTAAAATAATTAATTTTATATATCTTTAACTGCTAATAAACATACCATTAGTTTAGAGACGAAGTAAAATTTTCATAAGTATTTTAGATGTGTAACTTGCATGTACCATATTTTACTAATTATGCTCATGCCCCAAACCAGGTAATACATCATAGATTGACCATCATTGCATCCACCAAGAGGGATCAATGACTGTGTGGTCTTGGTCTGTGAAAGAGAAACTACTAGGTCCTTCATGAGTAGCTTATCAAGGTTAGGTGGAAATATGTGGAATGACTCTGGACATGTGGAAGCCTCAACCACTTTGACCTTATCATTTGATTGGACCTCAATTGCTTTTTCAGGCACTCTTTCTTCTTCAACAATAAGCTCCTCTCCTTGGGACAAATTAAGAGCTCCCTCTTCTTTATTATCTACTTCCTCCTTCACATATTGTTTTCTCACCCTTCCCCGCTCTTCCTCAAGCACATGTCGAATATCAAGTTTCCAAGCAATATCTTCAATTAGATCAGCCTGCATATACTCACTTGTGCACGTCTCTTTAGGGTTTGGTGTGAAATGGGTGAGTGAGTGGTCTGCCACAACAGGACATGCCAGATCATGAGCATCATGGGAGCTCTTCATGAAAAATTCTATATGCTCCTCAATGTCATTGTGGATTGCCTTTTCATCCTCCTCTTCTGCTTGCATGGTACAAAAAGGCGATCTTGAGCAAGTCATCCACAAGCTTGCACAAACTGCTCTTTTTGCTTCTCTACACGTTGGAGAGCCTCTTCTGTTTCGCGGAGAAAGGTATAGTGAGGAGGGGCAGTGGATAGGAGGTCCACCTTGTAGTATACTCTTCCAGTATCCTGGGTAAACTGCTCCACAATATGCTTCAATTGGATCATTGACTCTAGTTGTCGAGTGTAGCATGGCTCTACATACCGCCCCATGAAGTCTACCGTGACTAGCTCCAACTTAGACACCCCTACTGGTTGTGGAGATAGGTCTTCGTGGTAAGGAGGGGATTCTTAAAATGTCTCAGGGTAATACCAACTAGGTATTGGTTGTTACCCCCACGAGTTGGAAAATCCATGGGGTTCATGATTTAAATATGCACGACCAAAAACAAAAACACCCTAGCGAAAAAGCAAGGATGGAAAAGAAAAAGAAAAGGTAAATTAACAAAGTTGTGTCTTTCCTAATAACCTAGAATATTCCCCGGCAATGGCGCAAAAAACTTTATTCGCTTTTACTACACTCTTAACAAAGGCCAAGTATAACCAATGAAAGAGACTGTAGTAGAGTGGCACAAGAAATAAAATATCGAATCCACGGGTCTCTAGATTTACTATTACTCAACTTTAGTTTATTATTTAGAAAATGAGGTTCAGTTTAAAGAACTACAACTACTCTAAGAAACTATACTAGGTTAGACTATTGATTACAAGATGGGAACTCATGTAAATAATGATTCCCCTAGCTACTAGTCAGATTAACAATTCATGATTCGCTAACTTGATTCACTATTCTTTCACAATGTGGACAGTCCTTGACTAGACCTTGAATCTCGTTTAAAGCAATCAAGACCCTCTTGAATCGATTGTCTAGAGGGACTTATCCTTCTCTGAAACAACTTATCAATGCATTCTGCACTAGGCTCCCTCTATCTAATGAGGTTTTCACTCGATACACAACGATGATTCGACTCACTATTGCACAATCATCCCCTCCTTCCAATACATGGTACTTCATTGACCTAATCAGATAATTTGTCTCATAGATTCAAAGTAGAATCAATAATCTCGACTAAAATATAATTGAATCATGAAACCAAGGGTAGATTGAATATCAACTCCGAAATGTCAAGAAAGTGTACTCATATAATCATCCAATCTAACCAAACATGGCTAGGGTTCCTCAAAAGCTAAGCGAAGGGAAGTTACTCCATACAGAAGAGAGAATCCAATAAGACTCTTCCAATTTTCAATCTCTAAGTCCGGGCTTTTTCCTCGAGCTTCCAAGGCGAAGAGATCCTCCAATTCCAAGATCGCCCTCAGATTGTTCTACCTCTCTCTGGTTCATCCCTTAGGTGTTTGAGGGTCCAAAATCCAGCTCCCCCTCCAAAAACGCATAAAGTGTGCCTTTATACCCGTTGCTAGCAAGTTTCACACGCTAGACTTGAAGTTCCATGACCGGGGAGTTCTATGTCCATACAGGGGAATTTCAGAACGCGTCGTTTCGACTCAATCCTTCTTGAGAAATCCATGACTCAATCCTTCATGGAACCCACATGTCCACTGGGGAACTCTCTGTTCTGATTCCATGGTTGCTAACCAAGAAGCACTTTCGTGGAATTTGCTTCAAGATTGTGTAATTCTGCCCTTCTTCCTCCAAAGTCACGTTGATCCTCCAATTGTACTGAAACTTGCTCCTAATCCCTCATTTACGTTCTAGGACCCAAAATATGACAAATAAATACAACCTAGCGTAAAGTAGGCATATAATGCAAGAAATTGTGCGCAAACGACTAAGAAGTAAGGCAATGAACATGTGTAATTACACCCAGTGCAGTCAAAATCGCGCATTAAAACGTAAAAACTTACGTTTTTACGTATTCAGGCCACCAAAACGTTTTAGTTTCTACCTAAAGTCGCTTAGTCACAAAAACTGGTAAAACATGGGTAAAATCGGTAAAATCGCTTAAAATCGGTAAAATCGCGATTCTGAAGCGTTTTTATACGATTTTGATCATCTCATAAAAATGTGCTAATTGGACCAAAATGTTGTAATTTTGGAGACATATCAGCAAAAAAAGAAAAAGAAAAAGGAGAACATGATTCATCACTCGTTCTACAACTAGTGTCGAGATAGGGGCTTCACATTAGGTTGAAAAGACACCTAATGGTATTCTCAACAGTCGGTGACCTTCTATCAGTCTTATCCCTTAATCTTCACCTGTGGCTCTAACCTGCGTTACGATAAAAGTTTATGGGTAATTGATCGTATGTAATTATGTAAACTCAAACCAGCTTATGAGAATTTGGATTCTCAAGCTCGTTTACGGGTTACGGTCTACGTTTATGAGCTTATTATTAAGATGTTATGAGTTTTCTCTACTTTTGAGTCAACACAAATGAGTTTATGTGTTAGATATTACATTTTAATTATGAAGTGCATGTATTTATTCACTTATCTAAAATCTACACACTCACATTTTATATACTATATGTTGTACTTAACATATTTTAGCTATTTTAGAGTGTGCGTAAAAAATTTACGCTTTTACGCTTTGATTCTACGTTTTACGATTTTACCTATTTTCCGCTTCTAGGTAGAATCGCGCTTTTAACTGCATTACACCGTTATCAATAAGTGACTCGAGAATTGTTGGTATAGTATTTACGATGATGGAGGGACAATGAGGGTGGACAAGAAGGAGGTGGGTGTCAAGCAGGTGAACTAGTCATGAATTATGGAGGTGGATAGTGGCGGATGCAGGGAGGGGGTGGCCAACCCGGGCTCCGACCTAGCCCTCCTCTAGACCCGAAGTTAGTATAGTGCTTATGAATTTTTTGATTTTGGGCATTCGGCCAAGTGTTTTATTTTGTAATAAGATTATCTATAACTATGAAAATGATTAAGATGGACATATTCGAATAATTATTCTAAGTTTAGCCTATAAATTTTAGCCTCAAATATTTCCGTCTAAACAAAAACAACGAGACCAACATAAAGACTACAAAAATATGAGGTTTGTTCCCTTTAAAATTTACTACAACAGCTGGTGGATATAGAGGTGGAGAAACAATGTTAATTGATTAGTCGATTGATTTGTCTTGTGTTGACGCTGCCCGTTTAAACAGCTACTACAGAGAGACCATTTTCAACCATGAAACATGTGAAAATTGATTTGTGCAACAAAACGAGCGATGAATTATCGCTGATTGCTCAAGTATTTTATTTGAAACAGAGTATACTATTGGTATGAGTGTAGACTCCACTATTGAGGGATTCGCTAAATTAAATGACCGTCGTCTACAATTGACATTGTAAAAAAAAAACTATGATCATTATATTTTTTTACGGTATCTAATTTTCTAATGCAATGCGGCCCAATACTCTAATATGTTCTAGATTTGCCGCTAAAGATGGATGGGTTCTCCCATTTCCATTGTAATGAATAAGTTAATTGAAATAACTTGAGTTAGTTATTAAGAGAGGTTCGATTATGCATTACATACCATTCACTAACATCCATAACGGCAAGGATTATCAGTGAAACCGCAGAGCTATTGAAGTAAAGGCTATTGGGGGCTGACCGGATCACCGGAGCCAGCTGCTGCTCATCATAATACACTTCGTCGTTCTGGAATTGTATTGGCTCTAATGATCTGGCTGCAGCCTTTCTTCCTTTCCTCAAAGCCATAGTGTATTGGTTGTGGTAGGTTTAGTGATCGCTTCGATATACTTGGACAAATTTCATGCTAGCGGTGACGAGATTGACACGCATTATATTCAATTTGTGGCTCTCTTTTGATGAGTCGAAATCACTTATTTAATGATTCACCAGCTTTCCTTGCTGCGTATAGGGGGGCAGGCTAGGCACTAGGCAATTCACGGACGCCCCACATCTCGCCATCTATCGGTTAGCTGTTAAATGGTACGGGACGCTTTTAATGGTCATTATTATTAGTGTTTTGATCCCCACTTTGCAGTGGTATAATATTAATTATATTCAAATAACGTCATTGTTTAGGTTGTGTAATCAAAGATAATCATGATGATGTTGCAAAGGAGCAGTGCTGTTATCAGGAGCATAGCTACAGTTTTGTTTAGTGTGGGTCCATTTAAAATAAATAAAAAAACATATGATCCATAGTTTTGTTAGCTTTTTAAATCATTCAATATATAATTTTGTATTTATAAAAATTCGGTGAACTAAATAAATGTCGAAACTATGAAAAATATCACTCTATATGTATCAAATAATTATTCATGATTTAGTTAAACATTTGCATTTGAATGATGTTCTTTGCCAAGACCGTTTAATATCAATATCTCTGTCAATCATTCTCAATTAGAAGTGCCCTAAATTTCATTCTCAATTAACTATTATACAAATTTACTCATTTTCGTCCTTAAAGGCCACCCGTTACACTCTCCCTACAACCGGCTGCCTAAAGGACCCCATTTGTGGTTGAAGGCTAAGTTCATTCTTCGATATATCTCACTTCGCTATGCTAGAAGACTAAGAAGCTTTAGTTTATTTCCAACCTCGAGTAATGGCATAACCAGAAGAGGAGTAGGCGAGACAAGGTTACGCGCTGGGTAGCACAGCGCATCCTTTTCGGGTACAGAGGCGACGAGGGGTGCTAACCCGGCCACCCAACCTAGCAGGTCAGGGGCGGGCCGGCCTTGACTGATATAAAATTATTTTTACAAATTAGCTATGATTTGGTCGAAATTTGATGTAGGTATAGAATAAGTAAATCTTTAATTTTGGGTGGATCATATGCACCATCTTCATTTGGACGGAACTCATTATAAAAACATTGAATATGCCAATACATAACTTATAAATCATACATCCAATATTTGAGAGGTCAACCATTCTTGTTTAAATACATGTAATTTTTCATACCCGATTAACTATTATACCTAATTAATTTACCATTTTTCCTTCCAAGCCATGGTGGATCCCGGGACCCACCCTCTAACCCTCTCCCTCTACCCTTGGCTGTTATTGTCCTTGTGATGGAGGTGATGAAGAAGATAAATAAAAAAGTAGAGCTGATAAAGAAGAGAGTAGGAAGCTGATGGTTATGATGGGCAAAGAACCTATGGACAGGATGGAAGACAAACTCTTCTGGCAAACGTGTTTGGTGGTAGGCTACCCAAGCCTTTACCGAGTTAATCTCATCGATAAATAACTAGTTTGAGATTAATAAGTGTATATCATATGTATAAAGAAAACTTTGAACATTGTTTAGGTAGGTCATATCTCCTCTTTCGGTAACTAATTTCGATATGTTGTTGATTTCTACAAGAAGTGTTGGTCTTGAATTAAAGAACAAGTTGTCGGGGTTTTGTTGACTTTCATGAAATAGGTTATCTTCCGGATTGCATCACTCATTCTTTCATTGTTCTGACCCCTAAAGTGGATGTTGTCAAAACCATCAAGGATCTTAGTCCTATTTGCCTTCTCAATAGTTTCAATAAGATTGTCAGCAAAGTTGACTCGCTAAAACACAACTCCTAACAGTGGCCAAGTGTAACCAATGAAAGGGACTGCAGTATAGTGGCTCAAGTAATAAATATCGAATCCACGGGTCTCTAGAGTTACTATTACTCAGCTTCAGTTCGTTATCTAGCAAAACAGATTAAGTTGAAAGAACTAAAACTACTCTAGCAAACTACAGTTAAAGTTAATCTAATTACAGGTTGGGAACTCACTTAGGTATGATTCCCCCTAGCCACTAGCCAGATTAACGATTGATGATCTCTAACTTGTTTCACTTTCATTCACAATGCGGAGAATCCTTGACTAGACCTTGAGTCTCGACTAAAGGAACAAGGCCCTCTTGAGTCAATTGCCTAGAGGGACGTATCCTTCTCCAGAACAACCGATCAAGGCGTTCTGAGCTAGACTCCCTCTATCGAAAGAGGTTCTCAATCGATACAAAGCAGTGAATCAACCCTCGACTAAAGCAATCGATTCACTACTATCAATCTATGGTGCTCTATTGACCTAATCAGGTATTCGCTCTCATAGGATCAAAGCAGAATCAATAATCTCGACTAAAGCAGAATTGAATCGTGAAAACATGCATAGATTGAATATGAACTCAAGATTATCAAGTGAGAGTACTCATACAATCATCCAATCAAACAAACATGGCTAGGGTTCCTCAAAACCTAAGTGAAGGGAAGTTACTCCATAGAGAAGAGAGAGACTGCAGTAAGAATCTTCAGATGATCAATCTTCAAGTCCGGGCTTGATTCCCGAGCTCCAATGGCGAAGAAATCCTCCAAAATAGCTCCAAGAATGTTCCCAAGTCGCTCTCTCTCTCTAGGGTTCGTCCCTTGGGTGTTTGGGATCCAAAACCCAGCTCTACCCCCTTTTGGCTCGGATTAGGCTTAAAAACAGGCTTCCCCGAGTTGCACGGCCAGGTGCACGGCCGTGCACAACACCATTCTGGCCGTGCACCCTCAAAACGCACCGTTTCACTTAATCGATCCCAGCCATCTTGCACGGCCAGGTGCACGGCCGTGCAAGGCTGGATTTTGCCCGTGCAAGGCCTCGGCAGGGAGCGCACGGCCAGAATTATATGTTGCACGGCCGTGCGCCTCCCTGGTCTGCCCGTGCAGCTTGCTCAGCCTCTGTTTAATGCTTCGTTTCTCCCTCGTCCGGACTCCGAATCAGTCGCCGTTTGATCCCAGACGCTCGTAGTCTCGTCCTCTTTCTTTTCATGACAAGCTTGCATGATTCTTTGTCCATAAAGTGAGGTAGAAATCCATTCTTCTTCAGGTCATGCCCGAGTTTCTACTCCCGAATCGTCAATTGATCTCTGATTGACTTGAAACTTGCGCCTATGCTTCACTTTATGTGCTAGGACCTGAAATGTGACAAAGGAACACAACCTAGCGTAAAATAGGCCAAAGACACGGTAATTCAAGCTCAAACAATCAAGAAACAAAGGGGAAAACATGTGCAAATACCGAGTCATCAAATCCCCCCACACTTAACTGTTTGCTTGTCCCCAAGCAAACCTAACTCAAATCAATGCAACTCTCCAGAGCTCTATAGCAACATACAACCCCGATCGTCGGTAGAGGATTTCCCAGATCATATAGCAGCTTACGAGGTCAACTGGTCTTCTAAGACGTTCCCTATCTCTCTCAATGCGAGTACTAGACTCAAGCCAGGATCATGAGAAAAAGTAGAAGTAAGACAGTCAGTTCATGGATAAAGGGACTCACACCATTCACAACCAAGGACTCGTTGTACCGGGGTGCTCTTTCACTTCATTTCACCGTTGGAACCCCTTTTTCTCACTTTCATTTACATTTTTTTCTTCCATTTGGTGGAGTTCCAACTGCAGTCTTTTGCACGGTCGACCCTTATTAGTCGAGCAAGAGCAATTTCTGTACATCTGGCGCTCGCCAGAGTACTTCTTTTAACTCCTTTTCCTCAACTCGTGTGGAGGGTCAATGAAATTAAGGGGGGTCGGAAGCTCTATCCGTGCCCTTAAAAACACATCCTCGAGTAGGCAAACCGTTCAACGGGTGGAAGTTTTACTTGTACTAGAGACAGCTTAGCTTCACCTTGTAGGAGTACCCCACTAAGGATCACTAAAATCTCTTCCAAAACCCGATTTTGTGCAATGAACGGTGCCACACACGTTGGGCTTACCCCATGTTTAAGATTTTTGATGATTTCGACATGGAGGACCAACTGCTTTTCATTTGCCACATGAGCACCCTGTTCGATACACGAGTCCATAACACAATCAAAATAGAGTCACCATTACCACATGAATTCAACGGTCTTAGCTCCACTAATTCACAAAATCAACTGACACAGCAGAGAGCTAGATAGGAAAAATCTTATACTTCAACATCCTCCATAGTGCTACACTACCTCCCTAGGTTGCACGTTACTATAGAGACTGTCAATTCAAAGCATACTGAGCAGGCAATTTGCAAGGAAACACGTACTTGGAGCCCTCAAATTTAAAATTTGGACAGTGGACTAGGCTCCAAGCACACAAACAGCCAAACATTCACCCGCATACATAATCGAACACCCCCCCACACTTAAGCACGACATTGTCCTCAATGGAGGAAAGATAAGGAGGGTAGAACGAAGTTACCAGATCAAGGGTGAATGATGATGGACGGGGCAGGCGGTGCATTCCAGGAAGAGAGAGTAATCAGAACACAAACACCACACAAAATCTCACAAAGGTTGAGTTATTGACTCTAAAATCAAAGAACAAAACTGACTCAACCGAGGATAAATAGAGAAAGAAATGCAAACCGACTGGTTGGGTTGCCTCCCAACAAGCGCTTCTTTCACGTCGTGAGCCGGACGATGGCTCCTAAGTTTCGGTCCATGCTAGAACCTCCTTGAAGTTGAGGTTCTCGTCGATGAGGTGGAGTCTCAAGTCACGAGCATGTGGTGTGGCAGGTGATGAAGGCTCGTGTACTTGATGCAGATGAAGTCTCCACCCTCGAGACCTCTTCTTCTCTTCTCTCGTCTCATTGCCCCAAACCAGATAAGACAACATCGATTGGCCACCATCGCGTCCACCAAGAGGGACCGATGTCGATGTGGCCTTGGTCTGGCAAAGAGACACTGCAAATGGGTCCTTGCTGAGCAATTCCTCGAAGTTTGGTGGAGATATCACATGTAACTCATGGCCGGTGCAAGCCTCTTCCACCTCAACTTCGTCCTCGGCCTGGACGCCAATTGCTCCTTCAACCTCCCTTCCTTCTTCATGTGGTATTACCCCTGGGAAATGATCAAGAACTCCTCCTGCTTCGCTTTCGTCATCCTCCACAACCTCTTTCTGCACCCTTTCTTGCTCTTCTTCTTCTAGCACAGATTGGAGAGCAAGTTGCCAAGCAATTTCTTTCATGAAATCTTCTTGCATCTCCTCACTCATGCCCGCCTCTTCAAAGCTCGGTGTGGGATGTGGGAAGGTGTGGTCGGCTATGATAGGACATTCCTGATCATGATCATCACGAGAGCTCTCCGTGACAGCTTCAGTGTGCTCCACAATGTCCTTGTAGCCTTCTCCTTCCTTCTCCTCTTCTAGTATGGTAGCAGAAGGGTGATCTGGAGCAGGTTGTGCACAAGATCGCTCAAGATCATCGACGCTCTTTTTAAGGCTCAGGAGGATCTCCTCTGTTTCACGATAGGCCTGAACACAATGATCCATCCTGGAGCATGATCTCTCACACTCTCGAGCAAACTGCTCCATGAGAAGCCTCAATTCATAGTTTGGATCTGGCTGTGGAGTGTAGCATGGCTCTGCAGAATGGCCCGTGAAGGCCGCCATGGGTAACTCCAGCGCCGATGGCCCTTCTGGTTGTGGGAGAAATTCTTCTTGGTAATAAGGTTGTTCTTGATATGCCCAGGGGTCCAGTTGTTCTCCGTAGTAAGGGGGTTGGTACTGGAACCCGAATCCATAGTCTTCTCCTCCTTGATTGCTCCAGGGGGTCTCAGGGTAATACCACTCGGATGGTGGTGGATACCCCCAATGATTGGAGAAGCCATGAGGATCCATGATTCAGATCTGCACCAACAAAAACAAAAACACCCAAGTGAAAAGCAAGGGTGGAAAAGAAAAGAAAAGAAAAAACGCTAAAGTAACAAACTTCTGCCTTTCCTAATAATCTAGAAAGTCCCCGGCAACGGCGCCAAAAACTTGACTCGCTAAAACACAACTCCTAACAGTGGCCAAGTGTAACCAATGAAAGGGACTGCAGTATAGTGGCTCAAGTAATAAATATCGAATCCACGGGTCTCTAGAGTTACTATTACTCAGCTTCAGTTCGTTATCTAGCATAACAGATTAAGTTGAAAGAACTAAAACTACTCTAGCAAACTACAGTTAAAGTTAATCTAATTACAGGTTGGGAACTCACTTAGGTATGATTCCCCCTAGCCACTAGCCAGATTAACGATTGATGATCTCTAACTTGTTTCACTTTCATTCACAATGCGGAGAATCCTTGACTAGACCTTGAGTCTCGACTAAAGGAACAAGGCCCTCTTGAGTCAATTGCCTAGAGGGACGTATCCTTCTCTAGAACAACCGATCAAGGCGTTCTGAGCTAGACTCCCTCTATCGAAAGAGGTTCTCAATCGATACAAAGCAGTGAATCAACCCTCGACTAAAGCAATCGATTCACTACTATCAATCTATGGTGCTCTATTGACCTAATCAGGTATTCGCTCTCATAGGATCAAAGCAGAATCAATAATCTCGACTAAAGCAGAATTGAATCGTGAAAACATGCATAGATTGAATATGAACTCAAGATTATCAAGTCAGAGTACTCATACAATCATCCAATCAAACAAACATGGCTAGGGTTCCTCAAAACCTAAGTGAAGGGAAGTTACTCCATAGAGAAGAGAGAGACTGCAGTAAGAATCTTCAGATGATCAATCTTCAAGTCCGGGCTTGATTCCCGAGCTCCAATGGCGAAGAAATCCTCCAAAATAGCTCCAAGAATGTTCCCAAGTCGCTCTCTCTCTCTAGGGTTCGTCCCTTGGGTGTTTGGGATCCAAAACCCAGCTCTACCCCCTTTTGGCTCGGATTAGGCTTAAAAACAGGCTTCCCCGAGTTGCACGGCCAGGTGCACGGCCGTGCACAACACCATTCTGGCCGTGCACCCTCAAAACGCACCGTTTCACTTAATCGATCTCAGCCATCTTGCACGGCCAGGTGCACGGCCGTGCAAGGCCTCGGCAGGGAGCGCACGGCCAGAATTATATGTTGCACGGCCGTGCGCCTCCCTGGTCTGCCCGTGCAGCTTGCTCAGCCTCTGTTTAATGCTTCGTTTCTCCCTCGTCCGGACTCCGAATCAGTCGCCGTTTGATCCCAGACGCTCGTAGTCTCGTCCTCTTTCTTTTCATGACAAGCTTGCATGATTCTTTGTCCATAAAGTGAGGTATAAATCCATTCTTCTTCAGGTCATGCCCGAGTTTCTACTCCCGAATCGTCAATTGATCTCTGATTGACTTGAAACTTGCGCCTATGCTTCACTTTATGTGCTAGGACCTGAAATGTGACAAAGGAACACAACCTAGCGTAAAATAGGCCAAAGACACGGTAATTCAAGCTCAAACAATCAAGAAACAAAGGGGAAAACATGTGCAAATACCGAGTCATCAAAAGTCCTCACTAGAAGGTTGAATCTGATTCTGTCGAAGTTATGGACATGTTGTCATTCATGATTATGAAGTTGAAAGATTTGGGAGGCATCAATGGCTTTTACATGGATGAGTCTTAGGGTCGGAGAGAGATCACGCATCTTCTATTTGCCGATGATTTCCTGATTTTCTGTGATGCCTCTGCAAATGAAGTTCTCAACATCCTCGTTGTTCCGGTATGTTATAGTCTACAACTAGACTCAAAATCATTCTCCACAAATCTCTTATGTTCACGGTTGGTGACATTCCAGAACCAGGCTATTTTGGAAACATTTTTGGATGTAATTGGAGTAGTGATCCCACGATATATCTTGGACTCCCATTGAATGATCGCCCCAATGTTTTTTCTATTTGGAATCCAATCATAAATAAATTTCAAAATCGTCTTTAAGGATGGAAGTCTCGTTATCTTTCCCCGAGTGTTAGATTAACTCTCAATTCTACGACTATCAACAGCTTAGATGTCTATCACTTCTCCATGTTAAAAGCCTCCAAGACCGTGGTGGATCGCATATGGAGAAAATTCAGAGGTGTTTCCTTTGGAGTGCCACCGGTGATAATAATAAGTTTCATCTTGTCAATTGGGATATTTCCAAGGCTCCTAAGAAACAAGGGGGTCTTGCATGGTTGATTTACAATGCTTCAATAATGTCATGCTCAACAAATGGTTATGGAAGTTCGCAACAGAAAGAGGGAGCTGATGGAGGCAACCTATAGTTATGAAATATTAGCATCCTAGCTCGGAATGGAGGACCATCAGCTAAGTGAAGGGATTTGGAAGTTCAGTTTGGGCAAACATCACAACGGTTGATGAGATTTTCTGGAAAGCAATATCTATTGATACTGGACAGGAAACTGGTGTTTCCCTCTGGCATGATGTTTGGATACCAGAAGGATGCCTTGTTGATCTTTTCCCTCAAATTGCGGCAGCAACTACCCTCCTTAATGCAATGATCTTTGAGACTATGATACCTGCAGGTGAGAACTATGTTCGGAATATTCCTCTTTCATTATCCTTACGAGTGGGGGGGGGGGGGGCTGAGCGTGAGCGTATTGAGTTTTTTGAAACTTTACATTCGAATACTCATAGGAATGAAAATAGTCCTTCTCGTTTGATTTGGAACTTGCAGGTTGATTCCTACTACTCGGTTTGATCTTTCTACAGGCTCCATATGTTCAACTACTTCAATGGTTTTCAAGATTTCCCTTCCAACACAGCCTGGAAGCAGTTCATCCCTCCTAAAAATTTTGGTTTCGTGTGGCTCGTTTGGCACAAGAAAATCCTGACGCTTGACAACCTCAAAAAGGGCTCTCGCAAACATATGTGTTTTGTGTGAATGCAATGAGGAATCTATCAATCACCTCTTCATCGAATGCCCTTATGTGAAGAATATTTGGAGATTTCTATCATTGAAGAATCCAAATTTTCATCCCTACAGGCGACATTGTAGATGTTTTGCAATGGCTGACGAATCACATATCTGGTATCGAAACTTGCTTTGTTCAAAGTGTTATTCATGCTCTATGCTAGAAAGTTGGGAAAAAGCGCAACCAGAGGATTTTTAATGATGACCATTGATCACACTTTTCCATTGCTCATAGGATCATTAGAAGCACCATAGAATGGATTATGGTTCGCGGCATTTCTGATAAAGACAGGGGTTAGGTGGATTTATGATTGGAGCGTCAGGATTTTGTAGCAATAAGCTTCTGGGTTTTCTGCGGATATGCTTCATTTGTTTCCCGTGGCTTCAGCGTTTTTGTCTTAGCCATTTAGGAAATGGGTGACCTCTTTTTATTGACTTTTCTTGTCCCTGTTTTTTTCTTTGCCTCTCCATTACTCTGTTTGCCTCTATTGAGTTTTTTCCCCTCTCACTCCTTATGAGGCCATGTATTTTTTATTCCATTTTATTTAATGTTCATCACCATTATAAAAGAAATTTGATCTGCTGTAATATATGTTTATTTTGTATTTCTTACTTTCCATTCTAACTTCGTCATATGTAATTTTGACTGTAAAGTGTTTTCAATTTTTCACACCTTGTACAAAGAAAAGATTAGGGGGAGCGGGGTATTAGCACCCTACTAACGCTATTTATACTATTATTATAATAACTACTTCTATAACATCCATTTTCCCGTCTTCTTCCTCTCTATTCCTTTCATTGAGGTTTCACATTCAAATTATAGTATGATACCTAAACTTAATTGATTTTTATCAAATTCGATTTTTTTACAACTATTTTGATGATTATCATTTGTCAGAAAAAAATGGATGGAAAAATCTACAAGAATATAGATAGCTGGTTATTGTAACTTCCACCCCATTCAAATTTTCATGCAACGAGAGTGAAAGTAGTACGGGTATTCTTGTCTTCACAATGATTTATTTGTTTCTCATTTATTCCTAAAAAGAGAGACATACTAGGATTTGAACTATGGTAATTTTTAACAATGCCAAACATATTAACCAATTAGACTACATAGATAGTTGTATCATTTTAAATAAAAAACATACATGAAGCTAAAATTAAAAAAATCACAGAACTCTTCAACGGTTAGCTAAGTTCACTAAATCTTCCATCGGTACTAATTGATGTTTGATACTTCGATTTTCATATTTAATTATTTTAATTATATTTTGATACTTAATTTAAATTTTTGTTTATCTTATAAATAGAGGATAACTTTAAAATCATATAACAAATATCATTGGTTCAATATAACATATCGAATTGCAATATCTAATTTGTATAATCGATGTTGAACTCTTACATTAGTATTAGTTTATAGAACTACTATGAGGCAATCATATTCATATCTTTCTACAAACTATATGGTGACGGGTTCTCTGAACTTTTTAGCTTGGCTAACCGTTAAATTTTAAACATCTTCCTAATCCGACAAACATGATTGGATCCAATAATCATTATACGAGGTTGAGTTTAATAGGTTGGTTTATTTCATCTTTATTTATTTATTAAAATGAATTTGTAGAGCAAGACATGTCTACATATACACTCTACACAATATATACTAATGGCATGATGAAATTGTCGTCCCATTTCAAATTTCCTACAATGAGAGCAAAAAAATGAATGACATTTTTGTAATCGCCATTATTTATCTTTATTTTGTATAGAAAATAGACAAGTATTGTGATTTCAATTAATGTATCTTCAAACACAGATAAAGACTCATAACCATGATAGTCGATTCGAGTTTGACTCTGCTGGTCTAACCAATTCTACCTAAACCTGAGTATCTCAGCGGGTGCCGAAGGCCTAGTTGGTTGTCTACTCAGGCTCAGTCAAACCCAATCAAGTCAGAAAATTCGACCGATTGAACCTAATGATTTGTGCAACGGGCCACTTCAAAACGATGTTGTTTTCAACAATTCGTATATGTAACTGCTCTTTCATATCATCCTTTAACTTATCACAAAACACTACAACATGGAACATCACATACCATGTTCGACTATCTCATTGTCACTTCTTCTTGCTTTAGATTCGATAGCCTATAAAGTCATCATAATCCCGCAATAGTAAATTTCATTTTTCTCCAGCTGCACAGTCATAGAGCCAGTCGACCTCAACTCATACAAATGAGAAGCAAAATCGCTCATACATTTGAGTTGAAACTTTGTGTGACTAATAGAGGCCAAATCGTTCATTTTAATTATTATTTAATACTTAATTAAATTCTTATATATCTTATAAATAGAGGATAATTTTAAAATCGCGGCTCAAATATCTTTGGTTCAAATATTCAATATCGAATTGAAGTATTGAATATGTAGAAGTGATGTATAATTCTTAAATTAGTATTAAGTTTTAGACCTACTATGAAACAATCGTATTCATATATTTGTGTAAACTATATGGGATTGGTTATTTGAACATTTTAGTTCGGCTAATCGTCAAATTTTAAATCTCTTCCTATTCTGACATGATTGGATCCAACAATCATTACGAGTTTAATAAGTTGGCTCATTTCACCTTTTTTAAATGTGCTAATGAATTTGTAGTGAAAGTACATGTCTTTATCTACACTCTAAAATGAGAAAATTGTAGTCTCATTTCAAATTTCCTACAACGTGAGCGAAAGTAGGAATGATATTTTTGCTTCACAATTCTTTTACAGAAACTATCAACTTCTAGAGCCCAGAAATTGTAGCTCAAACTAAAAATCAGAGCATCGAAAATCAAACTTCACAAATTTAATTTCATATATCACTTATTTGAGAGATTTTTCTCTCTATAAACAAAGTAAAATGAAACAAGTCATGGCAAAATCAACAGTTTTGGCTCCAAGACGATGACCTGCTTCTTCGTGGGAGAAATGAATATTTGTGATGGTGTAAGAGATCTGGAGAGCAAAGAAGAAAAGAATACATGCGGCACGAGATCTAGAAAGTTGTTGAAGATTTAGATGAGCGGTAAAAAAATATTCCTACTTCAGAAGATTGACCACGATTTCTTGAATGAAGACCGACAAATAGATCATCAAATCATGGGCTTGGCCTAAATTAAAGCATAAGAGGTTAGTTAGATGGCCGGTGATATAGAATTTGCCTATTTGGTACGTCTACAGTAGATCTCAAGCGTCGACTTAGGAAATAAAGAATCGAAGGGCAAGAAGAAGATATTGAATCTTTTATTAACAACTAATTGGGTGCATGGAGGTGGATATACGATGCACTCATTTCTCTTTTCCTTTAAAATAAAATAAAATTAAAAACTTCAATAAAAAAATAAAAATAGTATCATAAACTTTGGTGAGTTTCTATTTAACTTTTAAAGTTTGTTCATTTTTCGAGCCTAATCAGATTAATTCCAAATCTGACACACAAACCGTCGCCATAGGATAGTGACCTTCATCACGTGATGAATACATGTTGTTGGAGTGCTTTTTATGAGCTCGAAGGAGGATAGCGAAAAGTAGCAGGTTGAGAAACAAATGTAGATAGTATGGACGAGGAAGAATATTATCCATATGTAGATGAGATTTTATATAATTTATAAATATATGAACAGTATAATGAAGTTTTCATATATCTGGGCAAAAGCGGACTAAAATGATTGGAAATTTAACCCACAACCCACTTAATCGATCAGACCAACGAGCTAAACCGGGTTGACAAACTTTGATAATTTGAAATCCATATATTCTAAAAAATTTGGGTTCAAATTTTTATGATTGAGCCGAATCGATCAATAATTGTGAACTTTCAGAGAGTGGTTGATGGGTCGACTTCAAGGTTCTTTCGTGACAGACAAGTTTTTGCGTTTAGTTATTGTTAGATCGAAGGAAGAGAAAGTGAAACAGATGGATAATGGGATTGTGTCTATTAATAATTGGGAGTTGCAGACAAAGAAGATAAGCTACAAAATGGGGATAAATTTAATTTTTTAAAACGTTTATACTATATAGTACGTGGGCATATTTGATGTGAAAAATATTAGAAGGATAGATTTGAGAAAAATGGATAATAGAGTGACAATTTATGCTATTAACTCCAAATAAAAAGTCAAAGATTGTATTGGTAGAGTAAATTTAAGGTTTTATAATGTTTGGATTTTTTTAACATTTGTACGTGCATTAATATCAAACACTTAACAGCCCTCACTTATTATTAAAACAATCATATACACTAAATTATCTTAATTTATACAATAAGAATTATTTTTTCGTGTTCTTCCATATAGGCATAATATGTTTTTCATTCTCTTGATTTTTTATTGTCCATTCAATTCTTACCAATTCTAGATTACATATATTTCTTTTTCAATTTCAATTTCATATCCGACAATAAATAGTTCGCAAATTTCTTGTAAAATATGAAAAAAATACAACAGTACACTAGGATGACTTGATAAAAAAATATACATTAACTAATTATCGCTAATATCATAATCAACAAATACCATAGAGATTACTTTGAAATAATGAATTAAATATTTTAGAAAATCTCAAATTATTTAAAAGAATTATGAAATTTATCTATAAAATAAATAAAATTCATCCAACCAACTTGTCATGTAAAAGCTAGTTTATATATAAGGTCACTAAACAATCTCAAATCCTCCCACAATTTAGAAGGGAGAGTTCACTTTGCCTCCAAAATTTCCATTTGGCTCCCAAAAAGTTCACACCGAAAACCCTACCTCTTTTCACTGAGAAAAAAATCCGCCGCCTCATTGTAAAAAAAAAACCCTCGCCACTTCCACTCAACACCTTCACCGTACTGGGAGAGGTTAGAGTGCTAACTTCATAGGAGTTAGCACCGTGCTAACTACTCTAATCAGCGTATATTTTTTTAAGTTGAATCTAACAGTGGTTGATAATTAAGGGCTTATTCGGTATTTCTTAAAATTAAATAAAATAAAAATTCATTCTCTCTCCTCTGTGTATTAATCATTTTCTACCAAAAAATTACTAATAAATTCAAAAATACTTAAATCAGTAGTCAATTTGGCTGATAATAGTGATTTTAGGATTTTCCATAGGCCGATAATAGTGTTTTTTTTATTTAATTGTTATCAGTAATAATTTATAATTTTTCTAATAGCGATTTAACTATCATCCATAGTGATTTAGAAATTTACTTGTACTTATTTATATGTGTAGTGATTATCTGTCGTCCAAGAACCACTACTACACCACATAACCTCAATCAGATCTGTAAAATCACTACTAATATGAACCATTGCTATTGAGAATAATTACCACAAATCTGAAAAAATACTACAAATATGAAAAATAACAACTACGGATTTGTAACAATTGTTATTGTAGTCTATTACGGTTTATGTAATTCATTCCTAATTAAGTTAGCCGAGTCCAAGTCTATTACGGTTTATTTAATTCTTCTTCTCCTCGAGTAATGAAAACTCACAATATGGTTTATTTACTCCAAGTCTATTACAGTTTATTTCATTCTTTTTCTCCTTTCTATTTAAGAAACACGCCGTGATTAGCTATGAGAAATGATGAATCGATGTACTTTATGAAATAGGTTTTTAATTATTTAATTATTTATGTTTGTGAATACCCTTGACAAAATTTCTGGGTCCGCCACTGACGACAGATCCAGAAGTAGATTCGCCTCGAGGAGCCGGGAGCGGACGGAAAAAGAGACTCGACGGTAGCGGCGACCAGGGGGAAGCGACGACGAACACAACGTTTGCGGCTGCCGAGGGAGACGAAGATGGTGGCGAGGCCGGCATAGTTGAGAGCGGCGCGGACAAGGTGGTTACGACAATTGTCGTCGCTCAAGAGAAGAAGCAGAGGAGAGAGTTTGTGGGTGAGATGTGAGAGAGTGGAGCGAGAATTAGGGTAGAAAAAATAGTATTTATATTTAGAGTTTGGAGATTATTGACTAAATTATCCTTCATTTAATTTTGATTCTAGGATTAGTTTTTTAATCTAACGATAATTAGCTTAACTTAGTTAGTATGCGGCTAACCCTAACCCTTTAAAGAGTTAGCAACTTAACTCATTCCTCAACGCAAACCAATCACAATCCTCATCCTCTCCCTCCGCTTCCTCAATCACTACTGTCTCCTCTTCTTCTCCTTTCACTGCCCGCCGCCTCCTCCAATCGCCACAACGACGGCCGCGTTTCCCCTCAAATCCCAAAAACCTTCTCTCTTCGACTGCCTTGCTAGACCGCGTTTCCTCTCAGTTACGTTTAGTATACATCTCTTTTCATTGAAAACAAAAAGTACCAAAATAATTTATCTCTGAACTTCACAAGGAGATAATCAATTACATGATGAGGACGAATTCAAAACACAGATTCAACAAACATTTAATATAACGACAGGTGAGTAATAAACAAAAATAACCTTCCTCCAAAGAGATCCATAAACAAATTAGAGAAGCCAAATAACCAACATCCACCACACATAATCATGCATCACGATCATAATCAGTTCACAAAGGCACAACGTTTCCTAATCTCCCCTTCGTTTCCTGTGAGGACACCAATCTCACCCATCTTCACCATTGATTTACCAAAATCCCTACCAAAAGTGGCCTTCACAGTAGGGCTGGAAATCCGGTCCCGGTTTTCCGGTCAAACCGGAAACCGGCCAGTTTAAACCGTGACGGTTGCAACCGGAAACCGGATCTCAACCAATCCAATCCCGCTTACGGTTGTAATGCCCAAAAGCCCGGTCCGATCCGGTTAAAACCGGAAAAAACCGGACAACAACAAATAAAAAATATAACCCAGCCCAGCCCAGCCCGTCCCCAGCCCAGCCTGCACAGCCCGCCACCAGCCTGCCCAGCCCCCAGCCCAGCCCGCCTAGCCCCTAGCCCAGCCCAGCCCGCCCAAGCCCCAGCCCAGCCTAGCCCTCCCCCCTAAACCTAATCGCCGCCTCCTCCTCTGTTCTCACTTCTCTCTTTTCCAATCACCGACCCACCACACAAGAGTAGGAGGAGAACAAAATCCGACCAGCCTCCATTTCGTCGCGGACCATCGCCACTCCGCCACCAGAACTCGACGGCGATGGCGAGTGGTGACGGCGACGGCGACGGAGCTCTCCAAATCCCCAGCGATGGCGATGGTAACGGCGACGGCGACCGAGGAGATCTGATCGCTTGACACGCGATGGGCGACATGCATCGCCTCTCCAAAGTTTGTCTGCTGCCTTTCTCGCTCGATCTCCCCTTCACGGCTCGCGCGACTCCAACCACTTCTCCAGCTCCAACTCTTCTCGCCTCTCTAACTTCTATCGAGCTCATAGGCAAGCGAGCCAGAGGAGTGCTCGAGGGAGAAGAAGGCGATGCTTGGGTGTATTTGGTTTGATCCAGAAGAGGGAGAAGGAGAAGAAGAATCGCGAAAGTAGATGGAAATGAAGAATCGCGAGAGGAGCAGCGGCAAAGATTGAGGTTGGGGAATAGATTAGGGATTGAAGTTTGGTAGGATAGGGTGATTTTTTTGTCATTCAAACGGCTGTGTTTTGGGGTGGAAGAGGAGATCCGGTTTTTTGGTTTAAACCGGATCAATCCAGTTCGGTCACGGTTGAAACCGGGTAACAATCCAATCCCGTCTTCGGTTGTGGAGTTCTTCAATACGGTTGTAAAAAACCGGGTCAATTCGGTCCGGTTTAAACCGAACCGGACTGTTTCCCAGCCCTACTTCACAGGAGAGGTGGACTGGCGTTTGACATAAGCTAGAGTTAGAGGATCATTAAGAAGTGCTGCATCAGAGGTAAGGAGACCTCTGTTTTGCCTTACAGCTTTGTAGAAATGTGCATCAGAAATCGTGGAACTTCCTTGGTCCAGCTCAAGAACTGGGCCGCCGCCACCAGGCTTGCATTTCTTCTTCAGTTCCGAGGCGAAGGTTGGATCCAGGGCCGGGTCGGTATCGCTTCTCCCGGTGAAGTTGTATAGTCTATCGTTGATCACCAAACAACTTGTAACGCCAATGGTGTGCGCCCCTGAAAGCAACAGGATACAAAAAATCGCTTGTGAGTAAATGGTATAAGATCTAGTTCTATAAAAAAAATCGTTATTTATTGAAGTGGTGGGCATCTCCAATTTTTCTTCATGAAAATATCATATAAATGATATTTCAGATTATACGAGAACTTCCCACCCATAACAAATGAATTTATACGGTCTATAGAAAATTCCTCGTTAGATGTACAACTACGACATGTATTGGTCACTTTAAAAATTGAACGAGATTTCTAAACTTAAACCTTAATAACTTTCAATTGTAATAGGAATTCATTAATGATGGCAAAGGGTTTAGCATGTAAAAAAATTTGAAACCCATTGACACACATACTATGAATTATTTTAATTATTTTTACCTGACAAAACAACCAAGTCTTTCTTAGTTAAACCCTTGAATACAAAGTTTTGTTTGAGCTGAGCTATGTTGAAATTCGAGGATGGTAAATTTTCGTCTGCCTCCTTGCTAAGTGAGATTCTTCCATCTCTACGTCCAGTTTCAACTTTCCAAGATGATCCACCCGTCTGAAAATAGAGTAAAAAAACAAAAACCATACGTAAATATATAGAACATTTATAATAAAAAAATACAGTAATTCGAAGGATGAGACTAGAACAATACCAGTCGAACCGCATCACGAGCAGCCAATGCCAATATATCGGCACAAGAAACCACACCGGGACAACTCTTCTCAATCGCAGACTTCACATCATCGATCACGTCGTACCCTCTCAAGCTCAAGTTGGACGATGCATCTTTCTCTGCGTCACCTTCCTCTGCTGCATCCAAAAGCACTGAAGCCTCACACCCCTTCAGAAAATGCACATTATAACGTCGTCATTTGCATTATATACGTCAAGAACGTCTTCGATCTGTTGTGCTAATTAATTAACAACCCACATAAGAGCATGTAACTTGTAGCAACTTACTCTAACGAAGCAGTCATGGAAATGGAGCCTGAGCAATGCGGCAGCAATGGTTCCGTCCTTGGAGATGGCCTGGCGAATAGTCTTAAGAGCTATGGTCTCTGCTTCAGGGCAGCTCTCATCGTAGAAACCGGTTTGCAGACCGGCTCCACTGACCCGGTTCAGCCCTGAAACAGCGAGAAGAACTAGCTGAATGAAGAAAATCGACACAACCCTTGTCTGAACCGCCATATTATCTCTCTCTATGATGAAAGGCAGCAGCTAATTAGGTGTCAGTGGTTGCGATGAAAAGAGTTAGTTGTGCTGCTGGTTATATAGTTCAGTGGAACCAACTTATTCGTACAATATTTATATCATATTATATTGTATATATGGGAACAGGTCAAACAGTATTGTATCGCTGCTACCCAGGTCAAACAAACAAATGGGGCCAAGTTCAGCAATCCGAAGGTCAGAAGGAATATTGGCATTTAGCTTTTGTTTTCTTTCCGTTTTTTTTTTTTTTTTGTTTCTCTTCTTGCATTGACTTCTTGGACAGCCGGCTCCTTGACTTCGTACACCTTGGATGCATGGCTTTATCAAAGAATACAGCAAATATGACAATGACAAGTGAAAGTAACCAACGTCGATATTGCTAAATTTGGCTCAATTATGGTGTTAGATTATCCTTGTAAAATTTGAACCAAGAATATATCCCTTCAAGTAAAAAATTGATGTTGTTGGTTTAATGCATCAAATTTAGTGCAAGATTTGAATTTAGCTGAGTTACCACTTAAATTAATTTTGTTGAATTTCATTTTGGATGAATGAGTTTTGTTTATAATTCTTTTGGCATCTCATAAACCAGTTTCAAGGCTATAAATTGCGGTTCTTTGTTTTAGGAGTAAAAATGATTGCATCTTACTAGTTTTCAAAATATGACATGTTGTGTGACACTATAAATGGTCTAATTTTTTTGAAATTTTTCTTGAATAAATTTGACCCACCTTATAAATAATCCTGACTTTGCCCCTTTTTCTAGGGTTGAACAACATAAAACTACATATCTTTCTGAAGCTTCGTCCCATAGGCTGACCATGCTATATTTTAAAAAAATATTAAAGTTATATGAGAAAGGGGTCCTCTACACATTAGACTTTAAGACTTCTTTGCAAATCTCATGAATTTCTTTTAATCTATGATGTTTCCCCCTCTCTCTCCTTTGGGCTCTCCTTGGTGATGTGGCATTTTTTATCTCAATTTTCATTTATTTTTCCATCTCGCCAAAGAAAAAAATATAAGAAGAAAAAAATAAATAAAGAAATTTTGGTTTTGGTTTTCGACCACACCTAGTGCATCCTCACATCCCACGTTGGAGTTTCTCCCCCGATTGTCGAAATAAAGCTCCCCCTCGTGGTGGCCTCCAGAGTAGGTGAGCCTTAGAGTTCCACTGTCGTCAAGCGACAACTGACTCCGTCGGCTCCAATCTTACCTCCTCCTTGTCTTCCGGAACTGCAGTTGAGAAGACAAGATGAAGCAGTGGAGAAGACAAGATGGAGAAGAAGGAAGACGATTATTTTTCATTTTCATTGAAACATTTTGACAGTTCTTTCAAATATGTTGAAGAAGAAGAGGTGGATCTTTTTTACAGTTCTTTCAAATATGTTATTTTGATTGAAACATTAAAGTTGGTTTGGTTTATTTCATCCATTAGAAATTATATGTATGTACTGTCTAAATCAAAGCCTAACAATCATTGATTATGTGTCGGCTGCTTAGTTGAGAAACATATAGTTAATTAGTTACGATCTCATAAACCTATGTGGAGAGACCACAAATATGCTTTTGAGAATAAATGGCAAAAACATAAATGACTTGGAATAGGTCCATGCTAGTGTACACTAATGATCTATACGTCCATCGAGTTTGGTTATTTAGATCATGAATTAAACAGAGTTTGGGTCATGATACTATATACTAACCTCTAATGGGTAGACTTTTTTTTTAACAATAGATGGCTTTTATTACCAAAAACAAAGGATAGCACTGTTTACATCACAATAAATACCAACGTTCAAAATCAAAACTCTCCACACTCGCAGGCAACAAAGAAAGGGTCTTCCTGGACACCTCATGAGCCACCCAATTGTTACTCCTGCCAACAAAAGCAATGTCAAAACTCTGAAAACACCGCCGAATCCCACCAATCTCCTCCAAGATCCTTCCACCTCGCAAATCCCTAGCATCCGCCCTCTGAATCTTCTCAATGACAACCTTTGCATCACCATAAAACTTCACTTCAGTAAGACCCTTCAAAGAGCACCACTGAATCGCATCACGGAAGGCTATCAACTCAACTAAGAAGGGATCCACCAGACCTGCATAGGAAAAACCTTTAACAAAACAAACACTAACCATCGCATCTCGAACCACCAAACCCCCCGCACCATGAGACCCCGGCGCCACCGCACCATCCATAAAACAGGAATACGGCATTACATCTGGCACCTGGCCAGACCGACCCCCACCAGCCATCTCCCCACCCAACCGACACGGCTCATGCTGCCTCTGAGCCGGTTGCACAATCTCCAGCCATTCCCTAACCTGGCTTTCATACTGACGCACAAGCCACGGAATAGTATACTGCACATGATCAAAAGTCACCCAATTTCGACTCTTCCAGATTCTCCATAACAGCGCCACCAATCGGACTATCCTTTCAGTACTAGAATTCTGCTCAACAAATCGACGAAAGAACAAAGCAAAGTTACTAGCTTCAAGAGAACTTACCCCTCCAACGATGCCCGATCTATCCCAAAGAGCCCTAGCCACTGTACACGAGAGAAGCATGTGCTCCAAGGTCTCAATAGGCGCCCAACACACCGGGCATTGTGGCAAAGTCGACTCCCCATCCTCAGCAGCCTCCACTACCACTGCCGGCACCTTTCCTTCCTTCTCAACGATCGCCTCCATGGTGGGCAGAATACGACGCAACATTTGCCACACAAAGAACTTTAATTTTGGCGGAATGGGGAAATCCCACACCTTCTTCCAAAAAGAACTGTCGAAAAAGGAAACCTCAACCTTCCACCCCGGCAACCGGCGACTAAGAGAGACGGCTAGATGATACCCCGACCTGACACTATATTCCCCATCATTCTCCCGCAACCACACAAGCTTATCCCTCACTGGCTGCACCGGCAATGGGATGGAGCATATTCTAGTGATAACTTCCGCAGGGAAACACTGTTGCAAGCACTCAAGACACCATCGCCCCATTCCAGGGATCATTAAAGACTGCACCGTCGCAGCCTCCAAGCTAGGCGCAGAGGATCGACATACAATCTCCTCCGGCCTCCACCCCGGAACCCAATTGTCCCCTAGCACCTGCACTGTAGCCCCATCACCTATCTGCCAAACCAACCCTTGCTTCAACAATTCCCTCCCATGCAATATGCTAGTCCACCCCCACGAAGGCCTCGACGCTCGACGCGCTTGAAGAATAGCCGATTTGGCAAATTACTTGCGCTTCATGACTCGAGCCAAGATAGTCCCCGGCTCTTGTCCGATTCTCCAAGCAACCTTCGCCAACAGGGCTTGATTAAAACTTTCAAACCGTCTAAATCCAAGGCCACCATCAAACTTACTCCTACATAGATTCCTCCAAGACACCCAATGAGCCTTGTCCTTGTCAGTCGAATACCCCCACCAGAATCTAGCCATGTGCTTATCTAACTTACGGCAAAGCGTCACCGGCAAGAGGAAACATGACATAACATAGATTGGCAGGGCAGCCGCAACTGCTTTCAAAAGCACCTCCTTCGCTACCCAAGACAACTGCTTCTGCTTCCAACCTAGGAGCTTTGCTAGCAGGCGCTCCTCCAAATATCGAAAGGTCTCCACTTTAGATCGCTGAACCAAAGAAGGAAGTCCCAGGTATTTATCCTGTACTCCTATGGCCCCGACACCAAGGATAGCCGCCATTTCATCAGCATCACTGGGATCAACATTACGGCTAAAACATACAGCAGATTTACTCAAGTTAACTTTCTGGCCACTCAACTCCTGGTATTCTCCCAATAAATGAACCAACGTCTCACACTCCTGTTTCGACGCCCTCAAAAACAGGTAAGATTCATCAGCAAAGAATAAATGGGAAATGCTCGGGCATCTCGGATTAACTTTAACCCCTAATAATCTCTTCTCCTCCACTGCCTTGTGTAACAACGCCCCAAATCCTTCAGAACAGATAGCAAATAACAGGGGGGGGGACAACGGATCCCCTTGTCGGAGTCCTCTCGTCGAGCTAAAGTAACCTATCGGCGTACAATTCATCATTACAGAAAATGTCGCAGTTGACACGCATTCCCGAATCCAACCAATCCATTGATCATTGAAACCCATTTTGGTCATAATTGCGAATAAGAAATCCCACTCTACTCTATCATAGGCCTTTTCCATGTCGACCTTCAGAGCTAGATAGCCTTTCTCACCTCGCTTCTTAATCTTAAGATAGTGCATGACCTCATGTCCTATAAGCACATTGTCCACAATCTGGCGGCCCCGAATGAACCCATTCTGCTTAGGTGAGATAATGGAGGGCAAAACAACATCCATCCGCTCCGCCATGATTTTAGAGATAATCTTATAAAACAATTGACACAGGCTAATCGGTCGGATTTGCTTTATAGTCTCAACCGCATCCACCTTGGGGACCAGAGTTAGCCAGGTATGATTGAAAATTTTCAGTAATCGTCCTGATCGGAAAAAGGAGCGAACCGCGTCCACTACCTCCATCCCAATAATGTTCCAGTACACCCGATAAAATTTTCCGGTAAACCCATTCGATCCCGGAGATTGAGTCACCCCGATCGAAAACACTGCCCGTCAAATCTCATTCGCAGTGACATCAGCAGTCAATGCCCCGTTCATTTCATCCGAGACCCTCCCGTGAACCTGCAGGCCAGCCACCTTCGCCTCCCAATCCGGAGACTGCCTCTCCGATGTGAAGAGTTCCGAATAGAACTCCCCCGCCACCACTCCCTTCTGCGTTTCATCAGTCACCCAGTCACCATGTTTATCCCGTAGACCTTCTATGAAATTACGTCTACGGCGTGTCCTCGTGACAGTATGGAAATAGGAAGAATTATTATCTCCTTTTTCCAGCCACCGGACCCGCAATTTTTGCCTCCAAAATTCCTCCTCCAGTGCCCATTGTTTAGAAAGATCCTTCTCTAATTCACCAATGCGATTCCAATCTACGCCATCCCCTTCTTTCAAGGCCTCAATCTCCGTCTATAGGATCTGAATGTTCCTTGCTGAATTATTCGTACCTGTTCGACTCCAGTCAAAGAGGAGATGGCGGAGGGCTTTGAGCCGCTGCCAAAGACGGTACATCGGAGTCCCAGTATATGTTTGTTGCCAAACATAACTGACCAAAAGTCTTGTTTCTGGATTTTCAACCCACCGTGAATCAAACCGAAATAAAGGTTTGGAAACTCTTGCAAAGGGTTTATCCGCGACTACCAACGCCCTGTGATCGGACCCCAGGTCTGTGCAATACTTAATTAATGTCTACGGAAATTTATTCGCCCACAGCGGAGAGACCAAGACCCGATCCAGTCGTTCCATAACACACGCCGAACCCATTCGCCTGTTCGACCAGGTGAACTGCGGACCCATAAAACCCGCATCTTGTAATGCAAGTAAGTTGACAAAATCTCGAACACTCGCCCCCTTATTAGAATCCCAAGGTAACCCTCCAGCCTTCTCGCCAGCTTCCATAGTACAGTTCAAATCCTCACAAACCAAATAAGGAACAGACAAATGTAAACAATAGTCTCTAAGCAGCTCAACCTGCTGGGTTCGCATACCCACATCAGAAGAAAGATAAACACAAACACAAACATAATCAAATTTTTCATTATTATTACCAACACCAAATGACACGAAAAAGGAGTCATGCTCCAAAACAGTCAAGGAAACATCAAAATCCCAAGCTAAAGCAAGGCCGTCTGCCGCATTGACCGCATCAATAAGAAAAAAATTCTAAAATCCTAAACCCCGCATCCGCCGGGACACTACGCGCCTACACGATTTTGTTTCCGAAGGAAAACGACATATGGCTTATTCGACCTACATAGACCGAGCAGCGATTGGAACATTAGAGGCGGTCCAATACCTCTAACATTCCAAGCGATCATCTTCATTTATTCACTTGGGACCATTCATGGCTGGTTTCCTCCACCTCAGTTGGTAAACATTTCTTCTTGACTGGAGTCGGGTCAAACTGCAACCCTTGCACCTCCCCTGCCGCCCTCTTCTTCTCGTCAATCTCCAGGGGATCTGGAGCCACCATACGAAAACGCAACAGGTCGTTGCATATTACCAGTACCTGCAGATGGTAGTTTCAAGCCCGGCTCATTCAACTGACGGTTGTGCAGGCGTCGAGCATCGGCCTTCTGCTGTTGCTGCTTCATCCCCTTCGCAACAGTCTTCTCCACCCCTCTATTTCCAGCTGCTGCACTCCCCTCCCCACCACGGTGATACTGAATCTGCGCCTTACTCTGGTGGAAAGGCTGCCCCTGGCCACCCTTACCTTTTCTCTTCACATAATGGCCCCGAGAAGCATACTGCCCAGCACCCTGACTTCCTGTATTCTGCCCAAACCAGCCCTTAACACCCTGCACAGTTATCGAGCCCCCCTGAGCTGGAAGTGCCACCACCATCGAGTGGCGGCCCTCCTCCACAGCCACCTCATCTCCATCTCGATCACGCTTCTGTTTTCCCCTATCATGGCACAAAGGCTGCCTCATCAACTCGATACCCAATGCTCTCCGTGCTCAGCTCAGGCCCATAGTGCTCGATTCCAACCGGGTCCAGGAAAGAACAGTTCGGCGCCGTATGTCCCAACCGCCCACAATGGTAGCAAAGGAGAGGGAGGAATTCATATACTAGAGTAACCCAGAATTCACCAACAAGGGGATTACTCGCATAAACTTGAGATCGTAACGGCTGGGTAACATCCAACAGCACCTTCGTCTTGATAAAATACTCAGAAATTCCTTGGATCGCAAAGGCTCCAGCTTCCAATACCTTACCAATCTTCGCTCCAGCAACCCTTTTCCCAAACGCCACTGTACGGCAATGATTTGGGATCCCCCACATCTGAACCCAAAAGGGAGCCATGATGAACGAGTCCACCAACTCCTTTGTTATCTGGCCCCATGGTTTCAGGTGCAGAACTCTCTCCTTCACCATCCATGGTGACCGGTGTAGCACCCAGTCACGGTCAGCATCATCTGCAAAGTAGAATTGAAACAACCCCCTTTCCGCAGCTAGAACCTTAACCTCCACTGCACAGTTCCATGCTCTATTAAGCGCTTTACTGATCACAGCCAGACTCGGGGGGGGGGGGGGGGGGGGGTTATCCATAAACAGCCTTCCCAAAAGACTCATTTTTGCCCATTGAACTCCCGAAGCTACATCCTCCATAGTGAATTCGACCACCTGGTCCATGGCCATTGCCTGGATCCCAACTGCCACCTCATCAACTTTCAGCTCCTCAGGTTGCGTGGATTCCATTTTCTCAGCCTCTGTCCTTTCCAAAACCTCCACAGCAGGTACCACCATCTTTATCTGTTCAGCAGCCACCGTTGGCTCCTTCATCTGGATGTCCTCAACAACAGGCGCCGCCATCTCCATCGAGTTTCCAGCCTTCTCCATAGTGATCTATTTCCGAGAGCTCTGGATACACCAGTACACCCCCCACAAAAGCCCAATTAGGACTACAATTGGAATGCATAGAATGCAAACAATACCAATCCAACCATAGGTAAAGATGGTACTCATACCTCTTGCAAATCGTCGTTGATTGCGTAACTTCTCCGATCGCCGATACAAGTCCCACCACTGTAAACACCGAGTTTTCGTTGGTGGGTCTTTAAATCTCGTCTGTGAGACTATATAGGTCCACTCGGGAGCCAAGCGGAGAACCGTACTCTGGACGGTCTCCCGATTTGAGATTATCCCTCCCAATTTTCGTATCTAGGAGTATCGGGCGAGGAAATCGATTTCCCCCCTTTTCCGAGTTATTCTCGCTTCGCCTCCTGTAGGAGTCCATGCAGAAGAACCCTTCTCTACCTCACCTTCTCCAGATCGAGAAGAGAGTACCACCCAGCACACTAGCTTCCACGCTAGCCACAGAATCGCCCTCGTCGAAACCCTAATCGGGATAGTCGCGACGGCGGAAAGCCTTTCGGCAACAAGAACGAGAGCTTTTCGCATCCCCTTTTTTTTTTAACTTTCGACCCTATCGACCTCTAATGGGTAGACACAATCTCTAATAACCATAAGATTCATTTAATATAAAAAAACCCAACAGTTCTAAACCATCCTCCAATAATATATGATAGATTTTTGTATAATTTTCTCCATTTCAAATTTTCTGCAATGAGAGTGAAAGTAGGAATGATATTTTTGTCTTACAATTAATTATTTATTTCATTTAAAAAATATCAATATCAGGATTTGACCCCGAGTCTATTCAAACAAAGGCAACAATCACAACCAATAACATTAAACAAATTTGTTGTATCATTTTTAATACAAAACATACACACAGTTAAACTCTGAAAATCGGAGAACTTTTTGATCATGATTAGCAAGCCCACTAAGTCTATTGTATTTATTTTTATGGTGCTTGATACTTCAATTTTCATAGTAGAATTTCATGTAATTTTATGCATTTTAAAATTCCTGCTCTCTCCTATTTTTGCTAAAGGTAAATCAGTAATTGGCTAACATGGAAGAAATTAATTCTATTACTTTATGTGGTGTCCTTGCATTTTTAAATTTAAATTTTGTGATTTTTTTATCTTTCTTCTTATCTCTTTCTAACTTCCTCCAAAATTCCCTCTATCGTGCAATAGTTTGTGCCCCTTTCACTTCCCAGTACAAGGCCGTCTTTGAAAATCAATCTTTCGATATCTCTTGGCACTACGGTTTTATTGTTGGGGATTTAGCTGGGCAAGTAGAAGATTTTGACTATGATATATATCAATTCATGGCGAATAGAATGTGGTTCAATAAATGGAGTTGTAGAAGGAGGATTAGAAATTGAATTTTAGGTTGCAACATATGCCTCTTGAGAAAAAATTTGGTTGCACAACAGAGAATGGTGGTTATTGGTTGTTTAGGTTCATAGTTTTTGCAGTAATCACAACCTATTTCTATCTTAAAACGAGGAATCATTATTGATTTACTGAAGTAGGTCGATTCTTAATTCAACCTACTGGAACTGATAGATAATGAGTGTCTAATTTTGTATCTTATTACTTTGATCGAGTTTATTAGTATTTTGGAGGTAACCCTAATTTTGTCGTTTGCTCTCAAGTTTTGATGGTCCCCTCTTAGCTGAGTTGTTAGTATATAGTTGACTTGAATCAACAAATTACCATTTCTTTTTTATTAGTGGCATATACATGTGGCTCGGGTTAGAGAATTAGGGACTGGGGTTCACCCATTAGAGGTTAAGGTATAGTATCATGACCCAAACTTCGATTAATTTGTGCTCTAAATAGTAAAACTCGGCGGGCGTATGATAGTGTGAACGCAGTCGTACAGCGTACGCTTGACGTACACTAGCCTGAACATACATCATACGTACATTATACGCTCGTAAAGTTTTACTATTTAGAGCACGAATTAACCGGAGTTTGAGACATGATACTATACTCTAACCCCTGATGGGGGAACCCCAGTCCCTAATTTTCTAACTCAAGTCACAAGATTCATTTAATCTAAAAAATAATAACCAGCGATTTTGATTCTGCGAAATATATTGAAGTGCAAAACTCAAGTGTGAACATAGGCGTACAGCGTACACCAGGCAAAACCTAGTGTATGTCGTACACCAGGCAATCTCCACTGTCCGCATCCATCTTAATGACCAACATAAATGAGGTAATTTGTGTTTTAATCCCAGAAACCGAAGACAATCAAAACTACAAGGCTAGACAAATAATCAGTACAATGGGACTACCTATAAAAGTTCTAAACCAAACTTAATAGCTAATATTGGAACCACAAATTCAACCTGCCTGTAGCTTGAGCAAAGTTGAGGTCCCCTGCTATCTACCACTACGGGATTTTCTGCATTCTAGCAGTCAGGTCAGCCAAAAATACATATTTTCCCCATGAACTCTTCTACATCTCTCCCTCCATAATTCACTCACCATAAGGTTCCATACAAGTCTACCAACCATAGAATTACCGAATCTATGCACAACCTCCATCAATCCCTCCTCTCGACCTGCACAAGGGTTATAATGCCAATTCCTTGGGAAGCAAGTTACAGACACCTCTTGCACAAACTCACAGTGGAAAATAGGTGATCCCTGGTTTCTGGACACTTAGAGCACAAATATCAAGTGGTATCCAGAGATAGCTTCCATTTCTTCACTCTGTTCATGGTATTGATCATGTTCAAGGTGATTAGCCATGAAATCATGGAGTTCCTGGGAATGCAAAAAAAATTCCAAATCAGGTCATATTGTTCCTAAAAGGAGAGCATTGAACCCTTTGTGTAGGTGACTCACTCCTACTGTCACTCTAGAAAATGGCCAAGTGAAACCACTTCCTAAAGCGTAGTATAGCGGGTTTAGGTTTTAATGTCAACCCGGGTCCTAGATGTGATGACTACTCAGTGAATTCGTATTATCTAGCAATGAAACTTTAGTGAAGGTCTAAGCTAACAAGCAAGCAAAGAAACTAAACGGTTGTTTTCAGGTTAAGAGAGGTCACCCGGATATGGTTCCCCCTAGACTGCAGTTAAGCCGGATTGTAATTACCAAGTTCAATTTCTATGATAGTTATACTGCGGAAGGTTCTTAAACAGTCTGAAGTCTCGACTAAAGGTCTTCAGACCCTCTCAATCTGAGTCTCTAGCGGGCGACTAACCTCCACCGGAGTAAACAGATTGAGGCCCTAACGAACCAAACCTCCACTACCGAATTGAATTCGGTACAGAATAGTGAATTGGCTCCTCGACTAAAGTCACCAATTCACTACCTTCAATTAAGGATACTCTATCAACCTAGGCAGATATTCTCATTCTAGGTTAAAGCAGAAACAACAAGAATTTGATCAGGATTCATGCCATTCAATCATTCAAACCTTAATCAAATATAATCAAATCATAGAAACAGTACTTGGGTTCATACAATCAAACCTAACATACAGATCTAGGGTTTCCCACACCCAGATGAATGGGAGAACTACTCCATGGAGAAAGAAGCAAAAGCAGAATCAGATGCGGAAACCATACTGTGAAGAATGGATTTCAGCTCCTGGACGTTGATTGGCACTCCTCCAAGCTCAAGCCAAGCTCCAATGGTGATGAAGATCAAGCTAGGGCACTTGGGGACTCTTGTTCGTCGCTTTCTCTCTCTAGGAATCGCTCTGTCTCTCTAAAACTCGAATCCCCTCTCTTTTTGGCTGAAATCTGCCTAAAAGGGCATCACTGGCCAGAACACGGTCGAGGACACGGCCGTGTTCTGATCCAGCTCGCCCGTGCCCTCTGCCACGTGGTAAATACACGTTCACGGTCTGGGAGAAAACACGGGCGTGTTCTATGTTGGACACGGCCGTGTCCTAATCAATCCCGCCCGTGTTTTTTAGCTGGTGCAGCACACATGTGGAGAGCCTCGGCAGTAAAAGCACGGCCAGGAACACGGCCGTGTTCCTGAGGCCTCCTGCCCGTGTTTTGGTCCTGGCTCGACCAAGCGACTTCCAAATGCTCCGAAACTCGCGCTTGGCCTTCCCTTCGACGCCTGGGACCTGAAATAGGTCAAAGTAGCACAACCCGACGTAAAATAGGCCAAAACACACAACTATGCTCCGCAAATGGATAAGAAATAGGGGTATAAAATCATACAATTACATCGTTATCAGTAGGATTGTGAGGTTTAAGATTTAGTTTCAAACTATCTATGGGTCGTGTGGGAATTCCAGTGAGCTTTTATACTCTGTCTTTCTTGACAATCAACTAACCAATAATTAATTATCATTATGACAATGTGATCAATGATACATTTTATATTTTATATTCTTAAATGATGATGATATTTCTCTGAATGTTCGACCTACATATTCTTAATTTATGTATCATCTCGATCGAAGGATTGTCAATAAAATTAAACGGGTTAATAGTCTTAAACGTAACATAGAAACATATTATAATCAAATATTAACATTCCGGCCAACGGACCGTGTTATAAGCTAGTTGAAATATATTGAAATCCATCTAATAAATATGAACAATTCAACATATATAGGCATATAACATATACAAACGCATACTAGCATTTATCCTTAAAGTATAAGTTAAAGAATGAAACCCTAGCTTCGAGAAACTTGGAGGGGTGATTTTTTTCCTCAACGTACTGGAACCCCCGTGCGCCGTCAATCGGAAACCAAATCTGGGTGTACGTCGGGCACCGCTGACAACATTGTCCCCAAACGCGAAAGGAGAAAGAGAGACTCAACAACCTAAAAAAAAGGGACAAACCCATGGGAGATAATTCGTTGTTTAGTGAAGAAGATATGATGGATGGAATATCGTCCCCATAGACTGGGACAACCCAATCGCCGCAGGGAGATTAGCAGGATCGGCCTGGACGAGGAGCAGAGCACGTAAGCTATACCATGATCTGCATGCTGAAGATGAATGGTATGTTGCGGAATCGGATTCGGAAGTGTGGCAGCAGCCATGTAGAAAGACGAGCTGGATGATGAAGTTCTTGAAGATGATGATCCTCATTGCCTCACGATAGTGTAACAGCTATGGAAAAACAATGATTGTAGCGGGAGTGGTGTTCTGTCCTAATTGTTACTGTGTTGAGAAGGACTTAACCTTGCCCCATTATTTCCCGCAGGTTGGAGGCTTTATGGGCGAAATGCGGGGTTTTGAAAATATCAAGTCTATCCTTTGTTTTCTACGTTGTTCGATTCACTAGTCAGTTTGACTATGAACATGCAGCCATGGGAGGCCCTTGGATGATCGGTGATCACTACATAACCGTTAAGCCTTGCGTCGCAATTTCAATCCAAAGTTAGCAGAGGCGGCATCAACAATGTTGTGGGCAATACTTCTAGGGTTCCTAAGTGAATTCATTAACAAGGATGTTGTAGAACACATTGCGTCGAAGATTGGCCGCCTAGTGCGAGTGGATCGGGCAACACAGTCAGGAGATCATGGACGTTTTCCTAGGGTCATTGTGGTCGTGGACCTCACTAAGCCACTCCTATCGCAATATAAGATAGAAGGGATTACGTACTACAATGCAGTCAAAATTGTGATTTTACCTAAAATCGAAAACTAAGGTAAAATCGAAATCTTATATTAAAATTATAAAATTTTAAGATTTTAAGTTTCATATTAAAAATAAACACTTAAAACACCAGATAGTAATAATAATACATATCCTGAATAACAGTCAATCACATATAACTTAATTAATTTCCAAGATAAGTTTATCTACTAAATAAACACAACTAAATCCATATATTTATTCTTGAACATAACAGCAACCTAAAACCTACTAAAGTCACTTAATTTAGTTAATATTTAAAGTATAAATCACATAACATCGTTTGTATCAACATTAACATCCCGCACACATCATCATCCTCACCCTCACCGTCACTCTCGTCCTCGTAGAATCATTGTCCAATCACTTGAAGAGTTTTCACCAATAACCATATTTCCTTGAGCTAATTGAGAGGGTGGAAGAAATCGTTGATGGAAGGAGTTGGACGTCAGCGTGCGGAAGAGGATGATAATAGGCAGAGAACAAAAATAAAGTGAGGGTCACCTATAGGGTTAGGGTTGTGTTGTTGTTCATTATGTTGGGTCGGGGGAAGTAACCTTGACCCAATTCATGGGTAAAACCTGACCTGACCGACCTAATTTTGCTATAAATAGACATGAACCTTGAAATCGTACAAAATCGTAGAAATCGTATATTTTAAGGAATTTAGACTTTTAAATCTTGCTTTTATGATATTTTAAGGTTCAAAGATTTTGTAAAATCGTAAGATTTTAAGATTAATATCGGGATTTTGACTACATTGACGTACTACATCGAATTTGAAGGATTGCATCGTTTCTGCTCTGAATGTGGAAAACACGGTCATACGAAAGTGGCATGCCCCAAGCTTGCTAACAATGTGGAACCAGTAGCACCCTCAGAGACCCCCGATTGGCGGTGAAGCCACGAGGAAGAAATACGAGTAGAAAGCAAACAAACACAAGATACCAACATGCTCAGACGGTAGCATATGCTCAGACGAACTCAGTGGGGAAGACAAATAATGGGAAATGAAAAGGTTCATCAAAAATTGCAAATATCAATGCTAAAACCTCTACCACTACCCCTATGTAGCATGTGAGTAACAAGAAGGGGTCCGGACCAATATCCAAATTATCTGAAGGTGCGGGTGATTCGGGTCTAAATGCACACATTTTACCCCTCATTTCTTAATAGTTTGACTTTGCATTTCATCGTCTCTAGGCCTATTTTACACTAGGGTGTGCTTGTTTTTTCATATTTCATTTCCTAGCACGTGTGGGAAGGTGTTGTCATATTTCACATTCGGGTCGATTAGAGGTCGAAAAGCGCGAAAAGTGGAAAAAAGTCCAAAGTCCGTGACAATTGTCCCGAGACAGTGAAGTGCGGAGGTTCCAGCGTAGTTTTTGGTTTCACTGGACTCAAGCCATTTTACGGTTGTAAGACCGTGAACTCAAGTCAATGACTCTGAACTGAGTTATTGAAGCGGCGCATTTTGGCCCAAGATCACGGTCCCTGCCTTGAGTTCACTGCCGTGAACTGGGACTGTGATTTGAGCCCGATCTGTGTATAAAAGGGGAAGTGACATGAAGGAGAAGGAGAGCTTTTTCTAGGGTTTTTGTTTAGAATAAAGGAGGATTTCTAGTGAGAGATTAGGGTTTCCTCTTCCTATTCTAGAGAGAGAAAGTGTCATTCAAAGGAGGAAGAAGGAGATTGGGCTTGCCCTAAACTAGAGGAGTGAAGATTCTTACCTCTCAAGGGGGATTCAAGTAAGGAGGAAGGAAGATTGTCATCTCTTCATGGTTCTTTCTCTCCTCTTTCTTGTTTTCCTTTGCCTAGCTATGGAATAGCCTACCTATTCACTTGGGTGTTGTGAACCCTAGCTTGAAACATGTGAATATTTGTATGGGTTGAATGATTTGTGTGTGGTTGTGTTTAATGTGAATGTAGATGTATTATTCATGAATGATAGTGTTGTGTGAAAACCTATCAATCTAATTGTCATTCTAACCTAGATAGAGAGAAAACCCCCTTCCTTTCTTTGAAAGAGGCTTGAATGCTGGGTTTTCTTAGGCAATTCATTGTCTCCTATTTAGGTTAATGCAAGGCAAACCTCCTATTTCGTATAAGCACCTAGGGTTTGGTTGTGGGTGGTCATCCGAACTCCGATTCGAGGGTGAAGTCTAGCCAACCCTTGGTCAATAGGTCGAGAGAGTCAAGTTGGTGGTTTGGATCAATTCCCTTTACTCGACCTAGAGACCGAGAGAGTGGCACTTGGCTACTTGTTGCACTTCCCTGCGGTTTACAACCCCCTTACCACACATGACCATTCGATCCAACAAGTCGTAATTGTTAGCTAGGGGAAGCAACACCCGGGTGAAGTCTTCTCTCATTGGGACAACCTTGATTTAATTTATTTGTTTGTTTTCATTTGTAGTTTTCTTAGTTTTAAACCCAAAAACATTTAGCTAGATAACAACCTAATCGATTGAAGTAGGAGTACATGGACAGGCCCGGGTTTGACAATTAAAACATACTTTCCCTATACTACACCCGGCTAGAGTTTATGCTTGAGCTCTAGTTGTGATTTAATTAGCTGTGTATCTGTGGTGAGTCAGCGGGGATTAAATGATGATCCCAGCTACAATTGTCGCGGATTGAGGAATAAGCGAGCAGTTAATTCCTTGCGAGCACTTGTGCGACGCACTTCCCCCCATGTGGTTTTCCTCATGGAGATGAAACAAACAATGGCTGAAAATGAAGTCTTGAAGGAGTCTTGTCGCTTTAAGAATGGTGATTGTTGGCCAGCTACCATCATGACGAGAGATAAAGCAAGCGGTTGGAGTAAGCATTTGGTGTGTGTGTGTGTGGGGGGGGGGGGGGGGGGGGATTTAGCCATAATACGTATGGATTTCTCCCTCAACTTTATTGATATTGCTAGAAGAGTTTGAAGGAAGATGGTGGTTCACCGGATCTACGGATGGCTGAATGGTAGTGAGAAGTGGATGATGTGGGGATCTCATATATAGGCTTAGGCAACAGTTTGATGGACCATGGTTGTGTGATGGTTACTTTAACCAAGTTCGATGTATTGATGAAAAAAGCAGAGGCAAGTGTGCGCACGGGTCTGAGATGAGCCATTTAGGGAATTGCCTGGCTGAAATAGGTCTCAAGGACCTGGTCTTTCCATGGATATCCGTATACATGGGAGAACCGGCGACATAGAGGGGGCTCCATCAAAGAGAGATTAGATCGTTTTGTGGCTAATGAGGGGTGGGGGAAGCTTTTCCTGAACACTCATGTCCAGCATAGGGATCGAGCAAATTCAGACCATGGTCCAATTATATGTGACACACGCGGCTCGGGGGACGTTAAAGTCAGGTGGGGTCGCTCAGTCGGCTTTGAACCGCGTTGGTCAAAGTATGATGAGTGGTTGAAGATGATAGAAGCAGCATGGTGGAATCTGGGAGGCCATGATGTCCTGGCCAAGTTCGAGGAGTGCCGATTGCAGCTCGAGTAGTGGAGCGAGAGGGCGTTTCCACCTTTTCAAAGCAAAAGAACCGCATAGCTCTCACTCTGCTCGCTGGAGAGAAGACATAAAACGGAGGAAGTTCTTAACCAATACTAACCAGCTAGAGAATGAAATTGGTAAAGGTTTTTGGACCACGAGGAGCAAGTATTGGAAGCAGAGATAACGTGCTGAGTGCTGAAGGGGGTGATAAAACACCAATATTTTTCACCGAAAAGCAACGGCGAGGGCGGAAGAGGAATACCATTAAAAGAGTCAGGAATGAAGCAGGCGGGTGGTGTGTGGGTCAGGACGAAGTCACAGAATGCATGATAGAATATTATGGTGGCTTGTGCTTGTTCACGGCTGGGATGGCTCCACACGACCAGCCAGTGCGCGACTCTATACTAGCCGAGTCGATGAAGAGGAATTTTTTGTCTTCTCCATGATGGGAGTGACTTATGTATCGTACTCTTGTTTAGTGAACGAGCATCGCTCCCAGAACGTTGTTCATAGCAGGCGGTGTACTACAGGGCAACCCTTGTCACTTTATCTTTTTATGGTTTGTGCGGAGGATTTATCGGCTTATGTTACTAAGGCAATGATCGAAGGCCGGTTACATGGCTTGGAGGTGACAAGGGGAGCCCCGGTGATTAACCACCTCTTTTTTGCTAACTACAGTATCATTTTTGCTAGAGCAACCAACAGGAAAGTCTGGAGTTGAAACACATTTTACAGGCGTATACAAGGGAATCGGGACAACTTTTGAATTACCAGAAGTCGGAAGTCTACTTTGCTTGCCAATGTCAAGCCTCATAACAAGCTTATTGTGGGTGGAACCTTGGGGATGCCGTTTGTAGAGAAGCAAGATAAGTACCTTGGACTGGAACAGAGGTCGGGAGATCAAAGAAAGAGATGTTTGTGGGGCTGAAGGAACGGGTGCGGAAAAAATTGAAGAGATGGAAAGAAAGAACAATTTCAGTGGCGGCTCGTGAGACACTAATCAAGTTGGTTGCCCAAGCACAACTTAGCTATGTCATGTCTGTCTTTAAAATTCCAGATGGCAGTCTGGATGAAGTGCATAACTTAATCACCAACTTCTGGTGGGGGCAAAAGGCCAGTAAGCGTAGAGCACACTGGCTGCGAAGGGAAGAACTTGTAATGCTAAAGGAAGATGGTGGAATGGGATTCTAAGACATGAAAGGGTTCAATATGGTGTTGTTGTCAAAGCATCCAGAGCCCGTCGTCGCTTATCTCAAGACTGTTGAAGACAAAGTATCATAAGAAATGCACAATTTTGGAATCTAATTTAGGTGTCCAACCAAGCTACATTTGGCGCAGCCTTATGGGCTCTCAGGAGTTCTTATGCCAAGGTTTACGCTGGAGAATTGGGAACGACGAACATGTAAGAATCTGAGGAGATCGTTGGCTGCCGGACGGGGAGTATACTTTCATCACCTCGGCTCCTAGAGAGTTTCCTGTGGACTCATTAGTACGCGAGCTCATTAACCCCAAAACAGATCAGTGGGAATCCGAGGTTATTGTAAGATGCTTCCCTGTTGACGTCGCGCAAACAATTTTGTCTATCCCACTTCGCGTTCGTGAGGAATAAGATCGACTCATTTGGCACCACAATTATTATGGTAACTACACAGTACGTTATGGATGGCGCATGTGTCTGGATGAGTTCAAGCACAAAGGAAGGTATAGCGACGCGAGGGGGTCTGGAGTTTTGGAAGAAGATCTGGAAGCTTAATGTCCCGCCAAAGGTCATAAACTTCTTATGGAGATTCACCCGGGAGATTCTCCCAACAGGTGTAAAGGTCAGTGCCAAAATGATAAATGGAGTAATGTTTGCCCATTTTATGACCAATCAGAGACTCAACAATATTTCTTCCGAGAATGTGAGTGGAGTGGTAGGATTTGGAGAGCATCACCTCTTGTAGATATCTTTGAAGTTCAGGGTGTCGGGGATTCCTTTGAGTGGTTGACAAAAGCATTGCAGGAGAAGTCACAAGAGGTGTTCGAAAGTTGGACGATGTTGTTATGGGCATTGTGGAAGGAAAGAAATGCATAATTGTTCGACGAACCAAAGTGGTCGGAGAATGAGATTGAGTATGAGTTAAACCAGCGAAGTAATGAGAGCGACAGTCTGGGATCTAAGCAGGTGAAGTGGAGGAAGCCGCCGGACAGATAGACGAAGGTGAATACTGACGCGGGGCTTCTATCGGGAGGAAGGATTGGTATGAGCGCTGTCATTTGATGCCATAGTGGAACATTTATTGCTGCGGCTGCAAAAAAAAAATAGAGGTCACTAGAGCGTTCAGATGGGGGAGGCTCTAGCTGCAGAGTTTGGAGTTCAACTAGCTAACAAGCTGGGAATTCCCCACATCGCCCTTGAAGTCGACTCGTTGTCTCTTGTTCGCCAATTGCAGGACTCAGGAGAGGCGATGTCTGAAGAGTGGGTCATTTGTCTAAGTATAAGGCAAATTTTGAGGTGTCCAGCGGCCACGAGAGGCAAACCATGTGGCACATATTATGACCCATAGCGAAACCAGGTGGAATACGAAAAGTTTGGCTCGATAGAGCGCCTGTATTTCTGATTGACCATTGGATGATATATCTATTGAGCTGATTTAATATATATTACCAGGTTACCTTTAAAAAAATATTAGTTAAGCATAACTGTAAATTACTTTATTTATACAATCAGAAGCGAAACCTGATAAGGGAGAGCTATTCTAGGAACAGAACTTAACAGCTCTTTCTCTTTTGTTATTCTGTTAGCATTCGGTTCCTTACTTCTAGTGAGTAGTTGCTGTTGTACTTAGGAATAGCTCATTCTGTTCAAATACTCTTGTATATATTCACACGATATCAATGAGATTAAATAGGGTTCTCAATACACTTTCATGGTTCATGGTATCCGAGAATGGAAATTTGGACTCATCAAAAACAACATGACGACTCCCATAAATGCGAGAGGTCGTAGGATCGAGGCACCGATATCCTTTATGCAATTTACTGTAGCCAAGAAAAACACACGGAATTGACCGCGGCTCAAGTTTGTGGGATGTGTAATGGCATTATTCATCGTTCGTCATGTCCATACACTCCTGAACAAAATGGGTGTGCCGAACGAAAACACCGACATATTGTCAACAATGGCCTTGCTATGCTTCACCAAGCTCGTGTCCCCCTCAAATATTGGACACTCGCGTTTGATACTGCCTGCTATCTTATCAATCGCACTCCGACTCCTCTTCTTCAAAACTCTTCTCCTTTCCAAACTTTGTTTCACCGTTCTCCTGATATTCTTAATCTTCGAATTTTTGGCTGTCTATGTTACCCATGGTTAAAACCTTACACATCCCACAAACTTGAGCCGCGGTCAATTCCGTGTGTTTTTCTTGGCTACAGTAAATTGCATAAAGGATATCGGTGCCTCGATCCTACGACCTCTCGCATTTATGTGAGTCGTCATGTTGTTTTTGATGAGTCCAAATTTCCATTCTCGGATCCCACATTTCCAATTTCCGACTCCCCTGATCCATCCCTATTCCATTTATTTTCCCCGCCCACTGTTCCTATAATTCCCCTCATCCCATCGTCCCAGCCCGTTGTGCCCATTTCCCATGTGGGCCTACCTCCACCCCCTGCTACACTCACAGCCCACCCTCCCCCTCCCTCCCGTCCCCTTTCACCCACGGCCCAACCAACCCCGACCCCCTTACCCCGCTCAACCATCCCCACGGCCCAGCCCCCACTTCCTTTGACTTCTCCCCCTCCTCAGCCCACTCCATCCCTTCCTCGGCCCATCTCTCCTACTCAGTTAGCCCAGCCTTCCCCGCTACAACCTCGTCCATCCCCTGCCTCCCCAGCTGTCCGCTCCCTCATCTCACCTCACCCTCCTCGACCACTCCTCCAATACCAGCGCCGACGACCTGCTCCCCCCAGTAACCCAAATCAGCCCACACCCACCCCTCTCCCTCCCCCTTCTATCATCCCTGATCGCCCTCCCTTCACCACCTCCCCACGCCTGCTTCCCTCACCCACCATCCGCCTTTCTCCTCCTGCTCCTCCCCGTCGCATTGTGACTCGCTCTCAGACAGGCCACTTAAAGCCTCGCCATCTGCTCGCTGCCACGGCTCCCCCGCTGCCCTCCACGGTGGCTCAGGCGATGAAGTTCCCGCACTGGAGATCGGCCATGACCGTTGAGTTTGATGCCCTCATGCGCAATCAAACTTGGGAGCTTGTTCCTGCTCCACCCGGCTGCAATATTCTGACGAATCGATGGGTCTTTGCCATCAAAACCAACCCAGACGGCTCCATTGAGCGTTATAAAGCCCGGCTTGTTGCCCGGGGATTCCAACAAATTGCAGGGCTTGATTTCCAGCAGACTTTTAGTCCAGTCCTGAAGCCTGCCACTTTGCGCCTAATTTTGGGTCTTGCTGTTTCTCATTCTTGGCCGCTCCATCAACTCGACATCTCCAACGCATTTTTAAATGGCACCTTACAGGAGGATGTCTATATGCAGCAGCCCACAGGTTTTGTTAATCCTGACTTTCCTGATTATGTGTGTCGTCTCAAGAAATCGATATATGGTCTCCGACAGTCGCCTCGTGTGTGGTTTCACTGTTTATCTGCGGCTCTCTGTGAATTTGGCTTCTCGGCTTCCAAGACAGATCCCTCCTTATTCATCTACAAGAATGGTTCGGCTATCATATACATGTTGGTATATGTTGATGATCTTGTGATTACAGGATCGGATGCTTCTCTTATTCAACAGCTCATGCTCTTTCTCCGTTCGAAATTTGCTTTCCGCGATTTGGGTCAATTATCCTATTTCCTGGGTCTCGAGGTCCACCATACTGCCGACGGGTTGATTCTTAATCAACGTAAATACATTCTTGAACTTCTGCAGCATTCTGGAATGTCCACTGCCAAGGCTATCTCTACTCCATGTACAGCTGATCAACTTTTGCAAAGTGCCTCCGATCTCTCCCCGGCCTTTGCTGATCCGGGTCTCTACAGGAGTATTGTTGGCGGTCTCCAATACTTAAGCTTCACTCGGCCTGACATTTCCTTTGCCGTGAATCATGTGTCTCAGTTTCAGCAATCTCCGACTGACGCTCACTGGGCAGCTGTGAAGCGTATTATACGCTACTTACAAGGGACCTTGACTCATGGTTTGGTCTTCAAACGTTCTGAATGCCCTCAACTACATGGCTATTCGGATGCCTCTTTTGCATCCAGTCCTCGGGATCGGAAATCCATCTCTGGGTATGCTGTTTTCTATGGTTCCAACTTAGTTTCCTGGTCAACTCGCAAGCAAAAGGCAGTTGCGAGGTCTTCTACTGAAAGTGAATACCGGGCGCTTGCAACATTGGCATCCGAGGTTATCTGGTTACAATCGCTGCTGGCCGAGCTTGGGCAGCCCACTCATACCTCACCGGTTCTATGGTGTGACAATTTGGGAGCCACCTATCTCGCTCACAATCCCGTTTTCCACAGCCGGTCGAAGCATCTAGAAATAGAGTTTCATTTTGTTCGGGATCGCGTTAACAAAAAGCAGCTCCACGTTCGCTATCTGCCCGCAACGGATCAACTCGCTGATGTTCTTACCAAACCTCTAACCCGTCTGCCCTTCCGGAATTTTTGTTCCAAGTTTCACCTCTCCGAGGTTCCACTTGCGGGGGCGTGATAAGGGAGAGCTATTCTAGGAACAGAACTTAACAGCTCTTTCTCTTTTGTTATTCTGTTAGCATTCGGTTCCTTACTTCTAGTGAGTAGTTGCTGTTGTACTTAGGAATAGCTCATTCTGTTCAAATACTCTTGTATATATTCACACGATATCAATGAGATTAAATAGGGTTCTCAATACACTTTCAAAACCCACTTGTCCAACAGGCTTGGGGACAAAACTAGTTGCTGAAAATGGCAATCCTTGACAAGGGGAAAAAAAACAATACACTTACCGGGGGAAAAAAAGCAATACAAGAAAAAACAAAACCACCCATTACTCTTTGCTCGAAGACATCCCCTGCAGATAGTTCATAGTTGCAGCCGAACTACCCTCAGCATAACGTTCCAGGAACCTTGGCACCGCCGGCGTATTAACCTCACAAACTCCATCCAAGATCTGAACAACCTGTCTCATCGTCGGCCGATCCTTCTCGTTGTCCTGAATGCACCAACAAGCAACTCTACACGCTCTGCCCACCTCCTCCATGTCAGCATTCCCTTCCAACTTATCGTCCAACAAGGACGCCACATCGCCTCCTCTGCTCACGGCGCTCGCAAGTTCGAACGGGAAATAGCTATCCACCTCCGACGAATCCGTGTTTCTCCTCCCCGATATGATCTCACACAGCAACATCCCATAACTGAAGACGTCGGCTTTCGGGGTAATGGCCTCACCTGAAATCCACTCTGGCGCTAGGTACCCTCTGGTCCCTCTCATGGTCGTCAGCACCCTGCTGAATTCACGCCCGAAGATCTTCGCCAAGCCCAAATCCGCAACTTTGGGGTTGTATTCGGAATCCAGGAGGATGTTGTCGGGCTTGATGTCGCAGTGAATGATGCAGTCCCGGCAGTCTTCGTGAAGATATGCCAATCCTCTGGCGCTTCCCGCAGCAATTTGGTACCTGAATCTCCAGCTCAGAGTCGTCGCTGTCGTCTGATGGAAGAGGAGAGATTCCAACGATCCATTCGGCATGTACTCGTAGACCAAGAATCTCTTCGAAGATTCGACCGAGAAGCCACGCAGGCGGACCAAGTTGATGTGCTGGATCGTTCCGATGGTTTTCACTTCCGCCATGAACTGCTTCTCGCTTTGCTGGAGGCTCTTCAGTTGCTTCACGGCGATGAGAGTCGAATTCAGTAGTGTACCTTTGTAGACCGCCCCGAAACCTCCTTCCCCGAGCTTTTCCGAGAAGTTTTTCGTTGCGGTTTTCAGTTCCTTGTAGTTGAAGAAAGACAAACTGTTGTCATCTCTTGGCTCGTATTTATCATCAGCTGCTGCCGCTGCAGATGCATTGTTGCTTCTCCTCCATAGAATTACCAACAGGAGAAGGCCCGCTGCTGAGAGTGTTAAGAAGCCACTGCCAACTGTTGCAACGACAACAATCAGAACCGTCCTAGTGTGTTTCTTCCTCTTCTTGACCGCGGAATTATCTTCAATGCTGGGGATTTCAGATGATGCAACTCGAACATGGATATCTTTCCCCACCCTTTCAGCTTCCAGGAGCTGCTGGAGGTTGAACATATGATCTCTTCTCCATATCAAGCAACCGTTGTCATAGGCAAAAGCATCACATGAACAATTCGCCAAGCACAGACTCTCGCATTCTTGAAGATTTCCACTTGGCCACGACTCTGGATTCGAAGGATACTGCATGTTTGGTAAAGTTCGAAACTTGTCTACCTCTCCTACTGCATTATTTGTGCAGTTGAGAGGAGTTTTCCTCACGCAGCCACCAGAATGATCACCCAAATCCCAATCTCGCTGATGTTTCGGTCCAAACCCATCAATGCAAACACAAAGAGGCTCGTCCTGCAAGTTGCAGATGCTGGCAACCCCGCAGAATGCGTACACCTGGCACTGCTGAGTTGGCCGGGTCCAGAAGAGAGTCCAGCTCGTGAAGTTCCTGCCCCAGACGTACTGCTTCAGCTGCCCGCTCGACTCCACCACAAACCTGGTGAAAGCAGATGGAACCGCGGAGTCGTAGGTGAAGTAATCTTCCTTGTCGTTGGAGATGCGGGTCATGTTGGTGACGTAGTAGTTGAGCTGCAGCTCAGGAACAAGGCTGAAAATCCTGCCGTTCCACACCCCGCTGGTCCAGTACATTTGAGAACCATTCCAGAGAAGCTCGTGGCTCGATCCGTTCTGGCTGGGACCCAGCGTGAATTGAGAAGGCGCAGGGTTGAGCGGGCTCCGCCAGGAAGCCAGGACTTGTTTTGCGTTGCTGATCTTGTTGTACCCTATCTTGCCACCTGGAAGCCAGTGGTCTGTTGGATGGTCGAAGCTCTCCCAGATCGTCGAACTCGAGTTCTCGACGTCAGCTCGTAGGACGAAGTTGCCATTGTCGAGGAGCACTGCTGCTGCAGTCGAGTTGGAAACCATGGAAGTTGAGTTCGTGGACCATACCGTGTTTCCTGACTCGTCGAGAAGAGCCAAGTTACCATCTCGGGAGAGGTTTAGGGATGATCGAGTAGGGTCAGAAACCGGGCGGTCTCGGTTTGCGACCCAGACAATCGTTTGATCGGGTAGCTTGTTGTACCATATGCCAATGTAGTGTCTGCCAGAGCTGCTACTACCTCCAGGTGTGAAGAAGCCCAGAGCGAAGTTTCCTTGTGGAGAGATGAGAGTTTGGTTTCCGGAGAGAGGTCGGCCAAGGGAGATGGTTTCAGAACCTGTGGAGCAATGAAGATTTAGGGAGAAAGACAACAGTATCAGGAAGCTCAGAGAGAGGCATGATGGTCTCAGGATTCTGCTAAACCCCATATCTAAGAAGTTAAGTGTGTTACTGCCTTCTTTGTTAACCACTCTTGGAAAGGAGAATGCTTTATATATAAAACAAAAGATCTCAAAGTCTGCCACAAGATAAGCGAGAGAAACAGTAGAAAAAAGGACAAAGCATGTTCATACCTTGCTGCAGAACAGCAGAACTATGCGTTTGGTGACTTTGACTTGGATGGCTAGGGAAGTCCACTCCACAGAGAATAGGCAATTATTGTAGATATGAAGACCAATGATCACGAGAAGACATAAAAACACGTAAACTAGTTGAAAATTGTCAAAAGTGAAATGAATTAATGGACTGTTAATTACGCAAATTAATACACCTAGTGGAGGCTTCACGGGTGCTGACCTAGAAACTCAGGTAAGTCAATGCTCTTCTGAAATTTGAGCACCTACAAACAATTGACTTGCAGGAGCTCAATTGTGCAAGTGGGAAGAATATTTTATACAATTACCTTCCACCAACCCAGAAACTCTGGACAGTGGCACTGCAACCACTCAAAATGCTTGACAAGAGAAATGTGAAGGAAAGATCACCAAATGGAGTCGTCTAATAACGACAAAATTCAGAATCAAAGACCATTTTAAAAAAAAATGCAATGTTGCATTGACGCGTTACTTTCTGTTTGCGGAGTAGAAGATTTCTCCAGAGTATAGAATTCATTACAAAGTCCAAGGAAAATAATACTGGCCTACCCACTTCTCAGTTAGGACGTTAGGTACACTGCCAGAAGATAACTTAGAAGGGCACATGAGAATTCAGATCCGCTGCTCATAAGAAGAAGAAAGAAACACAGTTCTATTTCAATATCTGGAATTTCATTGCGAGGATGCATAGAAAAGAAGAA